>CM060307.1:57468980-57488980 GCA_030674185.1 Monoplex corrugatus
TACATGTCAAAAACCAGTAACAGTCGATCATTCTGTCAACAACATGGTCAAACTATAGGGTTCTACATGTCAAAAACCAGTAACAGTCGATCATTCTGTCAACAACATGGTCAAACTATAGGGTTCTACATGTCAAAAACCAGTAACAGTCAATCATTCTGTCAGCAACATGGTCAAACTATAGGGTTCTACATGTCAAAAACCAGTAACAGTCAATCATTCTGTCAGCAACATGGTCAAACTATAGGGTTCTACATGTCAAAAACCAGTAACAGTCGATCATTCTGTCAGCAACATGGTCAAACTATAGGGTTCTACATGTCAAAAACCAGTAACAGTCGATCATTCTGTCAACAACATGGTCAAACTATAGGGTTCTACATGTCAAAAACCAGTAACAGTCGATCATTCTGTCAGCAACATGGTCAAACTATAGGGTTCTACATGTCAAAAACCAGTAACAGTCGATCATTCTGTCAACAACATGGTCAAACTATAGGGTTCTACATGTCAAAAACCAGTAACAGTCGATCATTCTGTCAGCAACATGGTCAAACTATAGGGTTCTACATGTCAAAAACCAGTAACAGTCGATCATTCTGTCAACAACATGGTCAAACTATAGGGTTCTACATGTCAAAAACCAGTAACAGTCAATCATTCTGTCAACAACATAGTCACGCTATAGGGTTCGTCATCTTGTGGATGGATTAACAGCTCAACCGCTAATCTGTGCATTTGTCAACAGTTAAAATATCGTTGGGCACTCCAAGACAGTCTGAACAGAACATTACCCCCACGCGTTTGTCGGCAGCTTACGTCCAACAGTATGTCATCATTTGATAGCTGTCACTAGACCAGGTTGATAAGTTTATATACCAGGGAACGAGCATTTCACCAGACGGCAGACGCACATCAGAAATAGCCAGCAAAATCGGCCAAGCCAAAACAGCATTCAAGATGATGAAAAGCAATCTTACCAACAAATGCCTATCAATTAACATCAAGAAGAGAGTTCTTGAATGTTATTATAGAACCGATAATGTTATACGGTTGTGAGGCGTGGACAGTCAACAAGCAAAGCCAGAACAAGACTGAGGCAGCCGAGATGTGTTTTCTAAGAAGAATGTTGAGAGTTCCATGGTCAGCAAAGAAAATAAACGAAAGAGTCTTGATGGAGGCAGACACAAGGAGGTTATTCATAAGGAAGATTAGGAAAAGATAGGCAACATTTATTGGCCATTAACATTTTATGAGGAAAGGAGAATTAGAGCACCTGGTCACAACAGGAAAGCTGGAGAGAAAGAGCACAAGGTAGACCCAGGGAAAAAATATTGGACGGCTTTAAGAGTGGCTGAAGACAGAGAGGGTGGAAGATGTGCTTGCGGAAACAAGGGACAAATACATATGGAGGGCCATGATCGCCAACGCCATGTGGCAAGGCACTTGATGATGATGATGATGATGATGATGATGATGATGATGATGATGATGATGATGATGATGATGATGATGATGATGGTGATGGTGATGGTGATGATGATGATGATGATGATGATGAGACCAGGTCTTACGGTACAAAAGTGGTACACAGGCACAGTAGCCATTGCCGGACTTCCAATAGGAAGGCCCTATATGCCATCCGCCTGCACGCCTCCGCCTGGTGGGTAAAGAATGGGTAATTTTCCCGTAAAGAATGAACATTTTTTCCTAATCTCCCATGTCAACATGTGTGCAGACCTGCCCTTGCCTAAACCCACTTCGTGTGTATGCGTATGCAGAATATCAACTGTGCACGTTAATGATTCTGTGTGTCATGTAAGCGGTTTGTTTATGGACATGAAAACCTGAAAACACCCAACATCCACGCCCACCAAAGATGAAGATTGTGCAACAACATAGAGGAATGTGATCAGCTTGACTAAGAACTTGAGATTTCTGTGCTCTGCTGAAAAGTCTGATTATGTGTTATGCTCAGTGAGTCCAGATGAGTTTGTAGATTAGCGCCCTACATGAACGATGTATAGTACACCACACAGTCCACATGTGTGAAGGGGAGGGTAGATCACAGAGTTCTACTGGCTCTCTGTGGTGGACAGTGACAGACCTCGGGGTCATTCATTGTCTGTCAGGCGGTCATGCCGGACAGTAACGTGTGCTGCACGCGGGTGCAGCAAACGTCTTTGGGTTTGCTTTTTTGTTGGAGGTGTTTCTTTTTGGTTTTCTTGCCTTTGTTTTTGGTTGTTGTTGTTTTGTTGTTTTTTTTTGGAAGGGGGTGTGTGTGATTGGTTTACATTTTAATTTGGCTGGGTGATGGTAATGGTGGTGTGTTTCGGGGGTCGGGGAGGGTCGGTTTTGTTCTGATTTTTTAGGGAGGGGGTACGTTTCTTTTTAGTTTTAGTGTGTGTGTGTGTGTGTGTGTGTGTGTGTGTGTGTGTGTGTGTATGTGTGTGTGTGTGTGTGTGTGTGTGTGTGTGTGTGTGTGTGTGTGTGTGTGTGTGTGTTTTCTTTCTTTCGTTCTTTCGTTCTTTCTTTCTTTGCTACTTTCTTTCTTTGCTTGTTTGTTCGTTTGTTTTTTGCCACGACCGCATTTGTGTGTGTGTGTGTGAAATGCAGGATGTTCTCTCCAGGAAATGCACGTCCCTACAGACTTTTTTGCCTTTAGTATACGTATTTTTTCACTGTCTGGCACAGCTAGCTAACCTTCAACACTCAGGTCGTTATACTTTTGTCACTACCGACACACAGCACTACATAGCCTGTGCTACTAAATACTGGATATAGCTTCCAGGCCGGCCGCCTACCCCAATAATTCTGACATTGCCGGGTAGACGGGTAGACGGGTAGATGAGGAGGTATACCCATAGATAACGACTGCCGGCGTGTCAGGCAGTCAGGGTCACCGGGCTATTTTGACGTCAGTATTCAATTATTCAAGAACAGGGGATTGGGGATGGAAGAAATAAGAAAACGGGACGGCGGGGGGGGGGGGGGGTGGGGGGGGAGGGAGGCGAGGCGAAGAGCACCCGAGGGACAGACTGACAGACAGACAGACATTCATCAGAGAGACAGACATTCATCAGACAGACATTCCTCAGAGAGACAGACATTCATCAGAGAAGAGCCAGACAGACAATATTCATCAGAGAGACAGACAGACATTCATCAGACAGACAGACCCTTCATCAGACAGACAGACATTCATCAGAGAGATAGACAGACAGACATTCTTTAGAGAGATAGACAGACATTCATCAGAGAGACAGACAGACATTCATCAGAGAGATAGACAGACATTCATCAGACAGACAGACATTCATCAGAGAGACCAGACAACATTCATCAGAGAGACAGACATTCATCAGAGAGACGGACAGACATTCATCAGAGAGACAGAGAGACATTCATCAAGAGACACAGACATTCATCAGAGTGACAGACAGACATTTATCAGAGAGACAGACAAACCTTCATCAGAGAGACAGACAGACATTCATCAGAGTGACAGACAGACATTCATCAGAGAGATAGACAGACATTCATCAGAGTGAGACAGACAGACATTCATCAGAGAGATAGACAGACATTCATCAGAGACAGACAGACATTCATCAGAGAGACAGACATACATTCATCAAGAGAGACAGACATTCATCAGAGAGACGGACAGACATTCATCAGAGAGACAGAGAGACATTCATCAGAGAGACACAGACATTCACAGAGTGACAGACAGAACATTTATCAGAGAGACAGACAAACCTTCATCAGAGAGACAGACAGACATTCATCAGAGTGACAGACAGACATTCATCAGAGAGATAGACAGACATTCATCAGAGTGACAGACAGACATTTATCAGAGAGACAGACAAACCTTCATCAGAGAGACAGACAGACATTCATCAGAGTGACAGACAGACATTTATCAGAGAGACAGACAAACCTTCATCAGAGAGACAGACAGACATTTATCAGAGAGACAGACATTCATCAGAGAGACAGACAGACATTCATCAGAGAGACAGACAGACAGACATTCCTCAGTGAGACAGACAGACATTCCTCAGAGAGACAGACAGACACACATTCATCAGAGAGACAGACAGACACACATTCATCAGAGAGACAGACAGACATTTATCAGATAGACAGACAATAATCAGAGAGACAGACATTCATCAGAAAGACCAACGGATGCACAGACAGCTGGAAAAGGGGAAGACAGCATATGCGAGAGAGACTGACAGAGAAAGACATCCAGGTAGTGTTGCTCATAATAACAGAGGGCTAACAACGTTCCAGTGGACTTACTTGCAACAGATTGTGCAGTTCTACAAATAAACTAGTTATGTATCAACACATCGATATTAAACCGATGTACGGATGTGAAGCGTGGACAGTCAACACGCAAAGTCAGAACACAACTGGGGCAGCTGAAATGTGGTTTGTAAGAAGAATGTTAAGAGTTTCAAGTACAGCAAAGAAAACAAACGAGATAATCTTGAAAGACGCAAACACAAAAAGAATATGAATAAAGAAGATTAGGAAAAGACAAGCAGCATTTACAGGACATTTTATGAGAAAAGAGAAAACAAAGCAAAGTTGGGGGGAAAGAGCACCAGGTAGACGCAAGGAGAAAATGTTGGGCGGACTTGCGGAATGGATGAAGACAGAGGGGGTGAGAGATGTAGTTGCAGTGACAAAGGATAGATTCATATGGAGGGCCATGATTGCCAAACCCATGAGGCAGAGCACATGATGATGATGATCAACACATCGTAACTGTCAGTGCATGAGTTAAAAACAAATCCAAGATCCTCACGCCATCCTAAAAATCTCCATTTTTTATACACGATCCTGTCGTAGACAGTACAGAGGAGGGAGAGAAAAGCAGGTGAAAGGAAAGAAAAGGGACGAGGAAGCTGGTGGAAGAAGAGAAAGAAGAGAAATCTGACAGAAGGAGAGGAGAAGGAAGAAGCTGGTGGAAGAGGAGAATCTGATGGAAGTGGAGGAGTCTGGCGGAAGAAGAGGAAGCTGGTGGAAGACATGAGTCGTGAGAAAGCGGATGGAAGAGAAGGAAGCTGATGCAAGAAGAGGAGAAAGATGATGGAAAAAGGCAAGAGGGAAGAAAGGGATGGAAGGCGATGAAAGTAAAAGGAGAATAGTCCTGTTGAAAGACGAGGAATAGAATGAGGACCAAGCTGATGAAAAAAGACGAAAAGTAGGTAGATGGTAAAAAAAAAAAAATAATGAAGATGGCTGAAGAAGAAAAAGAAGAGGAAGCTGATGGAAAAATAGGAAAGCCTATATAACAACAGGAAGAGGGAGAAGCTGATGGAAGAAGAGAATCAAAAGGAAGATAATGGAATACGAAGAAGAAGAGAAATCTGGAGGAAGAAGAGGAAGAGGAGGAAGCTGGAGGAAGAAATAGAAGAGGGGAAAAAGCTGGAGAGAGAAGACGAACGAAAAAGAGGAATGCGATGAAGGACAGGAAGAGACGAAGAAGGAGAATGGAAATAAACAAAACAAAACAAAAACAGAACATCTTTGAACTATGTTAAGACATCCACCCATCAACATCATGTGCGCCAGATGGAAGATGGATGTATCCCTAAGGCACTGATGAGGTTTGAATATGAAAATCCTAAAGTGGTTGCCTGGTTCACAGGTATAAAGTACTACATAGTTACGTCCATTGCGAAGATGCCTCAAGTTATACATTAGACGATACAACACAAATGGAACAGGACATAGGACACAGAGGTATAACAATGGAAGACACCAACGCTACAGAACTACGGGTCGCGTCCATGAAGTAGCACACGCTCTACTGTTATATTCTTCAAAAAAGAGAGGGATGCACTGATGACTCGCTAAGTGTTCCCAGCATCCTTGGCTTCCAGTCGTGTCCTGTGAGGATAGACCCGGGCCCTGCGGGTCAGAGGTCAAAGCCTGTTTGAGGTGAGATTAGAGGGCCGGAGTGTCCACATCTTGTGTCCACACAACTAACTCTACATACAACACGCACACACACAGAGGCACACACAGAACGAAGACGTGGCAGAGATGGGGAAGCACAGAAAAGAAAGGAAATTAAAGAAGGGAAGAACAAGGTAAGCATGCTATTCTAACAAATCTTCCTTTCCTTACAAAAATTGTTGCAGAAAATTTAGAATAAGCTTACGTTATTCTCGTTGTCAATAGGACCTTGATGACGCTTCAGTTGAAATACAGTTTGATGTGCATCGAGGACATTTTTAGACTATTACAAAAATAACATTTTAGATGTTGTCAGAAGTTCCTGGGAAAATGCTGCTCACACACTGTTTCCCTAAAGATGTGCCCATTTTCGACACTTTGTGTGTGTGTGTGTGTGTGTGTGTGTGTGTGTGTGTGTGTTGTGTGTGTGTGTGTGTGTGTGTGTGTATGTGTGTGGTGTGTGTGTGTGTGTGTGTGTGTGTGTGTATGTGTGTGTGTGTGTGTGCGTGTGCGTGTGCGTGTGCGTGTGTGTTGTGTCTGTGTGCGTGTCTGGTGGTGTGTGTGTGTTGTGTGTTGTGTGTGTGTGTGTCTGTGTGTGTGTGTCTGTTGTGTGTGTGTGTGTGTGTTGTGTGTGTGTGGTGTGTGTTGTTGTTGTGTGTGTGTGTGTGGTTGTGTGGTGTGTGTGTGGTGTTGTGTGTGGTGTGTGTTTGTGTGTGTGTGTGTGTGTGTGTGTGTGTGTGTGTTGTGCGCGCGCGCGCACGCGAGTGTATCCACATGATTCTGACTTTGGTGCCATGACCTACGAACTTATACATTCTTGACTTCCGAAGGATCCATATCTTTGACCTACACTTTGTATTTGGTAAAGATTAATCCTGAAACATCCGAGAAAATCATGTAAACACATTCTTGTCAAATACACACATATACACACACACACATACACACACACACGCACGCACGTACGCACACACACAACACACACACGCACAACACGCACAGGTACACACACACACACACACACACACACACACACAAACAAACAAAAAACAAACAATCCTCCTGTATAATAACAATCGGGAGATTACAAAATGATCACCACCACATAAACAAAAAAAGAACGGAAAAGTGAAAGCTAGAAAAAGAAGATTAAAAACCGACACTACTGTCCCCCAAACCCCACCGTGTGGACCACCCCACAAAAACTTACAAGAGGAGGAATAACAAGTAAACGACAAAAGGAAAGGAAAAAGGGAAGCAAAGAAGTCCGACAAAAAAGTAGATCAGCAAAGAAAGCAAAACAAGGAAAAAACAATCACAAAAAACAACAAACACAACAACAATAACGGAAACAACAATACCAACAACAACAAAACGAACAAAGAAAGCAAAACTGAAGAAAAGAGAGAAGAACAATCTAGCATCGAGTCAGTCGCTTGTAAATTTCTATGGTCATCTCACAGCGTTATCCATTCGCTCTATAAGTCTGTGTCTCAAAATGTCAAGACAATGGCGATATACGGCAAAAAACACGCCATGATCAATAAACACATCTTTACTGCTACCTTACCACCTCTTGTTAACACACACGCGCGCGCGAACGCGCATACACACACACACACACACACACACACACACACACACACACACACACACACACACACACACACACACACGCAAGCACGAACACACACAAACACAAACATATGTGCGCACACGCATAAACGCACTCAGAGAGAGAGAGGGAGAGAGCGAACAACACACACACATACACACACACAAACACACACACACAAACACACACACACACACAACACAACACACACACACACACACACACACACACACACATACACAAACAACCGTCTAATATCACTTATAGTGAAAAGACGTTAAATCAAGCAACGAACGATACACAAACAATCAACCACACACACACACACACACACACACACACACACACACACACACACACACACACTCATACACACAAACAACCCACACACTCACACACACTGTCGCCCATCTCAAGAAAAGATGATGTTACATAAGTCAAGAAAACCTCAGAAACTCATAAACGCACTCAGAGAGGAGAGAGGGAGAGAGCGAACAACACACACATATACACACACACACAAACACACACACACACACAACACAACACACACACAACACACACACACACACACAAACACACACACACACAAACAACACACACACACACACACACACACACACACAAACAACAACACACACACACACACACACACACACACACACACTGTCGCCCATCCCCAGAAAAGATGATGTTACATAAGTCAAGAAAACCCCACACGTCTGTCACGACCATCTAACAGATCGTATCAAACAACACAACTATCAGCGCTACACATCTCACAAGGACCTAAGGACCTAAGGACCTCACAGCCCCTTACCACAACCAACACCAGTACGGAAACATGGAGATGGATATCCTTTTAACCGTCAGCTTCCTCCCCACCCCCACCCCCACCCCCACCCCTTCAGGCTTTTCTCTCCCTGTCCTCTCTGTGTTCCTTTCCGTACTGTCCCTGGGGCTGGTATGGTCTAGTGGCTTAACCTTTCACCTCCACCCCCTCTCTCTCTCTCTCTCTCTCTCTCTCGTCACCAGCTTCCTTTTAACCCTTTCACTATGATTCAGTAGTCTTTAACCCTTTCATTCCATGAAGCAGTTTTCTTGTGAATTAACCTTTGGACTCTGTTCATCAGGTTTCAAGATTCATTATTTCAAGATTCAAGATTCTTTTTTGTTTTGGTTTGGTTTTTATTTGTCCTTTCCAAAACAGCAAGGAAATTTGGTCTGCAGGTATGCCTATGGCGTATCATATTACGCACGTACGCACACAGACACGCCACACACACAAACACGCACACGCACGCACACCACCACGCACACACACACACACACACACACACACAAACACGCACACGCACGCACACACACACACACAACACACACACACACACACACACACACACACACACACACAACACGGGCACACGTACTGTTTGAAGGAGACAACACATCGAAACAGTAAATCAAAAACGGTGGACCCTCTTCCACCCCTCAACCCCCACCCTCCACGAAAACACACACACACGCGCGCGCGCGCGCGCACACACACACACATACACACACATATATATATATACACACACACACAACGGTCACGCATAATCATCATCTCACACACATGCACCTCCGTTGAAGCTTAGCTGATCAGCACATAGCCGCTCACAGAAACAGCGAACCATCGTGAGACTCAAGTGCTTCCCCTTTCCCCATCTCCAAGCAAGGCGATTTGCACAGATCAGGCAAACCATGGTCTCTATCCATAGTATAGAGCGTAGACAGAAGCTTCTTTCTTTCTACACTCTACGATCCATGGACCTGTAACATCGGGAAAACGTTATCTGGTCACCGTATTTTAACCCTTTGACTCCCACCTCCCGTCCACCAGCATCCTGCATTGCAAACCATGCTAGCAAAGCAAATACTTAACCCTTTGATTCCCTCACCCTATCCACCAGCAGGAAGCTGGTGGATAGGGTGAGGGAGTCAAAGAGTTAAGTTTTTGCAGCTGGTGGATAGGGTGCGGGAGTCAAAGGGTTAAGTATCTGATAGGAAGCAGCCAGTGGGGTCCGTCCGAACCCAGCTTTACACCTCTCCGTACCGTGTAACATCTATCTTTCTGTTTGTCAATGTTTAATGTTCTGTACTATGGAGGAGGTTTTCCAATGGTTTCAGTTAATGCATAGATCTGTAGAACTGCAGTTAATGCTGAGTTTGTAATGGAAACCGTCAGAACAGAATATTTACATAATCTGTGTTTTAAGAATAAAAAGATAAAAAATTACATGCCCTTTACACACACACACACACACACACACACACACACACACACACACACACACTGTACACTTACGTACCCCCCTCACACACAAACACACAAACGAGCGCGTGAGCGCACGCACACACACACACACACACACACACACTCACACACACACACACACACACGCACACACACACACACGCACGCACAATGTACACAAATGTACTCCCCACACATACACACTGTACACAGACGTACCCCCTTCACACACACACACACGTACCCCCTCACACACACACACACGTACCCCCTCACACACACACACAAACACACACACACAATGTACACAAATGCGCACACACACACACACACACACACACACACACACACACACACACACACACACACACACACACACACAAAGTATGGCTATGCGCTCGCACACACAAAGTGCACTCAGTTCACAGAATATACTCAGTCTATTCTTGACTCTGCCACTAGTCTGTTCTTGCACATATTATACAGTATTTATGTCCTCTTCTGGTAGAACCTTCTCGCTGTCCACCACTCCCCTGACCCCTTGACTCCTTCACTCTACCCGCTAGCTTCCCTTAACCTTTTCACTCCCTCATCCTATCCACCACCTTCCTTTAACCCTTTCATCTCACAGTCTATCTATCAGCTTCCTTTAACCCTTTCATCTCTCACCCTATCAGCTTCCTTTAACCCCTTCTTCTCTCACTCTACCAGTTTCCTTTAATCCTTTCATCTCTCACTCTATCAGTTTCCTTTAACCCTTTCACCATCTCCACCAGCTTCATTTAACCTTTTTATCTCTCACTCTATCTGTCAGCTTCTTTTAACCCTTTCATCTCTCACTCTATCTATCAGCTTCTTTTAACCCTTTTATCTCTCAATTTTATCTATCAGCTTCCTTTAATCCTTTCATCTCTCATTTTATCAGCTTCATTTAACCCTTTCTTCTTTCACTCTATCTGTCAGCTTCTTTTAACCCTTTCATCTCTCACTCTATCAGCTTCCTTTAAGCCTTTCACCATCTCCACCAGCTTCCTTTAACCCTTTTATCTCTCACTCTATCAGCTTCCTTTAACCCTTTTATCTCTCACTCTATCAGCTTCGTTTAATCCTTTCATTTCTCACTCTATCCACCAGCTTCCTTCAATCTTTCCACAGCCGCACTCTTGTCACCAGTTCCTTAAGAACTGGATGACGTTCAACAAACTTCAGCTTAATGACGACAAGACAGAAGCTATCCTCATTGGCACCCGTCAGAAACTTTCTCAGCTGCCTCCTCTTTCTCTCCCATTATGTAACACATCAGTCCCAATTTCTGATTCAGCTAAAAACCTTGGTGTCTGCATTGACTCTACCCTCTCCATGAACAACTTTGTTTCTCAAACTGCCAGATCTTGCTACTATCATCTCCATCGTATAAGGTTGATCAGGAAGTATCTCTCTGTCGAAACAACTGCAAAACTCGTTCTCTCCTTCATAATGTCTCGCATTGACTATTGCAATTCACTCCTGTCTGGTCTTCCTGCCTCCACCATTCACATCCTACAGCGCATTCAAAACAATGCTGTACGCCTTGTACTCAAAAAGAAAAAAGCTGACCACATATCTCCTCTCCTGGCACAACTTCACTGGCTCCCTGTATCAAAGCGCATACAGTACAAACTAGACACCATGTGCTACAAAAGCCTCAATAACGCAGCCCCCGATTACCTGTCAAGCCTACTTGAGATCTATCTTCCCTCACGTACCCTCCGCTCTGCCTCCGATCCTCTGACTTTTCGCTTTCCACGCACTAAGCTCAATACCTATGGTCCACGAGCCTTCTCTGTTTCTGGTCCACTCTCCTGGAACAAACTTCCTCTCTCAGTCCGTCAGCAACCTACTTTTGTCTCTTTCAAGTCCGCTCTCAAAACTCACCTTTTCTCCTCCGCATAAAATCCTAACCTCACTCAACCCCCCCCCCCCCCTCTGCAGCCTATCTCCGCTCGGAGGGGAATCACATGGTTATAATATATAATTGTATATGCTATGCTCTCTATAATTTTCCATTGCTTTTATTCTTGCTTTTATTGCTTTTATTCTTTCTCCCCATTTATAGCCATGCGTGTGTGTGAGTGTGTGTGTGTGTGTGTGTGTGTGTGTGTGTGTGTGTGTGTGTGTGTGTGTGTGTGTGTGTGTGCGTGTGTGCGTGCGTGCGTGCGTGCGTGCTTGCGTGTGTGTTTGCTTCAGCGCTTAGATTTGATTTTATCAAGATTTTGCGCTATATAAATATTGTAATTATTATTATTATTATTATTATTAACCCTTTCGCTTTACCAATTTGCGTCCTTTAACCCTTTCATTCTATCCACCAGCTTTCTTTAACCCTCTAACTCCCTCACCCTATCTACCCGTTTCTTTTAAGTTTTCATCCTATCGACCAGCTTCGTTTAACCCTTTAACTCCCCAACCTTATCCACAGCTTCCTTTAACCCTTTCACCCTAAACACAAGTCTTCTTTAACCTTTAACTCCCTGACCCTATCTGCCAGCTTCCTTTAACTCCCTCACTCTGTTCATCAGCTTCCATTAACCCTTTCACTTCCTCACTCTATTCATCAACTTACGTCAACCCTTTCACCTCCTCATTCTATCTACCAGCTTACGTTAACTCTTTCACCCCCCTCACTCTATTACATTTAAGAAAGGTACAGAAGGAGAGGTGTAGGAAAGAAAGCAATCACTAAAAAATATGTCTGTGTCTGTGCGTGCGCGCATGTGAACGCATGTGAGAGAGACAAGACAGGGGTGGGGGAGAGAACGTATATGAGACAGAGACAGAGACAGACAGACAGAGTGACAGACACAGAGAGAGTGACAGACAGACAGAGAGTGACGGTCAGACAGACAGAGACAGAGAGACAGACAGAGAGAGACAGACAGACAGACACACAGAGAGAAAGACAGAGAGAGAACATAAAAGCTTTCTCATCACCACAATCATAAAAATGTTAACAGGAAGACAGACATACAGTGACGAACAGACAGACAGACAGACAGACTGCCGTAAGAAACTTGTACTTACAGTACAGAGTTTGGTGAACGCTGTTATGACACTGGAAACATTTTTCTTATGTCAGCGTAGTAGTCACCTGTCGTCCCCTTAGAAACTGGACTTTTTAAATGTTCTTTAGATGACAGAACAAGGGGGGCAGTTCTCACGCCTAGAGTAGCAGTACTGATACTTAAAGGGAGACGCAGCTATCTGTCACTCCCGCAGCAAACAGTGTGTACACAAAGACAAGTGGACACCCAGATATCTATATGACAAACCACTTAACCTATCTCCACTCAAACATCGTACAGACTAATGGAGACACTTCAGCCCGCAAGAAAGATTAGTTTCACATGGCCTCTATACTGATTAAATTTTTTTTTTTTTTAACTTCATACTATCTTGCACAGATAAGTGGGAGAGATGGGAAAAAAGCACTCTGTTCTACTCCAAGGTAGTCGAACCTTTTTTTATTTTTTTTTTTTTTTTTTTAGCGGGCTGGTTGGTTCTTGTGACAAAACCGTGGACTCAAGATCTGATGTCTCGAGTTTTATCTCAGCCGGCAATGTCAAAGAAAAACTGGTCTGTTTGTTGCCCATGTTAAAGTTTCCATCATTCTGGTGGTGCCAGCTAAGTGTTTCTTAAGTCCCTCTCCCCTCCTCCCCATTTTAAGACCTTGTCAGTGCACAGGGTTTTCAGCAGACACAGGGAGAGAGAGACAGACAGACAGACAGACAGACATACAGTCAGACAGACAGAGACAGAGAGAGAAGACAGAGACAGCGAGAGAGACAGAGACAAAGAGAAAAAGAAAGAGAGAGAGACAGAGAGAGAAAGAAAGTCAGAGACAGCGATAAACAGACAGAGAGAGAAAAAGAGAGAAAGAGACAGAGAGACATAGAAAGAGAAAGAGAAAGAGATAGCAGACAGAGAGAGAAATCATATTGCTTATAGCCCAGTCGACCACTAGAGCCATATCAGGGCTAGAGAGAGAGAGAAAGAGTGGGAGAGAGAGACAGACAGACAGACAGAGACAGAGACAGAGAGAGAGATGCGTACATGTGCATATGCACGCAGACACAAAACCTACAGACTGATGTTGACGAATACACACACACACACACACACACACACACTGACGCAAGCTTCAATTCACATTAGCCGCCTGGTAAGTGGAGACTTTACAGATGCCAGTGCCTAAGCCTCCTTCGTGCTATACGTTCGCAAAATAGTAAACATGCACGTTAAAGATCTCATAAGTCAAGTCAAAGGCTGGCTTGAGGAAACATGAAAACACTCAGC
Organism: Monoplex corrugatus; assembly: GCA_030674185.1. Lineage (NCBI taxonomy): Eukaryota > Metazoa > Mollusca > Gastropoda > Littorinimorpha > Ranellidae > Monoplex > Monoplex corrugatus. The sequence continues at coordinate 57,483,209 of CM060307.1, forward strand.
ATGCACTCTTCCCGAAGACCAACTATGCAGACTGTGCAGCAACATACCGCCTACATAGTGCGGGCATCAGAGAAAAATCGGAAGGCTTAATAAAATAAACGATCATTCGCAGTACTGTTTTAAGAGACCAGGACAGCGAAGACAGAAGCCCCCACCTTTCACATTGACTGTACGGGTTTGCACAGCTGGCAGATCACGATTCGGGAAAACCTTTGTGCGTGTGGCCCTAAGTCTACCCAGCTGTGAAAGCACCTGACCATGTTTAGGGCTGAGGAGAGAAAAGCAGAGAACGAAAAAGATGGGCAACGGCCGTTGTGATCCTGGGCCGGAGAGACGTTGAGGTCACTGCCATCTCACTCCCCAATGGGCTCAGGGATATAGCACAATATGTAACTTACCTTATCTCAACTACTTTCAAACCCATAGAAGTCACTCTATGACGGTGTACATTTTGGTCAGGACGGATCCTCGTGTTTCAGTTCAGTTCAGTTTCTCAAGACGACGTCTCCGAGCTCAGAACGAATTCCATATGCACTAATGTCACAGGTGCCATGTGTATGGTGATCATGGTACGTGGCATTCAGATAGCTCCATCTGCGCTCCGTCCAAATCTTCCAGCAATCATCTGGCAGACTCCTTGAGCTTGCGGAAAAGCTTACGCGCTGGAAAAGGTCTTGAAACAGGAGGCGAAAGTGGGACCTATGAAACACTGAGCTGACACAGCAAAATGACTGGAGGGAGTATTACATTAATGTAGTGTACACACAGGGCAGTTTCTATTTTGCAGGATAGGATGGAACACAGGACGTCAGAACTTGAGTCCACAGCTCCATCAACAGAGTCACCCAGGCCGTATTGTAAGTCCAGTGACCCCTAGGCCCACAATCCTTACAAGGTCTTCATCAGGCTGCCACTATAACCACAACCACCACAACTCTGCATAGTCACCAACATCATCACACAACACCGTGGTCAGCGGTATGTAGACACACGCTTCAAAATCATTACCCTCAGTGTACAGAGGGACAAGTAGAAGACCTTTCACATGATCTTACATAAAGCTCCCAATGTGGTAAAAGTCGCACATGATCTGGCATCTAATGACACTGTCACCTGAAACATAGCAGGCTGTCAGCGCCTGATGAAGTCAAGACAACACTACTCATGACTTGCATATTTTATCATAATGCTGAAAGTAGGCCATCGTATAATCGTCTCCAAAATTCAAGCACCGTATTACGTGCTAGAGGTATGTGATGCTGTTTTCGCTCTTTTTGGGTCATGTCCTAGACCGTGTCCATGCTTGTGAATATGAATGAGAGACAAAAGCCAGACCGTTCTCCGTTCCTACCACCTTCAGAATAGGGTCATTGTCTGTCGTTTAATCGCAGTGGTTAGCGCAACAAAGTGAGCAATGGAAAGTTCTTAGTTCGAGTCCCTATCATTCTAAATCACTACCTGGTGTTTTTCGCCAGCTCTGATCACCTCCTGCCCAGAGATGAATTGCAATGGCCCCAGTTGGGAAGGATGCGACTGCGTCCTGTGGATTGTGTGTTCTTATCATGTGGAAGATGTCTGCTTCTGAGTCTTACTGTTATGTACACTGGACACATAAAAAGAATCGATGTATATTTTCAGTGTCATCACTATCTATTACTGGACTTGGGCCCAACAGAACGCCAGGTCAATTTGACTAAAATAAACTCAAACGTTTGTCTGTCGACAGTGTTAAGTTGTACGAGATAGACAAATTCTTCTTCCGTCTCGCCAAGTTATAAACACGCAGTGTGTGACGTTCACACTTAACTTTTCTTAAGCACACAACGGACAAGTTATGCACACAGTAAGAGTGTACCTTACGTACACAGCAAGTGGTGGTTTGCATCTTACCTGTACAAGTGTTTGACATTTTATGTACACAGCAAACATCATTTTGCATTTTATGTACATTACATCTTGTGCACACAGCAAATGTGGGTTAGCACACGTCGGGCAAACAGTGACTTGAGCACAGTGGTTTTGCCCAGTGAAAGAGCTTCTTTTCTGTTGAACTAAAGTTAAAATGAGATAGGTAGATATCACACATATTGTTTCTGGCAGTTCACCGCAAAAGCTGGCGGTGATTTACTGCTACTAATAATGATGAATATTTTCATAGCGTAAATCCCGTGAAGCAAGCTCCTGAGTGTTTTGCACTTTACAGAAAATTGTTAGTATAGAAACGTAAATCAACAAACATCAATCATATAAGCAAGATATGACGCAGAACAAGAACTGAAAAGAGCTTCATGCCATACGAGAATACTCTTCTTTATGAACGTTTACGTACGCACTCACACAAACATGCACCCATTCTTCCCCACCCCCGTCTCCACCACCCTCAACACACACACAAACACACATGTGCAGGTACGTATGTATGCAAGCAAGCACACATACATAGACACAAACACTTACACTGGGACTGGGGAATGTGCATACACTGACATAAAGCTTACAAACAAATCGATTAAACATACACAAATAGTATATTCTCTCCGACCCTATTAATCAACAGAGTACAACACAGACAGCAGGGTTAACAAGAGAGAAGTGAAAGTGGTGAGACTGACACTTGTACTATCTTCTTTTCTTCTGTTCCAAGTCTGATAGACTTGTCTGCCACCTATCTCCCTTGTGAACTCTGTTTCCGTTTCCGTTTCAGTTTCAGTTTCAATTTCTCAAGATAACGTCTCCGCGCTCAAAATGAATTTCATACGCACTAATGCCACTGATGCCATGTGATGAAGAAGATCCAAAGATCGTGGCATCAGCTTAAACCTGCACATAAGCCATATACATTGACAAGATCTTGAGACGAAATCTCGATCCTCAGGCGATCCACATTTGGGGTCCCAATGGCCCGTTAAATTGCGGCGACCTCTGCCACTGCTGAATGATCACCTTTCAAACCAATTATCATTGTTGATGTTTAAAGTCCAGCCAATGCTCAGAGCCATATCAGGTCTGTAGCCGTCTCAAAGACACATCTTGAAGCAGGAAACAAACCGTATGGAGAAGAAAAATAAGTGCACACATCGATGCATTCGCGCACAGAATCTAAAGGAGATGCCCCCGGCTCGACTCCTCCGTCCAATTTGTCACCAGGGGGTTAAAAATAAATAAATATGAAAAAAGTATATAAACATAATTAAGTACACTGATACATACATAAAAAAGCTGGCCCAACTTACCTAGAATTGCTTCTGCATATCATATTTCCCTAGAACCAAAAATGTATTTTACAAATGTACCTGATTATCAATCCTATGTATTCGGGTTTCACAGGCGAATAGACCAGCACGGCAAAATATGATAGAAAAAGATGACAGAAAGCAAAGGTGCAAGGCAGAAACAGAGTGACAGAAAGTGAAAATTGCCGCAGAAAATTTCCAAGAGGTGGTGACTCTGTTTATGCTGAAATAGTCCCCAGCATTCCAACAGTGGATAACCGAAACAGCCATTCCTCTTATGTGTATAAACGCACTATGTCGATATACTGACAACCCAGACATGTATTATCAAACAGAATAGATGTAGGTACATGTACATGTTCTCAACCCTGAGAGAGGGAAAGCAGAGTTGTTTCCCTTGCAACGGTAGGAAAAATACGCTTACCATTTGAAAAGGAGGCAACTTGTTTTCCCCACCTTGGCGGGGGGGGGGGGGGGACTGAAGGACACATACCTACATTTATTCTCCTTGAAAATGCAGACTCTAACAGTCACTTTCTGTTTATCAGTTATATACATGTGTATATATATATACATATAATTATATACATACATATAATTGTATATATTGTTTTTTGTTTGTTTTGTTCAAATAAGAGTTGTGCCCTCCCTTATGTGTCCTTGTAGATAGATAGGGCAGGACAGGAACCACACATCCTACAGGTCTGCAGGGATCTCCGGTCGTTGAGGCATAAGATGTGACCAAAACTAACTGCCCTTGAGGAGAAACTGTACTGGCCTGTGGATGCTTTGCAGACGACAGACAACTTCATCTTGAGAGCTGGTTTCCATGTCTAACGAAAAAGAGAAGAAGAGGAAGAATACTATCTTACCATACAGACAGACACTCAGATCGACAGAAAGAAGAGACGACAGAGAGACACAGACATACAGTAAGACAGACGGACAGGCAGAGAGAGAGAGAGAGAGAGAGAGATCTTACAAATACAGAATTAGTGTGACGATAATTGGGTGTTGAATTGTATGTCCGTCTTCTGTGACAAAAATGTGTGAATAAAATTTTCTCAACTCTTTACTTGTGGATCTTTACCAAATCTAGGTCAAAGATGTGGACCGTAACGGTGCCGCAAGGGCATAAGTTCAGAAGGTAAAGCTCCGAGGTCAAGGTCATACGGACCAAAACTTGCCTAAAATAAATACTTGTTCAAGACGGTGATGAACAGCACTTTGTCAGAAACTTCTGACAATACTTAAGACATGTTTTCACTGTCGGAACAGTTGACCTTTTTCGATAAACGTCAACATTTATTTCAGCCGAAGCTTCAAGTCACGATTACCTAAAGAAGGAGAAAAATTGGATTTCCTTTAATATTGTTGGAATAAAAATGGAGACCGTTAGAAAGGCTTGACTATGTTTGGTTTTTTTTTGTTTTTTTTTCCCCCTGATTTTGCTCCGTGTGTTCTGTGGTCATCGGACAGAGACAGAGACAGGGGCAGAGACAGACACAGGCAGACAAACAAGCAGAAAGGGCAACAGAAACAGAAACAGACAGGTGCAGTTTATCACAAGCAATCAATAAGAGACAGACATGTAATGAGAGAACATAACTCACGTTTGCCGTTCGCCAAGCAGAAACAACACAATCCTCCCGTTTACCCAGCACCCTTTTCCTCGTTCACTTTCTCAGTCAGATAAAATAAACGATTCTTAGTTTTCCTATAACAACAGTTAAAAATGACCCTCAGTTCCACTCAAAGTCTTCAAATCACCACACTTCAAGATGAATGCTCTTCACTCCTCCAAAGACAGCAGTGTACAGTTGGACCCGGTGCCTCAGATTTCCAGCAACGACAGTTTTGGATGTGTTCTCCAAACACACAACACCTGACTAGCTCTGGACTGCAGTCAGTATGGAAACTTTCAGATGTAGCGTCGCTCGACGGCAAACAAAGATCAAGTTAGCCTTACACAATAGTTTAAAATGTTTTCTCCAAGCATAAAAACTATTCTGGACTAGAGGCTCCACTCGTTCGATGAAAGTCTTTTTTTTTTCAATTATTTACACAGTAATGCCAAATGTGAAATGCCAAGTGCAAGTGCAGGAAGCCAACGGACGATGTATTATAAGATCAGACTGTAAGGTTGTGTCAGACGCTCAGTGCGTGACTTTGCAGCCTTCACGTGCACCGTCGCGATACCTGATCACAAACAGAGCATTGTCCTTGTGTGTGTGTGTGTGTGTGTGTTTTGTGTGTGTGTGTGTGTGTGTGTGTGTGTGTTGTGTGTGTTTGTGTTGTGTGTGTGTGTGTGTGTGTGTGTGTGTGTGCATGTGTGCATGTGTATCTGTGTTTGAGTGCGTGTATGTGTGTGTATGTGTGTGTGCATAGTGTGTGTGTGAGTGTGTGAGTGTGTGAGTGTGTGGGCGGGTGAGCGGGTGGATGTATGCATGTGTGTGTGTGCGTATGTCTGTGTGCGTATGTCTGTGTAAATCTGTGCCTGCCATGCTGTGTTTCTTTACTAGGTGTTCTAATTCTTTTC
>CM060307.1:57493980-57496480 GCA_030674185.1 Monoplex corrugatus
CCATCTTAATCCTCTTTACCCGTCTTCCACTCTTCATCCACAGAAACAAAATATATACGCACTCACAAACATACACACAAACACAAGCACAAATAGTCTCTTTGCCTTTTTTCTTTTTCTTTTTGTTTTTTTGTTGTTTGTTTGTTTGTTTGTTTGTTATTGTTGTTTTTTGTGCTTTTGTTATTTTTTTTTTTTTTTTTTTTTGTGTGTGTATGTTTTATTTTACGTCTCTTAGAAAGAAGAAAGATAGCAACAGCAGGAAAGTTACAGGCGTGGCCAGCCCAATTTCTTTCCTCATACAATAAGGACTGACACAAAAACAATGGATGCTATTTCAAACAGGATGTGTGGGGCAGTGACAGCCGGATAGGGTGCACGCTCTTTATTATTACTACGCACATATTCCTTGGACTTTTTCCCCGTCGGGAGTGTTGTTCTCTGATACAGATAACTGATTCAGACAGACAGAGAGAGCAAGAAAGAGAGACAGACAGACCAACAGATAGACACACACAGAGATAGAGACAGACAGAGACAGACAGACACAGAGATAGACAGAGAAAGACAAAGACAGATACAGACAGACAGAGAGAAAAAAGAAGAAGAAGAAGAAGAAACAACAACAACAACAACAAAAGAAGAAGAAGAAGAAAACAACAACAACAACAACAACAACAAGAAAAAGAAGAAGAAGAAGCAGAAGAAGAAAGTCTTTTTTTTTTTTTAGGGTAGTGACATAAGCACTCTTTTTAGATTCAACCCTCGCCCATCTGGAGTAAATACTATCACGAGAGAATGAGAGGATAGAGAGAGAGAGAGATTTAATTTTATCAAATTAAATTAAATAAGATTAGGTTCAATGGAATTAAATCAAATTAAATAAAGATTTAGTTAAACTAAAGTAGCTGAATCGAATAGAATCGAATAGAATCGAATAGAATAGAATAGAATAGAACTGAATTGATTAAGGATAATAACATTTTGTTTTTCAATGATGTAAGATATTTCCACGTAGACCAGTTGACACATCTGCCATTGTTCATCTGTTTGTATCAAAACAACAGAAAACAGGATATTGTAAAGTGCACGTGTGTGCGTGTATGCGTGCGTGCGTGTGTGTGTGTGTGGCGTGTGGTGTGTGAGCGTGTGTGTGTGAGAGAGGGAGTGTCTGTGTGTGGGGTGTGGTGTGTGTGTGATCGTGTGTGTGTGTGTGTGAGTGTGGTGTGTGTGTGTGGTGACTGATGCTGAGTGGGAAAAGTGCGAATGAGACAAAAAGAAGATAAAGACAGAGACAGAAAGAAGAAGAAAACAAGAGACAAGAAGACAAAAACCAAGAAGAACAAGAAGAAAAAGACAAGAAGAACAAAAAGAAGAAAGAAGAAGAACAAAAAGAGAACAAAACAAAAACAAGAAGAAAAGAAGAAAATACCAAGAAGAACAAGAAAAGAAAATACCAAAGAGAAAATGATCAAAAAGAAAGAAGGCAAAAACACAAAATTTAACTAAAGAGAAAAATAGCACCAATGCATTAATTACAAGAAATAAAGAACGAAGAATCAGTTGTCGTCTTTACACGCATGAATAAAAAGGAATAATAAACAAGACGTCGAGCATTCATTGTCTCCCTTTATACAAAAATCAAGATAAACACAGGAAACAGTTGTTTCTAACACAAGCATCTCTCAATTCAAATCTCCGTGCAGGAGAGAAACTAAAATAGGTTGAGAGCGTCTTTCCCCTCGTTAGCAAAAGCTTTGTTCAAGGGAACTTATTCTGTAGCACCTTCAGCATGAGGTAGACGAGTTACCTCCCCTATCCTGCTGCTAACTCTCCACTTCCTTGCAAATCCACGATTTCTTTCTGTCTTCGTGCGCGTACACAAACACACGCACACGCGTAAACACACATGTGCATGCACACACGCACGCACGACTTCAGTGTTTCATAGATTTTTTTTTCGTCTAAAAGCACGTATGTGAATAGACGTTAAAAGAAATAACGAACGAACTAACACACGCACGCGCGCATACACTAAACGCACCTATGCAGCAGGCATGCAGGAGCGCGCGTAAACAGACACACACAAGCAGACTACATACACACACATACACAAACACACACAAACAAGCACACACACACACACACACACACACACACACACACACACACAACACACACACACACACACACATGCAGCACACACACACACACACACACACATACACACACACACACACACAGCAGACATTCATACATACACACGTACACAACACACCACACACACACACACCACACACACACACACACACGCACACACACACGCACACGCACACGCACACGCACACGCACACGCACTCACACACACATTCACTGTCACATGTTGGCCTGGTTGGGATGATTGATAATTGAACGTGAAGATGTGGCCTCTGGCTTTTATTGGTGTTTCAGATCTTCTGAGTAAGCACCTGTGTATATATATGTGTGTGTGTGATTGTGTGTG
>CM060307.1:57501480-57503980 GCA_030674185.1 Monoplex corrugatus
TTGTTGTTGTTTCGGGATAAGCTGTCACAAGCTTCTTACCAACATTCACTTCTAAACTGGTCCGCGTAGGCTGTCTTATTGTTCTTATTGTTGTTAGTATTAGTCATTGCTGTTGTTGTTGTGGCTGTTGTTGCAGCTGATTTTCAATATATAATGTCACAGCATGATATTCACAAACAGTCCTAAAGGGTTGTGTCCTTCTTGCTGGCTGTTATTGTTATCGATATGTATTGTTTTCGGGACTTTGACGGAAACGATGACATTCTGGTTTGAGATTCATTGTTGTACTATTGTCGTATTGTTGCTATTTCCTTCTGTTCAGACGACCATTGACGTAATTTCGTGGGGAGAATTTCACGTACGCCTATGGTGATATAACATCAGCAATTAGATGATGATGATGATGATGATGATGAATGCGACGACGACGACGACGACGACGACGATGATGATATGATGAAAGATGATGATGATGAATTGCGACGACGATGACGACGACGATGACGACGACGATGACGATGATTAGCATTATCATTCTAAATTATCATTATTATCATCATCATCAACATTATTGTTGTTCTTCTTCTTCTTCTTCTTTTTATTATTATTATCATTATTACGTTATTGTTATTCTTATTATTATTATCATCATCAGTACTACTAATATTTTTTAATAGTAGTAGTAGTAGCGGTAGCAGTATCGTCATGATCATCACCATCATCATTATTATAATCATCATCATTCATGATGTTGATGATACCAGTGTAAAATTTATGATTATCGGGAAAAGGGTAGACAGAATTGATGTTCTTATAACACAAAAACCTACATACTCATTCGGAAATTGATCATAATTGTTAGCTTATCAAGATGAAAAAAAAAATGACCCCATTTCGTGCACGGCATCTGTGTCGGTACCCCAACACCTCCCACTTCAGTTCTTCAACATACCTCCAAACTCATCAAAACTGAGATCACCAAGAGAACAGACCAGGAAAGGCCACAGAATCTGGGACAATCTTCCAAAATACTATGATGATGTGAGTGTGGATGACAGTAATGATGATCTGGAACAGCAGTCCATTTCGGATGGAGATAAGACAGGGGTGCATATTCTACGCTTCCTTTCATAAAAATCCTGGTATCAAACAGACCTGCCAGACACAGACAAGTGCCATATTGTTCAAGCAACTAAAGCAACACCATCAGTGACATAACTGTAAAATGAATGACTCTCAACTATGTGGTCCCAGTCTTCCTAATGAGCCCGTCGCACGCTCAACTATTGGTAGAAGCTGATCGGAGTCGAAAAATTCCACAATGATTTTTTGGTCGGGGGGGGGGGGGGGGTGGAGGGAGGGGTCAAGAGAGAATCGAACCCACGATATCCGTATCAACAATCTGTTGTGTTTGGTGCATATGTGAAGTCACGGGGGCCTAAAGCGCCCAGGGATAGGTCCTCTGCTTTCCCCTCGGACTGCTCGAGTTCGAGTCTCTGACTCAGGAAAAACTTCATGCAGGCGGTCTGCAATTCACCCAGCTATGAACAGGTATCTGGACCTGTTTAGCGTTATGAAAGATAAAGTAGCGACGGACAGGAGGAAGCCACCGCTCCGAAAAAAAGCTCGTTTCCACCACCTTAACCCCCCCTCCCACTCCCCGCATGACCTTGGGGTTATATCATCATCATCATCATCATCATCATCATCAAGTGCCTTGCCACATGGCTTTCGCGATCATGGCCTTCCATCTCTTTCTATCCCTTGTTGCCTCAAGCACCTCATCCACCCTCTTTGTCTTCAGCCACTCTGCAAGTCCGTCCAATATCTTCTCCCTGGGTTTACCTGGTACTCTCTTTCCCTCCAGCTTTCCCGTTGTGACCAGGTGCTCCAATGCCCCTTTCCTCATAAAATGGCCTATAAATGTTGCCTGTCTTTTCCTAATCTTCATTATAAATGATTTTCTTGTGTCTGCCTCCATCAAAACTGTCTCGTTGTTTTCTTTGCTGTCCATGGAACTCTCAACATTCTTCTTAGAAACCATATCTCGGCTGCCTCAATCTTGTTCTGGCTTTGCTTGTTGACTGTTCACGCCTCACAAACGGGGTTATAGGAGAACCTTTATCTTGTGTTGTGTGTGTGTGTGTGTGTGTGTGTGTGTGTACGTGTGTGTGTGTGTGCGTGCGTGTGTGTGTGCGTGTGTGAGTGTGTGTGTACGTGTGTGTGTGTGTGTGTGTGTGTGTGATGTGTGTGTGTGTGTGTGGTGTGTGTGTGTGTGTGTGTGTGTGTGTGTGTGTGTGTGTGTGTGTGTGTGTGTGTGTGTTCATCCCGAGAGGCACATGGAACTGCATGACTGATTTTCTTCAATTATGCAATATGTGAATTTAGCCAGGGGGAATAATCTAACATCGTTGTCCCTAGTATCGATGTGGAGTGTGGAGGTGTTTTTTTTTCGAAGGCAATACATTGCACTCTGACAATTCCACACAGCCTACGCTCC
>CM060307.1:57508980-57516480 GCA_030674185.1 Monoplex corrugatus
CATACATACACATTCACACACACACAGCATGCACACGCATACACACACATACACACCACACACACACACACACACACACACACACACACACACACACACACACATACACACACACACACACACACACACACACACACACACACACACACACACACATACGTACGTTGTACTCTAACAGACCATGGCACCATGCGGCATTAGCAATCGCACTCAGATAAATTCCACATGCGCTCCATCCACATCTGCCAATACTTGTCTGGAAGACTCCTCGAGCTTGCGCAAAACCGTATGCTCTGGAACGGTCTTGAAATGAATAGGGTGGAGAGGGAAAATGGGACCAAAGAAACACTAAGCAGGAACCACCAGATCGATCGGAGCATTCACTCAGATGGGCAATAAACAGGTCACTCTGTATGCTGGAGGTTGGAGTAGAACTCTGAACATCAGCTCAAAAGTCTATGGCTCTATCAACATAAACAGAGCTAGCCAGCCTGAAGAATGAATGTGTGACTCCTTAACCCTTTCACTCCGGCACCCTGTTCACCAGCATCCTACATTGCCAACCATGCTAGCAAAGCAAAAATTTAACCCTTTGACTCCCTTACCCTATCCACCAGCTCCCTGTACAGGAAGCTGGTGAATTGGGTAAGGGAGTCACAGGGTTAAGATTTTGCAGTTGGTGGATAGGGTGCGGGGGTCAAAGGCTTAAAACAAACCTTCAAATATAGCCCTTTGACTCCCTCACCCTGTCCATCAGCTTCCTTCATTGTCAGCCAAAACAAATACTTAACCTTAAAACCTTTTCACTTCCTTCATTTTATCGAGCAGCTGAGTGCGGGAAGCTGGTGGAGGAGTGAAAGGGTTAACGTGAAGGAATGAAAGGGTTTTATATGGGTCAAGCTTACTTAACTTCTGATGAAAAAGCACGTCTTCAAACGCAGAAAAGGAAATTACTGAAATTCTGTTTGTACATAGATTACCGAAATTCATGATAACTCATTGTATGAAAGTGGTAGACAAAACTGTTGAAAAATCTTAATAACTGTAGGCCTACGGGATTCACCGTATTATTCTTACCTTCTTCCACCTCCATCCCCCTACACATGTCAGTCAACACACATCCTGTAACTAAACGAAATCGAAGATCCGTGTTCTATATTTAAACTATGACCGTGATTATTGAAGCATTTCGAATATATTTACCTGTGGAGAACACGCCTCAAGACACTTGAAACACCGATTCATCGCTATTCCTCTTGCGTAAAGGTTATCATGAAATTTCGCACGAACACCCACACGATAGTCACTTACTTTTAAATCACAAACACTGAACTCACTTGTTATCGTAAGTTTAGGTAAAGTGCTTTGCGTCGATTCTTTTGAATTAGGAAGACTGGGCAGAAAGACCTATGATGTATATACAAGTAGATACATGTACATATGACTGTAGTCAATACTTCTAATGTCAGGAATCACCTTCAGCATGACAAGGACAGGCTGACAGACCTATAAAGTCATCACGGACGTTTGGTCATGTCTGACCGTCAGGTCACGTGCACATCACACAATGACCACCAAAACCTCTGTTATCACGCACGGTTGAGTGATGGCGTGACAGGCAAATAGACAGACAGACAGACAGACAGACAGGGAGATACAGCGATAGAGAGAGAGAGGAGATGATAGACATGGGTAGGAAGACAGACAGCTAGCTCTGTCGCACTGTAGGCGTGGATCCGCGCCATAGACATAAATTGGAAGAGAGGCTGCAAGCTCTGTCACACCATAGACATAGACAGGGAGACAGGCAACTAGCTCTGTCGCATTATAGGCACGGATAGGGAGACAGGCAAGTAAGCCTGTTGCACCACAGACATAGATAGGAAGACAAACAACTAGCTCTGTCACACCATAAATAATAGATAGGGCAGACAGCTAGCTCTTTTCCAATATAGACATGGATAGGAAGACAGGGAACCAGCTCTGTCACACCATAGACATATATAACGAAACAGACAACTAGCTCTGTCGCACGATAAGCAATGGAGAAGACACAGGCAACCAGCTCTTTTGCACTAAAGGCATGGATAGGGAGACAGGCAATCAGCTCTTTTGCACTGAAAACATGGATAGGGAGACAGGCAATCAGCTCTTTTGCACTAAAGGCATGGATAGGGAGACAGGCAATCAGCTCTTTTGCACTAAAGGCATGGATAGGGAGACAGGCAATCAGCTCTTTTGCACTGAAGACATGGATAGGGACACAGGCAATCAGCTCTTTTGCACTGAAGACATGGATAGGGACACAGGCAATCAGCTCTTTTGCATTGAAGACATGGATAGGGACACAGGCAATCAGCTCTTTTGCACTGAAAACATGGATAGGGAGACAGGCAATCAGCTCTTTTGCACTAAAGGCATGGATAGGGAGACAGGCAATCAGCTCTTTTGCACTGAAGACATGGATAGGGACACAGGCAATCAGCTCTTTTGCATTAAAGGCATGGATAGGGAGACAGGCAATCAGCTCTTTTGCACTGAAGACATGGATAGGGAGACAGGCAATCAGCTCTTTTGCACTAAAGGCATGGATAGGGAGACAGGCAATCAGCTCTTTTGCACTGAAAACATGGATAGGGAGACAGGCAATCAGCTCTTTTGCACTGAAGACATGGATAGGGAGACAGGCAATCAGCTCTTTTGCACTGAAGACATGGATAGGGAGACAAACAGACAGCACTTTTGCACTATAGACATGAATAGGGAGATAGGCAAATAGTTCTTGTGCACTATATGGGGAAAAAGGCTATCAGCTCTGTTGCACTACAGACATGGATAGGTAGACAGGCAATCAGCTCTTTTGCAATATAGTCATGGATAGGGAGACAGCCAACGGACTCTTTTGGATTATAGACATAAATAGGGAGACAGGCAACCGGTTCTTTTGCACCATAGACAGATATAGAGAGAAAGGCAACCAGCTCTGTCGAACTCTGTGACACGATCGCCTCGCTATAGGCCACGCGTAACCATTGACCAATCCGGAATCGAACCCGGCTTCCTCGCTTCCAAGGCGGGAGCTTTATCGACAAGGCCACACACTCAGAGACACAGAGAGAGACAGAAAGAGATAGAGACAGATGGAGACAGAGAGAAACAGAGAAAGAGACAGATAGAAAGAGACAAAAAGAGACAGATAAACAGAAACAGAATGAGACCAGAGAGGTAAGACAGACAAAGAGAGAGAGAGACAAGAGCGAGAGAGAGAGAGAGGGAGGGAGGGAGGGAGAGAGAGAGACAGACAGAAAGACAGAAAGACAGACAAGCAAGAGAGACAAGAGACAGAGGGGGTAGAAGGAGAGAGGAGCGAAAGAGAGAGAAGAGAGAGAGACAAAAGAGAGGGGGAAAAGAGAACAGAGAGACGAGAGAGAGAGAAGAGAGAGAGAGAACAAAGAGAGATGAGAAAGACAGACAAGAGAGAGAGGAAGACAAAAGAGAGAGACAAGACAAAGAGAGAGTCAGACGAGAGAGAGAAATGAAAGAGAGAGAAAAAGAGAGAGACAAGTGAGATAAAAAGAGACAAGAGAGAGAGAAAAGATAGAGACAGACAGAGATAGACAGAAAGAGAGAGAAGAAAGAGAGAAAAGAGAGAGAGATAGAAAACAGAGAGAGAGAAGAAAGAGAAGAAGAGAGAAAGAGAAAGAGAGAAAGAGAAAAAGAGAGAAGATGAGAAAGAAGAAGAGATAGAAGACAGAGAGAGAGAGAGAAAGAAAGACACACAAGAGAGAGACAGGAGAATATAAGAGAGAGAGCGAGAGACAAGAGAGAGAGGGAAGAGAGAAAAAGAGACAGAAGAGAGAGAGAGAGAGAAGACAGAAAGAGAGGGAGAGGGAGAAAGATGGAAGAGAAACAGACAGACAGACAGAGACAGAAAAGAGAGAGAGAGAGGCAGAGAAATAGATACAGAGACAGACAGAAACAGTAAGACAGGGAAGTGGAAGAGGTCAAGTCAGCCGTTTATTGCCAAACTTGTCAAACCAGCACAGACAACTCCTTCCTGGGTCATAGTGACCTTTGCCTGGAGGTCATAGTAATAGACAACTTGAAGAAATGGGGCGTTACACAAGACTCTTCCTGCTGCTGTCACTTTTATTTTCCCTGTTTACCCTTTACCTTCAATCCCTCACCTGTCCATTAATTTAAATACCTCCAGTGCTCTTCCCTACTTACTAATATCTATTGCCTGACTGCTGTAGTCTACGGCCACACTGTTGGCATGTCTGAAAATCCACTCTAAGTTTTCTGTAGAAAAACGCTCGTCGTTACTATCACAGCGTGTCTAACATTCCAATCAAATTCTATAGTGATATGTTCATCACTGCTACTGTAGTATGTTCGATATTGTTATTACACCATGTGCAGTGTTTCAAACAATTTTTGGTGAGAGCTATGGACTCAAAACTTCATGTCTTGAATTCAGTCCCAGTCTGCAGTAGAAAAATTGGTCTGTTCGCTGCTAGTCTTAAATTAATGCTTCAATTATCTTGATGGTGTCAACGCATAGAGGATTTTATAGGTCCATTCTCTTCCCCCTCATCTTCATATTTTAAGACCTTGTTACCTCATTCACATTTCACTGCATGAGTATATGTTCAAACTCATTCCAAATTATGCCCTCACACATCATATCTTATAGTTACTTTACTTAATAGGAATAATAGTGACAATCAGGTTTTTGCTATCATAGCGTATGTCAAGATGAAGATGACAAGCATTCTTACCAACAAATGCCTATCAGTTAACATCAGGAAGAGAGTTCTTGAATGTTATATAGAACCACGACTGTTGTACAGTTGTGAGGCGTGGACAGTCAGCAAGCAAAGCCAGAACAAGATTGCAGCAGCCGAGATGTGGTTTCTAAGAAGAATGTTGAGAGTTCCATGGACAGCAAAGAAAACAAACGAGACAGTCTTGATGGAGGCAGACACAAGTAGATCATTCATAAGGAAGATTAGGAAAAGACAGGCGACATTTACCAGCCATTTTATGAGGAAATGGGGATTCGGAGCACCTGGTCACAACGGGAAAGCTGGAGGGAAAGAGAGCTCCAGGTAGACCCAAGGAGAAAATACTTGACGGACTTTCAGAGTGGCTGGGGACAGGGAAGGTGGAGATGCTTGAGGCAACAAGAGATAGAGATAGATGGAAGTCCATGATCGCCAACGCCATGCGGCAAGGAACCTGATGATGATGATGAGCGTATGTCAGTCAAATATCCCTCCCCCTCCATCTGTTTATGCCGAATAATTGTAGCCTACTTTATGTTGTACTATCCTAGCATATCTCACTTAAAACCTTAATCACTGTTGATGTGTGATTTGGAAACTGACTTGCAATCATATTTTCATATCTCATTCATTTACACCTGTAGATGTGTTGGTTGAGTGGAGCTGTCAAGAAGACCAAACGCAATATGATCAAAAAAGCCAAGATCAGACAATTGATGGGAACATCAGTTAACCATTATATTCATTAGCAGAGAATTAAGTTGTTACGTCGTCTGACCAGAATGTAAGTCCACTGCCTCAGTACACACACACACACACACACACACACACACACATACACACATATATATATATATATATATATATATATGTATATCATATACATATATACATACATATGTATACATATATATATATACACATATGTATAGATAGATAGATAGATAGATAGATAGATAGATAGATAAATAGATAGATAGATAGATAGATAGCTAGATAGATAGATAGATAGATAGATAGATAGATAGATAGATAGATAGACAGACAGACAGACAGATAGATAGATAGATGTGTGCATGTATATAGACATATATATATTAAATATATATATATATAAAGAGAGAGAGTGAGAGAGAGAGAAGAGAGAGAGAGAGAGAGAGAGAGAGAGAGAGAGAGAGAGAGAGAGATTGAGGCAGTGGATTTGAAGCAAGAAGCTGACTTAGAAAGACCAGGATTAAAAGTATGAAAGAGATCTTGACGTCATACGGCATTTCTACACTTCAGGCCCTACCTGCTCGCTACTGACTGTCCAGCCTTTTTCTCTAGAACACCAGTAATGGTAAAGCGGACAGAGAAAAGAAAGAAGATGTCACTCAAGCTTCACTGCATTAAACATATTCAAACTGACTCGCTTTCATATATTCATGTTATGACGAGAACATCAATCCACGATGAGAACATGTGTGTGTGTGTGTGTGTGTGTGTGTGTGTGTGTGTGTGTGTGTGTGTGTGTGTGTGTGTGTGTGTGTGTGTGTGTGTGTGTGTGTGTGTGTGTGTGTGTGTGTGGTGTAGTGTGGTGTGGTGTAACTGTGTGTATGTGTGTGTGGTGTGTGAAATATATGTGTGTGTGGTGTGTGGTGTGTGTGTGTTTGTTTGTTTGTTTGTTTGTTTGTTTGTTTGTGTGTGTAATATTTACATATATTTGACTCCTTCACCCTATCAACCAGCTTCCTGCTGCAGGAAGCTGGTGGATAGGATGAGGGAGTCGAAGGATTAAATCTTTGCTTTGCTGTCATGGTCGAGAATGCAGGATGCTGGTGGATAGGCTGAGAAAGTCAAAGGGTTAAAATCTTTAATACAGTGTGTCATATGCAGAGAGTCCATATGGGGCTGGAAAACAGCTGTATATACAAGACAACGATTTATAACACAGTAATATCTTACTCACCTCACTACACAGGCCTAGTAATGACACGCCGTGAATATACAGTAATGATACATGTTACTCGTACCTCACTGTTCATGCCTAAAAGGACAAGTCACTTTCAATGAAACGTTGATAGCATATATCACTCGTACTTCACTGTGTATTCGTAATCTCGCCACACTATCTGCTCTTTCTTCGAAACACACAACACTCCTGTTTTGTACAGGCGATGTTATCAGACGTCATGTAAGGAGTGCTGTCAAACACTTTTCTCTACACACCTTCATACACCTTTTAGTTGGTTCGTTGTTGTTGTTGTTTCTTTTTTTACATGTCTTCTCTCGTTTCGACATAAACACACACGACAAACACTCGAAAATCGAATCGCTGTTGCCTCTTTCCAACACCCACGACTGAGACTTTCTTTTTAAAGAAAGATCGCTTGTTCTGCTGTTTCAGTGTAAACAAACACAGCTATCACTTTCTTTACTAAAAAGAAAAGTATCAACGTTCTATCACCTCGTCTTGAACAAGACACAGCTAACACTTTCTGTAAAAAGAAAAACACATGGATGTTCTGTCGCTTCGCTTTAACCACACACGTGTTACCGGACGGACTAATCGTCGTAATCTCTTTCTCTCATAAAGGCTATACAACCTGTGTAACAGTTGCCAGCAATGAAAGGCCGAAACTCTTCATATGGTGAACGCCCACTCGTACTCGGCAGACCATACACTGGGTAACATTGTGACATACCGTGGTGTTGTGTGAAGGAAAACTGCTAC
>CM060307.1:57531480-57533980 GCA_030674185.1 Monoplex corrugatus
ATCCAGAACACGAACAACATATAATACAATGCCATCACAAGTTCAGCACACGCACACCAATATGCAGGTTGCTCAGCACTACGTTTTTTTCCAATAAAAAAGATCACTAAATACAGTCAAATGTTAAAAACGGATTGTCATCCCCTCACACCAATTTGGAAATTTGACATGTTGTGTATTTTTGACGATGGGTGAAGAGGGCGGAGCTTGAATACTTCGGGGTGATGGTTGGGGGGGACTGGAGTGTATGTGATACATTGGGGCTCGAGACTTTGTCGGCATATGTGTAACCATAGATCTTGTTTCTAGCAAATCGACATTTTGGGGCTAGATTGACAGCGTTCATGTTGTTTTTGGCAGGTTTAATAGGGCATTTCAATTAGCGTAAGTTTCTTTCAATAACATCTGATACTTGCATAAACATTAATATATAATTCTAAACCATAAGTTACGTAGAACCTCAAGATCTCAATTGCATGTAGGGTTTATGCGCAGGATTAGTTATGATTTGGGGGGGGGGGGGTCTTTTTCCATCACATGGTTTCTGGGGCCTAGTGCATATGGGATTTATTCTGAAAAATTGAAACTGAAACTGAAAAAAAAGTGTAGCACTTGTCAAAAACACAAAACGTTGCATGTTGCAGACCAGTTAACAGCACAGGAGCTCCTTTTTGTCTCCCATAGATAAGTTATAAATATTCAAATTCTGATAGAAGTCATGAACGCTGTTTGTGCCCGTGGATGTAGTTAGCAATGAAGTTTGTTTGAATGTACGTGGAGAGAGAGAAGACAGACAGACAGACACAGACGGAGGCAGAGACATACAGACAGAGACAGAGAGAAATACATAGACACAGACAGAGAGAGAGAGGCTAGAGAGAAAGGGAAGGAAAGGGAGAGAGAGAGAGGCTGGAGAAAGAGAGGGAAACAGAGACAGAGAGACAGAGACAGACAGACAGACAAAGAGACAGAGACAGAGGCAGACAGACAGGCAGGCAGAGTCTCCCTCCAATGATTCTAACCCACCCCACCCCCCATCCCCCACCGCCGCCTCTTTTTAAACGACGCAATACATGAATAAATAAACAAAGTAACTAAATGAATAAAACATGTATATATAAAACAAAGAAGAAGATGCCACCAGGTGCCTGTAGTTCAGTAATGCTAAGCGGATCTTCTTATTGCGACTTTTCCGGGCGATGAGACAAAGCTGAAAGGAATGTCCATTGCGCTGACCGTGCAGCGCTAAGCCTGCAGGCTCAAATCAATCCTGTGCAAGCTGCCACTGAATGCTTGACACGGAAACACGACTGACTGATCTGAACTTTCAAACACCCCAGCGCCGGACAACTGGATAAGTATTGTAAGTTATCCCTCAACTCTGAGTCTGTGACACACCAAGAAAGGCAAGAAGGCGTCTTATTGGTCCTCTCTCGAGGGTTATGGGACCTGGGAAATCACATCTCTAATCTACTTCCACCAGGCTTATTGGTCTTCAAAGGTGGGACCTGGGAAATCAACCTATCTCTCCACAGGCTAATTGGTCTTCAAGGGTGAGACCTGGAGGAAGTTCAAAACCGGTATTCTCTCCACAGGTTATTGTCCAAGGATGAGCCTGCCTACTTCACAATTGGTCTTCAAGGTGGCTGGTAGGGTCTTAGGCTGGGACGGAATCAACCTATCTCTCACGGCTAATGGTTGGTGCTGATACCTATCCTCAGTAACAAGGCATCCGGGCAATGCCCTGCTCTTCACAATTTTCAACTGCCGTGGGATCTTTAGCCTGCGCAGCCAGAAGGCACACGGGTCCGACTCGTTTTACGTCCCCTTCGAGGACTAGACGTTCAGTTCGATTTTCCGGTCAAACTGGGAGAAAAGTCAAGGCCTCTACGGGGAGTGAACCCTGGAACCTGGAGTTTAGTTATTGGCAGGCGAACGTCTGAACCATTCTGCCACTCCTCTCCTTGTGGCCTGCCTCTTGCTGCCACTCTTAATGCTTCAAACATGATGCCAGCATACTGTTTCATACGTCCTCTTTTCGCCTCCCCCACTCTCCATCTTATCAAGACCAGCTATTTATTGGCAGACTTGGGTGGAGCAAATCTGGAATTATCCTAGTCTGGTGAATTCTTTTTGAACGATCAGAACATACTGTGGAAGATACTCTTCGTGGTGTATGGGAATGAAATGGTAGAGAGATTTCAACTATTCTAGAAGCCAGGCATTATGAGGACATTGCCCGTCTCCACATCTTTACAGCTGGGTCGACGTTACCCGTCTCCACTTCTTTACAGCTTTACCTTCTTCAGCCATCAACAGGTTCATACACCTATTCACAGCTCGGTGATCTGGAAAAAAGCACTCACACAAAGCATTCTCGAGCCCACAGCACACACAAAATGTTCTCGAGCCAAAAGACCCCCAAAAATGTTCTTGAACCCCAAAAGCATACACAAAATGTTCTTGAGCCCCAAAAGCACACACAAAATGTTCTCGAACC
>CM060307.1:57538980-57571480 GCA_030674185.1 Monoplex corrugatus
AAAGTTTGTGTACTTTCTCTTAGGATTGATGATTGGGTGCATGTATTTAGTGCATTTTTGGCTCCAGGGAAATGAGATATGGGTATATGGAAGCTATTTTAGGTAATCTAGGCCTATTTTTTTTATATATAGTGTCCATAGTTGAGTTTAAATTTGTATTCAGGTATGTTTTTTAAATCCTCTGTGTGATAAATTGGAGGGAGTGGTCAACGTTAGGGACATCTCCTTAGATTAGGTGCACAAATGCATCGATAAGTATACCCGGTACTTAATTTTTTGTAAATGTATAACTGTTGAAATAATGTGTATGTCTTGAAATGGTTATAGCCCTGATGTGGCTCTACGAGTCAGCTGGGCATTTAACAAAAATAGCAATAACTTTTCTGCTGCAGTATTAAGTATGCCTTGCATAGCACTCTAAGTGTTTGATGTTATGTGAGCAGACTGGGTATCGGCAAGGTCTGAGTGCGGGTGAGGAAGAGACACTACAGCAGGGGTTTGATGCTGGCTATGCTGAGGCATCCAAGGTGGCCTTCACTGTGGCCCGACTGCAAGGACAAATCAGGTATTGTATTAATATAATACTTAGTTCTTCTCTTCCATCTGTTTGGGCTGTGCTTGGGTTTTGGAAGAAAGTTTTGTGCCAAATACTCGTGTACAGCATATTGACTCATTCTGTATGTGCCTGCAGAGGATATGCTGACTTTAAAAAATATATCAAGAGTGACCGAAATGTTGAATGTTAACCCTTTCACCACTTTTACTGATCCAGTCAACCGTAGGGACTGCATACCTGTGTTTCTCAATTAATGTATACATTTAATTATTGGCTTAACAACTATTCATTTTTCATTTGGAATTTTGTTCACAACTCTTTCCTGTTCGCAATTGGTTTATAAACATTTGAATTCAGACTTTAAGTGTTTATAAATGTTTTGTGTTGTTTATGTGATAATGTTGTTTCCCTGTGTGTTATCACATTTTTGTCTTTGCTTGATGTTTATTGAAGAAAACAAAAATGAATTGAAAAAAGGGTTATTGAAAAAAAATGTTAACCATAGGAGTGCACAACTGTAGGCAACTCCAGTTGACAGGCTGTCAGATAATTGTGTGTAACTGTAATTGATCTGAATGATGCAACTTTTCTATTGCTGTGTTCTGCATGAGGCATGAGCAAAATGGAGGTTGCGATTCAAAATGTATGACAATTTCAGTGTAGCTACTTGAGGACATCCAGTGCTCAGCTTGCATAAACAACATGTAGCTGTACAGTTGCTGTCTAAAGCCATTGCATGGTGCTGCAGTCTGGCTGGAGGAACAGTGGTGAAATGGTTAATGCTTTATAGGGTTGTTGTGTTGGCTACATTTGCAATATCAAAACATAATTAAATTGTTTATCAAAAGCCTTAGTAAAAAGTTAGTATGAATACAGTTTAGTCCACGAAGCTTCTTACAGCATGCACTTCTATCTGCTACATTGTGAAGATGTTCATAGTGCTTGAGTGATGTTCTGGTTAAGAACAGTTGCCAAATTCATTATTACGTTGAACAATTTGGGGGCTTCTGTTATTTGATAAGAATAAGCTAGTGTTTGTCAATGTCTCAAAGTATGAATTTTCTAAAAAAAAAAATCTTTTAATTATAGTGTTTACACAATATTCTTAGTTGCATCAGTCATGTATGTTGATCTTTCTCCATACTAAAATGGCTTCTCTGTTTGTTTGTTTGTTTGTTTCAAGTACCACAAAGTGGATCCATGATTTAGCAGTCTCAGAAGCAGGAGACATGGCTCAGGGTGAAGGCAGTAGCACAGTGACCGCAGAGTTTAGCAAACTGATTGAAGAGTGCACAGACCTACAGAAATCCATACCACACATACTGCAAACAACTTTACCTCCACGCACCACGGCCTCCGCCACTCACATGATGCCCACTACAGCACTGACACATTCTGACAACATCACAACTGATCAAAATGCTTTGAGAAACGGTGATGGCCTAGGGGAAATTACTGAACATTTGGGTGCTTTAGGTCTCCAAGAGTTGCCTCCCATCCGTCATCCAGTTTTAAACCAGCGTTTTGTTGAACTGTTGAGAAGATATCATTCCTTGTTACAGCGGTCAAGCTAGTCAGTTGGTATCTTGTTTGGTCTTAGCTCTGTGGGAGAGCAGATGGAAGACTGTGTTGTGATTGAATCAGGGAGTTAGTGGGGATAAAGAGATTGTTTAATTGCTTAACTTAAGACTTGTTTAATTCTTTAAAAATGTGACTTGCATAGTTTGCATGTTCTCTGTTCTGAAAGTGATTAGAGAGAGAGAGTGTGTGTGTGTGTGTGTTTTCTGATTGTTTTGTTGTTGTTGTTGTTGTCCTATTTGTTTTAACACATAGGAGAAATTTAAAATAAAATCAGCATCTGCATTGTATGCCAGTG
Organism: Monoplex corrugatus; assembly: GCA_030674185.1. Classification (NCBI taxonomy): domain Eukaryota; kingdom Metazoa; phylum Mollusca; class Gastropoda; order Littorinimorpha; family Ranellidae; genus Monoplex; species Monoplex corrugatus. The sequence goes on from CM060307.1 coordinate 57,541,413, forward strand.
TTTTTGGGAACAGTTTTGGAGATGAACAGCAACATTTCACAGATCTGTTATTTGAATTTAATTTGAGTTCAGAGTGGTGGCCTTTGGCAGATGCTGTGCTGATCTGATGGCCTATGGACAGAGAGGAAATAAAGTAAGAATTTGTGCAGAGTGTCTTGTTTACTTGAATGATGTCCAAAAACATTACTCAGGAATAAGAGTAGAATAGTGATTTTTGTTTGTTTTGTTTTTTTTGTTTTGTTAGTGATTTTCTGTTGTTGTTGTTACTGTTTTGTTGTTTGTTATTTAGTGTATTTAAAGTTTCAGTTTCTGTAATAGGCGTATATGGCAAGTTGTTTCGCCCACACTGTGCACGCAGTATGCTTGCTGCATAGTTTTTGTGCTCATTATCGGTAGGCATGCATGCTGGATGTTTTTATTTTTCCATTTAAGCCACCACACTGACTTAACGTATAAGATATTTAACATGCATTTTTGATAGTCTGCCTGTATATATACACACAAAAGGGATTTAGGCACTGACAGATTTACACACATGTTGACCTGAAAAAATTGACAAATGTCCATCCTTTACCCGTCAGGAGGAGGTACTCAGACCTGCTGAATGCAGCTGTTATGTCTTACCCAACATCTCCATCCTTTACCCACCAGGCAGAATACACTCAGACCTGCTGAAAGCAAATGTTGTGTGTTTCCCACTTTCATTCTTACATCCTCCTGTGTGGTATACTTAAAGGGAGAGCAGGTGACAGTAGCAGTGTTGTTGTTACCAATACTATGACAACATATGATCCTGGAGATGTTGCATCATTGCCAGTTTGGACAGTGGCAGCAAAAGCACATTTAAACTTGTCTTTTCTTTCTAGATTTGTCCTTTCCAAGCGCATTGTTGTATATGTGTCTGTACATTTATGTATAGATACAGATATGGATATAGATACATAGATGTAGATATAGATACGTATAGATGTATGTATGACAGTGCTTTTTCACTTTCTGTCTGTTATGCCATTGGCATGTAAGGCAGCATCGAAGGTTTTCCACCTCTGTCTGTTCTGAACCAGCTTTGTATTATATTCTAGCTTTGCTTGGGGATCTCAGGGGTTTTTTCTATTGTTCATCAACAAATATGTGAGAGTGCAGTGTCTTAGGACCTTAAAATCTTCTCCTATTCTTGATCAATGCAAAACTGTGACAGTGCATGAGAAAGTATAGCTGTTGCACAATTTCATATTCATATTCATGTTCATTTCTTTTTGTCACAATGGATCTACCATGTGAAACTCGGGGGCTGCTCTTCCCATTGAGAGTGTACTGCCACAGTTCAGTGCCACCTAGTGGGGGTTTTTTTTACCAAGATTTTAGAAAGGCTGAAAGACAAGAGAAGGGATCTAGGAAATGAATTCTCTCTCCAATGTTTTATACCAGGGTATAGAAGAAGTGCTCTGCTCTTCACAATTTTTAACTGCCATGGGATCTTTAGAATGTGCAACCAGAAAGCACATGGTCTAACTTGTTTTTCATCCCCTCCAAAAGACTAGACATTCAGTTTGATTATATGCTCAAACTGAGGAGAAAAGTTGAGACTCCAACAGGGAACGAACCCTGGAACCTCAAGTTCAGTTGTCGGTAGGTGGATGTCTAAACCATTCTGCCACTCTTCTCCCTAAGAATTTTGACAAAATGAGCTTTTTACTGTTTCAGAATAATGAGATAATATGGGGGGAGGGGGGGGGGGGGATGCAAAAACGTGAATTCATTTCTCTTTATCAGTTTTGAAGTAAATATGTTTGAAGTGTCTGGATCATCAGTAGCTTGAGTTGTGACAACTGGCTGTAAAATGTGAGGGTTTTCACACATCTGTACCATTTTTCTTTTGAGAAAAAGAACATAAGTAAAATAACTTTTGTCACAGATTTACATTTTCTTTCAGAATTTAATGGATTTAACATTTTAGAATTCATACATCGAAAATTCTGTGTTAAAGGTTAGGAGGATTTTTCCATCATATGTAACTGAACAGTAGTGCCATTGGATCAAACATGAAAATCGCATGCTGTGTTCATACACTTACATTTATGTAGATGTCAGAATGTGTGAGTGGAATACCTTTGATTTCAGCAAATAATCTGAGTTTGAACCAAGGAGTCGAGTGGCTCACAGCTTTAAACTTTATAAAGATCACTGATACAGTACCAGCAAAACTGGTATAAGTGATAGAATTGTATAAGGTGTTTATAATTTAATTCTAATGTGAGTATGATGTATGCGATAAAACAATTTCAATTTTGAAAAGTTATTTAAGATCTTTTGTCATGGTTCACAACATTCAGTATTGTGCGTTTGTGTTCATAACTCATTTTAGACTGGCATAGTAACTCTTTCATTCCTGGAAACCCGTTTTCCGGTTTGCGTAGTCAGTACCCTTCATTCTTGCAGCACGGAAAACCGGTCCGAGGAAATAGCTCCTTTCCTTCCTGCAGCCCGGAAAACCGGGATGCGCTGTGACCACTTTGAAGTTCGCACAAGTCGTGTCATCAATATATGTCATCTGTTCTTGACCAGATCACTCGCTGGGTACTGTGCATGAAATAAATGAGTGCCAGACTCCCCACTAACCATGGGAAAGGGGTCAGTTTCTCTCTTCGGTCAGTGTGCTGCCATCTACGTGGCACCAGTCACTGTAAACATGTACTGTGAAAATGGAAGCTGGCCAGAATTCTGACTCTGATCAATTTTCTGATGACGATTTCTTCACTGCCCTTACGGATGAAGATTTTGATTTACTACAATTGACCGTAGAGGAGAGAGCGAAGTTAGTGGCAGTAGTAAATCGGGAAGAAAATGATGAGAGTGGAGATGAATTAGATGATGAAAACCTGCCACTGTTTTACACTCAGCCAAACTTTGAGTGCACAAGCGGAAATTATGTGCCACCTGACAGTAAGACAAGAACCAAGTACGAGAGCAGACCTGGGCCTGTGCGTGTACTTGATACATCTATGACAGCGTGGAGTATTTTCAGTTATATTATTCAGACACGATTCTGCTAAAACTTGTTCAGTTTACTAACGGCAATGCCACCAAACTTAGAAGAGAACAACCAGACAAAAACAAAGGTGAGTGGAAGAAGTTGACGCTGGATGAGATCAAAGCCTACTACGGCCTTCTGATCATGAAAGATGTTGCTCGCCTCGACAGAGATGCGCACTACTCGTCTACAAATGAGCATCATTTTCTGCTGCAGAGTCAGTTTGGTGGTATGATGAGTCGCAATCGATTCTTTCAAATTTGGAGGTATGTGTAGGCCTACTTTGTTGACCCCCAGCACACCTGTTAATCAAAGTGAAAAACTGCACAAAGTCCGCTACATCCTTGACAAAGTGAGAGAAAGTTTCAAAAACGAGTATGTGCCGTACGAAAATGTGACTGTAGACGAAGCAATGGTGCCGTTCAAAGGTCGCCTGGGGTTCAAACAGTTCATGAAAGACAAACCAGTCAAGTTTGGAATCAAGCGGTGGTGCTTGCTGACGCCGTGACAGCCTACTGTTACAACATGGAGGTATACACAGGCAAGCACGGGCAGCAAGTGAACAGGCTGATGGGCCTCAGTGCCCGAGTGGTGATCGGCTTGACCAAACAGATTCACAACCTTGGCCACATTGTCTATACGGACAACTTTTATACGTCACCTGTGTTGGCCAAGTACCTGTCAAGCTGGGGAACTTACCTGTGTGGCACTATGCGCCCTAACCGCATCAGCTACTCCAGAGATCTGGTCAAGACCAAGGCAGAGGAACAACGACCTCCCCGCAGGGCAACAGACTGGTGACAGTGCAATGACATGGTAGCAACATCGTGGAAAGACAACAGCATGGTGTACGACCTTTCCACTGCACACCCGCCATTTGACAACTCAGGTGCCACCGTCAAACGACGACAAAAAGATGGCACTGTCGCTGTGTTTCCCTGCCCCCCTACTGTGGCCACTTACGCTGTCTACATGAATGGTGTGGACAGGCTTGACCAGAACACCAGACAAAACAAGTCAAAGAAAACCATGAAGTGGTATCGCCGAATCGAGATGAAACTCATGGAGACGGCAATATACAGTGCCTGTGTCCTGGAGGGGGAGGTGACAGACCAGAAAGTGCAGGGTCAAATGAAGCGTGACCTCCTCTCATTCAAGCTGGACCTTGTCCATGAGCTTATCGGCGGTCACTATGTCCCAAAACACCATGCTGGCCAGCCGCAAAGTGAACTGAATGCAACAGACCCCGTCTTGGCCGCATGGACCACTGGCCACTGCGGGGTGAAGGCGAGAACCACACCTGTGTTGTGTGCACGGCACAACACAACAAATACATGTACAAGAGGCACACCCTGGCATCAGTTTCAGTGACAACCCATTCAAAAAATGCAAGACAACAATTATTTGTGAGAGGTGTGGGGTGTATGTGCAGCAACCAGCGCTACTGTTTTAACCCTTTCACTAGATGTAAAGCTAGCTCCTAGTATTCTCATTCGAATGTAGCACAGCGTCAGTACAAAGTCTTTCAATAGTGAATGGAAAATTCCTTGCATCCCAGAATGCTCGTACTATTTTTAGAACATTCAACACGAGACTGACCAAGATTCTAACCACATGCGTGATAAGACAGCAAGGCCAGTAGTGATGGAAAGTCCCCACACATGTGCCGGAAAAGGTCGGGCGATCTCAACCGCTACGAATGGATCGGCACATTCTTCCACAGGGCGGTTACCGGCTTTGTGAACAGCTAAGGGTTAAGGTGTACCACACATGTGTCACCTATGTTGACAAATGACACAGTGACAGGACACTGATTCCATATGTACATATCTAGGACAAACAGTGAAGGTGTTGTGTGTGTGTGTGTGTATGTAGCTGTGCAAAACATTGTGTGCTTACTGTGTGACTGTTTGTGACAAGAAAAGACAAAAGAGATGTAAGGCTGTTGATACACCTGGATTGTATATATTTGTGATAAACGATAACTGTGACAATTGTGACATGGATATTACAACAACAGTGCCTCAGCTTGAATGGAAGGATGTTACTATGTGAGTACAAGCATGCAGAGGACACCCTACACGCAAAACAAAACCATGCATGCATTTGATATTAATATTGCTCTAAAATTTTACTGAAAATTACTTAACACCTGCATGTCACATGATATGTCACATAAAGTGTCAACTTAGTCACAGACAATTTTTCACATCATTTTTGTACACAACGCTATATAACATACCAGGTGTACAACAATGAGTGCTGTCAGTATGTACAGTCTGAATAAGTACCCTGATTTTTAATTTCTCATTTTCTGCTAAAGCCGGGAATGAAGGGAATAGAAGAGTTCAGGAAGTCAGGAACAAGGAGAAGTAATAAGTCAAGGAAGCCGGGAATGAAAGAGTTAATAGTTTTTTGTTTATTACATAATTTTGTGTGGTGTGTGTGTATCTAAGTATATATATTTATGTATGAGTATGTGTGTGTGTGTATGCATGTGTGTGTGTGTGTGTGTGTGTGTGTGTGTGTGTGTGCTTAGCCAAACATTTCGGTGAATGAATTCAGCAACCAGTTATGATAATAACGACACAAATTAAAAAGGACATTTAGATACAAAGAGCCATCACCATTTTCCGCCTTTGCCTACAGGATTTTTTTTTCATTTGTTTGTTTGTTTGTTTGTTTCTCCTCAGTTTAAAGTTCACTTTAAGTCAGCATGCAAGGTTCATTCTTAAAGGACAATTAGGCCTACAAACATTCCATTAATTATACAGATCAGAAATTTATCAGTTTGTGTGTGTTTGTTATTTCTTTTAATGTCTATTCACATATGTGCTTTTAGACGAGTCAGTTTGTTGTGTGTGTGTGTGTGTGTGTGTGTGTGTGTGTGTGTGTTTTCCTTCTTCACATAATGTTAAATGGTGAGTGGGAACAGAAAGAGAGTGAGAGATTCTGTGTATGTATGTGTGTGTGCATGTGCGTATGAGAAAAGGGATAGTGGTGGGGCGCAAAGAAGCAAGAAAGACGCAGGGGAAGAAAGTTTTGCAAGTTGAAAAATTAGCATTGCTCAGTGGGATTAACCCTCTGGTCCCTCAGCCTATCCACCAGCTTCTACTTTCTTATTGTAGGAAGCTGATAAATGCTGGTGGATAGGCTGAGGGAGTCAAAGGGTTAGAAACGTGTGGACATACTGCTTTGAACCAACATATCTATACAAAATCAACAACCTGTATATTGAATGTTATGTCAAGCGAATGACAGAGAGAAAGTGTGCAATAAATAATAGAAATCTCAACTCGTCATATTTTTCTTTTTTTTCTTTTTTTTTTCTTTTTTTTCTTTTTTTTTTTTGTGTGGAATGTGGGAGGGAGTGGTGTGCTTCCATGCAGTCATGTATCTTATATGACATCGCAAAGAGAGCATTCCTCAAAACGTGTACAATCCACACACACCACACACACACACACACACACACACACACACACACACACACCACACACACACACACACACACACATACACATACAAACAGCACACACACATGTACTGTCATACACACACACACTCACAAACACATTCATATACACACCTATGCACCATGCTCACGAGATTTAACATGCACATGCACACTTGAACTCAGAAATAAAGTACATTATGCTTATTTATTTACTAAGTATGCATGCACGTGTGTGAACATGTGTCCACACGTGTTTGCACATGTATGTGTAGGCATACACACGTGTGAGGATACATCTGTATAGTTGTGTAAAGTCATGATTTCTAAAGACCTTTGTGCTTGATAAAAGGCGCTGTATACAAGTCCAGTTACCGATTTTATTGTGATTATTGTTAGCATATTGTAAGACTGAAACTGGCTCTTTCATTCTCTTACCCTATCCACCAGCTTCCTGCAGGAAACTGGTGGATAGGGTGATGGAGTGAAAGAGTTAACTTTTTGCTTTGCTGTCATGGCTGACAATGTGGGATGCTGGCAGATAGGGTGAGGAAATCAAAGGGCTAGATCTCTCATACATTATAGCTCACACACAGCAGCACATAGGATCTGTCTGTGGATGATTTATGGATAATTTGATCCTTTGAGGCCATCCTATTTTAATATATCTTATGATGTATATGTTTTTTGTGCTTTAGATTAGTGGGAGAATGATATATGTGGTGCGAGTTTAGTGTATGCACCCAGCTCGGCCTCAAGGACGGCCTTCTTCTAAGGTACTCTAAAAGGGCTTTGTATCATGGAAGATGATGTGACCAAAGCATGCAAGGTTGCGTCACTTTCCACTTGCCAGAAGAAGTTGCTGTGTGGCCATCAAGATGTTAAGGTAGGATATGTGAAGTTGTTTCCTTGGGCACTTGGTCTGAAAGATTTGAAATTTCCTTGAGTCAGCGAGAAATGTGCAAGTTTCACACCCAAACAGGACGACGGAGAATCCTACAAATGACTCGGTCTGTTGTTAATGGTGAATCTGATGGTGCTGCTTCTTCATATTCCGTTAGTCTGGCCGTTGCTGCTGCAATTCTAATGTGCATGTGCTGAAGCAGTGAAGAAGTCTACAAGAATAGCTAGAAACTAGAAAAAGTCAACGATTTGCAGTACATGTGAACAGCGCCACTTGTGGGGACTACCCCGACAGAAAAGGGCAACAGCGAGTGTTCATTACAGGGACATAACTCGTCACTCATAATGAATATTGATGGGTTGTCTCCCTTGAAGTGAGGCGATCTGTACGTCTTTCCCGCGGTCACTTCGTTTTATCCCTTAACTACGGTACTATTTGTTCCTGCGTTGTATTGGACTAAATTGGAATCGTTTTTTTTGTGTGTGTGTGTGACAATGGATTTTTTTTCTGCTTTTCCCTGTAGACATGTTTTTGTTTACCTCTGACAGTGGATTTTGCTCCTGACAGTGGATTTCGCCTCTGACAGTGGATTTTGCTCCTGACAGTGGATTTCGCCTCTGACAGTGGATTTTGCTCCTGACAGTGGATTTCGCCTCTGACAGTGGATTTTGCTCCTGACAAGTGGATTTTTCAAAGGACAACTCATTGCTATGGGATCATTCATATGTGCTAAGCGCACACAGCACGTGGGACTTCAGTTTGTCGTCTGATCCAAATTGTTAGCACCAATATCACCACACTGAAGGTCAAGTGAAGAGTTAAAGGAGGAGGGGGATGAGAAAAATCATTGCTCAACTGGGATTCGAATCCAGTCAGGCTTGTATTTACGAGCCACACACGCCATTGTGTTGAATAAGAACAGACGCTACAGTTTTGAACTCCACCAAAGTGATCATGCAACAGTTTTTTTGTTTGTTTTTTGTTTGTTTTTTGTTTGTTTTTGTTTTGTTTTGTTTTGTTTTTGTCGGTGGCCTTACAGACTCAGCAAGCTGACTTTGCATTCTGACACTAGGACTATAACAAACTGAAATTAGATACGGTGGGTGTTGCCTCAGTCTTAAAAAGAGAGCGAGAGAGAGAGAGAGAGAGAGAGGTTAACTGAGTGGACTGTGAGGCTATTGGAATTAGGAGTGAAAAAAGTGCTGTTGTGTTTTATGCTGTTAATGTAGTAATAATTATATATACATATGCATAGCGACTGTAAGGTGTTGATGTTGGTTGGTTGGTTGGTTGACCGGTTGGGACATTTCTAAGTGTGTCTAGTCTTGTTTGTTTGTTTGATTGCTTGCGTGCTTGCTTGCTTGCTTGCTTGCTTGCTTGCTTGCTTATTTTGACGGTTGATTGGTCGGTCGGTTGGTAAGCTGGCTTTAATAATTAAGCGTTCCAATTTTTTTCGGGTATGTGCATGCAAGTTGTTTTACCTACACTGTGCAGGCGGTATGTTGTTGCACAGTCTGCATACTCTGTCTTTGGTGGGCGTTTACGCTAGGTGTTTTCGTATTTCCATAAGCCACTGGATGCTGACAAGACTTACAAGATCTTTAACGTGCAGTTTTGATGTTCTATGTACGTGTACACACAAAGGGAGGGGGGTTAGGCATATGCATGTCTGCACACATGGAAACCTGGGAGATCAGGAAGAAGAAAAAAACCTTCTCCCCTCTCACCCCTCTCTCTCCCACCGCCACCTTTTACACACCAGGCCCTGGGAGGTGTCCAGACAGAATTAAATTTCAGATCTTCCGATTAGAAGTCTGAGTTTAGCCCATTTGACCACCGTGCAGGCATGTTTATAATGTGTAGCCTCTACCTAGCTGTGAGATATGTGGCAGCTACATATTATCTGTTGAGCAAGTAACAAACCTACATAGTTGTAGCGCATGAAGCACCTGTAGTGTCTATATAATGACTGTCCGGCATCTGTAACATCTTCACAGTTTCTCAGATGTATAACATTTACAAAACATCTGGAACATAAATCATGGACATTTAACATCTAAAAACACTTGTAACATAAATCTTGGACGTTTAACATCTTAAAAACACATGTAACATAAATCTTGGACGTTTAACTTCTGTAACACCTGTAACAAAAATCTCGGATAAGTAACATCTACAAACACCTGTCATATGAGCTACAAACACCTGTAACAAATATCAGTGCATAACATCTACAAACACCCGTAAATATCAGATGTGTAACAGTTACAAACACCTGTACCGGTATCGTAAATCTGAAATGTGTAATATCTACAAATATTTATAACATAAAAGCTCAATATGTAACAGCTACAAACACCTGTAACATATATGCCAAATGTGTAACAGCTACAAATACTTTGATTCTGTTAAAGTCAGTCGCACTCTGACGCTAGAGATAGTTAACAGTCTCCACTTGGGCCGGTCAGCAGTCATCACCCTGACATTCTAGGTTTTGTTTACCCGCTTGAGGTCTTTCTGGACGATTTGTTTTCAGTTTCAGTTTCAATTTCTCAAAATGACGTGTCCGTGCTCGGAATGAATTCCATATGCACTAATGTCACAGGTGCCATGTGCTGGAGAAGATCCAGAATGGTCACGGCACATGCCTTCAGCCTGCACATAAACCCAAGATCTGGCCAGGTCCTGAGGTTCTTCCTAGATAGTTCCATAACCCTGAGGTCGTAAGGGAGTGAGGTAGCAGAGACCTCAACTTTTCTCGGGGCCAGCACCACGAGGGCGGCGCCCATCCCCTTTCCCTCGCTTCAAATTCATATTCATATTCACTTTTTTTTTAACCAAGACTTCAGAAAGGCAAGAAGGCTAATTGGTCTTCAAGGGATGGGACCTGGGAAATCAACATAGGCCTATATCACCAATGTTTTTTACCAAGGCAGCCGGGCAATGCCCTACTCTTCACGATTTTCAACTGTCGTGGGATCTATAGCTTGCGCAGCCAGACGGCACACGGGTCCGACTCATTTTTCGTCCCCTTCCGAAGGACTAGACGTTCAGTTTGATTTTCCGGTCAAACTAACGAGAAAAGTCGAGGCCTCTACGGGGAGCGAACCCTGTAACCTCGAGTTTATTGTTGGCAGGCGAACGTCCGAACCATTCTGCCACCCTTCTCTCCTTGGGCTCGTCCGGGATTTGTTGCCAGTTAGTCTTGGGCTGGCCTCTCTTTGTTATCCCTGAAGAGTCCACCACAGCACTTAATTGACGGGTCTTGTAGGAGGGAAGGTCTCCAGATATGGGGGTTAGCTGCTAGCGAACCAACTGGTAGCGACCGTGGAGAGCGAGGAGTACAACTGGTGACCCAGATGTCATTAAATGTCTCATATTTTTGAAGAAGGAAGGGATCTTCTCGTGTAGAGAGGCGCCATAAAACCTGCCTACAGCCCCCACTGCCGTGTAGGTAGTCGTGGGAACGACAAAGGCTAGCAGATAGTCTGTACAAAAACCGATGGAAGGCAACGGAAAACCACCAAGAACATCATGACCCAAACTATGAATAAAAGAAAACTAAATGACATGAATAGGGGCTCCACTGGTGTACATTCGTCAGATAGGGGAGTCATTTTAAGCATGTGACGCCAGACCGTAATCAAACCACGGTTGTAAGATGGAAAAAAAACATAAGAATTGCAACATGGATTTGAACAACTCTCCAGAAGGGAAAATCAGAAAATGTCAGAAATGGAAAGTTTGAACATCAATATTTTAGGACTCGGAGAGGTGAGATGGAAGGGAGTAGGTATGATAACAACGGGCAAAAATAAAATCACATATTCTGCAGAAGACACATGAAAGAGGGGTAGGTATCATAATGCCATTAATGGACAATGATAAGTTAAAGAGATATCATAATGGACAATTACAAGCCAAAGTCTATTGAAGTATACTGAAGCATATCAGACTGCATTTTATTAGATTGGAAGGCAAGCCTTTTGGTACTAACAACGTCTAAGTATATGCACCAATATCTGCAAGTACTGAAGAAGAAACTTACAACTTCTATGTAGAAACAGAGACACCAAAGGCTCAATGTAAAACACATGACTTTACAATCATAATGGGATATTTTAGTGCTAAAGCGGGACAGAAAAAGTAGATGGCATTGTTAAACCTCATGCCCCATGACCTTAGCACACGACCTGAAAGGAGAGAGAAACTTGTTCAATGGGCACAGGTAAATCAATTCAAAATAGGAAACACTTGGTTTAAACACCTAATAGAAGAAAGTGGACAGAGATGAATCCAGAAGACAGCATGAGAAATCAACTTAATGACATCCTGATATATAAGAGATTTAGACATTCTTTAATGTTGACAGCGTGAAAAAATCTACTTAATTACATCCGATGAATTAAGAGATTTAGACATTCTTTACTTATAGCAAAAACATTGCCGGGCGCAAACTGCAACAGTGACCATAATTCTGTAAGGGAAAATTGACTTGACAAGGAAATCAGGAATAAGTGCAATGAAGCAAAAGAAGCTTGGCTAGAAACAAAGTGCAAAGAAGTAGAAGATCTACACAAAACAGGCCCTATGTTTATGTGCAGAAATATTAAAGAAATTGATTACAAGAAAAATACATGCAAATCAGCTGGTTGTTTTTTGTTTTTGTTTTTTCAAAATCAAAAAGACGCTATGACTATTGAGAAAAGGGTAAAATATTAGGCAGAGGTGGGGGGGGGGGGGGAGAGCACATCGAAGGCCTTTTTGATGATAACAGAAGAAAGAACTTTGAAAGACCGCTAATAACGAAAGATGAAGTCAGAGAGAGCAAGGATGAAAAAGATGAAACAAGGAAAAGCCCCAGGACCAGACAATGCTACTATAAAAATGGTTGAGGCTCTACATGAATTTGGTACTGAAAAAGTAACAGTCCCCTACATGAAGTTTATGACATTGGAAAAATCCGTACAGATATGTCAAAGTCATTTTCATTGAACTTACAAGGAAAGCAGGGACTATATTATGCAAACTCCATGTTTTTAAAGAGAACTTCTTACTTACCCTTCAGATTTTGGTCAGTTGTTTAAAGCACCTGATACAAACACCTGTAAAATAAATCTCAGATGTGTAACATCTGAAACATTAATCTCAGATGTGTAACATCCACACACCTGTAATATCTACATAATAGCTGTCAGGTAAATGCAATATCTACACAGTTCTCAGATGTGCAACATCTGTGTAGTGCGAGTTATTGGGTATACAGTGATTATAATATAGTTGTGAGATATGTAAAATAAGTAATTAATAGTTACATGGTGTGAATTTGTGTTGGACGTAAAACAGCCAGCTTACATATCTACGGGGCATATATTTGAATATGTCACTGAAGTTGTGGAATGTGTTACATCCATGTGATAGTTGGCGTATATGCAGCATTCACACATAGCATGGTATTCCAACTGTTATCCATCTGACACCACTAAACTAAACTGAACTGCACGTCTGTGATATTAAGTCTGGAGCCTGCAGAGGGATTCGTCGCAGTCACACAATTCCATATCTGCTCCCCCAAATCTGTTAGCAGCTATCTGGCAGACCAGCACTTATTTATTGTTATTGTTGTTTAAAGCCCAGCCGACTGCGCAGAGCCATATCAGGGCTATAACCGTTTCAGAACATATAAAACTTCAACAGGAAAAAAAAAAGAAAATTAAGTACACACATCACTGCATTCGTGCACATAATCTAAGGACATGCCTCTGGCGTTGGCCACTCCGTTCAATTTATCGCAAAGGGGATTTAAAAACCACCTGAATACAAATTTAACCATACCTAAGGACACCAAAACATATTTAAAACGGGCCTAAATGACATAAAATTGCTTCCGCATCTCTCACCTCCCTAGAGCCAAAAATGCATTTTATACATGTAGGCCTACCCAATTATCAATCCTAAGAAAAAGTACGTAAGACGTTATCGAACACACACAGGTGAACGGACCAGCAAGGCAGAAAATGATAGGAAGAAATGACAGAAAGCAAAGGAACAAGGCAGAAACAAAGAGAGTGACAGAAAAGAGGAAATTTCTAGCACAGAATTTCCAGAAGGTGGGGATATTATTTATACTGAAAGAGCCCCCAGCATTCCCACGGGGGGAAACTAACAGTTAATGGCACACTGCCTAACTGAGTCTGCGTAAAAAACATCAAAATTGGTAAGGTCTTGGAACGGGAATTGAGTAAAGTTGTTGTATCTATGACACACTGACACCACCCGATTGACTGGTTCAATAAAATAGCCAACGTTTATGCTGTGGGAGGGACTGAACTACAGACATGAGATTTTGAGTCAACGGCTCAACCAGACTGTAACGATCCAGCCGGTCTGCAGGACACAGAAGTGTGTAAACTCTTGCCGTTAAAGTTTGAAAATGTCCCACTCTCAATTCATTTGTTTGTTTGTTTGTTTGCTTTCTTGTTTGTTTGTTTGCTTGTTTGTTTGCTTGTCTGTTTGCTTGTATGCTTGCTCCTAACGCATGAAATGTTTGTTTGATTGTTTGTTTGTTGGCTGGTTTGCTGGCTTGTTTGCTTGCTCCTAACGCAGAAAATGTTTGTTTGTTTGTGTGTTTGTTCCTAACGCATGAAATGTTTGTTTGTTTGTTTGTTTTGTTTGTTTGTTCCTCACGCATGAAATGGGACCAGACAGGAAACCGTCGCTGTGACTTGAAAGGTCGAAAGCAGTGTGGCAATTACTGTCCTGACCTGGACTCCTACACTCCCTTCTTCCCGCCCACCAGCCACATGCCATGAGCACAGCGTATTGAATCACCTTGACCTGACACAGGGCTGTCATGGCGTCACCTGCACACTGTCTGTGTGGGTGAATCACTCTGTCCCGCGATGTGCTGCACACACCACCCCTTCCCCTCCTGAAAAATACAGCACGAATAAAACTACAGTCAACGAATGAAGCAGCGAATGAAATTGAATAGAATTATGTTTATTGTTGTGCTTGTAATCGAAAGATGGCACGCTCATCATGGAAAAGGACAAAATATTAGATAGATGGGGAGAGTACATTAAAGACCTTTTTGAGGATGACAGAAACGAAGAACACATCATAAAAAAGAACTTTGAAGGACCACCCATAACGAAAGATGAAGTTAGAGCGGCACTGAAAAAGATGAAACCAGGAAAAGCCCCAGGACCAGACAACATTACTACAGAGATGATTGAAGCCCTGGGGGAATTTGGCATAGAAAAAATAACAGTCCTCCTAAATGAAATTTACGACACTGGAAAAATCCCCAAAGATATGTCAAAATCAATTTTCATTGCACTTCCAAAGAAGACAGGGGCTATAGAATGCGAACTCCATCGCACAATCAGTTTGATGAGTCATGTAACAAAAATCCTCTTAAGAATAATCATGATGAGGGCAAGGAATAGAATCAAAAGAGAAATAGCAGAAGAACAGTGTGGATTTGTGGAAGGGAAAGGAACTATTAATGCCATATACATCCTAAGAACTATCATAGAGAGGTCAAATGAGATGAATAAGGATTTGTATTTATGCTTTGTTGACTACACCAAGGCTTTCGATCGGGTAAGACATGATGAATTCATCAACCAACTGGAGAGACTCAATGTTGATGGAAAAGATCTGCGAATAATCAGAAATATGTACTGGGAACAAACAGCTGCAATGAGAAGAGAAAACAATGTAAGCTCTTTCCAAAAAATCAAAAGAGGAGTCAGACAGGGTTGAGTTTTGTCACCAGATCTGTTTTCACTTTACAGCGAAAACATCATGAGAAACCTAGAAGAAGACCCTGGGTTAAAAGTTGGAGGGAAAATGATAAACAACATTCGATACGCAGATGACACCGTGCTAATTGCAGAAAGTGAAAGGGACCTACAAAACCTTGTGAATATATTAGAATGAGAAAGGAAAGGTAAGGGGCTGGAACTAAACAGCAGGAAGACTGAAATCATGGTGATCAGTAAAAACCATGAAATCCCCTCATGCAAAATAACAGCAAATGGCACAACCTTGACACAGGTTGATAAATTCAAATACCTGGGAACGATCATTTCATCAGACGGCAGATGCACATCAGAAATAGCCAGCAGAATCGGCCAAGCCAAAACAGCATTCGGGAAGATGACAGGCAATCTTACCAACAAATGCCTATTAATTAACATCAGGAAGAGAGTTCTCGAATGTTATAATTAATAATAATAATAATTACAATATTTATATAGCGCAAAATCTTGATAAAATCAAATCTAAGCGCTGAAACAGACACACACGCACGCATGCACACACACGCACGCACACACACACACACCACACACACGCGCGCGCGCGCGCGCATGACTATAAATGGGAAGAAAGAATAAAAGCAATGGAAAATTATAGAGGGCATGAATGTTATATAGAACCAATACTGTTGTACGGTTGTGAGACGTGGACAGTCAACAAACAAAGCCAGAACAAGATTGAGGCAGCCGAGATGTGGTTTCTAAGAAGAATGTTGAGGGTTCCATGGACAGCAAAGAAAACAAATGAGACAGTCTTGATGGAGGCAGACACAAGTAGATCACTCATAAGGAAGGTTAGGAAAAGACAGGCAACATTTATAGGCCATTTTATGAGGAAGGGGGATTTGGATCACCTGGTCACAACGGGAAAGCTGGAGGGAAAGAGAGCACCGGGTAGACCCAGGGAGAAAATGCTGGACGGACTTGCAGAGTGGCTGGGGACGAGGAGGGTGGGAGAGATCCTAGGAGCAACAAGAGATAGAGACAGATGGAAGTTTATGATCACCAGCGCCAAGCGGCAGGCCACCTGATGATGATGATGATGTTTAGCATGTTGTTTGTGTGTGAATGTGTGTGTGTGTGTGTGTGTGTGTGTGTGTGTGTATGAGTGTGCGTATGTGTGTGTGTGTGTGTGTGTGTAAGTGTGTGTGCGCGCGCGCATGCGCTGTGCGTATGTGCATACGCATGCGTATGTGCATAATTTCATTTCATTGTCAGATTGATCAGTTCATTTACTGTATTTACAACATCTGTGTTTATTTTTAAAAGGCGTATTGTTATCATGTCCTTGAAAGGAAAGAAGGCATAAACCATTCTTATCAAATGGTAAAAGTCTCGTTGCTAGCTTTGGCAAAGATATTACCAAATTTAATTTGCTCGTTCGTGCGTTCGTTCGTTTATTGGATCGATCGCTCGCTCGCTCGTCCGCTCGTTAGTTCGTTCGTTCTTTCGTTCGTTCGTTCGCTCGTTCGGTCGGTCGTTTGTTTCTTTCTTTCTTTCTTTCTTTCTTTGTCTGTCTGTTGCTAAAGTGCATGACTCACAATGACTCACGAACATAAAGCTTCAATATTCAAACTTTAAAACTACATATTGTTTGTTTATTTGTAAGGACAGCCTAAAGCCATCTGCTTTGAGCACTAACAGGGTCGTCTTCTGGTCTTGAGGTAAGGGTGTGCTTTCATTGCACAGTTCTGGAATATGCCATGATTACTGGTTGCTATATTTTGCACGTAATATTATCTGTTGGGGCGATTTTTATTTTCACATGTTTTGAGATAGACTTGTGATATTTTTACAGTGGATCTGAGAATGATGTACGTGTAGTGCGCATCCAGTGTATAGACATTTTTATTTCCAAATGTGGATTAATAAAGGAGTGTTGAATTGAATTGAAGTCACGGAATTTGCAAATTTGAGAGGAAAGAACGTTCTTTGCATGCATGAACAAAACGCGTGTGGTGCCGCACTGCAGCAAAGCACTCTCCCCTTGGAGAGCAGCCCCAATTTCATCTTTAGTGGCAAACAACCAATAATTACAATACAAAATACGGTTGTACACGAATCTCCACCCAATCAGAATCCTTAACCTTTTCATTCCCTCACCCTATCCACCAGTATCCTACATCGTCAGCCATGACAGCTAAGCAAAAACTTAACCTTTTCACTGTCTGCAGGAAGCTGGTAGATAGGGTGAGGGAATGAAAGGATTAAACCTGCATAAAATCCCATGCTCTAGCCTGATCTTGAAGAGGACAGGAGCTGTCAAATACCACATTGAGTTGACACCAACACGATGCGACATTTTTCTTTTAATTTTTAAGGGCAACAAGCACATCAGACTTTATTTTTGTGACCTTGGGCTGAACTAGAGATAGAAAATCTCGAGTCTACAGGCCTGTCAAATGTATCGGCCAGCCTATTGAAAGCATACTGTGGGCGGCACCCAACTGTCTTATTGCCGATTTCCAGTCGTCTTTGCACCGTCGCTTCCCATGAAACGTAGGAATGTTTCTGATACCATGCTGTGTTCGCTGATGGAGGCATGCTGTTACAACCTTTTGAGTCTGACTCCCTCACCTTAGTCACCTACGCATTTCTTTGTGAGGCCAGTCCGATATATTACATTCTCTGTGGCTTAACTCACCACTTTGACTTATACCTGGGCCTTAAACCTGTTCAAAAACTGGACAGGCGGCTTGGCTCTCAGCAAAATATTCCTTCATAGCACTCAGTCCTATTCATGTTTTTTTGTATAGAAGCCGACCACAAAGGCCACATCAGGACTAACGTCCATAGCGTACCTCACACATTAACCTTGTGACTCCCACACCCTGTCTACCAACTGCTAAAACTTAACCCTTTGACTCCCTCACCCTATTCACTAACTTCCTCTAGAAAATTGGTGGGTGGGGTGAGGGAGTCAAAGGGTTAAGTTTTGTTTTGTCAGCATGGTTGACGATGCAGGATGCTGGTGGACAGGGTGTGGGAGTCAAAGGGTTAAATTTTTGTTTTGTTAGCATGGTTGACAATGCAGGATGCTGGTGGACAGGGTGTGTGGGAGTCAAAGGGTTAAATTTTTGTTTTGTTAGCATGGTTGACAATGCAGGATGCTGGTGGACAAGGTGTGGGAGTCAAAGGGTTAAAGACATCAAATTGACAAAACAGATATCCAGTGAAAAGGATATTCAAATACTCAATTCTTTGAAGTAAAAAAATATATCTGAGGCGTGCTGATAGTGCCATCTTACGCAATGAATGTTTTCACATTCTCTGATTTTACAACATGAATCTAGTACACAAAATAAAAATAACGCTGCAAAATTAACGCTGCTGATTAAACAGCTAGACTCTAGTAAATCATTGGTCATGATATTTGTGGCCTGACTGGGACCCGTGCAGTCACATTGAAAGGTAGGAACTCTAATTAGACGCCAATTTCTCTTTTTTTTTCAATGTCTATTTCTCAATATGACGTCTCCACGCTCAGAATGAGTTCCACATGCACTAACGTCACAGGTGCCATCTAATAGAGAAGATCCAGAATGATCACAGCACAAGCCTTAAGCCTGCACATAGACCCACGAGCTGGCCAGGTCCTGAGGTCCTACCTAGATGTTCCATAACCCTGGTGTCGTTGGGGAATGAGGTGGCAGAGACCTGAACTTTTCCCGAGGCCATCACCACGAGAGCGGTGCCCATCCCCTTTCCCTCGCTTCAAATTCATATTCATATTCACGTGTTTTTTTTTTTTTTACCAAGACTTCAGAAAAGCAAGAAGGCTAACTGGTCTTCAGGGATTGGGACCTGAGAGATCAACCCATCTCTCCAATGTTTCATACCAAGGCAGCAGGGCAATGCTTTGCTTGTCAAGATTTTCAACTGCCGTGGGATCTTTAGCGTGCACAGCCAGAAGGCACAGGGGTCCGACTCGTTTTTCGTCCCCTTCCAAAGGACGAGATGTTCAGTTCGATTTTCCGGTCAAACTGAGGAGGAAAGTCGAGGCCTCTACGGGGAATGAACCCTGGAACCTCGAGGTTAGTTATTGGCAGGCGAACGTCTGAATCTGCACATTAGTTGTCTACATAGACATGGCCCAATTTAGAGGAGGGGGGGGGATGTGCTGAGGTAAACAGCAGGATGAAAAAGGTGGGGGGGGGAGGAGACAAAGAATGATGATGATCACTATCACTTTCACTCAAGCCTCTTAACTCCAGGTGGAGCGTAAGGCGTCAACCAATCTTCTCCAGCCACGTCGGGTTTCAATGAGCCAGGATAACTTATTCCATGTCTTCTGGACTTTTTTTCCCGTCTTGTTGAATTTTGCATAGTCGGGTGCCTGTCGTTTTGCCCTGTTTCTTTTCCCAGGTGATGCCCATGACTGAGCAGTGTAAGGGTGTCTGATGTTGTCCATACTGAGAACAAGACCCAGCCCTTCTCCGTCTCTGCTTTTTGATCTTGTTGGCAATACACTTGATGCATGAAAATTTTGCCACCTGTTCGTTGGTGATGCGTTTCTTCTATCTTATTTTCAGGATTGTTGGTAGTCACCTTCCTTCAAAACACCTTAGGTGACTCTTGGTGTTGCAATTAGTTCTCCATGTCTCCGAAGTGTAAAGCATAGAGCTGGGTTGATCATCATCATTATCATCATCATGTGCCCTACTGCAGCGCGTTGGTAATCATGGCCCTCCATACGAATCTATCCTTTGTCGCTGCAAAGTACGTCTCCCACCCTCTCCGTCCTCAGCCACCCTGCAAGTCTTTCAATATTTTCTCCCTGGGTCTACCTGGTGTTCTCTTTCCCTCCAGCTTTCCTGGTGTATGTGTGTGTGTGGGGGGGGGGTGCGTGCGTGCTTGCGAGCATGCGTGCGTGCATGCGTGCGTGTGTATACACACACACACACACACACACACACATATATATATATATATATATATAACATATACATATACATATATATATAGAGGCCTATATATACATATACATATATGTGTGTGTGTCTGTGTATGTATTTCTGTATGTATGCATGCATGTATGTATGTATGTATGTATGTATGTATGCATGCATGTATGTATGTATGTATATATGCATGCATGCATGCATGTATGTATGTATGTATGTATGTATGTATGTATTATGTATAACTTAGGAGGAAACACACCCACAGAAAAATAAAACAACTTGTCAGCATAGTCGGGTAAACTGTTATGAAGTCACAGTCACTATCAGGTAGAAAGAAACTCTAGGGAGAGCTAGACAACAGAAGGTCTTCAGAGAAGTAACCCCCTTTAGACAAGTGTTTCGGCCCTGAATTCCTTACACTCTCGGGGGGCCGGGCCACATCCAGGTCATGACTCCTGGATGCCCTTCTGCTGTTGTCTATTTTTTTTTTCCCCACGCCGGGGATCGAACCTGGGCGATTCTGCGCTTCAGAACTGCGGTACGCGGTTTTACCAATGTGCTAACGGGGCACACATCATCTGTAGGGAATTTAATCCTTATGAAGTTCACTTTTTTCGTTCCTCCTTGCCCAGATCCAGCTTGAGCTCCTTTCTGCTGCCTCTGCCATCGCTTTAAGGGCTTCTAGTCCTCTTCTTCCCAGAAATGGCGAGTTGTTTCATGAGATCATAAGCGGAGGTGCCCACAAACCCTCTTGCCCCGACCTCTATGGCGAAGATTTTGACCCGCAGACCTGCTTTCTTCAGGGTGCTGGCAAGACCGGCGTATTTTTCGGTCTTGTAGATATGTGCTTCTTCCATTCTGCTTTCGTATGGCACAGTGAGTTCTATCAGAATCACTTGTTTCGAGGAGTCAGAGTGGAGAGCGATGTCTGGTCTCATGCCTGTCTTGCTGATGACATCTGGGTAATTTCTCCACTCTGGGAGGTCTGCTGTACACTCCCAGTCGACTGCTCCATCCAGAAGACCCTTTGGCACTGTGCTGGTTGTCATAGCACTTTCGGGCCAGACCTGTTTCCCTCCTGCTTTGTAGAACGTTGTCATAGCAATTGGTGCGTTTGGGGTCATGGTTTTTTCGCTAACCACATCTGTGATCACTTTCAGAACTTGGTTGTGCCTCCATGTATACCTTCCTTGGGCTAGCGCTACTTTGCAAGAGCTTAGGACATGTTCCACTGTTTGTTTCTTCTGACAGAGCGGACATGCTGGGTCGTCTGCTTTCCCCCATTTCACTAAGTTTGCATTCGAGGGGAGCAGGTCATATACAGATCTGAGGAGGAAGCTTATCCTTAGAGGAGCCATGTGCCACATATCGTTCCAGCTGAGACTTCTTTGGAGTGCACTGTCCCATGTTGTCCATTGCCCCTGTTGACCTTGCTGGACTGCCTTCTGCACTCTTTTGACATCTTCTTCTTCCTTCAACTCCTGTATGATCATGTCTCTTTTTTCCTTCCCTTTGGCTTTGGACCACCACTGCATTTTTGTTGCTCCCAGTCCCTGTCTGTTGGTTTGCGTGTGTCCAATTATTTCTTTGATGCTGAGGTTTCTCTTGGCATTGTTTACAGCCTCTTGGACTTTCCACTTTCTGCCAGTTCTCAGCTTTGGATGAACTGATCTCACGATATTGTCTTCCGATTCCTCCAGCATGCTCAACAGTCTTGCTTTTCCAACTTTGTATTCCTCCACTATGGATTTGAGAGGTAGCTTCAGCATTGCTTGACGACAGTAGAATGCAACATCAGTGAGACCAGGTGGGACACCGAGCCATTTTCTTGTGTATTTGTTGATTTTGGCTTCCATTGCTTCGACTGTGCTGGTGCAAATGTCATAGATTAGCAGTGGCCACAGCAGCTTTGGTATCAGCATGAACTGTAGACACCAGACTTTGTATTTGCCTGGCAGTCCGCAGTTATCTATTTTCTTCAGGCCTTCTTCTGCTGTTTGCTTGGTTTCACATCCCCTTTGTGTGTCTTTCAGGGAGTCATCATACCATCTTCCGAGACTTTTTACTGGCTCTTCTGTGACAATGGGGATGGCTTGGTTGGCTACCATGAATTTGACTGAATCTGCCACTTTTCCTTTTCGCAGTGAGAGACTTCGGGATTTCTTAGGTTTGAACCTCATTCTTGAAGAGGCCACCAGCTCATCCAGCTGCTTTAAGATTTGGTGTGTCTCTTCCTCATCCGTGGACAAGACTGTTGTGTCATCCATGAAAGCTTTCAGAGGAGGCATCTGGTATCCATCTCCCAGATTCACTGGACCTGAACTCTTCATTGCAGCTTTCAAGATGACTTCCATTGCCAACACGAACAGTATGGGAGAGATTGCACAGCCCATTGCAATGCCCACCTCTAGGTCTATCCAGTCCATGGTGTATTCTTTGGTAGAGAACCGCATTGAGAACCCTTGGAAATACTTCCTCAGCATTGTTCGGATGTTTTCTGGGATGTGATACATTTCAAGAGCCAGCTGGATCATATCGTGTGGAACTGATCCATATGCATTCGCCAGATCAAGCCAAACTACGTCAATGTCTCTCTTCTCTGTTCTTGCTTTTTGGATGGCATCCCAAATCAACGTGGCATGTTCCAAGCATCCAGGCATTCCTGGTATGCCTCCCTTTTGGACTGACATATCCAGATACTTGTTTTCAGTCAGGTATTTTGTCAATCTTGCTGCCATAACAGAGAAGAAGATTTTCCCCTCGACGTTCAGAAGTGATATTGGCCTGAACTGATTGATGCTGCTGGAGTTCTGCTCCTTCGGAATGTACACTCCTTCAGCTCTCATCCATTGGTCGCTGATCTTCTGGTTCCTCCATGCTGATCGAATCATCTTGTGGAGCCACTCGAGCACTTTTGGGCATTTCTTGTAGAGCAGGTATGGTATTCCGTTTGGTCCAGGTGCTGACTTGGCTCTGGCTTTCTTTACTACGTTCTTCACTTCATCCAGTGTTGGTGGTTTGTTATTGAATTTTCCTTCTGGCGCTGCAGGCCAAACCAGATTCTGGATTTCAAGTGGTGCCTCGCGCTGAGAATCGGAATATGTTTCCCTGAGATGCTGCTCTAGGGTTTCCTTGCCCACTGTGAGAGTCCCTGATTTGGGTTGTTCAAACAGCTTTCTTGCAAAGTCAAAGGGATCTTTGAAGAAACGATCTTGAGTCTTCTTCTTTTTGCTCTTTCTTCGCCTTGCTGATTCCACTTTGCTGAGAGCATTGTGTTTGGCCTTCAGATCTTTCCAGAGTTCCAGGAGCCCTTGCTTCTCGAATTCTGAGGCAGTTTTCATTCGCTTTTTAAGCTTCCTTTTCTCCCTCCGGATGCTCTCCATCTGTTGCTGTCTTCTGGATTTCTGGGGAGGCGTTTTTGTCTTTGGCTGCTTCACTCCATAAGTGTCCCTGCAGATAGAGTATATGATGTCTCCGTATGTGTCAAGTTTGTGTTCCAGCGTACTGTTCCCTATTAGCGCATTCAGCTTAAGGACAAGTTCCTCATCTAATTTCTCCCATTGTTCTTTTGCACCGGCAGGCGGCAAATTGAGTTTTCCACGTTTGGCGTTAAGAGCTTGTGCAAAATCCGCATCAGAACCGTCAGCGTGGATGTCCTTGGCACTATGGTTTAATTCCTGGCCTTGGTCATCCAACGTCTCACCTGCTATCGCAGTGCGCTGCTGCTGGTTCGTATGTGTCTTCAAACAGCCCATTTTTGTCCTGTGGATCTTCATGCCGCGTTTGGTGGTGAATCTCCTTCCACACGCACACGGAAATTCCAACTGGTCATTAATCATGGTCCGTTGTGCGTTTCCAGTCGTGATGGAGTCAGTGCCGATGGATTCATCATTCTCTCCCCCTTTCGGTGAATCCTGGGAGCATCTTTCATTTGAAAAACTCGTGGCATGTTATCAAAGGCAAGGTGGGAAGCCAACCCACAAAGCCCGCAGATCTAGTCTTTCCCAGTGTCCTTCGGTCTTTCCCGAATGTCCTCCGAACTATTCCCGGAAGTCAATGGACTGACCATGTGCAGGTAGAAAGAAACTCTAGGGAGAGCTAGACAACAGAAGGTCTTCAGAGAAGTAACCCCCTTTAGACAAGTGTTTCGGCCCTGAATTCCTTACACTCTCGGGGGGCCGGGCCACATCCAGGTCATGACTCCTGGATGCCCTTCTGCTGTTGTCTATTTTTTTTTTTTTCCCACGCCGGGGATCGAACCTGGGCGATTCTGCGCTTCAGAACTGCGGTACGCGGTTTTACCAATGTGCTAACGGGGCACACATCATCTGTAGGGAATTTAATCCTTATGAAGTTCACTTTTTTCGTTCCTCCTTGCCCAGATCCAGCTTGAGCTCCTTTCTGCTGCCTCTGCCATCGCTTTAAGGGTTCTAGTCCTCTTCTTCCCAGAAATGGCGAGTTGTTTCATGAGATCATAAGCGGAGGTGCCCACAAACCCTCTTGCCCCGACCTCTATGGCGAAGATTTTGACCCGCAGACCTGCTTTCTTCAGGGTGCTGGCAAGACCGGCGTATTTTTCGGTCTTGTAGATATGTGCTTCTTCCATTCTGCTTTCGTATGGCACAGTGAGTTCTATCAGAATCACTTGTTTCGAGGAGTCAGAGTGGAGAGCGATGTCTGGTCTCATGCCTGTCTTGCTGATGACATCTGGGTAATTTCTCCACTCTGGGAGGTCTGCTGTACACTCCCAGTCGACTGCTCCATCCAGAAGACCCTTTGGCACTGTGCTGGTTGTCATAGCACTTTCGGGCCAGACCTGTTTCCCTCCTGCTTTGTAGAACGTTGTCATAGCAATTGGTGCGCAAATATTTCATTACACATATTTCATTACGTCGTACATTGACAATATGTGTGCAGATTCAATTATCGAATGCAAATTTCTGTCCAAAACAAACCTCTCGTGTGGAATACATTTCTCGTGTTACACAAAACCTGAAGTGTACAGTATTCTTGTGTTAAGGTGAACAAATCGAATTAGAATTTTATCACGGCAGGGGATTTTTTTTTTTTTAGAATCATCGCATTCAGGGAGGTTACCTTTGTGCTCACCCTTTTTTTCCCCATTATTTTCTACGCCACCTTAATCCTTAATGGCCACAGAAGCTGGAACAGTTTTATAATATAATGATGATGATGTCGATAAGGATGATAATCATGATGCTACGGAGTTCCATCTGGGATTGAGAATGCGTGACAGGGCTGTACTCTACGCTTACTATCATAACATATCCTGGAGTCAACTAGGCCCGTGAGATATAGACACCTGTGGTGCTGGTCAGAAGATTTGAGCAACACGCTCAATGACGCATCCGTGAAGTGGATGAGACTCGACTGTGTGTTCCCAGTCTTCCCAGTGAGCCCATAGCACGCCCAACTCTGGGTAGGAGCCGGTTAGAGCCGAAAAAGCCCACAATGATATAGTTTTGAAGGAACTGATGGGGATTCGAACCCACAGCCATCCGGTCGATAGTCTGTTGCGTTGACCACAACAGGGGAATTTCTGATAGCGACTACAGTTGACAACATCTCCTGTTTTTGGAACAAACAGAATAGTTTCTCCTTTTTTTTTTCTCAGATATCGAGTCTCATCCACGTTACAGTCACATGCTGAGGTAGACACTCAAAAGCCCAAATGGTTTCCTACAGTTCAAAAGTCTCATAGCCAAGCTTCCTTTATGGGGGGTGGGGGGGGGGGCTACCATGAGACGAGAAGGTTAACATTCTGTCCCGAAGGAAATCGTATGTTTTCAATGGGCTGTCAACACAGGAGTTCAAATCTCTTTGTACACTCTCCTTCAGGCTTTTTCACTGGTTTTGGTTTTGTGTTTTTGTGGAGGAGGTTTGTTGTTGTTGTTGTTTGTTGTGTTTTGCTGCTACTGTTGTTGTTGTTGTTTTTTGCTGCTGCTGCTGTTGTTGTTGTTGTTGTTGTTGTTGTTGTTGTTGTGTGTTGTTGTTGTTGTTTGTTGTGTTGTTGTTGTTGTTGTTGTTGTTGTTGTTGTTGTTGTTTGTTGTTGTTGTTGTTGTTTTCTGTTGTTGTTGTTGTTGTTGTTGTCGTTGTCGTGTCGTTGTCGTTGTTGTGTTGTTTTTGTGTTGTCGTTGTTGTTGTTTGTTGTTGTGTTGTTGTTGTTGTTGTCGTTGTCGTTGTTTGTTGTTGTTGTTGTTGTCAAATGTTGTCAAGTCATATTCACCTGGGGAGTTAAAGACAATGTCATTTGTTTTTTTTTTTTGTTTTCCTCTGCTATTCGTTTAGCTTAATTACACAAACACACAAAAACAACACACACACACACACAATCACACACACCACACGCGCGCGCGCGCGCACACACACACACACACACATACAGAAACGCGTATATCAATGTATCTGTATATACGCGTATCTACGCATATCTATCTATCTATCTGTCTACTATCTATCTATCCATCTATCTATCTATGTATATATATACATATATATATATATGGATGGATGGATGTATACATGTATGTATGTTTCTGTGTATATAAATATGTATATACATATATGTGTGTGTGTGTATGTAAATAGATAGATAAGATAGATAGATAGATAGATAGACTAGATAGATAGATAGACAGCAGACAGACAGACAGACAGACAGTGCAGACAGACAGACAGACAGATATAAGAGAGCTAGACAGACAGATAGATAGATAGATAGATAGATAGACAGAGCAGATAGATAGATAGATAGATAGATAGATAGATAGATAGATAGATAGATGGATAGATGGATAGACAGAGGGTTAGATAGTTGGATGGATGGATGGATGGATGGATGATAGATAGATAGATAGATAGAGAGATTGATAAAGAGAAGAGAGATAGGTGTGTGAGTGTTTATGTATGCGTGTGCGTGTATGTGTGTGTGTAGATAGATAGGGGTGTGTGTGTGTGTGTGTGTGTGTGTGTGTGTGTGTGTGTGTGTGTGTGTGTGTGTGTGTGTGTGTGTGTAAGAGAGAGAGAGAGAGAGAGACATACAGATAAGGTGTAGGTGTGTATTACCACAGCCACTGACACAACCATCGGAGCGCGTCAATTCGGGAAAATTAAAATAATTCTTAATGTATTCTGGGCGTGTCAACCTTCCCCCACCAACCTCTTTTACCAGCCTGTGGCGTTTTCATGTGACACGACAAACCGGTTTTGGAATGAGTCACCGTCACACAGACAGATTCATACACACACGCACGCGATCTTTCCACCATCACACAGACAGATTCATTCGCACACATGCACGCGCACTTTCCACTGTCACACAGATTCATACGCACACATGTACGTGCACTTTCCACCGTCACACACACAGAGATTCATTTGTCACACACGCACGCGCACATACAATTACACCACACACACACAGATGCACACACAGACATACAGAGGCACACACACATGCACAGACAGACACACAGAGACACACGTGCACAGACACTGACAGAAACCCCACACACACACACACACACACACAATGCACACATCACATACACACACACAACACACACATACACATACACACACACGCACACAAACAAACCACACACACGCACGCACACAGACACACACACACACACACACACACACACCACACACACACACACACACACACACACACACACCAACCCAACCATTCACACCTCCACAGGAGACGAGGGCGCGTGTCCTTCACCTTCCCATCACCATCACAGTCACCGTCACCGTCACCGTCACCATTCCCCTGGATGATCCGAACACAGTTAAATGATCGACGCAAGCAGGGTGTAGCTCAGAGTCTTGCCTACAACTCGGGCGCACGGTTTGAATCCCATCTGTCGGAGTTTGATCCTCGCCACTGTCGTCGTCGTCCTCTTCATCGTTTTCAACCTTCTGCTTGTCCTATAAAAGTCGGGATGGCTCAACAAAAACAACAACAACGCGATGATTTCAAGCAGCAGGCATCGCAGTATTTCGATACGGCTGACACAGATGAAACGGGTATGTTTGTCCAGGTTTGAGTTGTGCAAAGTCGTAAGGAAATGCGGCTGTGAGAAGGAGACAGAAGAGATATCGGTAAGTGTGTTGTGTTGTGTTGTGTTGTGTTGTGTTGTGTTGTGTTGTGTTGTGTTGTGTTGTGTTGTTGTTGTGTTTGTTGTGTTGTGTTGTTGTGTTTGTTGTTGTGTTGTGTTGTGTTGGTTGTGTTGTGTTGTGTTGGTGTGTGTGTGTGGTGTGTTGTGTTGTGTTGTGTTGTGGTTGTGGTGTGTGTTGGTTGTGTTGTGTTGTGTTGTTGTTGGTGTGTTGTGTGTTGTGTTGTGTTGTGTTGTGTTGTGTGTGTTGGTTTGTGTTTGTGTTGTGTTGTGTTGTGTTGTGTTGTGTTGTGTTGTGTGTGTTGTGTTGTGTGTTGTGTTGTGTTGTGTTGTGTTGTGTTGTGTGTGTTGTGTGTTGCGTGTGGTTTTTTTTGTTTCGTCTCCCGACTGTCTCTGTCTGCTGTTTGTTGTCTGTCTGTTTGTCTGCTGCCTGCTGCTGCTGCTATGTGCCTGCCTTGTCTGTCGTTGTTGTTGTCTGTCTGTCTGTCTGTGTTGATGTTGTTGAATCTTTTTCTAGTGTTTTTGTAGTGGATGTTCCGCGATCATAGCTTTGGTGGCATGGGTGAGGGTGAATGGTGAAGTTTTGCAGCTGGTTGGGTTGTGGTCAAGGTTAAATGTAAAGCATTCTGTGATTACGTGTGATGAGCCACTCTGCATTAAACACTTCATTAAATGATTTTTTTTAACTTGTACCATGTTAGACATAGGCATTATACAGCAGACTTCGTAAAGAATCTTTCAATATTTTTCTTCAGATGCAATTTTCAAGTTCTTTCGAGACCAAGACCAAGATTAGATATCTAGACATATCTAGAGCAAGCATCTTCTTTTCTGGTACGTGTCTCTGGCATACATTGCACATCAATATCAGATCATGGAGATCACCGAACAGCTTTAAACAGAAACTTCATTAACATTCCTTGAAATAACACAAAACAATTATTGAAATCCCTTTTGTACTTCTTCGTACACTATACAAATAAAATGTTTAGGCAGCCTCATTATACACACGGGTTCGTCTTTATTCCAGTTCTAAGCTATCATTTTTCTGCTATAAGATACTAGATCTCTCTCTCTCTCTCTCTCTCTCTCTCTCTCTCTCTCTCTCTCTCTCTCTCTCTCTCCTCTCCTCTCTCTTTACTTCCTTCTCACCTAGTTTGATAGAATTTGCTTACTTTGTTATTCATTTAAACTGGTCATAGTAGTAATAGGAAAGCTCTCTCTCTCTCTTCTCTTCTCTCTCTTTCTCTCTCTCTCTCTCTCTCTCTCTCTCTCTTTCTCTCTCTGTTAGACACACACGTTTTCCGTCTGTCCCCCCCCCCCCCCTTCTCTGTCACAGAGAGAGACAGACAGACACGGACAGACAGACATTACTATTGTTTTACCTATGCATCTCCTCTCTCTCTCTCTCTCTCTCTCTCTCTCTCTCTCTCTTTCTCTCTCTCTCTCTTCTTTCTTTCTTTCTCTCTCTCCCTCTTTCTCTCTCTTTCTCTATCTCTCCCTCTCTCTTCTTCCTTTTCTCTCTCACCCCTCTCTCCCTCCTTCTTTGTCTCTTTTTCTTTCTGCCTCTCTCTCTATCTATCTCTCTCTTTATCTCTCTCTCTTTATCTATCTCTCTCTTTATCTATCTCTCTCTTTATCTCTCTCTCTCTCTTTATCTATCTCTCCCTTTATCTATCTCTCTCTTTATCTATCTCTCTCTTTATCTATCTCTCCCTTTATCTATCTCTCTCTTTATCTATCTCTCTCTTTATCTATCTCTCCCTTTATCTATCTATCTCTTTATCTATCTATCTCTTTATCT
>CM060307.1:57576480-57591480 GCA_030674185.1 Monoplex corrugatus
AGAGCTGTGACTGAGACGATTCCTGTAGAAGAAGTCACGTGAGTAATTGCTGCCTGTCTCATATACATATGTGGGTTCCGTCACATTGTGGACTTCATTGGAATGAAGTTTCAGACAAATTAGCAAAAGACGGTGCATCCAATAACGCAAATACCGTAACATTCAATAATGTACGACTATCAGTTCACGAACTTGGTTCTGTATTAGAACGTTCAGTTTATGCAAATTTCTCCCATACCCAAAGCCTGATACCTTACTGCCCCAGACAGCTAGCGTCCTTGATATACACACTTAGGCTTAACTCTTAGAAAACAAAATATATACGAAATGTATGTATTTGCTCCGGCCAAGCCACAACAGCATTCAAGAAGATGACAAGCATTCTTACCCAACAAATGCCTATCAGTTAACATCAGGAAGAGAGTCCTTGAATGTTATATAGAACCAATACTGTTGTACGGATGCAAGGCGTGGACAGTCAGCAAGCAAAGCCAGAGCAAGATTAAGGCAGCCGAGATGTGGTTTCTAAGAAGAATGTTGAGAGTTCCATGGACAGCAAAGAAAACAAACGAGACAGTTTTCATGGAGGCAGACACAAGTAGATCACTCATAAGGAAGATTAGGAAAAGACAGGCAACATTTATAGGCCATTTTATGAGGAAGGGAGATTTGGAGTACCTGGTCACAACGGGAAAGCTGGAGGGAAAGAGCACCAGGTAGACCCAGGGAGAGAATGCTGGACGGACTTGCAGAGTGGCTGGGGATGAGGAGGGTGGGGGAGATGCTAGGGGCAACGAGAGATAGAGATGGTTGGAAGTCCATGGTCGCCAACGTCATGCGGCAGGGCACCTGATGATGATGATGATGCATTTGCTCAAAAGCATTATCAGTCCACCGTCTGCTCTTTGAATGTCCTATCTTACTTACGAACGACATATAGAAATAACAATCTCGGTTTTTCATGTATTGACTCTAGAGATATCCTTTACAACAAAAGTAATGATATTATTTCGGTAGTCCAGCTGATTCTCAGATCCCCTGTTGGCAGATTGTTATGAAGAGTTAATTAACTGTTGTATGTTATTATTTGACACTGTTAATTCGTTGTTCTGAATTTTTAATTGTAATCGTTCCCCTTCTTACATTCAAACTCCCACTCCCCCCTCCCCATCCCCCTTCTTTTTTTTTTCTCTATTTCCTTTTCTTTTTATTTATTTTTGTGAGTGTCTGTGTGTGTGTGTGTGTATGTGTGTGTGTGTGTGTGTGTGTGTGTGTGTGTGGTGCGTGTGTGCATGTGTGTGTATGTATGTGTGTGTGTGTGTGTGTGTGTGTGTGTGTGTGTGTGTGTGTGTGTGTGTGTGTGTGTGTGTGTGTTCGTTCGTTCTTTAATTTAACGTCTTTTCACTATAAGTGTGTGTGTGTGTGTGTGTCTAAAATCACTATTGTGAACAGACATTAAATAAAAGATTCCATTCACATACACATTTCCATCTCCCTCATAAACAGAGATTATGACGCGTCGATATCGAGGAATGTTTGTCTGTCTCCCTGTATGCCTGTCTGTCTGCCTGATTCTTTGTCCGTCTGACTGTCTGTCTGCCTGTCTGTCTGTCTGTTTGTCTGTCTGTCTGTCTGTCTGTCTGTGCCCTTGTCTGTCTCTGTCTGAGAACAAAACTTTGTCAGCAAAGACATCTCCGCTGTATGTGTGGATACATTGTCACTAACATTTTTATTTGTGCGATGGTTTTTCTGTTGTTTTGTTTTGTGTTTGATTTAAGTTTGTTTTCTATTTTGATTTTGATTTTTTGTTTGTGTGTTTTGGTGGGGGTTTTTTTGTTTTTTTTTGCTTCTTGTTGTTGTTGTTTGTTTGTTTTTTTGCTTTGGGGTGAGAGCTCTTTGTTTGTTTATTTGTTTGTTTGTTTGTTTGTTTGTTTGTTTGTTTGTTTGTTTGTTTGCTGCCTTACCTTGAGTTGCCTTGATACCACGTCACGTATTCCAGAAAATGAACACATCACAAGCCGACCCAGATATCATTCCATCAAGATTCCTACCAGGAAATACATGTGAGCCAGCAATGTTAAACCTCCATGAGGTCACACACGTGATAAGACTCTACACTGCTGTCACTTTAGTGGAATTCAACAGTGACTGTTCTGATCCAGCTAACTAAGAACACTGCATGCCTGCTGAGACCCCAACTTAAGACAGCCATTGCGTGGTCTGAATGTCCATCACAATGAGAATTCGCGAATGTTTGAATCAGAAATTGATAGACGTGGGTGTTGAAGTCAAACGGAATCTTATCAATCAGAAATTAATTTAATTTATGAAACGAAAGTACATTACTCTGGTTGTCTATTTGGCTAGACCAAAGAAAAGATTCATTCACAGAAAGCAACAACAACAAAATTCATCTTTCCTGTGAACAACTGAAGTTTCACGAGTCACTATGACCTAAATCATGGGTCGTGCCCGGTTACAAGGAAGTAAAATGATAACAATTGTAATAGGTTGCTTGTCACACATGCCAAGTCTGATTCTTATTTGGGCAAGATTAGCTCTTCAACTGGTACCAGCATTTCACGTTGTGGAATATATGTGATCCAGAGAAAGGTCATTGAAATGTTTACATTTGCTATTGTTGAAATGAACGTATGACATCGGTAGGGTAAAAATCCATCGACAGACAGCCAAGAGACTTTTGCTTACACGAATTGTTCACACACACACACGTCATTGCCTATGTAGGGCAAACGGAAACAACATTTTATGAAATCTGAAAACAGTATTATTGAGAGATTTTCGTCCCCTCTCACGTGCTTCAGTTTCAGTTTCAGTTTCAATTTCTCAAGATGAAATCTCCACGCTGGTAATAAATTCCATATGCACTAATGTCACAGGTGCCATGTGATGGAGAAGATCCAGAATGATCACGGCACAAGCCTTAAGCCTGCACATAAACCCACGAGCAGGCCAGGTCCTGAGGTCCTCTCTAGATAGTTCCATAACCCTGGGGTCGTAGGGGAGCGAGGTGACAGAGACCTCAACTTTTCACGGGGCCAGCACCACGAGAACGGCGCCTATCCCCTCTCCCTCACTTCAAATTCACATTCATATTCACATTTTTTATCAAGACTTCAGAAAGACAAGAAGGCTAATTGGTCTTCAAGGGGAGAGACCTGAGAAATCAACGTATCTATCCGATGTTTTTATACAAAGCAGTCGGGCAATGCCCTGCTCGTCACAATTTCCAACTGCCGTGGGATCTTTAGCGTGCGCAGTCAGAAGGCACATGGGTCCGACTCGTTTTTCGTCCCCTTCCGAAGGACAAAACGTTCAGTTCACATGCTTAAATGTAATATATTGGATAAAGCATCCATCTTTGTAACTGAGAAACTCAGATCATACAAGTTCAGATCATACAAGTTCAGATCATACAAGTTCAGATCATACAAGTTCAGATCATACAAGTTCAGATCATACAAGTTCAGATCATACAAGTTCAGATCATACAAGTTCAGATCACACAAGTTCAGATCATACAAGTTCAGATCATACAAGTTCAGATCACACAAGTTCAGATCATACAAGTTCAGATCACACAAGTTCAGATCATACAAGTTCAGATCATACAAGTTCAGATCATACAAGTTCAGATCACACAAGTTCAGATCATACAAGTTCAGATCACACAAGTTCAGATCATACAAGTTCAGATCATACAAGTTCAGATCATACAAGTTCAGATCATACAAGTTCAGATCATACAAGTTCAGATCACACAAGTTCAGATCATACAAGTTCAGATCATACAAGTTCAGATCATACAAGTTCAGATCATACAAGTTCAGATCATACAAGTTCAGATCATACAAGTTCAGATCATACAAGTTCAGATCATACAAGTTCAAGCTCTGACCGGTCCTAAAAGAAGAAAAAGAGAAAGGTCAGATTTCCCTTCTGCCCATTTTCTACCCATGAGACTTTCTGTGGTTTCAGGGTGCTATTTTTCACTACTAGGAAAACAGATAGGCGCCACCAAGGTTTTTTTCCGTCCCATTTTCTACGCCACCTTAATGGCCGCAGAAGCTGGCACAATTTTTGTGGGGTTTTTTGGGTTTTTTTACAATGCGATGATGATAATGTCGATAAGTATGATAATCATGGTGCTATGGATTGAGGATTGAGACTGTGACAGGGCTTTACTCTACGCTTACTATCATAATATATCCTGGCGTCAAAAAGGCCCGAGAGATACAAACAGCTGCGGTGCTGGTCAGTAGATTTGAGCAACACCCTCAATGACGCATCCGTGAAGAGGATGAGACTCGCCTCTGTGTTCTCAATCTGCCCATAGCATAGCAAGCCCAACTCTGGGTAGGAGCCGGTTAGAGAAGAAAAAGCCAACAATGATTTTTGAAGGGACTGATGGGATTTCGAACTCACAACCTTCCAGTTGGTAGTCTGTTGCGTTAACCACTTCACCATGGTGACTGGTAGGCGGAAGCAAATTTGTGCTAAACCTTTAGAAAAAAAGATTAACCCATTGACTCCCGCACCCTATCAACCAGCATCATGCATTGCTAGCCATGCTTTCAAAGCAAAAACTTAACCCTTTGATTCCTCACTCTATCCGCCTGCTTCCTGCAGGAAGCTGGTGGACAGGGTGAGGGAATCAAAGGGTTCAGTTTTTGCAGTTGGTGGACAGGGTGCGGGAGTCAAAGGGTTAAGCTCAAACTTGGGTAGATGGATCTCGTCAGTTTTACCAAGGCAGTATGTCTTGAAGACAGACAACTTTGATTTCAAACCCACCTGCAGGGTTTCGCGCAGATCAAGGAATCTTCCAGATAGTTTTGCTGTCAGATTCAGGTGGAGCGCATATGCAGCTGTCTGAGGCGATGAATTACTCTTGAACAAACTATAAATGTTTCGTTGTTTCATTTCCCTGTGCTTGTTTTGATCGTTTGTTAATTTGTTTAATGTTTTTGTTTATTTGGTCTCTGCTTTTGTTAGTTTGCTGGTGTTTTTGTTTTAATTTTTTAATGTTTGCTTGTTTACTGGTCTGTTTTGTTTGTTCATTTTGTCTGTTGGTTGTTTTGTTTGTTTTCCATAAAATGCGAATAAATAAATAAATAAAGCATACATACTGTTGTATTTACTGCCTACGGGGTTGGTAGCTTTCTGGTTGTTGATCTGCTAATTGAAAGTCTCATGGTATACTCGCAGGAAAGCTCAGCTGAGACAGGCCTTCCAACAGATTGACACAGACGGATCCAACAGCATCTCCAAGAATGAAGTGAAGGCTGCGCTGGAGAAGATTGGGGAAGATCCAGAAAATGCTGAACTGGGTGCCATGGACGAGGACGGTGACGGCAAGGTGAACTTCGAAGAATTCCTTCAAGCCTTCACTTGCCACTAACACCTTCTCCACCTAATTGTGCGTCGCGACGTCATCAAGTCTGCAAAAGGACAACAACAACAAAATACCGAAAAAGAAGAAGAAGAAGCCCGTAAAACATCACGATATGCATTCACTTTCTGTCTACGGTTGAATATGCAGTGCTGTCTAACGTCACTGCATTGGCTGGTGTCACCATGATGACTGACGTCACAACGCACAATTATACTTTGTTTTGTTTGCCGCAATGAGCATCGTGCGTGCATTAGCTTCAATTATATTTCAGCTCAGTATGTTTTTTTCAGATGCTTCAGGAGGCTGGAGTCTCTTTTATCATGCTCATCCACTTTGCCTGTAAGTGCACCAAAAACACTTTTTTGCTTGTGTTTCAGTACATCAGAATGCTGTTTTGCCTGTATTTTAATGTATAGAAAAATACTTTGCCTGTATTTCACTGCACTAGAAAGCTATTTTGCCTTTACTTTCTGCCATTTGAAAGTACTTTGCCTGTATTTCAGGGCATCAGAAAACATCTTTGCCTGTATTTGTATGCATCAGAAAATTACTGTGTTTATATCATGGCATTGAAAACATCCTTGCCTGTATGTTAGGGCAATGAAAACATCTTTGTCAGGCCATTAGAACATTACTTTGCCTGTTGAAAACTATCGGAAAACTACTATGCCTGTATATCAGGACGTCAGAAAACATCTTAATTTGTCTGTCAGAGCATTGAAAAAAGTGCTTTAGTTGTATTTCAGATCAATAAAACTACCTTTCTTGTATTCCATGGGATCAATAAACTAATTTGCCTGTATCTCAATACATCATGAAATTATTTTGACAATATTTCAATGCATCAGCGAACTACTTTGCTTGTATTCCACAGTAAATAACTATGTCTGTATTTCAAGGGAACCAGTCAACTCCGTTGCCTGCAGTTCAGGGCAGTAGAACACTATCATGCTCGTACTTCAGGGGATCCCTAAAGTATTTTGCATGTATTTCGTGGCATGAGAAACCAAGGTAAATTGAACAAATGACTTGCTGGGGCGACGCAGTATAAACAGGTTTAGTAACTAGTAGTGCGAGACAGAAAGAGGCAGAGAAGTTGACGAAGCGTAGCATAATGACGTTTGTGTTGTTAATGTCATCGTTTGGTGCAATGTTTCTTGCTAGTATGTTTATCAATAAGTCATCGTTTAGTGCAATGTTTCTTGTTAGTATGTTTATCAATAAGTTTATATAGCGTTCACGGTTTGCGAGTCATTTCGTTTGACAAGTTTATTGTGATCTGAAATGTTATATCAATGACAAAAGCGCTGGTGTTTGTAAATGCTTGAAAAGAGCTGATCAGGTTTTATGCGCAGGCTTAAGGCTTACATCATAAACATTTTGGAATCATGTACCATCACGCGGCATTTACAGCCCTTGTTTGCTCCACGCGGGATGGCACTATCTTGAGAACATAGAGCCAGGCTTAAGGCTTATATCATAAACATTTTGGATCCTCTGCCATCACGCGGCATTTACAGCCCTTGTTTGCTCCAAGCGGGAAGACACTATCTTGAGAACATAAAGTCAGGCGGAGCTCTTTTATAATAACTCTTCATCCAAAAGTCCATGCAGACTATTCTAGTTTGAGTCATGTGACCTTTGCATGATTAGTCCTTCAGCTTCAACTGTCTTCTTAATATTACTTTAAAGGCCTTCCGGTCCATTGACGTCTCAAATCGACATCTACTTGCCCATGGCAATCAAGAAGGTGTGAGCACTGTCACCATGAAAAGTCGATGGAGATGGATTGCACACGTCATCTGAAGAGAGCAGGATAACATCACCCAGGCTGGTCTTCACTGGATACCAGGAGGCAGAAACAAGACAGAAGACCCAAGAACACCTAGCGACGAACAGAAGGAAGACTCAAGACCCTGAACCATTGCTTGGGTACCATATATGGAAGCTGGCCCAGAACAGACAAGAATGGTGGACCTTCGTTACTGCACATGTCCTACATGCTCGAACATACTGGACAATATGGAAAAAGTGAAGGCTGTTCCCTGAGCAAAGTTATCTTTTTATCTATTTACGTTTTTATTTTATTTTGCTCTTTTTCTTTTATTCTAAGTATTTGTTTGTCTTAAGAAAGCTCAGCGTGTGTGAAAAGCATGACTCACACTAGAATTTTGTACATTTTAAGACCTGCATATTGTTTTAGTGTGTTTGAGCACGGATGCCATACGGTCTTAGTCTCGAACTGACTTCTTTTCAGACAGACGATGTAGCTGCAGGTTATTTTGTTGTTGACAGGAGTGTGGACGCTGGCATAAAACAACAGCTGTGTGTGAAGGCTGGCATAAACACAACAGCTGTGTGTGAAGGCTGGCATAACACACAACAGCTGTGTGTGAAGGCTGGCATAAAACAACAGCTGTGTGTGGACGCTGGCATAAACACAACAGCTGTGTGTGAAGGCTGGCATAAACACAACGCTGTGTGTGACGGCTGGCATAAAACAACAGCTGTGTGTGAAGGCTGGCATAAACACAACAGCTGTGTGTGAAGGCTGGCATAAACAACAGCTGTGTGGGATGCTGGCATAAACAACAGTCGTGTGTGAAGGCTGGCATAAACAACAGCTTGTGTGTGAAGGCTGGCATAAACAACAGCTGTGTGTGAAGGCTGGCATAAAACAACAGCTGTGTGTGAAGGCTGGCATAAACAACAGCTGTGTGTGAAGGCTGGCATAAACACAACAGCTGTGTGTGAAGGCTGGTATAAACAACAGCTGTGTGTGAAGGCTGGCATAAACAACAGCTGTGTGTGAAGGCTGGCATAAACAACAGCTGTGTGTGAAGGCTGGCATAAACAACAGCTGTGTGTGAAGCTGGATAAACACAACAGCTGTGTGTGAAGGCTGGCATAACACAACAGCTGTGTGTGAAGGCTGGCATAAACAACAGCTGTGTGTGAAGGCTGGCATAAACAACAGCTGTGTGTGGACGCTGGCATAAACAACAGCTGTGTGTGAAGGCTGGCATAAAACAACAGCTGTGTGTGAAGCTGGCATAAACAACAGCTGTGTGTGAAGGCTGGCAAAAACAACAGCTGTGTGTGAAGGCTGGCATAAACAACAGCTGTGTGTGGACGCTGGCATAAACAACAGCTGTGTGTGGACGCTGGCATAAACAACAGCTGTATGTGAAGGCTGGCATAAACAACAGCTGTGTGTGAAGGCTGGCATAAACACAACAGCTGTGTGTGAAGGCTGGCATAAAACAACAGCTGTGTGTGGACGCTGGCATAAACACAACAGCTGTGTGTGAAGGCTGGCATAAACACAACAGCTGTGTGTGAAGGCTGGCATAAACAACAGCTGTGTGTGGACGCTGGCATAAACAACAGCTGTGTGTGAAGGCTGGCATAAACAACAGCTGTGTGTGGAAGGCTGGCATAAACAACAGCTGTGTGTGAGGCTGGCATAAAACAACAGCTGTGTGTGAAGCTGGCATAAACAACAGCTGTGTGTGAAGGCTGGCATAAACAACAGCTGTGTGTGAAGGCTGGCATAAACAACAGCTGTGTGTGAAGGCTGGCATAAAACAACAGCTGTGTGTGAAGGCTGGCATAAACACAACAGCTGTGTGTGAAGGCTGGTATAAACAACAGCTGTGTGTGAAGGCTGGCATAAACAACAGCTGTGTGTGAAGCTGGCATAAACAACAGCTGTGTGTGAAGGCTGGTATAAACACAACAGCTGTGTGTGAAGGCTGGCATAAACAACAGCTGTGTGTGAAGGCTGGCATAAACAACAGCTGTGTGTGAGGCTGGCATAAACAACAGCTGTGTGTGGACGCTGGCATAAACAACAGCTGTGTGTGAAGGCTGGCATAAACAACAGCTGTGTGTGAAGGCTGGCATAAACAACAGCTGTGTGTGAAGGCTGGCAAAAACAACAGCTGTGTGTGAAGGCTGGCATAAACAAACAGCTGTGTGTGGACGCTGGCATAAACACAACAGCTGTGTGTGGACGCTGGCATAAACAACAGCTGTATGTGAAGGCTGGCATAAACAACAGCTGTGTGTGGACGCTGGCATAAACAACAGCTGTGTGTGAAGGCTGGCATAAACAACAGCTGTATGTGAAGGCTGGCATAAACAACAGCTGTGTGTGGACGCTGGCATAAACACAACAGCTGTGTGTGTGGACGCTGGCATAAACAACAGCTGTATGTGAAGGCTGGCATAAACAACAGCTGTGTGTGGACGCTGGCATAAACAACAGCTGTGTGTGAAGGCTGGCATAAACAACAGCTGTGTGTGGACGCTGGCATAAACAACAGCTGTGTGTGAAGGCTGGCATAAACACAACAGCTGTGTGTGAAGGCTGGCATAAACAACAGCTGTGTGTGGACGCTGGCATAAACAACAGCTGTGTGTGAAGGCTGGCATAAACAACAGCTGTGTGTGAAGGCTGGCATAAACAACAGCTGTGTGTGGACGCTGGCATAAACAACAGCTGTGTGTGAAGGCTGGCATAAACAACAGCTGTGTGTGAAGGCTGGCATAAACAACAGCTGTGTGTGAAGGCTGGCATAAACAACAGCTGTGTGTGAAGGCTGGCATAAACAACAGCTGTGTGTGAAGGCTGGTATAAACAACAGCTGTGTGTGAAGGCTGGCATAAACAACAGCTGTGTGTGAAGGCTGGCATAAACAACAGCTGTGTGTGAAGGCTGGCATAAACAACAGCTGTGTGTGAAGGCTGGCATAAACAACAGCTGTGTGTGGACGCTGGCATAAACAACAGCTGTGTGTGGACGCTGGCATAAACACAACAGCTGTGTGTGAAGGCTGGCATAAACACAACAGCTGTGTGTGAAGGCTGGCATAAACAACAGCTGTGTGTGGACGCTGGCATAAACAACAGCTGTGTGTGAAGGCTGGCATAAACAACAGTCGTGTGTGAAGGCTGGCATAAACAACAGCTGTGTGTGAAGGCTGGCATAAACAACAGCTGTGTGTGAAGGCTGGCATAAACAACAGCTGTGTGTGGACGCTGGCATAAACAACAGCTGTGTGTGGACGCTGGCATAAACACAACAGCTGTGTGTGAAGGCTGGTATAAACAACAGCTGTGTGTGGACGCTGGCATAAACACAACAGCTGTGTGTGAAGGCTGGCATAAACAACAGCTGTGTGTGGACGCTGGCATAAACAACAGCTGTGTGTGAAGGCTGGCATAAACAACAGCTGTGTGTGGACGCTGGCATAAACAACAGCTGTGTGTGAAGGCTGGCATAAACAACAGCTGTGTGTGAAGGCTGGCATAAACAACAGCTGTGTGTGAAGGCTGGCATAAACAACAGCTGTGTGTGAAGGCTGGCATAAACAACAGCTGTGTGTGAAGGCTGGCATAAACAACAGCTGTGTGTGAAGGTTGGTATAAACAACAGCTGTGTGTGGACACTGGTATAAACAACAGCTGTGTGTGAAGGCTGGCATAAACAACAGCTGTGTGTGAAGGCTGGCATAAACAACAGCTGTGTGTGGACACTGGCATAAACAACAACTGTGTGTGGACGCTGGCATAAACAACAGCTGTATGTGATCGCTGGCATAAACACAAGCTTTGTGTTCAAGTTCATTAAAATAGATTTCGTTTGCACCGCTACATTGGTTGTGTACTGTTATTTGTTGAACATTTGTGTGTGTGTGGTGTGTGTTAGTGTCGTGTGCTGGTGTTGTGTAT
Organism: Monoplex corrugatus; assembly: GCA_030674185.1. Taxonomy (NCBI): domain Eukaryota; kingdom Metazoa; phylum Mollusca; class Gastropoda; order Littorinimorpha; family Ranellidae; genus Monoplex; species Monoplex corrugatus. The sequence goes on from CM060307.1 coordinate 57,587,630, forward strand.
GCGTGTATTGGGTGTGCGTGTGTGTGTACGTGTATGTATGTATGCGTGTTGTGTTTGTGTGTGTGCGTGCGTGCATGCGTGTGTTTTGCACGTGAGTGCGTGTGTATGAGTGTGTGTTTTTGTATGCATGTTTGTGTGTGATTGTGTGCATGGGAAACATGTATGCGTGTGAAAGTGCGTGTGCGTGTGTGTATGTGAGTGAGCGCGCCCGCATACGTAATCAAAGTATGAATTGTTGAACATCATAAACTCGTCTTTAATCAGCAAACGATAACGATATTACAGACAAGAAAATTGTTCTTTCACATTCCGTCTTTTTTTTTTTTTAAGAAATTACGCAGTTTCTAAGCTTAACCCTGCAGGGTGCCATAACCAAGCATTTCAAACCTCTGACTTTTCAAACAGAGGGTCTGAGTGCGGACCTGTCTGGGTAGCACCTGATGGTTAAGGATGGAGAAGAGTGGCAGAATGATTCAGACGTTCGTCTGCCAATAACCAGGGTCCGCTCCCTGTAGAGGCCTCGACTTTTCTCCTCGGTTTGACCGGAAAATCGAACTGAAAGTCTAGTCCTTCGGAAGGGGACGGGAAAAACGATTCGGACCCGTGTGCCTTCTGGCTGCACAGGCTTAAGATCCCGCGGCAGTTGAAAATCGTGAAGAGCGGGGCATTGTCCGGCTACCTTGGTATAAAACATTGGAGAGATAGGTTGATTTCCAAGATCCCACCTCTTGAAGACCAATTAGCTTTCTTGTCATTCTGGAGTTTTGGTGAAAAAATGTGAACATGAAAATGAATTTGAAGCGTGGGAGAAGGGATAGACGCTGTCCTCGTGGTGCTGGCCCCAGGAAAAGTTTGGGTCGCTGCCACCTCAGTCCCCTACGACCCCAGGGTTATGGAACTATCTAGGTAGGACCTCAGGACCTGGCCAGCTCGTAGGTTTATGTGCAGGCTTAAGGCTTGTGCCGTGATCATTCTGGATCTTCTCCATCACATGGCACCTGTGACATTAGTGCATATGGAATTCATTCCAGCACGGAGACGTCATCTTGAGAAAATAAAAACTGAAACTGAAATGAAACTGAAACTAAGAATGGAGATTTTGGGAGATAAAAGGTGAAGATTTGTTTTTTGTTTTGTTTTGTTTGTTTTTTGTTGTTGTTTTTGTTTGTTTGTTTTGTTTTGTTTTTCTGATATCCAAGGTCAACCTAATGTGCGGATCTGCAAACCTGCTATTGCATAAACTCCCTTCCGTGTTTATGTGCACGCATAACAACAGATACGCATTTTTTTCTTGAAAGATTCTGTGAGCCATATAGGCTCCCCTATGAGCTAAGGGAGTCAAAGGGTTAAGTTTTTGCATTTGGTGGATAGCTTCGAGAGTCAAAGGGTTAAGGGGTCGGAAGTGGAGGGTAGGGATAGAAGAAAATAGGGGAACGAAGCGCGCGCGCATGCTCGCGAGTATTCACATACGCACGCATTTGGCAAACATGCACCCATGCACACACTCATACACACACACACACACACACACACACACACACACACACACACACACACACACACACACACACACACACACAACACAACACACACAGTGACACACACACACACACATGTAGAGACGAAATTCTTTTGTCAACTTGAGCAAGAAAACGCGCGTGCACACACACACAAATACACACGCACACATCACACGCACACACACAAACGCGTGCTTCAGTTTTCAATTTTCAATTTCAGTTTCTCAAGATGACGCCTCCGCGCTCGGAATGAATTCCATATGCACTATCGTCACAGGTGCCATGTGATGCAGAAAGTCCAGAATGATCATGGCACACGCCTTAAACCTGCACATAAACCCGAGAGCTGGCCAGGTCATGAGGTCCTACCTAGGTAGTTCCATAACTCGTTGGGTAGCGAGGTGACAGAGACCTCAACTTTTCCGGGGCCAGCATTATGAGGGCAGCGCCCATCCCTTCTCCCTCTCTTCAAATTCATATTCATAAACGCGTGCACACACACACACACATACGCACGCGCGCGCGCGCGCACACACACCACACCACACACACACACACACACACAAATTGTAGTACCTTCCGCTTATCAAGTAAGGCGGGAAAGTGAGCTTAGAAGGAGAGGAGCGAGGCGGGGGCAGGGAAGAAAAGGAAGCACACCTATTGGTTAAGAGACACATTAATGATAGGTGTCGGGGGTGGAGTTGACAAATGCAGCAAAACGCTGAGCAAGCAATATTACTTTTTATGAAAGGGAAGAACCATTTCAAAATACACGGATCAACTAACAGCTGACTGATCGAGGGAGAAGACTGGTTTTCCCTGATCGCATGGTGGGATAAATTACTTTAAAAAGTTTTTTTAAATAACATTTTTTTAAAAACTCCGCTACAGAAAATTATTTTGTTTAAAAGAGTCATAACGGGCGTAAGAGATTTGCGACAAAGAGAGAGAGACAGAGAGACAGACAGACAGCCTGACAGACAAACAGACAAACTGACTGACAGACAAACTGAATGACAGACTGACTGACAGACAGAGACAGACAGAGAGTGAAAACTTAAGACTGTTTCTTCGTATAAGCGATGGTCCCTTCGAAGGGGCCACGTCACAATCCAATCTCACTACAGACAGACATATAGACTGACTGACTGACTGACTGACTGACTGACTGACAGACAGAGCGACAGACACAGAGAGAGAGTGAAGACTTAAAATGGTTTCTTCATACAAGCCATGGTCCTTTGGAAAGGGCCACATCACAATGCAATCTCACGATCTTATAAACATTTACAAGGGGTAACATTATTTCTCATGTTAAATGTTTTGTACAAATGCATAACAAACAAATAGAAAGAACATGAAATACAGACATTCTATTCATATTCGAGCCTTGGGTCCTGCACGAGAAAATAATTCTCAATTGCTTTATCTCTGAATGCCTTCCATAGAAATAAAGTTAAAATTCGAACAACATTTAGTGGCAGTTGATGACATTAATTAGGTGAATTTAAATCAGGAAGGTTCCGTGTAATATTTTGAACTATGTGTTTCTTGCGAATAGAATGAAGTTGTGGACAATGCCTATGCAGACGAGAGACAGACAGACAGGCAGACAGACAAACAGACAGACAGACACACAGAGACAGAGAGACAGGCCATGACCAGACAGACAGCAGACAGACAAGAAGACAGACAGATAGAGAGACAGACAGACCATAGACACAGACAGACACAGACAGAAAGAGACGGAGACAGAAAGAGGATTTTGTATTATTTTGCAAAAATGCGATCTTTGCATGGGCCAACAATCGCTTGTATTTGTTATTCCTGATTATTTTGTTGTGGGCCTACTTCCAACATATATTGCACCGAAAATTGACGACGGCTATACTACTTTAATCTCCAAAGGTAGAAGTAGTTGATATTTTGATAACTTGCATTTGCTGACCTAAAAACATCAGTCTAAAACTAAGTAAAAGGATGTTTGATTGAAAGATTATGGCCGTCCCATACCCTAAAAATAATATCAGATAATCTTTTCTTGTTTTTCACCTTTGAAAACTAAGACAGGGAACAGTGGCTTTTGCACAGGGTGTTAAAAAAACACAGCTTTTCATTAATTCGTATTATGGCCATGGATCTCAAGCCTCCTACGCGCTAGAGACGACCTCTTAAGGAAGTGGGTGGAGAGGGAGGGGCGGGACATGGAGAGTGGAGAAGGATCCGAATGACTGAGTACGTATGACTCTGTACTTGTTCACTTGTGACCCATGAATCTGAAGGAACACAGGAGTGAGGGAGAAAGGGAAGGAGGGAGAGACAGACAGACAT
>CM060307.1:57608980-57611480 GCA_030674185.1 Monoplex corrugatus
TGCATTCGTTTGTCACCCTCACTTCCCCTCTCTCACGCTCCCATTCTTTTTCTAATATTCTTTTTTAACATACACACACGTAAACACTCACACGCACACACACACACACGTACACACACACACACACGCACACACACGCACACACACACACACACACACACACGCACAAACAAACAAACACACACACACACACACACACACGGATGCATACACACACACATATATATATATGTATGTATGCATGTATGTATATATGTATGTACGTATGTGTGTATGTATGTATGTATGTATGTATGTATGTATGAATGAATGAATGTATGTATGTATGCATGTATGTATGTATGTATATAATATATGACAGATGGTGAAAGATAGTCATTGCTGAATCACTCGCGCACGCACACACACACACACACACACACACACACACACACACACACACACACACACACCACACACACACACACACACACACACACATTCATCAACAACTATCTTTCACCATCTGTCTGCCCCCTCTTTTTCCCTCAAGTTCTCGCCCAGTCCAAGTAGTGGGAGTGGTGATAGGAATGAGAGGAATGTATAATGAAGTAGTAGACACAGTGTTATATATATATGTCAAAGCAAAATTCTTGACCTACAAATAAAGAATTTTATCTGTTCCCACACTACACCACCTCCGCTCAGATACTACGTTACAAATGGTCTTTCCAACTCCCTTTAAAAATAATTGCGTAGACGAACAGAACATGATTCTAGACTGAACTACCGTCTCTGACTCTTGCTCTGTCTCTGTCTCTGTCTCTCTCTGTCTCTGTCTCTGTCTGTCTCTCTCTCTGTCTCTGTCTCTCTCTCTCTCTCTCTCTCTCTCTCGCTCTGTCCTCTCTCTCTCTCTCTTTCCTCTCTCTCTCTTCAGTTCAGTTTTTACGTCAACACCCACCTCAGGTGATATGGCTCCTCTCTCTCTGTCTCTGTCTGCCTCTCTCTCTCTCTCTCTCTCTCTCTCTCTCTCTCTCCCTCTCTCTCTGTCTGTCTGTCTGTTTGTCTGTCTGTCTGTCTCTCTCTCTCTCTCCTCTCTCTCTCTCTCTCTCTCTCTCTCTCTCTCTCTCTCTCTGTGTGTGGTGTGGTGTTCATGTGTTTCTGTGTTTCTATGACCAGCGTAAGAACGCAGAAATATCAAGAGATGCAACCAATTTTGAGGGTCTTAACATTTTTAATTGAATGCAAGATTTGTAACCATGTTATAATGGCTTTTTTATTTTACTACTTCGATTGTTGTTTGGTTACTTATTTTGCCTGTTTGTATGCTTTTCTGCATGCTTGACGCGCACTCTATTTGTCGTTCATTTTAATAAGCTCACTTCATAATTAAGTCCCTTGCCTCAAAAAGATTGGAACAGAGGGAGGAATTTATTCCCTGTCTATGAGTTAAAGTCAGCATTCTGGTAGTTTTTATTTTTGATTGTGTTGCCGTTGTTGTTGTTCTTGTTTTTGTTGTTCTTGTTGTCCTGTAGGGACATGAAACACTGAGCTGACACTACAAAAATTACATGTGGGTGGGGTAGGGGGAAGACACGAATCACTGAGCTGACACGACCAAAATGATGGTGTGGAAAGAGATGAAACACCGAACTGACACGACCAAAATGATGGTATAGGAAGAGATGAAACACTCAGCTGACACGACCAAAATGATGGTATAGGAAGAGATGAAACACTGAGCTGACACGACCAAAATGATGGTATAGGAAGAGATGAAACACTGAGCTGACACGACCAAAATGATGGCATGGGGAGAGATGAAACACTGAGCTGACACTACCAAAATGATGGTGTGGGAAGAGATGAAACACTCAGCTGACACGACCAAAATAATGATATGGGGAGAGATGAAACACTGAGCTGACACGACCAAAATGATGGTATGGGGAGAGATGAAACACCGAGCTGACACGACCTAAATGATGGCATGGGGAGAGATGAAACACTGAGCTGACACTACCAAAATGATGGCATGGGGAGAGATGAAACACTCAGCTGACACGACCAAAATGATGGCATGGGGAGAGATGAAACACTCAGCTGACACGACCTAAATGATGGCATGGGGAGAGATGAAACACTCAGCTGACACGACCAAAATGATGGCATGGGGAGAGATGAAACACTGAGCTGACACGACCAAAATAATGGTATGGGGAGAGATGAAACACAGCTGACACGACACAAAATGATGGTATGGGGAGAGATGAAACACTCAGCTGACACGACCAAAATGATGGTATAGGAAGAGATGAAACACTGAGCTGACACGACCAAAATGATGGTATAGGAAGAGATGAAACACTGAGCTGACACGACCAAAATGATGGATAGGAAGAGATGAAACACTGAGCTGACACGACCAAAATAATGGTATGGGGAGAGATGAAACACAGCTGACACGACCAAAATGATGGCATGGGAAGAGATGAAACACTCAGCTGACACGACCAAAATG
>CM060307.1:57621480-57633980 GCA_030674185.1 Monoplex corrugatus
GAGTTTGTTCACATTATACGCTCCAATACTTCTTAAAACATGCACGTGTACACAGAAATTTGCTCACACAGATCACATGACTAATCGCTGGATGGGAGGTCGTAGAAGAGTGGGATGGACAATACCTCAACAGTTCTCAGGGAGCCAGCATTATGACGTTGATGCTATCTCCTTTCCCATGCTGGTTTACCTTCTGCAACCCTTCACAAGGTCAGATACCCATTCACAGCTAGGTGGACTGAAAGGCCTTACGCACGAAGCTTTTCTCAAGCCAGTTTGGAGCCTGCACAAACCACTGATGCTACAGTGGAAGGCAGCAGGTTTATCCCTACGCCAACAGGTAGAGAAATAGAATGTACCCACAAAGGCGAAGACATACAGTATAATGACAAACGTGTAAAGTGACCTAGGGTTCTCTGCCAGAATGGTGTATTACAAAAGAAATAGAGAGGGCAGATACACCTTTCTGGCACTAAGTAACTCACGAAATGAAAGAAAAGAAGAAAGAAAAGCAAGCATTAAAAACACAAACAATCAAGGGAGATAATAGCAATTAATGACGAAATGGTCATGTGTTTAAATGTTCCAAATTCAAAATAAATGTGACCGACCGACCGCGTACCACGTTCAAGCAAACAGAAACAGAGACATATTATGGACTGCTCTTTCCTTAAAAGTTTCTACTGCAAAGCTTTGAAAGCGGCAAAACAGACATTTGAAGAGGTGGAGGTGACACGATCATACACAGAAGCTTCACTGAAAGACAGTGACATATCGACACGGTGACATAAAGACATGGTGACATATAGACACGATGACATATAGACCACAGTGATTTGTAGACAGTGTGACTTAAATAAATGGCAGTATGTGGACATGACACACAGGCACTGTGACTTACAGACATGGTGGTGTATGACATGGTGGCATAGACATGGTGACATATAAAGACGATGACGCATGGCATGGTGACACATAGACATGGTGACATATAAAGACGATGACGCATGGCATGGTGACACATAGACATGGTGACATTTAGACATAGTGACATATGCCATTGTGACATATGGCATGGTGACATATAGACACGGTGACATACAGACACGGTGAAGCATAGGATATGATTATTCCTTAACCCTGAGGTCGTAGGGAAGTGAGATGGTAGAGATCTCAACTTTTCTATGATTTACTAATGTATGTCTTCTATTGTCTTTTAGTTCTAGACAGATGCGTAGACTAGCAACAACTTTAAAAAATGGCTTTCAACCAGTAACTTCTATCGTTGGAAAATAAAAGACAATTGAGGCCAGCATTATAAACTTGCTATATACATATCAAGTTAGACTTTTAAAATGTTTGATCTGGCCGGTCATTATTTATGGCTGCGAAGCCTGGACTCTGAGAAAAACTGATTGCAGAGATGTGGTTTTTATCAGAGACTACTACGTGTCAATTGCAGAAGAATTGAGGCAGCAGAGATGTGGTTTTGTCGGAGACTACTACGTGTCAAATGGACAGATAGAAGAACTAATGAAAGTATCCTGGAAGAACTTGATATCACCAGAAAACTACTGGCAGACATCAACAAGAGAAGACTAAAATACATTGGCCATGTATCACGCAACAAGAACACGGACCTCATGGCAAACTCTTTCGAGGAAATAGCGGCAAAACGGAAGAAAGGCAGACTTCCAATTTCATACATCGAGAACATAACCAACATCAGAAGGCTAAATAATCAAGAAATCGTCCACAAAAGTCAAGACAGAGCGGCCTGGCGAGAGATTGTGGTGTCAAAAAAAGTGCAGCGGCCAACAGCGAACCCGGTGACGCTGACAGGTGAGACATACATGTTACAGATTAAAGTGAAACTTCCGCCCTGAACGTAAGAGAAATGATGCCATCAGTCCACGACCTTCCGTATAAGGAATGAACGTTGCCACCTACTCCAACATCATATGTGTCGAGTGGTGCTGTGGCACACTGATGGGTATCCATGCGATGTAGGACTACGATCTCCAGAACACGTTCTTCAATTTTAAACACTGTTTTAGTCCTTTTCTCCCTCTGGACTAAGCAGCAGGAAGTTTCAGTCTTTTTCTCATAAGTTTGTATTTGGTGTTTGTTTGTGATCTTACATTCACGCTTGACCAAGGCCAGTGGGCCGAAAATTTCGCCTGTCTTGTCTTGTTGTATTAAATACGCGTTCTGATTCTATTTTCGTGTTTTTCTGGTCCCTGTTTGCTTGAACGCCGGCAGTCGCATTTGTTTTGGATACTGTTCAGAAATAAGTTAACAAGAAACACCAAGAGGATGCGGAAGGGACCGGGAGCACCAATGCCCCGCCACACCCCGGACAACCACTACCACCCCCGCTACCCCCACCCCCGCCTTCAAGCTCCCGACGCAACTCGACAGCCACCACATCACGGAAAGGGGGGCTATCCATTTTTACACGACCCATTGGACTCAGTCATCAATTACTTCGTTTACAAATCGAATGGCAAGGTGGGAAGCCACAAAACGCGCACCAACCAGGCCCAAGCCAAGCCTCTGGACCAAGAGAGAACAGAAGACCCCTCTCTCGCCCCACTCTGGTCTTCATCTCCCCCTCGGGCAAACCGCCCCGCCACCAGCTCGCACAGCCGCCAGCTCCCCCCCCCCTCCCGCCCCCATTATGAACTTGCTTTATACATGTCACAGGTTATAATAAGACTTCCGCCCCGAACGTAAGACAAGTGATGCCATCCATTATCTTGAAAGGCAAACAACAAGCACGACCTTCCTCAGATGGACTGAACGCTGCTGCCACCTACTCCAACATATGTGTCGAATGGAGCTGTCGCACACGGGTGGGTATTCATGCGAGATGGGCTACTGTCTCCAGAGCAGGTTCTACAATTTTAAACACTTCTCAGAAACAAAAAGAAAGGAACAGCTTTAACCTGGAGCAGCTCTTGACAACAGAGCAGACTTGATAACAAAAATCGCATCTTTGATACAGACCACCAAATGTGACTACTTGAGAGTAAGATAAGTGAAAATAGAATGAATTGTTCTTGCGCTCGCGCTCTCTCTCTCTCTCTCTCTCTCTCTCTCTCTCTCTCTTTTAATCTCTGTCTGTCTCTCTCTCTCTCTCTCTCTTTCTCTCTCTCTCTCTTTCTCTCTCTCTCTCTTTCTCTCCCTCCTTCTCTCTCTCTCGCTCTATTCTCTCTCTCTCTCTCTCCCTCCTTTTCTCTCTCTCCTCTCTCTCTCTCTCTCTCTCTGTCTCGTCTGTCTCTCTCTCCTCTCTTTCTTTCTTTCTCTGTTTCACTCTCTTTCTTTTCTTTCACACACACACACACACACACACACACACACACACACACACACACACACACACACACACACACAACACACAGTGGAAAACACTCAGGTTCTGATTACTTCACCCTTCAAGTTACCAACCGTGAGATAGTGTCTTTCTGGTAACAGGTTTTTCTCCAACTGCACAATACAAACTGGTGACCTGTGTCGTCTGATCAATTTTGGGTAGGACAAATACATAAAATCAATGCAGTGTGTGTTTGTGTATGTATGCGTGTGTGTGTGTGTGTGTGTGTATGTGTGTGCGTGTGTGTGTAAGTACAAGTGCTTACATATGTATGCATACATGTAGTGCGTCTGTGTGTGTGTGTGCGTGTGCGTGCGCGTGTGCGTACGTGCATGTATGTGTGTAAGTGTGAAAGAGAGAAAGAGAGTGAGACAGAGAGACAGACAGAAAGACAGGCAGACACAGACAGAGCGTCGGATGACTCTTTATGACTTTTAAAGGAATAAGATGGAAGCAGGGAGATTTTTTATAGTATAATCAAAGGACATAACTCTTGAGAATTATCTCCCATGTTGTATAGAACTTCTCAAATCTAACACAGTTTGCGCTACCCATTCAGCTAGCATAGAAGCAGATACAAAGTACAAAAACAGTAAGCTCAGAACACTCCTCATAAAAAGGAGCGCCCAAGCCTACCTTTATACTCTGCAACTACCCTACACACAACTATGAGAGAGGAGAGAAATACATACAATATATTGGTCTTATGTTCAAGATTGACATAGTCTTTTATTCTTGAACAGACCAAACACACACACATAGACAAGACAGAACATATACAGGGTTGCTTCCAAGGCGTATAGGTAATACCAAAGAAATAAGAGGGAAGCATGGAGAATTTTTATAGTATAATCAAAGGACATAACTCTTGAGAATTATCTCCCATGTTGTATAGAACTTCTCAAATCTAACACAGTTTGCGCTACCCATTCAGCTAGCATAGAAGCAGATACAAAGTACAAAAACAGTAGGCTCAGAACGCTCCTCATACACTATGTTCTGTCTTGTCTATGGTGTGTGTTTGGTCAATTCAAGAATAAAAGACTATGTCAATCTTGAACGTAAGACCAATATATTGTATGTATTTCTCTCCTCTCTCATAGTTGTGTGTAGGGTAGTTGCAGAGTATAAAGATAGGCTTGGGCGCTCCTTTTTGAGGAGTGTTCTGAGCTTACTGTTTTTGTACTTTTTATCTGCTTCTATGCTGCTGAATGGTAGCGCAAACTGTGTTAGATTGAGATTCTATACAACATGGGAGATAATTCTCAAGAGTTATTGTCCTTTGATTATACTTTATGACTTTCATTTGTGAAATGCCTATGATCACCGAGATCCACATACGTTTCAGTAGTTTTTAATCTTTTTCGACCAGATTGTTTTTCAATCTTTTGCGTTCATTTCTTTGTCCGCTTGTCTGTCGTGTGTCTGTGTGCTGTGTGTCTGATTGTCTTTTGGATGTGTGTGTATGCGTACGTGCATGTGTATGTGTGTGTATGTATAAGCCTGATCAGGAAGTATCTCTCTGTCGAAACAACTGCAAAACTCGTTCTCTCCTTCATAATATCTCGCATTGACTATTGCAATTCACTCCTGTCTGGTCTTCCTGCCTCCACCATTCACATCCTGCAGCGCATTCAAAACAATGCTGCACGCCTTGTACTAAAAAAGAAAAAAGCTGACCACATATCTCCTCTCCTGGCACAACTTCACTGGCTCCCTGTATCAAAGCGCATACAGTACAAACTAGACACCATGTGCTACAAAAGCCTCAATAACGCAGTCCCCGATTACCTGTCAAGCCTACTTGAGATCTATGTCCCTCACGTACCCTCCGCTCTGCCTCCGATCCTCTGACTTTTCGCTTTCCACGCACTAAGCTCAATACCTATGGTCCACGAGCCTTCTCTGTTTCTGGTCCACTTTCCTGGAACAAACTTCCTCTCTCTGTCCGTCAGCAACCTACTTTTGTCTCCTTCAAGTCCGCTCTCAAAACTCACCTTTTCTCCTCTGCATAAAATCCTGACCTCACTCAATCCCCTCTGCAGCCTGTCTCCACTCGGAGGGGAATCACATTGTAATATATAATTGTAAATAATATGCTCTCTATAATTTTCCATTGCTTTTATTCTTTCTCCCCATTTATAGCCGTGTGCGTGTGCGTGTGCGTGTGCGTGTGTGTGTTGTGTGTGTGTGTGTGTGTGTGTGTGTGCGTGCGTGCGTGCGTGCGTGCGTGCGTGGTGTGCGTGCGTGCGTGTGTGTGCGTGCGTGCGTGTGTGTCTGTTTTAGCGCTTAGATTTGATTTTATCAAGATTTTGCGCTATATAAATAAAATATTGTGTTGTTGTTGTTGTTGTTGTTGTTGTATGTATGTATGTGTGCGCACGTGCGTGTATATGTGTGTGCGTGTGTGCATGCGTGTGTGTATGTATGCATTCATGCATACGTGCCTATGTGTGTACGTGTGTGTATGTGTGTGTGTGTGTATGTATGTATGCATGTGTGTGCGTGTGTGTGAGTGTGTGTGTGTGTGTATGTTGTGTGTGTGTATGTATACATATATGCATGTATGTGTGTGTGAGTGCGTGCGCGTGTGTGCGGGCGCGCGCGTGCGCGAGTGTGAGAGAAAAAGAGAACAAGAAGAACAAGAACTTTTTTTGTCGAGGGAAGCTGCATAGCACACTAATGGTGTTGTTAATCGAGAGAGACAGACAGACAGACAGACAGACAGAGATAGACAGACAGACAGACAGAGAGTGTGTTGTTGCCGCCTGCATGCGTGTGTTCGTGCCTTTATGTTGTTTGCTCTCTCTCTCCTCTCTCTCTCTCTCTCTCTCTCTCTCTCTCTCTCTCTCTCCTCTCCTCTCTCTCTCTCTCTCTCTCTCTCTCTCTCTCTCTCTCTCTATCGCAACGATCACGACTTAGCGCCCATAAAGTCTTTACAGTACAGAAGAAAAGGTATTGCGGTCATGTTAAGCAGCCAAGCATGAACGTCTAACATCAAATCACCGTCATTTATTTAACCCTTCAACCCGCACACAACGCACGCACACAACACACACACACACACACACACACACATATATATATATATGTATTTATATATACATTACACACCCCACACACACACACACACACACACACACATATATATATATGTATGTATATATATATATATATATATATACATACACACACACGCACACGCACACGCACACGCACACATACACACACACAGATATATATATATATGATATGTAATTATACATGTGCATATATACAAAAGTGTATATATATATATATATGTGTGTGTACGCGCGCGCGCGCGCACGTGTGTGTGTGTGTGTTGTAGTGTGTGTGCGTGGTGTGTGTGTGTGTGTGTGTGTGTTGTGTGTGTGTGTGTGTGTGTTGTGTGTGTGTGTGTGTGTGTGAAACGGGAGCGCTGATTTTGACGAATTTTCAGGAATACCATCAGCAAATCGTATGTGCAGTTCAAATGAAAGTCTGTTCCATTTTTAACTTTTTACATTTTTCAGAAGATCAAATATGATACAATACAATTCAGTAAGTATATTATGTGTTTGACAATGTCTAATATAATACGATACAGTTCAGTAAGATAGAATGTTTTCTATTTGTTCTTGTAAGGAAATGAAAGTGTGTGTTTTACAGTTTGGCTTTCGGAGTTTGTGCAAGAGAGACTCATCATACTCGGACATTTCTGAATTTTTCCATCAAAGTTTGACAGATTCATTGAGTCTGCAAATATTCATGTGCACGGGCAAGGTCTTGATTTGGGGAGGTGAAATGGGGGGAGGGGGGTAGCCTCGCGGAACCTTTGAAACATTAAGCTCACATCGTCAGAATGATTTGAGCATTAAGCTGAGCGTCGAACAGGCCAATATTTGTTTCATGCTTGGACTGATGTGTATGTGAAAGCCTGAGAGAGAGAGAGAGGAGAGAGAGAGAGAGAGAGAGAGAGAGAGAGAGAGAGAGAGAGAGAAATGTGTCCATTGCTTTTTCTTTTCCTGTAGCAATTGTGGTCGTAGTTGGGGTTTTTGTTGTTGTTGTTTTTTCTGCGAGTTTCATGGTTCTTTCTTTTGTTTACAGAAATGTCATTTGACATGCATTTGCTGTACGTATGTCCTCCTCTGTTATTAATACTTTATATATGGCTCTTTGGAGATGAGGTGCTTGTACAAGTGGTCATTGTTATCATTATTATGTTGATTTATCAAACAGGTACAGAACGGCTGTACTGATCGAGGTGGCTCTTGTACACGGTGTTTTACACCCAATGGCTACCAGGTTGACACAGGGACAAGGTCACAAGCAAACTCAGTGAAGCGCATGCGCTGAGACATAGCAGACGACAGCCACATTGTCACGCAACGAATAGTATAAACACACCAAGCCTGAACACCAAAGCAGACCTCTGAACAGGAAGACATGGCAGCAAAAGGAAGCCGCGGGCCCAACGTGGACACGTACAAACAATTATTCAAGGAAGCCGATAAAAATGGAGACGGTTTTTTGTCCATCGTGGAACTGCGCGACCTACTGAAGTGCGGTGGGAGCAAAATGACGGACAGTCAAGTCGCTGTAAGTACTGCATTAGCTAGCTAAAAACTTACTTTTTTAAACTCCGTATGACAAATCAGTCTTACATTAATTAAACTCATATGCGTGGTTAGTTTTCAGTTTTCTAAAGATTGCGAGCGAATACTTAACCTTGTTTAAGATTGGGGGAGGTAAAACAGCGAGGGGGGGGGGGGGAGTGGGTCCCGTCCTTAAAGTTAAATAGCCGACCCGAAGGTGGTCTGTCACCTCACTCCCCTTCAGCCAAGTGTAGGGTTATTTTCTTTTTACCAAATGGCGTTACATCGTTCGCTTGGTCAAATATTTACAAGCCAAACTTCGAAACTGGGTAATATTGATTCTTAATAACTACGAGACTAGACAGCTTCAAAGTTAAGACATGGCCTAGTTAAACTACACAGTGTTGAAAATCCAAAGCCGATGCGACCGCCCACGTTCAAGCAAACACGAACAAGAAAAACACTTGTTATAATTTTTTTTATTATTATTAGGTACGCGTTTTGATTCTGTGTATGTTTGTGTTTATGGTTCCGGCACAGTGTAGTACACAGGGGGCAGGTATGCCGGATAGCCTTGCCTCGTGGGCTTGGTGTAAATTAATCTCTCATGACGAATCGATGTTACGCTGTTTCCGTGGTAATGCATAAATTTATGTGGCGTTGCTGGGTTATGCTGGGTTCAGTGACGATTTGATTAAATATTGATTTGAACTGTTAGTAAGGTGTTATAGGTTTCGATTGGACTCTCTCTCTCTCTCTCTCTCTCTCTCTCTCTCTCTCTCTCTCTCTCTCTCTCTCTCTCTCTCTCTCTCAACCCCGCGTATGATTACACGAGCGCACACGCAAACACACCACACCACACCACACACACACTCGCACACACACACACACACACACACACACACACACACACACACACACACACACACACACCACTACACACGCACACCACACACACACACCACGCACACACACACACACCAATACACACACCAAACACCACGCACACACTTATAGTGAAAAGACGTTAAATCAAAAAACGAACGAACACACGCACATACACCTCACACACTCACACCACAACACACGCACACGCACACACACACACACACACACACACACACACACACACACACACACACACACACAACACCTACACACACCACACACGCACACCACACACACCACGCGCACACACACACACACACCACACCAGCACCCACACACACACACACACACACGCACACACACACACACTCACATACACACACACACAACACACACACACACACACACACACCACACACACACACACACACACACACATATATATATATATATATATATATATAAAACACACTTGCACAAAATTGTGTGTGCTTGTTTGCTTACGCATCTCGGTGCAATTACAGAAAGTACTGACAGAACATGATCTATTGCAGATCGTAGTTTGCAAATATCGACACTTCCATGTTTATGCAATGCGGTGCACTTTTGTGTAGGATACACATGGTGGAGCTTTTTCCTGTAATTAACACATATGTACAAACACATAGCTTTCTTGAATAGATTGCAGTATTTGGCGGCTGTTATTAGACACGACCCACTTCCGTATAACGGAACAGAGCTAATTCTGTATTGATTTCCACAAAGCGTGGTTACGGTCGTTGATTTCTGTTCGGTCCTATCGATCGGAAGTCTGCTTGTATTTCGGTTCCAAATCGATATATCACCCTCAGTCAGTACTTGAGATTGTTTGCATAGATATGGCCAATCAGTGACACGCAAAGCCTCGATTTTGCGTTTGTTTAACCCTTATCCTCCCTTCCCCTATACACCAGTTTCCTGCTGGAAACTGGGAAAAGCTGGTGGATAAGTTGGAGTAAAAGAGTAAATATTCATGAAGCTGGCATGCTAGGTGTGACATTGATGAAGTCGTTGCTTCCAAAAAAGAATGGTAATTTGACCACTACTTACAAGAAAGAATGGTAATTTGACCACTGCTTACAAGAAAGAATGGTAGTTTGACCACTACTTACAAGAAAGAATGGTAGTTTGACCACTGCTTACAAGAAACAATGGTAGTTTGACCACTACTTACAAGAAAGAATGGTAGTTTGACCACTTCTTACAAGAAACAATGGTAGTTTGACCACTACTTACAAGAAAGAATGGTAGTTTGACCACTACTTACAAGAAAGAATGGTAGTTTGACCACTTCTTACAAGAAAGAGTGGTAATTTGACCACTACTTTCAAGAAAGAATGGTAATTTGACCACTACTTACAAGAAAGAATGGTAATTTGACCACTACTTACAAGAAAGAGTGGTAATTTGACCACTACTTACAAGAAAGAATGGTAATTTGACCACTACTTACAAGAAAGAATGGTAGTTTGACCATTACTTACAAGAAAGAATGGTAGTTTGACCACTACTTACAAGAAAGAGTGGTAATTTGACCACTACTTACAAGAAAGAATGGTAATTTGACCACTACTTACAAGAAAGAATGGTAATTTGACCACTACTTACAAGAAAGAATGGTAATTTGACCACCACTGCTTACAAGAAAGAATGGTAATTTGACCACTACTTACAAGAAAGAGTGGTAATTCTGCCAACTGCATGTTACGTGGAATATCATACGCAGAAAGACAGACAAGGAGATGAAGCAAGAAACTCAAGGGAGGGAGGGACAGATGAAACTCCTCAGAGGAGAAGTCCCCATCAGGCGTATGGACCCTTAACTCCTTACACTCCAAAATGGGCTGGGCCCTATCCAGGTCAGTCACTTCTGGATGCCCATCTGCTATGGCCGTGGGGGTTTTTTGTTTTGTTTTGCTTTGCTTTTTTTTTTTTTTTTTTTTTTTTCTCCTCCTCTCCAAGTAGTTGGGCGCCTCAAGGCTAAGTCACCATTGCAGTGTACGTCTTAACCACTTTGCTATCGGACACGTGCTGTACACAGAGGAATTTTAAATCTTCGGAGGTTTCCTTTTGTTCTTTGTCGCCCAAATCCAGCTGGGACTATTTTCAGTTGCTTCTGCCATTGTCTTTAATGCTCTGTTCCACGCCTTCTCAGAAACTGAGAGTTGTTTCATGGGATCATTGCCAGATATGCCAACCAACCCTCTTGCCCCGACCTCTGTGACGAGGACTTTGGCTGGAAAGCTGGATTTTTGCAAATTGCTGGCAGAACTGTCATAATTTGGTTTTGTCGATAGTTCTTTCCTCCATTTTAATTTCATGCGGTACAGCGAGTTCGATGGGATTCATTTGTTTCGATGAATGGGAGTGGAGTACTAAATGTGACTCATTTCTTTTGATGAATGGGAGTGAAGTGCTATATGTAACTCATTTGTTTTTATGAATGGGCGTGGAGTATGTGTGACTCATTTGTTTTGTTGAATGGGAATGGAGTATTATATGTGACTCATTTGTTTTGATGAATGGGGGTGGAGTACTATATGTGACTCATTTGTTTTGTTGAATGGGAGTGGAGTACCATGTGACTCATTTGTTTTGTTGAATGGGGGTGGAGTACCATGTGATTCATTTGTTTTGTTGAATGGGAGTGGAGTCTGTGTGACTCAATTTGTTGAATGGGGGTGGAGTACCATGTGACTCATTTGTTTTGATGAATGGGAGTGGAGTCTGTGTGACTCATTTGTTTTGTTGAATGGGAGTGGAGTACCATGTGACTCATTTGTTTTGTTGAATGGGAGTGGAGTACCATGTGACTCATTTGTTTTGTTGAATGGGAGTGGAGTACCATGTGACTCATTTGTTTTGTTGAATGGGAGTGGAGTACCATGTGACTCGTTTGTTTTGATGAATGGGAGTGGAGTACTATATGTGACTCATTTGTTTTGATGAATGGGAGTGGAGTACTATATGTGGTCTCAAGCCACTCATGCTTATAATGCCTGGGTGTTTTTATCCATTGTGGAAGATCTGCTGAGCTCTCCCAGTTACCCGTTACATCCATAGACCCTGCTTCCATGATTCCGAATGTCGCAGCCTTTCCAAGCCACAGTTTGCTGTCTCCTGCCGTGTATAATGTTGCCAGAGCTTGTAGTGGCGTGGGTCTTCACCCAGTAATACTAATCGCTTATGAGATCTCTGTAGCTACTTGATTGTGCCTCCGTGTGCACCTTTCTTGGCTCAGCGCTACTTTGCGTGAGCTCGACATGAGATTACATCTAATTCCCACTACAGCTCAAATTTCTTCTTTTTTTTTTTCTTTCTTAAATTAAAAACGTGTCTCTAGTCATTACAGTCAAGTTCATCAGAGCTTGTAGAATTTCTGTTTGAATTGTTTTGTTGAATGGGAGTGGAGTACCATGTGACTCATTTGTTTTGTTGAATGGGGGTGGATAGCAAAGTGGTTAATACGTACACTGCAATGGTGACTTAGCCTTGAGGCGCCCAACTACTTGGAGAGGAGGAGAAAACAAAACAAAACAAAACAAAAACAAATCAAAACAAAAACAATTAAAGTCATTACAGTTCGTTGTATTCAAACGAGA
>CM060307.1:57638980-57656480 GCA_030674185.1 Monoplex corrugatus
GACAAGAAAGAAACAACACTACGAAAAGAGCAACACAAGCCACTACACGCCACGACATTAAGAAGCGTGGAAGGACATGTCGACCCACAATCTGAATACAATCCCCGCTTCAATGTTCCTATTTCAATTTCCCTTTAAAAGAAAAAAAAAGGAGATTATAGTGGACCGGAGAGGGAGGTGTGTGTCTGTGTTTCTGTCTCTCTGTGACAAAAATGTATTGTTAAGTTGTTATCAGCCGTTCATGGATGGAACTTTATCAAATTTGGATTAAAAGTAAGCACTGCTTAGGTATGCATGAATTTGAAAATCATTGCGCTGTGTTGATGATTTCACGTGCTTAATAATGAAAAGTACCTAAAATCAGCACTTTTTTGTGTAGTTGTGTGATCAGTATATTCTCAGAAACCTCTCAGACTTTTTACATTTTGTTTCCACTGTTATGACAATCTACCACAGAAATCTAAATCAAAGCTACTGCCCGTGACCAAGCAAATAGGAACCAGAAAAAAAAAAACACTGCAATAAATACAGAGCACGTAATTGATATAGCAAAACAAGACAGGTGGGGATTTTCGGCCAAATAGCCTTTGTCAAGCGTGCATAAAAGAAAACAAAGGACATATCCAATGAAGTTAGGGGGAGAACAGCATGACTTCCAAATTGTATCGTCGAGCTGGTGAAAGAAGAAAACGTACATCTGTGTGTGTATTGTGTGTGTGTGTGTGTGTGTGTGTGTGTGCGTGGGCGCGCGCGCGTGTGTGTTTGTGCGTTTGTGCTTGCGTCTGTGTGTGCGTGTGTTTGTGAGTGTGTGTGCACGCGCGTTCGTCTGTGTGTGTGCGTGCGCGCGTACGTCTGTGTGTGTGTGCGTGCGTGCGTGTGTGTGTGTGTGTGTGTGTGTGTGAATGAAATCACCAGTATTAAGTCTGACAGTGGAGTCTCGGATACACTCTGTGTTTAATTCACCAAGGATGACAGCAGAGTGTGAAATGCACTCTACAAGCAGACAGCAGGTGTTTACAGGTATTGTTCATGTCACAGTGACATTATATCCCCCCTCCTCCTTGAAGACAAGGCGAAACACCAAAACACATATACACACACGCAAACACACACGCACACACAGACACATGCACGCACGCACTCACGCACACACATGCGCACACACATACCACACACACTCTCACACACATACACAAACACACACATACGCACGCACACAAACACATGCACACACACGCACGGACACACACGCACACATACACACACACGTACATACACACACGCACAGACACACACACGCACGCACACATATACACAAACGCACACACACGCACACGCGCGCATGGACACACACACGCACATACATACACACACACACACACACACACACACACACACACACACACACACACACACACACACGCAGACACACGGATTGCCTTTATGTGCAACCTGTACACTGTATGAAGTGGGGACTGTTCACATCACAATGTACGTGAGAGGATGAGTGGGGGAAGGGGAATGAATCCCTTTAGTTACCCGACCATTCCTACGACTATAATATTGGACGTGACAGGTGCAGTAGTCAAGTGCGTGAACATCAGACTTTTAATGGCAGGGTCCTGGGGTCGATCAATGAAGACATTTCCACCTGGTGAGTAAAATATGCATGTTTAATTTTCGATATTTCTGGTCATCATGTGTGCAGACTTGCCAACCCAAATCCCTTTCGTGTGTATATGTATGCTGAATATCATGCATGCACATAAAAAATGCTTTAAATCATGTAGTTCAGTGGATAGCGTATAGTAGCAAGAAAACGCCCGTCATGCACACCCACAGAAGACGGAATCTGCAGACTGTGCAGTCACGTATCGCATGTACAGTGTGTGGAAAACACCGTGCATACGCGCATTCGAGAAACCGGAACGCCGAAAACATATAGCGCCTGTGTATACATTGGACAGAAATGTTCATTAACGTCCGCCCATCTGTGTCAGGGTGATGTTAATAAAATAGGGTGGTTGGCTATCGATTATTATGTAGCTAACACTATCGATAACTTTTAATTCAACACAGTCTGTTCCTTGATATACACAGTTGTTTGTGTCATTATACAGGTTTTCCGTACACAGTTAAATAGTTCGATTAGATGATGATTTGATCCCGGTATGGAACGTTGTGGTCGATTTCATGTATACATGGCAAACAGATTGTTGCTTGTGTGTTATGTTGTCTCCCCTAGTTATTCATCGGTTGAGTTTGTTCATTTGACTTAGTCTTACTGTTAGTTTTATTTAAAAGCCCAGCCGACTGCGTAGAGCCATATCAGGGTTATAACCCGTTTCAAAACATACTACTTCAACTTGGAAAAAAAGGAAAAGATTATTAAGTACACATCAATGCATTCGCGCAATTAATCTAAGGAAATGCCCCTGGCGTTGACCACTCCGTCCAATTTATCACACAGCATACCTGAATACAAAATTAATGTAAACACAACTAAGGACACTAATACATACATAAAAATGGGCCTAAATTACCTAAAATTGCCTCCGCACATCTTGATTTCCCTAGAGCCAAAATTCACCTAAATACATGTACCCAGTTATCAGTCCTAAGAGAAAGTTCGTAAGATTTTATTGAACACATACAGGTGAATGGACCAGTAAGGCAGAAAATGATAGGAAGAAGTGACATGAAGCAAAGGAACAAGGCAGAAACAAAGAGAGTGACAGAAGAGGAAATTTCTACCACGGAATTTTCAGAAGGTGGGGATACTATTTATACCGGAAGAGCCTCCGGCATCCCCGCGGGGGTTTTCATTTGACTTGATAAATTCAAGGTTTTGCTGTCGAGATGAGGTCTGTCGTGAAGGGATGTATAACAAGGAGAAGAAGCTGATTGTTAGGCTCAGGATGGATTAGTGCTCTCTCTCTCTCTCTCTCTCTCTCTCTCTCTCTCTCTCTCTCTCTCTCTCTCTCTTCTCTCTCTCCTCTCTCTCTCTCTCTCTCTCTCTCTCTCTCTCTCTCTCTCTCTCTCTCTCGCCCTTCCCACTTTCAGTGCCCAGCTGTGTAGAACCATGTCCATAAACATCACACAGATATTGTGTCAGCTGTGTATGAGACTGCTATGAAATCACACAGATATTGTGTCAGCTGTGCCTGAGACTGATATTAGGTCCTTTATGTGTGTGCTTGTGTGTGTGTGTGTGTGTGTGTGTGTGTGTGTGTGTGTGTGTGTGTGTGTGTGTGTGTGTGTGTGTGTGTGTGTGTGTGTGTGTGTGCGCGCGTGAGCTCATGGCAATTTCAGCTTTGCGAAAGAATCGACGGAAGCCGGAGTAGGCCTACCCACTATGACTTTCGCTGATGCAGACTTGATGCAGACTTGAATACTGTGGTATACAGGGCTTATGAAGCCCTACTGTTACCGTCTGTGCTACAGTGTTCGTATTCACCAGATTGTCTTGTCTTGTCTTGTCTTGTCTTGTCTTGCCTTGTCTTGTCTTGTCTTTTCTTGTCTTGTTTGTTTTGTTTGTTTGATTGATTGCTGGGGGGGGGGGGATTCTTTTTCATTCACTCAGCAGTAGAAAGAGAACAAGGCTTTACATCGCTCTAACTTTAAACCTACAACTACGTAATGAAAACGTGTAGTAAAATTAATTACAGGTTGACGTTCTCTTTGTTCTGAGTTCAACGGTGGTGGGGATACTGAGTAGCGTCCACTTCCCACCTTCACCCACCCCCTTCCACCACCACCCTCGACCCCCCCCCCCCTCCCAACTTCATAGTTAGAGACGGGTATGAGAAAGTCTCCATCTCAAATAACAGGGAATGCCAGTACAGAGGAAATGAAAAAAACAAAAACCTTTCGGTTGTAGGTCGTTGTGATGGAATTTGAATACTGGACAGGGAGAAAGTGAAACAGATTGGAATATATTATAAAGACACGGTGTTATGTCAACAGTATACACACGGTGCTACGTAAAAGAAATAATAATACAAGAATAATATAACTGTGCTTGTAGGAAGATTAGCTTTACAGCTTAGTCAGAGACTTGGGTACTTAACGAGTAAGGTCACAGGTTTCGCTCTGTGGGCCAAGGACAGGACAACAGCCTTTTCTCACCGTCTTGAGTGTTGTTGTTACCATTCTACCTCTTTGATTTTCGCAACCTATCGACGAGCCGCAAAAAATTAACTTTTTCATTCCTTTTTCCTATCCTCCAACTTTCTGCAGGATAGGCAGAGGGACTGAAAAGTTAAAATTCTGCTTTCCTAACATTTCTGATGATGAAAGAACCTAGTGGATAGGGTAAGGGATTTAAAGGGTTGACCTCTCCTTTTTGTCAACTGGGAATTTGGTCTTCAAGTACGCGAAACACCTTTATTTATTTGTTTGCAACATCAGCAAAATAGCCGAACATGTGATTCTGTGCTTATGTGTAAAAACGAGATAGGAGACTGACGTGCTACCTACAGAGCCATTGGCCACCGTGTTTTTTGTTTTTGTTTTTGTTTTTTGGTTTGTTTTGTTTTTGTTGTTGTTTGTTTGTTTGTTTTTGTTTTCTGTTGTTTTTGTTGTTGTTGTTTGGCTTGTTTTTTTGTGTTTGTTGGGGGTTTGTTTATTTTTTTCATCATACTTTTTGGGGGAATGGGATGGGTTGGAGAAGAAAAACCGCAAGTGGTCTGGCTTCGTCCCTCGGTAGAGCTGTAGACTCAAGAGTTTAGCTCTCGGGTTCGGTCCTAGACCTCAATACAAGAGTGACCTGTTCGCTGCCTATCTCAGTGCTCTAGACATTCCACTGCTCCACCATTTGAAGACTTCACCAGAGCATGGTATTTTGCGCATTCCAAACGCTGCTAGATAATCGCTGGCAAAGTGGGTGAAGCGCATTATGAAATTGTCCGAGTGCGATGACTCCCTCTTTCATCATCATCAAGTGCCCTGCCACATGGCGTTGGCGATCATGGCCCCCCCTATGCATCTATCCCTTGTTGCTGAAAGCACATCTTCTACCCTCTCTGTCCTCAGCCACTCTGCAAATCCGTCCAATATTTTTCCCTGGGTCTGCCTGGTGCTCTCTTTCCCCCCAGCTTTCCTGTTGTGACCAGGTGCTCTAATTCCCCTTTCCTTTTAAAATGGCCTATAAATGTTGCCTGTCTTTTTCTAATCTTCCTTATGAATGATCTTCATGTGTCTGCCTCCATCAAGACTGTCTCGTTTGTTTTCTTTGTTGTCCATGGAACTCTCTACATTCTTCTTAGAAACCACCTCCCGGCTGCCTCAATCTTGTTCTCTGGCTTTGCTTGTTGACACTCCCTCTTTAACAAACTTTAAATGCCATTTTAAAAACGAGGAAATGCGAGAGTGCGCATGTGTGTGCGTGCGTATGCGTGTGTGTACGCGTATTAGAGAGAGATCAGGTGGAAGGGACAGAATTCAACATATTGGTAACACGAATTGCATTTAGTGTCTTGTGTACATACTGTCAGCCAACCTTGTGTCCGCGGAGAAACGTATGCATATCCCATCTACAGACGAAACGGCTGATGTAGCAACGTAGCAGTAAACCGACGACACGGTCGATTGCACACCTGTATACTGATACCTGTTCCATACTGATGTACACCTGTGATTGAGGCAGCTGGGGGAACTTAATCTGTATTAATGACTGGAGTGTTCAGCGGTGAAGATATTGATCAAAGGACACGTTTTGATAATGCTACTGGTATAGTACGAATACTTGTAATTAGATCAGTCAGGCTTGATGAATAGAGGTAGAGGTGTACAGTATTTATCGACGTTTGAGTCATCTGCTATACTATCATAAAGTAGAACTGGACTCTCTGTTGCTTCAATGTCGTTCGTTTTAAGTTTCAGTGTGAGAAAGTACAAATATTTGATGAAGAGCGCTTAGTCACAACAAATTTAGGCTTTGGCGTGTTCAGAAACGGCAATCGATTGTTTCTGTTTATCGGTAATAAGGAGCAGTAGTTGAATCCAGACACGCTAAGAGAAGATACCGGATTAGATTTGTTAATCGTGAACCCAGGGAATGGTTTGATGAAAGGGATGAAGAGACCAGCAAATTCATTTCGAACTTCTCGCTAATCAAAAGTAACATTCCAGCGACAAAATCTGTGAAAAGAGGAAGCACACAAACCAGCAAACAAACAAGCTTATTCAGCCAAAACTGCGACACATAAACAACCAATGGTGGAAGACGGAAGCTGCAGAACTGTAGGCTGCGGCTGATGCCACCGACAATAAAATCATAGCATGGTGGTCTACAAGAATTCTGGTTCAACACGAAACCGTACCTTTGACCACTCCATTTTGCTAACAGGAAAAGTTGACATCACCTAAGCTAAACACTTTACCATATTGCTGAACAGGGAGTGGTCACCATCTCAGCACTGTAAACGGATCGCTGACACAAAAGGATATAATGCCGAGATTACTCAAGTCCTGAGGCAAATCACGCCTAGGAAGGCATCAAAAGCTGAAAGTACTCCTGCAGATAGGCCCCTACCTACAGCCTCGGGAGAAAGATGCTCATGGAGAAGCTGACAATCCTGTACTAGTGTATATTTTTCCTTCTATTCTCAAGACAGCTATTGTTCAACCTCTTCTAAAGAAACCCTCCCTTGATCCTGAAAACCTGAAAAACTACCGTCCTGTTTCCAATCTGTCCTTTCTTTCTAAGATTATTGAAAAGATCGCACTTCTCCAACTCCAGGAACACCTGGATTGCAACAGCCTTCTCTATCCTTTGCAATCTGCCTATCGCTCTGGTCATAGTACAGAGACTGCTCTTTTGAAGATTGTGAATGATCTGCTATCTACTCTAGACAATGGTCAGGTGTCCCTTCTCTCTCTTCTTGATCTCTCTTCTGCCTTCGACACTATTGATCACAATACTCTTCTTTCTCGACTTCAGAATATTTTTGGTATCTCTGGCATTGCTCTGTCATGGTTTCAATCCTACCTTTCTGGTCGTGTACAAGTTGTCTCCATAAATGGTGTCTCTTCTAATCCTACCATCTTGAAGTACGGTGTTCCTCAGGGCTCTGTCTTAGGCCCTATTCTCTTTATTTTGTACACTCAGCCCATCTCTGACATTGTAGCCCATCATCACATATCCCATCACTGTTTTTCTGATGACAACCAAATCTACATGTCTGGCCATCATTCCACTATCCCTTCTATAATTCAACGCACACAGCTCTGCATTTCTGACATAAAGTCTTGGATGACATGCAACAAACTCCAGCTGAATAATGACAAAACAGAATTTATATTTATTGCATCAAAGCGACTTCTGTCTACTGTGCCTATCCCTGTTTCCATCCAGCTTGAAGACTCGGTAATCCACACTTCCACATCCGTGCGTAATCTTGGAGTTGTACTGGACCAAACTCTTTCCTTCCACAGCCAGGTATCCTCTGTCTGTCGTGCTTGTTACTTAGAACTTCGACGGATCAGTTCTGTGCGTCATCTTCTATCTGAAGAAAGCACTATAACTCTCATTTCTGCACTCATTCTTTCCAGACTCGACTACTGTAACTCGCTTCTTGCTGGCTGCCCTCAAACACTCTTATTCAAATTGCAAAAAGTTCAAAATAACGCTGCTCGCCTTGTACGGAAATGCCCAAGGTCAACTCATGTTTCCGCTCTGCTTCGAACTCTACACTGGCTTCCTGTTCGAAAGCGTATTGACAATAAACTTTCCCTCCTATGCCATAAGTCTCTGGCTGGTCTAGCTCCCCCCTATCTTTCTGATCTCCTGACTGTTTACATTCCCTCCAGAGAGCTACGCTCTTCTACTGATGCCCACCTACTTAGAATCCCACGCTTCCGCAACAAAACTCTTGGTGAACGTGCTTTTTCTTATCAGGAACAAACTTCCCTTTCCTCTCCGCTCTACCTGTACCCTTGGAACAAACTTCCCTTTCCTCTCCGCTCTACCTGTACCCTTTCTTCGTTTAAGTCCAGTCTAAAAACCACTCTTTTTAAATCCTAGCCTGTAGTTCTGTACTCTTACTTCAGCTGCCACCTTGAAATCTGTGCCCGCGCGCGCGTGTGTGTGTGTGCGGGTGTGTGTGTGTGTGTGTGTGTGTGCGGGTGTGTGTGTGTGTGTGTGCGTGTGCGTGTGTTGTGTGTGTGCGTGTGTGTGTGTATTTACTGTAAGCGCTTAGGGCTTTTTTTAGATTAAGCGCCATAAATGTTCACTATTATTATTATTATTATATGGCAGAAGCTGACAATCCTGTACTAGTCTATATGGCAGAAGCTGACAATCCTGTACTAGTCTACATGGCAGAAGCTGACAATCCTGTAGTAGTCTATATGGCAGAAGCTGACAGTCCTGTACTAGTCTATATGGCAGAAGCTGACAATCCTGTACTAGTCTACATGGCAGAAGCTGACTATCCTGTAGTAGTCTATATGGCAGAAGCTGACAGTCCTGTACTAGTCTATATGGCAGAAGCTGACAATCCTGTACTAGTCTACATGGCAGAAGCTGACAATCCTGTAGTAGTCTATATGGCAGAAGCTGACAATCCTGTACTAGTCTATATGGCAGAAGCTGACAATCCTGTACTAGTCTATATAGCTGAAGCTGACAATCCTGTACTAGTGTATATGGCAGAAGCTGACAGTCCTGTACTAGTCTCTATGGCAGAAGCTGACAATCCTGTACAGTCTACATGGCAGAAGCTGACAATCCTGTAGTAGTCTATATGGCAGAAGCTGACAATCCTGTACTAGTGTATATGGCAGAAGCTGACAATCCTGTACTAGTCTGTATGGCAGAAGCTGACAATCCTGTACTAGTCTATATGGCAGAAGCTGACAATCCTGTACAAGTCTATATGGCAGAAGCTGACAACCCTGTAGTAGTCTACATGGCAGAAGCTGACAATCCTGTACTAGCCTATATGGCAGAAGCTGACAGTCCTGTACTAGTCTGTATGGCAGAAGCTGACAATCCTGTACTAGTCTGTATGGCAGAAGCTGACAACCATGTAGTAGTCTACATGGCAGAAGCTGACAATCCTGTACTAGTCTACATGGCAGAAGCTGACAATCCTGTACTAGTCTGTATGGCAGAAGCTGACAATCCTGTACTAGTCTACATGGCAGAAGCTGACAATCCTGTGTTAGTCTACATGATAGAAGCTGACAATCCTGTACTAATGTATATGGCAGAAGCTGACAGTCCTGTACTAGTCTATATGGCAGAAGCTGACAGTCCTGTACTAGTCTACATGGCAGAAGCTGACAATCCTGTACTAGTCTGTATGGCAGAAGCTGACAGTCCTATACTAGTCTACATGGCAGGAGCTGACAATCTTGTACTAGTCTACATGGCAGAAGCTGACAATCCTGTACTAGTGTATATGGCAGAAGCTGACAATCCTGTACAGTCTGTATGGCAGAAGCTGACAGTTCTGTACTAGTCTACATGGCAAAAGCTGACAATCCTGTACTAATATATATGGCAGAAGCTGACAGTCCTGTACTAGTCTATATGGCAGAAGCTGACAGTCATGTACTAGTCTACATGGCAGAAGCTGACAGTCCTGTACTAGTCTACATGGCAGAAGCTGACAATCCTGTACTAGTCTGTATGGCAGAAGCTGACTGTCCTATACTAGTCTACATGGCAGAAGCTGACAATCTTGTACTAGTCTACATGGCAGAAGCTGACAATCCTGTACTAGTGTATATGGCAGAAGCTGACAATCCTGTACAGTCTGTATGGCAGAAGCTGACAGTTCTGTACTAGTCTACATGGCAAAAGCTGACAATCCTGTACTAGTCTACATGGCAGAAGCTG
Source organism: Monoplex corrugatus (assembly GCA_030674185.1). NCBI lineage: Eukaryota > Metazoa > Mollusca > Gastropoda > Littorinimorpha > Ranellidae > Monoplex > Monoplex corrugatus. The sequence continues at coordinate 57,648,828 of CM060307.1, forward strand.
ACAATCATGTACTAGTCTATATGGCAGAAGCTGACAATCCTGTACAAGTCTATATGGCAGAAGCTGACAACCCTGTAGTAGCCTATATGGCAGAAGCTGACAGTCCTGTTCTAGTCTGTATGGCAGAAGCTGACAATCCTGTACTAGTCTGTATGGCAGAAGCTGACAGTGCTGTACTAGTCTACATGGCAGAAGCTGACAATCCTGTAGTAGTCTATATGGCAGAAGCTGACAATCCTGTACTAGTCTGTATGGCAGAAGCTGTCCCTAGTCTATATGGCAGAAGCTGACAATCATGTACTAGTCTATATGGCAGAAGCTGACAATCCTGTACTAGTGTATATGGCAGAAGCTGACAGTCATGTACTAGTCTATATGGCAGAAGGAAGAGGTTCTTCGAGACTTTTAAAGATGCTGTGTTCATCCACATTTACAGTAAGAAGGGCGATAAAACCTTATGCGATTATCACTGTGGGATATTCGTCCTGCAAACTGCAGGCAAGGTTCTTGTCAGAATCATTCCTAACAGAGTCATCTCCCGTGTAGCCCAGCCCTACAGTCTCATCGTGGTTTTCGTGGTGGAGGAGGCACGAGTGACATGGTGTTTGACATACGCCAGTTCCAAAAGAAGAATCACAGATAAAACCAGCAGCTCCATTTGATGTTTGTAGACCTGTCCAAAGTTTTGACACCGTTAAGCTAAAGATCTTATGGAAATACTAGAGAAGTTTTGTTAGAAGCTTGTCTGACGGATTCCTCCCTTCCACAGTGGCATGCTGGCCAGGGTGTAAGGGAATGGGAAGGCATCCGAACTCTTCCCCATGCAGAAAGGAGTCTATTGTTGGCAGATTTGAATAGAGCTCATATGGAAATGTCTGAAGGTGGTGCACCTCTTGAACGAATTCTGAACTTCCAACTCCACACCAACACTGACACACTCACATCAGGGAAGTCTCAGCAAGTACAAAATTCTTCTTGACAGCCACAAGTCGATCCGTGTTTGCTGACGCTGTTTATAAGCACTAAATCACGTCTGTTATCTGTGTCAAAAGCACACTCCTTTTGTCGTTATCTACGACTCCTATGCCGCCATGTCGTCCACCCGATCCACTCCCTGTCATGTTTCTGACCGGCAAGTGGATTAACACAAGGGATTGCTCCATTCCTCCTCCCCCTCTCTGTCTCTCTCTTAAAATGCTTTGAACCAGTAGATAGATGATGATGATGATGATAATGATGATGATGATGATGAGACACGACGACGACGGGTCGGGGGGTGGGGAAGGGGCGGTAGGGGATATAGGGCCATATGTTTGCCATAACCCAAATAGGGCTCTTTGTATGTGTGTGTGCGTGTGTGTGCGTGTGTGTGTGTGTGCGTGTGTGTGTGTGTGTGTGTGTAAGTGAGTATAAGTCAAGTCAAGTCAAGAATATTTTATTCCAGTATAAATCATGGAAAAATCACATTGTCATGAATGCCATAAAACATATATGATTAAAATACAAACACAATAAAATGCATATATAAGAACTAGGTTACTGTACATGAGTGCGCGGGCTAGCGGGATTCTGTGCGTCTGATTATAGTGTGTGTGTGTGTGTGTGTGTGTGTGTGTGTGTGTGTGTGTGTGTGTGTGTGTGTGTGTGTGTGTGTGTGCGTGTGTGCGTGCGTGTATGCTTGCTTTGTGTGCGTGGGTGTGTAAGCGCACACGCGCATCTGTTTGTTCACAGAATGTGTCAGCAGTAAATGAGTTGTGACAGTAATGCGCAGTTCAGTAATAAAGAGACTATTTCCCGCCAGTTCTTATCTAACCCAGTGAGACAGACCGTGTGATTAATAAGGCGTTCTGGACAAACAAGGTGTGGTACGGTGTGACTAAATCGGACAGGTGAGGCCACAGATCTGAAAATAGATTTTTGGGTCCGTGAGGTAAAGTTTGACGACAGTGGAACGCAAAGTGTAAACGTGTAAACCCAGCTGTCATGCAAATTAGCCATCGATTAGTGTTTGTGGTAAAACAAATAAATCATCTTCAGAAATACAGCCTGGTGTGTCTGATTTCCCCAGTTATACCTTTTGACTCCCGCACCATGTCCACCAGCATCTTGCATTTTCAACCAAGCTGGCAAAACAAAAACTTAACCCTTTGATTCCCTCACCCCATCCTTCAGCTTCCTGTATGAAGTTGGTGGATAGGGTGAGGGAGTCCAAGGGTTAAGTTTTTGCAGTCGGTGGATGGGGTGCGGGAGTCAAAGGGTTAATGTAGAGCAGAAGATGAATCATTGTGTCCGGGTTTGGTTTCCAAAGGCTGCTGTGAACTGTAGAGAGATAGTAGATGTTGCTGAACATGTATGTTGAGCACGTGCAAACGAATAATCTGAATTAATTAGTTAATGAAATAGTTTATTGTTTATTGATTATTTCTCATTTTGAGTGAAATGATGGTATCTTGGTTTTGTTTGACATTGCATGTTCTGATATATTGATGTATATTGAATGAAAGTGTAAGAAGCAGGTGCTCATTGTTAATCAGATTTGGGTGTGTGTGTGTGTGTGTGTGTGTGTGTGTGTGTGTGTGTGTGTGTGTGTGTGTGTGTGTGTGCGACGGAGTCAAAATCAAAGTTTTATATGTGTTTTCATCTTCTAGTGACTGCGTCTTGCTTCAAGCTGCGCCCTTTTTCATATGTTGCTGTGTCAGTGTTAAACCACTTGCGTTATTATTATTATTATTATTGTTGTTGTTGTATTATATTGTCATCATCATTATTGTTGTTGTTATTTAAAACCGAGCCGATTGCGCAAAGTCATATCAGGTTATAACCATTTCAAACCACACACAACACATCGTTGATACTGAAAAGAGGGAGGAGGGGAGAAAATTAAGTACACGTATCAATACATTCATGCACATGATCTAATGATTTGCCTATGACATTGACCGTTCTGCCCAATTTATCACGAGGGGGTGGGGTGGGGGTGAAAAAGTCTTAACACAAATGTTTAAATTTAACTAAAGATACTGAAACATACAAACTCTTATCTAAATGACTTAAGATTGCTATGTACATCACATTCTTTAGAGCCAAAAATGCATGTTACATGTAGAATGAAGATGTGGTCGGTGCAGACAAATCCAAATTTGTGGTAAATGTGAGATCGACGTGCACAATGCGCCGAATAGATGGTCATCAAGTTATGCAAATTTGGGTGAGTTTTCGATTCATCATAGTATCTTATGTGTGTTGTTTGTTGTAGGATCAAATCTTTTAAGTCTTCTGGTGTCGTACAGAGAGTAAGAAGAAATATGAGCTGATATGCCCTACTGGGCTTAGAACTCAAAAATTACAGTATCAGATCTTTAAATCTTATGATGTCGTACAGAGATTATTAAGAAGAATTCTGGATTGATAGGCCCTAAACAGCGTCGGAGTAAGCGGAGTCGACGACATTTCCCATTTTGTACGCGAGCTGGTTGGTCCTTTTGATAGAATCATGGATACAACATATGATGTCTCTCGTTGAATTAAATTCAATCCGCAGCATAAAAACTGGCCTTCCGCTGCCCATGTTATAGTTTCAGTCATTTGAGTGGTGTCAGCAAAAAAGATCTCCTTCTCTCTCTGTGTCTCTGTCTCTGTCTCTGTCTCTCTCTCTCTCTCTCTCTCTCTCTCTCTCTCTCTCTCTCTCTCTCTTTCTCTCTCTTTGTCTGTCTCTCTGTCTGTCTCTCTCTGTCTCTCTCTGTTTCCCTCTCCCTCTCTCTTCCTCCCCCTCCTCCGCCCCTGAAGGAGTATATAAATGACTGCAGATATGGATGCAGCATGTACAGAATTGCCCGAATGTGATAATTCCATCATGAACAAACTCTAAACTCCGCAGTAAGATACAAGGTAGGTGGTTTGTTTGTTTGTTTGTTTGTTTGTTTTTGTTTGTTTGTAAATGAAGTTTTTCAGCGCAGGAAAACGATTTCTGTGTTCCACCCCATCCCCCTCTCTCTCTACCATAAGTGAAAGAGACAAGAAAGTGTAAAAGCCCTTACTCATACAATCCTGTGATAGTCCACTCAAACGAAACCGTAACCCTTAAGGTAAAAGGTGCGAGTAACGCCTCCCGCGACTTAAAGTACATCCATGTATATGTACTTATACTGACGAGTGTGAATTTCCACATAGCAGTCAAGGCTCTACACACCAGTGAAGCACTTGCCTTGGTTAACGTGTTGAGTGGCCAGTCCTTTTCCTTGTCCACTTCACGAGTTCAGTGTTGGAATGTCAGTTCCCTTCTTGAAAGATTGGTTAGTCATTCCTCGTTGGATTCTGTACGCCGGATCAGGTGGCACGGTATTTTAAGACTTCCTTTAATGCTAATGGTTGTGGGTTCGAATCCCGGGATGCGCTATAATAAAACTGGCCTTCTCACTGCCCCATCTTAACATCATTGTTGTTCTGGTGGTGTCAGTATAGGATTAGATAAGTCCCCCTCCCTCCCCCCCCCCTTCCCTAGGATGGTTATCCCCGTCGGCCATATCACCCAAGATGGGTGCTCACGCAAAAATTGAACCAAATCAATCAATCAGTTTCACGCTAGTCCTCCTACACACTACGTGTGGAGTTTTGAGTTGTTCATGAGGGACTCTTCACACTCTGGCAATTCCATATACGCTTCGCTAAAATCTACCAGTAATTATCTGGCAGACTCCCTGAGTCTACGCAAAATTCTGCGCTGGTAAGGTTTTACTTGACTGTAGGCCGTACGAGTATCCCAATCCCACTGTAAGGATAACAGGAGGGACGGTAGGAGACGGGAATTATATGCATGTTCTTTGGTCTCATTGTCTTAAATCCATTGCACTGAACATATTATAAATTTGTGTGTATTTACATCGTGAGAATAACTGTTAAGAACTGCTAGAAATTGTTTTCGTTATCAGAATCAAGCTTTATTCAGGAAGCAGGTGGCGGTGACAGTATGAACACGCGATAGCTTTGCTGCGATAGGTAACAAGATTGGGTTGTATGATGTTCTTACTTACATAGTTTCATTCGTTTAAAGAATTACACTATCAGGCGGTTGCTGCTTGTTTCATAAACACGTAAAATTCTGCCAGTTACGGAAGATTTGCAGTAACGGAATAGTACATACACACGCGCCCGCACACGTGCATACATACACATATGCACACGCACATTATGTACGCATGCACACACACAGACACATACACACATATAACTACACACACACGCACGCACACACACACTCACACACACATACACACACACACACACACACACACACACACACACACACACACAGAGAGAGAGAGAGAGAGAGAGAGGCAAGCAGAACGAAGGAGAGAGAGAGAGAGAAACACGCACAGGCAGACAGATAGGACAGACAGAGAGAGAGAGAGAGAAACACGCACAGGCAAGCAGAGAGAGAGAGAGAAAGAGAGAGAGAGAGAGAGAGAGAAACACTCACAGGCAAGCAGACAGGACAGAGAGAGAGAGACGCTCAGGCAAACAGACAGACAGGACACAGAGAGACAGATAGACAGACACAGACAGACAGAGAAACACAGAGAGAGACAGAAAGAGAGAGAGAGGCAGAGACAGAGAGAGACAGAGAAACACACATACACAGGCAAGCAGACACACAGGACAGAGAGAGAGAGAGGGATTGTCGGGTTGAAAGGCTGTACCAGTTATGTCATTTTTGTCACAGTCGATTTATCTTGTGAAATTCGGGCTCCTGGCCTTGAGAAGAGTGCCGCGTGCGGCGTCACCCATTTTGCTTTCTTTCTTCTTTCTTTTCTTTCTTTCTTTCTTTCTTTCTTTCTTTTTCTTTCTTCCTTTCTTTCTGTATCAGGGAGGTTTTTTCTTGAAGTAGGTTTTCTTACAGAATTATACCCATGGCACCTCCATTATTGCCATGGGGTCTTTATTGCACGCTTAGTACGCGCTACACATTGGACCTAGCTTTGTAGTCTCATCCGTAAGACATGCACCAAGACCATCACTTTTCATCTTGTGGGATGGGGAGATATGTCCCTGTACGATCCGTGATTCGAACCAGGGTTTCTCGCATCCTGAGGAAGTGCTTTAACCGGTAGGCCACACTGTTCATCCGTCGTCTTTGAAATCAGCGAGTCTTTGGATTGCCGCTGTTGCTCCTTCAGTACTGAAATCAGCTTATGGAAATCTGATAGAAAAAGCGAAAAAGCGAGAGCAGTGGCTGAAAGGGTAAAAAAAAAAAAAGTGCCGTGCTGTCCCCGAGTGTGATAGATCTCTGACTCAACCCCATTTATGTGCAAGCCTGTAGTGTTTCCTCGCTCCTCGACTTGCTTGTAAATCACTTAGCTGTTGGTTTATGACATGGCAAGATAGGCAGTCCATCGATTCACTCGGTCATTTATTGCAAACTGGTCGAGGCACGCATGTGTGCAAGTAGGCATACACTTTCACACGCACCTCTCTCTCTCTCTCTCTCTCTCTCCTCTCTCCTCTCTCTCTCTCTCTCTCCTCTCTCTCTCCTCTCTCTCTCTCTCTCTCTCTCTCTCTCCTCTCTCTCTCCTCACTCTCTCCTCTCTCTCTCTCTCTCTCTCTGTCTGTCTTCTGTCTGCCTGATCTCCTTCTCTCTCTCTCTTCACTCCTCTCTCTCTCTCTATCTATCCTCTCTCCCCCTCTCCCTCCATCCTCCTCTCTTTTTCTCTCCTTGTGTTTAATTTTCAACTGTTGAACTATATCATGTGTTCTGTAGTTTTGATTAAATACATTAGCAACGGCAGATATGCAAATTGGCTTGTGTGCTCATATCTATACTGTTGGAATTTCTGATCCGTTCTTTGCATTTTGACAAATGTAAACAAATTTCTTGAATTCCGTTCAAGATGTGTTTATTTTAATTATTTCTAAGTTGAATTGCGCATAATTTGACGATGTCAATACTTGCAACCTTTACGTTGTTCCTGCAATAAATAGTTTAAGATGATTATGATATGAAATTAATCAGAATTGTGGTGTTGTGTTGCAGGACACGTTCGTGTTTTTCGATGGACCCCGTGGGGACAAGAGGATCACCTTTGAGGAATTCTGTTCAGGCTTGGATCAGATTCTTCTGTTGTAAGTAAAACTGCATTTACTGCTACTTTACTTTGGAATCTGTAAAACAGTTTGTTAGACGCTGTGGTCATACTTCCTGAATCAGGCAGTTTTTTTCTGGTTGTATGCATAGTTATACAGTGTGTGCCCAATAACCTGCAGATTTATTGTGGGTTTTTTGTTTTGTTTTGTTTTGTTTTGTTTTGTTTACCTCGTAAAGCACACCAGGTACGCTCTCAGAAACCTACCAACCTGTAACAGACAACTTTTGAATTAAATTATTTATCAGGTTGTTATAAAATTATTATAATTGAATTAATAATCGTTAAATTATCATCAATAACTTTTAAATGAAATGAATTATCAGATTATTGTCACTGAATTAATACTTAATAAATTATCGTCAACAACTGGTACATTAAATTGTTTATCAAATTATTGTCAACTTACTGTCACTGAAGTAGTTATCATTGAACTTATCATCGATGACGGTGGATTGGCTTCCTTCAGTCCACAAGGGCTACTGAGTTGTATCGCAGGTTAGATGTCTGCAGGGTA
>CM060307.1:57661480-57671480 GCA_030674185.1 Monoplex corrugatus
GTCCGTTTTTCGATCAGTTTATCGTCTTCTCCGAAAGAGTAGCACACAGTCTACCACTTAAAGTCTAGTCGTGGGGGGAGAAAAATCCCTGTCGGATCCATGAATCAAATCCGGGTTTCTCGCATCCCAGGCAGGTGTTTCACCATTTGGCCACTCCATGCTAAATTGAATGTTCATACTGGCGGCTTTTTGATCGATTGTACCTGTATGGTCCTCCAATACTTGAGAGAAACTCGTTCCTAGACTGCCGAAAACTAACTGATGGTACTTTGGAGATCATAATGATTCAGAATCTGTAGCGTATCTCGCTATACTAATACATTTTAGTGTTTTCGCTGGACTGAACAGTTGATACACAAATCTGATGATGAGTCTATAAACAGTCGGCGTATTTATCAGTGGTAAGTATGGTTGGACCTGGATTCAAACCCCGAATAGGAGCTGTAAACCAAACCATTGTTTGCAACAGACTGCGCTTCTCTCGATGAAAAAAAATCCCATCATAACATTTCAAAGGCGAGAACATCACTTTCTACCCACAGCCATACAGACTCACACGCATGCACGCGCGTGCACACACGTAGTTACACACATAGACGCACACAACATACACACGCACACACACACACACACGCACACATACACACACACATGTAAATATGTACACAAAGGAGAAAAGAGAGAGAAGGAGATAGAAAGAGAGAGAGAGACAGAGCTATATAGACAGAGGAAGCAACAACACAGACCAAAATCATTTTAAAAATGATTTTATTATAATTGCACTTATTTGCCAAGAAATTAAGTATATTGCACACTGCAAAATCTTTAGAACATAACCATCTGGAATATTGTAATCTGAACACATTTACATGAACCAATACTTTAAACAAAGACCATTTGGAATGTCATAGTCAGCATACATGTCGCTTGAATTAATACTTACAAGATTTTTTAGTTGGAATATCATACCTTGAACAAATTCACATGAAATATATCTTTAAAACGTACCAGTATTTTGGAATATTATAGTTCGAGTACGTTTACATAAGAAATACTTGCATATGATCACCTAGAATTCATAGTTTAAACGTGTTCACATAAGGGAATGCTTCAAACGAGGAAATTATGTTGGAATTTCGTAATTTGAATTCTCATTTACTTCAAATGCAATAGCCATTTGAAATTTTTCATAACTGAATACATTTACATGAAAAAAATCCTTTGGTATCGGCATTTCATTGTCTGAACACATTCAAATGAACTGATACTTTAAATGATAAGCATTTGGAACTTCGCCATTTGAATACATTTGTATGGACTTGTTTTAACGATAACCATCATTCTAGAATTTCACAATTCCAACGCATGAACCCATACCTTCTGAAATAATCACTTGGAATTGTCACAGCTTAAAACACATTTGCATGAACTACGAGTAATAATTTAAACGGAGCTTATAACTGATAAGAACAATCAGTATATAATGACGTGCAGCAGTTTCTGTTCTGGAACACCATACGGAAAGAGGAACAGATGGTCGGGTGGGTAGATTGTGAAGTTTGTTCAAGAGGGATTCAGCACATTCGGACAGTTCCATATGCGTTCTTCCCAAATTTGCTGGCCATTATCTTGTAAACTCCTTGATCCGACACAAAGCCCTATACTCTGGCAAGACCACGAAATGAAGAGGAGAACTGGATCTGTGAAACAGACACCACCAGAACAATTGGAGCATTAAGATGGGCAATGAACAAGTCACTTGTCATGTTGAGAGATGATAACGAATTCGAGACATGAGGTTTTGAGTTCACGACTCTCTGTGAAAAGTGCCGGCTAGCCCGCTGGACGAATGCCAACATTGTTCTAACATAATTATGAAAAGTGCTTTCCACTTCTGAAGGTCTGCCTTTGTAACTGACTGCTTCATATTTGTCTAATTGTCAGCTATGAAAATTAGTTGGTAATGATCTGGTGTGTGTGTATGTGTGTATGTTTGTGTGTGTGTGTGTGTGTGTGAGAGAGAGAGAGACAGAGAGAAAGTGTGTGCGTTTGTGTGTGTGTGGGAGGGGGTGTATGTGTATGTATGTGTTCGTGTTTGTCCTTGTGCGTGTCCTTGTGTGTGTGTGTATGTGTACGTATGTGTTTATTTGTGTGTCCTTGTGTGTGTCAGTGTGTGTGTGTGTGTTTTATCCCTACTCACTGCTCTGTAGGAGGTGTAGTTATCTAGGACTTTAGTGTAGGACATAATTACGTGTAGTGCCACGTGCAGGTTCTTAGAGCAAATCAAAAGCAAACTTGTTATTGTTCTTTGCGAACGTATTACTCTCGCTATAACTGCCGGTTCGTGTCATCTGTTTCTTTTTCATGCATGTGATGTACTTGACAAACTGTTTTCACTTTGGAGCAATGCTTCGCACAAACAGTTAAGGACCACCTCGATATTTCAGGCAAATATTCATTTCTGCATAACTTCTCTAAATACTTAAATTCAGCCAAAGAAAATTTGTTACGTGTGAAGTAGTCGTTGAAAACGATTTCGGCAGCACATTCACTTGACTGTCCTTTTTCTGCAACACGCAACCCTGACGGAAATGTGGCCAAATTAGGCAAGGGTGGATAAAAGTATCTCAGGTCATTGCATACTTATAGTAGTACGATACAGGTTTGAAACAGATTTCGCACATGAAAGATGAGTGCTTTGGGTACGAATTCTGGCCACCTGGTGTTCAGTATAAAAAGCCAAGTGGTGGTGATATTGCTTCGCAACAATATGCTTTCAAGAAGAAAATTGAGTGACGAGGACAGATGAAAAGCCCAAGCATGGACCGGATCCGAGACAGCTCTTCACGACTTGCAGATCCCACTCTGTGATTCAGAGACTGTTGAGGCGTTTGTAAGATACTGAAAGGGCTCATGAGAGGCGCAGGACCGCCAAACCAAACAGACTAGTATGAGAGAAAGTCATCTCTTCAAACGATCGGCTCAACAAACCATTGCAAACGCTATCCTCTACAGCTGAGGACGGCCAGTAACATCTTTTCCAACAACCGTGTCCATGATGCAGGTGTTCGTTCTGGTCGTTCAGCTGCAAGACCATACCTAACCCTGTCCACAAGACAGCTCTGCGCCTACATATCATGCCAAATGGAACTAGCATCAGTGGACTCGTATCGTTTTCATAGAGTGGTCAAGCTCTAAATTACAATTATTTTCAAGACTCTTCTAATTATTTTGCAATTTCTGGCTTTATTTTTCCATTTTAACCAATTTAAGCAACAATTGTCGTAATGTTGGTGAATAGTTAATCAGAAAAGAAAAAATCACCAACATTATGACCATCGTTTAAAGAGGAAAAAAGATTATGAGGAGGAAGATAATGAACAAGAGGAATGGGAGAACAACGGAAAAAAAAATAACGAAGACAAAAAGATGAAGATGATGGCGGCAACAACGACGACGACGACGATGATGATGATGAAAATGATGAAGATAATGAAATGCTGAATCAAGCGGTTAATTAATCAGTTAATCAATCAATACAAGGAAGACGATATTGAAACAGTCATAAAGACAATGGCTACATCGTTTGTATATATTTTATACATGTATATATAGATCCTTTGTATACAATAAACAAGGGGAAGGCGTGAGGCAGGGGTAAAGTAATGTAGGTTTACATTAAGACACGAGGGCGGCTATAGGTAGACAGTATAGGGAGGCACACAAAGATCAAGGCTATTACATATAGTTTTATAATACACAATTAACCCTTTAACTCTTTCTCTCTCTCTCTCTCTCTCTCTCTCACCCTGTCTACCAGTTTTTATCAGCTTCATGTTAACCCTTTGACTCCCGCACCTTGTCCACCAGCACCCTGTATTGTCAACTATGTTAACAAAGTTGATGGATAGCGTGCTGGAGTCAAAGGGTTAACCCCTGGCCTCTCTCACCCTATCCGCCAGCTGGTGGATAAGGTTACAGAGTTAAAGTGTTAACATGATGTTTGATCAGGATAACAACACCTGGTAGGTTCGACTCGTACATAAGAACAATGGCACTTGCGGAATAATTGTATAAACACCCAGGATATGAATATCAAACAATGATGGAATGATTCAAGAGGAAGGAACTAAGTGATATGCCGTATGTGTATAAAAAAAAAAAACACTGTCCATCATTATCAAATACAGCGAACAACGATGAATAAAATCAACTACGTAACAAACAAGAAATGATCGAGCCGCATCAATAATGTTGTTGTTTTCTGTACTGATGTTCGTTTTTTTTCTTTTACTTTGAGGGGGGGGGGGGGGTCGTCATCGTCGTAGTAGTAGTAGGAAGAGGAGGGAAGGGGGAGGAAAAGGAGTAGTCAGTATTAGTAGGAGGAGGAGGAGGCGTAGTAGGAGGAGGAGGAGTAATATGAGTAGGAGGAGGAGTAGGAGGAGGAGTAGGAGGAGGAGTAATATGAGGAGGATGAGTAATAGGAGGAGGAGGAGGATGGGTAATGTTAGAGGAGGAGGAGTAATATGAGTAGGAGGAGGAGTAATAGGAGGAGGGGGGAGTAATAGGAGTGGTAGGAGGAGGATAATATGAGTAGTAGGAGGATGAGGCGTAGGAGGAGTAATAGGAGTAGTAGGAGGAGGAGTAATAGGAGTAGTAGGAGAAGAAAGAGGAGTTTGTTGTAGTAGTAGCAATAGAAGTATGAGTAGTAGCAGGTGAATAAATAGCAGTAGTAGTAATAGTAGTAGTAGTAGCAGTAGTTGTTGCTGTTGGTGGTGGTGGTGGTGTTGTTGTTGTTGTTTTAATGAATAGTACATATGATTTTATTCAGAATTATTTAAATTTGCCTCTGTAGCTCCCAGGCTGGGGCAAGTCATTATTCTACTCTTCGTTGTCCAACTGAGAGATTCGAACTCACGACCCTGTTTTATCAGCATAATGTTCTAAGCAACTGATGAATCGTGGAATCGACCCTCAGGCGCCCCACACTGTGTGTGTGTGTATGTGTGTGTGTGTGTGTGTGTGTGTGTGTGTGTGTGTGTGGTGTGTGAGTTGTGGTGTGTGTGTGAGTTGTGAGTGGTGTGAGTGTGTGAGTGGTGTGAGTGGTGCGTGTGTGTGCGTGTGGGTGTGAGTGAGTGTGTGAGTGGTGTGCGTGTGTGTGTGTGTGTGCGTGTGTGTGTGTGAGTGAGTGTGTGTGATGTGGTGAGTGCGTTGTGTTGTGGTGGTGTGATGTGGTTGGTGTGTGTGTGTGTGTGTGTGTGTGTGTGTGTGTGTGTGTGTGTGTGTGTGTGTGTGTGTGTGTGTGTGTGTGTGTGGTGATTGTTGTTGCAATTGCTGACTTTCTAGACTGCTGGCTTTACGTTATCATAGCCCCAAGAGAGGGACAGCAAGATTGTCTCCCTTGCAATGGTAAGATTCTTTTTTGTTTTATATTCGACAAAGACCGATGCGACGGAATTTGCGCCTATCTTGTTTCATTAATTATATTTGCTTTCACTGCTTACACTTTCTTGGTTTTGAAGTATTAAGCGGTGGTAGTCACTTTGATTCAGACTGAATAATCAACTTGGCTCGGCTTGAAAATGTCAAGGGAAATAACACGGTGTTCAGGGATAACATATACGACGTTAATTTAGCTGAAGGAACAATCGGACTTCAACATGTCAGCCCTTTGAGATTCATCTTGTATAAGCAAGACTGAAATCTGTAGCAAATCCAACGAGACTGTTATTTATAATGTGTTAAATGAAATTTTACTTCAAAAAAAGATGTTCAGTCTCCTAAGTGTCTATCAAAGACTATCTTTATTTAAAGCAATACAGAACATTTCAAATCTTATTCTGCATCGAAGACATTCTGGCACAATGGGCCAAATGCCTTAGATTTATGTCATTCAAACGCCGTTTGAAAGCAAAGGAAACGGTACTTGTTTGCAAAAGCTGCCTTGTGTTTGGAATGGCGTTCGTGCAGTTTCTGTTTTCTGGATATTTCAGACACTTTAGGGAATCACAGGAAATTGTTTTAAAACTGTGTTATTCAAATTCAAAATAAACAACTTGGGGGTAGACGAGGAGGGTGGGGGAATTAGTGACTCAAATTTATTAAAGGTCCATACACGAACATAATGTTGCTGACGGATTTTCAGATTCCGTTCAATATGGTTTTGAATCAAGAACAAGTCCGTCCCAGCCTGCATATTACTTATTGGCACTTTACCTGACCACCAACAGTTGAAGCTCACTTCATTAACAACCTTGGCTTACACAAACGTGAATCAAACTGAATCTTTTTCCGTGTTTAAAACAATGATCGACACTTGATTGTAAATGTACAGAAGCTAAACCAAAGGAGAGATGTACACTGTGTGTTGTCCATATCAATGCAGATGTGGCCTGGTGACAGACTGATTCCATAATGCCCACTCTGTTGGAGAAAGAGGGACTTTCCAACTTCACACTTTACAGCAGTCATTATAAAGGTCTTGCTTATGTCAGTCCATTCTTGAAGGTTTACCATCCCATGTCATCAGTTGAGTTATATTCTTTTGCAATATTACAATGCACGGTTTTACCATATACAGCCACAAAAGAGAGATAAAAAAAATCATTTAAAATGAGATAAGCAAACGTTAAAAGTCTGTAACAAGAAACAGAACAAACAACAATAATGAATAAACACAACCACCAAAAAACGGGGGGTAGGGGAGGGAAGCAGATAGGAATGGGGCGAACTCCTCTAAGTTAAGAACAGTCTTTGGATATTTGATGCTCAGATATAATGCTTGGTAGGAACAAATGACTAGATCAGATTGCGTCCACGCCACAGAATCAGTTTCCATAACACAACACACAAAATATAAATCAGTCATAATGACACAAGGCATAACATCAGGCAGCACATAATGATTGCTGTACTGGTAATAGCAGCACTGTGTAACAGCAGTGATGACAAGGCGGAGACATTGTAACATTGGTTAGCAGCAGGGTGTGACCATCGCATCATGAGGAAAATTCATATCAACAAAGTAATGTTGGCTTTTAACATCATAATTAAAAATCAGTACAAAAGACATCTTTTGTTTCAACATGACTTAAATATGCAGAAAATCTGTTGGAAAAGAAAACGAGCATCTCAAAGTTGTCGTTCGTGTTTTTCAAAGTTAAACTGAAAACTTTCTAACGCTTTTCCCGCCCAGTATTTCAGCTGTAACATGTTGTAGTGTCTCTTAAGCACGCTTATCGTGCATGTTATTTATGTAGTGAACTGTCCACAGATGTCAAAACCAACCAACACCTGTTCCTTTCCAACAGCTAACTTGTCCTACTCAGCCAAGCTGTTCAAAGATCGAGATAAACATCACCCGGATTGACTCTCATAACATCTTGTTGAAGAGGACATTACTAAACGCAGATGATACTGTACACTCAAGGTCACATCTGCCACGTGAAGATTTAAATTGACATATGCCATCAGTCTCACTTTTAACAAAACGAAATGGAAATTCATCAGCACTTTTATCGTCTGTCCCTTTTATTCACCAACATTTTCTCGTCTGTTTCTGTTATTCACCAACGTTATCTCTATTACCAACATTATTTACATCATTCACCAATATTATCATGACCCCTTTTTTCTGACTATTCTTTTCTAGCCATTTTGCGGCTTTTCGTGCTTCAGTCTATCCAGTGATTCATTGCAGCTCGTTGGGTTTCAGTCACCCATATGACCCTTGACTGTTGAAAGAGCAAATAACAGAATCCAGTACAACGCGTTTACGGAAAATCATGTTTCTCTGATGGACGTATACTGCAGTATTAAAAACTTGCAGTTGTTGGTATGCTATTGATGCTGACAGGTCGTGTGATTCAGTTTTCATTTTCAAAAATCTTATCTCAGACAGCTCATCAGTGAAGTCAATATTGTCAGTCTGACAGGAAAAAGACTTCAGTCCTACTGATGTCCTTACGGCATGTGACTGCTCTACTCCTTCCACACAACCAGATTTGTTGAACAACCTGTCCGCACACCAACTCCCTGACCAGACCTCCGTTACTGTATACCCCATACCAGCAGTGCTGACGGCAAACTGGGATTCTCTAGAACACCACAGCCACAACTCAGCAACGGAAGGAGATTGCTGGCGTCATCAAAGATTCCAGAAGCAACGTCAGTACTTGCAGGTCCTGCTTTATTACGCATTTTATGGTCGCATGTCTGTTACGTCATGTTGACGTCATAGATGCCGGAGGTGGAGGTGATCATACTGAGGTCATGTTCCAACACAGGCTCGGGGTTGAAGTCGGCCAGGTCTTCAGGCAGCAGGTTGTACGGAGGGCAACCATCTCCAGAACTGTGCACGTGCGCCTCGTTTGCATAGTTCGTGCCTCCTGATGACGTGGCGTAGACCTCACACGTCGACATCTCAGCGCAAGGCAGATAATTCCCTCCTGCGCAGCTGGACACAGGCGCAGAAATGGAGGGAGGTAGGCCCCTTGGCCCTGGATGATGGAGGAAGTTGGGGGAGTGTTTGTGAGCAGAAGGGTGGGGAGCGTAGGGCAGAGGGCCGGCGTGAGGAAGATGCTGGAAGGGAGACAACTGTGAGCTGATAATATGGCGCTGAGGCCCGTAGGGGGACATCTCAGTCCCCACTGTACCACCATAACCAAACAAGTCTGAAGGCTGAGGACCGACAGAACACAGATCGTTGGCTGTGGGGTCGTAGAGGAGCTGGTAAGGCTTGAAAGGCAGGGAGTCGGGCTGTAGGGTGCGGGGGTTGAGCTGCAGGCAAGCAGCCACCATGTTCATAGTGTTGGTGGACAGGCCTTTGGACAAGGCCTTGGCAAAACTGAAAGGGTCAGGCCGGATCCCAGACTGCAGTGTCTCTGCCATCACATGGATGTAATTTCGCGCCAACCGCAGCGTCTCGATTTTTGACAGCTTCTGGGTCTTGGTCTGACAGGGGACGTGTTTGCGCAGTTCGTCCAGCGCCTCGTTCAGACCGTGCATGCGATTTCTCTCCCTTGCATTGGCTTTCACTCGTCTCATCTTCAGTTTGACTACACGGGCCTTGGTCAGCTGCTTCTTTTTAGGACCACGTTTCTTTGGCGTCTTTTCACCTTGCATGCACTCTGTCAGGTCCTCCTCCTGAGTAGACCCAGCTTTGTCAGCTTTACCTGACTTCCCGCCAGACTTCTTGGAGCACAGTTTGCGTGAGGTAGCTACCACCGCTTCCTTGATGTCCCCGTCAGTGGTGGAGTCGGGCAGGCGGTCAGTTTCCGAGTCATCGTCGTCGTCAAAATCAAACTCATCGTCCGTCGTCGTCGTCGTCGTCGAGTATAACGAAGTCGTCTGAAGACATCTTGGATAGCTCGTCCTCGCTGCTTTTGATGGGCATGGTGTCTCGTCTGAAACAAAAACCAAGACCGTAGTCAGTTATGGGGAGTTGGTGAGGGGAAAGGGAATGGGTGATTTCTTAAGAAAGTGTGAATGACTGAAGAATTGTTTTAGAGAAGAGGCCTGGTGAATGAATAAAAATGTCAACTCTGTCCCATAACCCTGAGCTCGTCGCGGAATAACGTGATAAACCTCAACTTTTCTGAGATCCGGCATTATGAGGACAGTGCACATTTCCCACTAATTGCTTCACTTCCCATAACTCTTAACAGGATCAGGTATCCATTTATAGTTGGGTGGATTGATGGCTACACGCACAAAGTTTATCTTGATTCAGACTCGAACTCATGCAGTCAGACTGGAAGAGGGGAGTTGTACCTCAACGCCAAATCTCTGTAGACTTCCTTCTTCTTTTATTCGAGGTCTGCATGGCCAGGCGATGGATGTGGCTACAATAGACGAACACCATTCTAGTCTGATGTAGATGAATATGTTTACATTTGCATTATATTACATAGTACCATGATTTGAACGAACGAACCTGCAGAGAGGCTGAAGACAGAGAGGGTGGGAGATGTACTTGCAGCGACAGGGGATAGATTCGTGT
>CM060307.1:57676480-57686480 GCA_030674185.1 Monoplex corrugatus
CATACAGAGCTAATTAACTTTGTTGTTGCGTCATTCAACTAGCTTCCTTTCAAATTTCTCTTAATACAAAAACAGAAACTGATAAGCAATCAGTTTCCCGATCATTCTGAACGGAAACGTCTGCAATCAGAAATGCCCAAGACTGAAAGAGGAAACGAAAGAGAGCAAGCGCCCATCTTGTTCAATGATGCATAAATCAGAAACAAACTACCGCCACACGGATACACTATCATTTACTCAGCAGCGATCTTTAACTTGTCCTCAACGTCGTTTCGAACAATAAATATTATTACTTCCACACTATTGATGCTCAGGCCGCCGTAGGCCGTGAGATTGCTGCACAGCTACTCTATGTTACTCTTTACATCTATGATGCTGACGGAGACACAGACGACCAACTGATGGTAATGGCGGGTCACACGATCGGTCGCACTTGCCTCCGCAATTGTCTCCCCTGGTGCTAGCTCTTCTGCGGCAAAGTGCGGCGGGGTGATCTCCCATCTGTCACCCAAATGACAATGTCCCCGTTCTCTCCATGACTGGTGAGAGTAGGGTGGATTGGGGTGGTAAGGAAAGATGCAAATGGCAGGGAGAGACGAAGTGGGGGTAGATTAACATGAGAGAAAATAGAGAAACCCAAGAATAAAGATTCATATGTTATCATCATTTATTCTCTGGAGGACCGATACACACACACACACACACACACACACACACACACACACACACACACAAAATATATTATACTATATATATATATATATATATGCATGCCTGGATATAGATGTAGGTCTAGATATATATACATATATATATATATATATCGGTCCGCCAGAGAATAATTGATGATAATATGTGAATCTTGATTCATATATATATATATATATATATATATATATATATATATATATATATAGATAGATAAAATATATATATGCATGCCTGGATATAGATGTAGGTCTTGATACATAATATATGTATGTACAGATATATATATATGTATATATGTATACATATATATATATACACACACATCACATGCACATCAAACACAATTCAATTATATATATATATATATAATATATATTGGAATTGTTGTTTGATGTGCATAGAGTGCATATCGAATTGTTCAAAGCTGATGAATCACGAGGAACTCTGATTGCTGTCCTGGGAGATATGCCAGTAATCTGGGAATATTTATATGTCTGTGTCTCTTGTTTACTAATGTATGAATTAGATACAAACTATCGCTCTGTGGATGGAGTATCATTTATTCAGCAGCGATCTTTAACTTATCTCAACTTTGTTTTGAACAATGAATACTATATTAATCCCTCCAAAACAAATAAGAATCGAAGCTCAGATCTTCAAACGAGACAGTACTGAAATAATGAAAGAGGCAAACGCAAACAGAACATTAATGGAGAAATTCAGGAGAGGACAAACAACATTTATAGAACAGTTTATGAGGCAAGAACAAATTGGCAAGAACAAATTGGCAAGAACAAATTGAGTATCTACTCACAACAGGAAAGCTGGAGGGAAAAAGAACACCAGGTAGACCGGGGATAAAATATTGGATGGGATCTGCGGAGTGGATGAAGGCAGAAATGGTGGGAGATGTACTTGCAGGGCAGATGAAGATGACGATGTGTGTACGTGCGTGCCTGTGCTGTGTGTGTGTGTGTGTGGCGTGCGTATCTGGGAGTACTTGTGTGTGTGTGTGTGTGTGTGTGTGTGTGTGTGTGTGTGTGTGTGTTGTTGTGTGTGTATGTGTGTGTGTGTGCAGCGCGTGCGTGCGTGCGTGCGTGTGTGTGTGTGTGTGTGTGTGGTGTGTGTGTGTGTGTGTGTGTGCGTGTGTGTGTGTGCGCGTGTGGTGTGTGTTTGCGTGTGTGTGTGTGTGTGTGTGTGTGGTGTGTGTGTGGTGTGTGTGTGTGTGTGTGTGTGTGTGTGTGTGTGTGTGTGTTTATGTTTGTATGTCTGCATCGTAACAGTGTAGAGTGGCAAGGACTATCTGTAAGACAGATCCGCCAGCATCTAATGCTACGAATCCTTGAATGATCAAGTCTTTTTCATGTTTGGCTGATGGAGGTGACGGCTTCCTGACCAGATTCCCCGATGGAGAGACTACAGGGAAACACTGCACGAACTACAGAGCTGAAGCAGAAGCCCTTTTGCAAGCCCCCTCCATAGTTCTGCCTTCAGACAAAGATCTACAGCAAGTTGTTTTTCTGTTTGATGCCATTTCAGTCCTGCAGGCATATCAGGAAGACAAACTGACGAAAAGTTGTCGTTGGCTGAAGACTCGTGCTGCAGTGGATTCCGACCACAGACACCCCTATAAAGATTCTGTGATTCCGGCCCACTATTGGGTTCTTCAGAATGAACGAACAGGCTGATCACCTGGCAAAGGAGAGCGCTACGGGCGAATAACCCAACAGCAGTATCAGCTGCAGCAAAATACGGAGCACCATCAGGGCACTCACAACGCCAATAACGTCTTGGAACGACAACCACCCGTTGTCCAGAGAGCACCAAAGTGTTATGGTGAGCTCCACACCAGGCAAAAATTACTGAACAACCACATGTACCAGAAGATGAAACTGGTGCCCTCACCAGTCTGTCCCTGTGGACAGATAGATCAGGTCAGAAAGATGCGTGGCCACTGGAAACTCCATGGCATCCAAGCTCCACGGCGGCTATAACGGCCTGGAGAAGACGGTTTTATTTACCACCCGAACAAGACTGATCGCCCTGCCTGCAGACGACAACAATTTCATGCCAATGACGACCATGACAGAAAAGTCAACAAAGCAAAATTACTTCTTGCTGAGGACATCATCGATTAAAAAGAAGACGAAAATGATCATGATGATCATGATAATAACAATAATGATGATGATGGAGGACGACGACGACAACGACAATACCACAAAATCAGGAGAGAACAAAAGGATGCAGAAAGGAAGTAAGAGAACTGATAAGCGAACCTCAAAACTGTCGCCAAGACGCAAAAAAGGTTACTACCATAATGTGGAGACGGGCCGGGGATGACAGTTGGCCTCAGTTAGCGGTCCCCAGCCAAGTCACCGGGGCAACAGACAAGAGGAGTGCCGTTATCGCCTCCAATCGCCGGCACAAGTCTTGGAGAGCACAGTCAACACAATCTGCCACCGGACGCGCGCCGCGCACTTTTCATATCGCACGTGCGGCGACCAGGAACAGCGCAGTGACGTTCTGGCTTCCAACTGCTTCCACGTTCTTCTCGCTCACGCTGAGCGCACGCGCTCACGTGCTGTTTTGGAGCGGTGTCGGGGGAAAATTTCTGCCGCCCTCTTGATCGCTGTGAATGGGATGCGGAGGTAAAGTAACAAACCTGTTTTGCTGCTCGGCCCGATCTTGTTTGGGTGGGTAGGGGGAAAACAGAGGGAAGTGCCAACAGCCATCTGTCAGGGTTGTTGTGCTGATAAGGGAGACAACTGTGTGGCGGTGTGAAGCAGTGTTGCTGTTTTAATCGTCACACTAATGGCCCCCTACTTCATCATGCCTTGAACATTAGCCACTCACCCCCGTCCCCATCATCTCTCCCACCCCAACGGACCCAGCTGAGAGGATTTCTTTTTTATAAAAAAAAAAGTCAATATGTACAGATAAACTTTGATAATCTAGAGCTGACACAAGAAAGAAAGAGAGAGAGTAAAACAATCAAGGATGCAGATTAATGACTGTATTTGCGCTTGACTTGATATTTAATTCAGTTTCGCTGTTTTTGTTTCTTTCCCTTCCCATGATGCCTGTGCTCAAACTAAAACACAAAACACTCAGGAAAAAAATACTCAGTTAGCATATACTAGTCTACTTTAATTCTCTTCTTCCCTCTTCTCCTTGTCAGCGCACAGGGCTTATGTGCCGGCTTATAACTTCCGTCATGATCATTTTGGATCTTTTCCATCACATGGCGTCAGTGATGTCAAGGCATATGGAATTCATTCCAAGCGCGGGTACGCCATCTTGAGAAACTGAAACTGAAGCTTTCTCTTCTTTGTTCTTTTCGTTTGTACCATCCTGGGTGTTGTGGAGAGATGAATAATTGGTGCTCAGCAGCAAACTGGAAGCTTGAAGAAGAGAAACGTCGATATGATTTAAACGAAATAAATGAACACACAAATGCACAGCGTGACTTCGTTTTCAGCTTTGTCTTGACCATCTTTCAGCTGTTTTCAGTTCATGACATGTACAGATATACGCTGTCATAGGAAAATAATGCGCAGGACATGTATGATGACATGACAATGTCAACTGTGAAAATACCATTGACATTGTCAGTTGAAAAAGCCTGTCGTTCTGAGATAAGAAAAAAAAGCGGGGGTGCATGTTTCAAAGATGAAAAACGTACATCCTGCATGTAATTCACATTCACTACACACACACACACACACACACACACACACACACACCACACACACACACACACACACACACTCACACACACACACACACACACTCACACACCACACACACACACACACACACACACACACACACCACACAAACACACACACACACACAAACACACACACATACACACACACACACACACACACACACACACACACACACACACACACACACACACACACACACACACAACAAACTCGCACGTTCTGCACAATGATAAATGTATAATCATATTGATCACTTCAACACGCTTGGCGCCATAAATTCCAAAATTTACGTATATTCACGACTAAATAATGATCCACACATATGACCCAAATTTAATAAAGATCCATCTTCAAATAGTTGAGAAAATCTTCACACAATGTTGTAACAAACACATGCACAGAGGCACTCACCTCTCTGCAGTCGACATAAAACATTCTCACTTAAAGAAAATGTTCCTCTTCCTGGAACACACAAGACTATGGTGACAACGAACCACCACCACGACAAAGACTTTCAGAATCAAGATGAAATCAATAGTTTCTGGCCATGAATATGAAAATGGAACGTGCTGTATGGTCAATAGTTATGAGAGGAATACAATTTCATCCATTTTAATTATTAGATGCAGACATAAGTTGGAACGGAATGCTCAGTGTAGGCGATAACAAATACCCAGGTAAAATGGAACACAGGCGATTTGGAATGAGACAATGGGTAGTGAATCAGTCAATTAGTTAGTCAGTCAGTTAGTTGGTTGGTTGGTTGGTTAGTCAGTCAGTCAGTTTGTAAGTTAGTTAGTTAGTTAGTTAGTTAGTTAGTTAGTTAGTTAGTTAGTTAGTTAGTTTGTTAGTTAGTTAGTGTTGTCTTGTTATTGTTATTTAAAGCTCAGCCGACTGCGCGGAGCCATAGCAGGGCTATGACCGCCTCAAAACATACAAAACTTCAACAGGAAAAGAAAAGAAAAGAAAATTAAGTACACATATTATCAATGCATTCGGGCACATAATCTAAGGACATGCCCCTGGCGTGACCACTCCGTCCATTTTGTCCCACAGGAGATTTAAAAAACATACCTGAATACAAATTGAAGCATACCTAAGGACACCAATTGGTTGGTTGGTTGGTTAGTTAGTTAGTTAGTTAGTTAGTTAGTTAGTTAGTTAGTTAGTTAGTTTAGTTAGTTAGTTAGTTAGTTAGTTAGTTAGTTAGTTAGTTGAATATCATATCGACCAGGACTCCAAAGTCTTTTCACAGAAAGAGTTAATTACTGGCCATGACTGTGTACATCTAACTGAGACCAATCAAGTTTCAAAGTCATAATCAAAGAGAGAAGGTTTTTTTTACATAACTATCTGTCGTCAGTGGCTTCCCTTGGACTGAGTTCTGTTCATTTTTTTTCTATGAGAAAAAAAGGAGACTGTTAACAAAGACTGGCCATCTTGTAACCTTTATTATTGTTGGTAGATTTATTGATTGATGACAAGATTGTCCACTGTCATCCAAATCAGACTCAGTGATTGATGACAAGATTGTCCACTATCGTCCCAGTCTGACTTATTGATTGATGACAAGATTATCGACTGTCATCCCAATCAGACTTATTGATTGATGACAGCATAGTCCACTGTCATCCCAATCAGACTTATTGATTGATGACAACATAGTCCACTGTCATCCCAATCAGACTTATTGATTGATGACAAGATCGTCCACTGTCATCCCAATCAGACTTATTCATTGATGACAACATAGTCCACTGTCATCCCAATCAGACTTATTGATTGATGACAGCATAGTCCACTGTCATCCCAATCAGACTTATTCATTGATGACAGCATAGTCCACTGTCATCCCAATCAGACTTATTCATTGATGACAGCATAGTCCACTGTCATCCCAATCAGACTTATTCATTGATGACAACATAGTCCACTGTCATCCCAATCAGACTTATTCATTGATGACAACATAGTCCACTGTCATCCCAATCAGACTTATTCATTGATGACAGCATAGTCCACTGTCATCCCAATCAGACTTATTCATTGATGACAACATAGTCCACTGTCATCCCAATCAGACTTATTCATTGATGACAACATAGTCCACTGTCATCCCAATCAGACTTATTCATTGATGACAGCATAGTCCACTGTCATCCCAATCAGACTTATTCATTGATGACAGCATAGTCCACTGTCATCCCAATCAGACTTATTCATTGATGACAGCATAGTCCACTGTCATCCCAATCAGACTTATTGATTGATGACAACATAGTCCACTGTCATCCCAATCAGACTTATTCATTGATGACAGCATAGTCCACTGTCATCCCAATCAGACTTATTCATTGATGACAACATAGTCCACTGTCATCCCAATCAGACTTATTCATTGATGACAGCATAGTCCACTGTCATCCCAATCAGACTTATTCATTGATGACAAGATCGTCCACTGTCGTCCCAATCAGACTTATTGATTGATGACAAGATTGTCCACTGTCATCTCAATCAGACTTATTGATTGATGACAAGATTGTCGTCCCAATCAGACGTATTGACGATGACAAGATTGTCGTTCCAGTGAAATGTATTGATTGCTGACAGGATTGTCATCCCAAATATACTTTTGATTGATGACAAGAATGCCAGCCCGTTCAGATTTATTGACTGATGACAAGATTATCACCCATGCCAGATGTACTGACAGGTGACAAGATTTCCGTTTCAATCTTTATATCTTGTTTATCTACACCGAACACCCTTTCGTTTTATTTAGCACTGAGTAGATTGTGAGAGATTTTCCCTAAAATCTCAGTATCTTGTGTACATAACCTAACCTCGGCCTTTCCCCTCATCCCTCCAGGCCCCTGTGTTTCTAAAAGTGTCAGACCGGTGTCAGGAAAGTCATCAGCTCCCCCATTAAATCATCACGGTGATTTTGTGACGGGCCGGCAAACACTGTCACGTCATCTCCTCCACGACCATAGTGACGTCATGCTTATCATGACCTCACGCCTGGCGTCACAAGGCCAGCGAGCAATAAACGCAATTAGCGGACAGCCACTGACCGCTCCCGTTGTTTGTCCACCACTCCGTTCCCTACCCTTTCATCTCTTATCGCTTAACCCTTTCGCTCTCCCACTCTCGGGTGCGGGAGTGGAAGGGTTAAGGCCCGCCACAGTTGCCATTTGGGTTGATTTCACTGAGAAGACCTTAGCAACGGTCTCTCGCCTGTGATCAGCGTTATGACGGGGTCATAATTTCTCGTCTGGCTGCCTGTCAGATTTTTGGAAGGACATCTGGTAATAACGGGAGAGTAGTGAAGATAAATAAGGATGGAATGAGACAGGCTGATTTTCTGCCTGAGTGCCATGAAATCGGTGAGAGATCACTGATGGCAAGTGATTTTCGTAAAAATTTGATCATTTTAGGGACTTGCTCACGTGATGCTGGAGAGTTGGAGTTCGAAGTTTGGAGTTTGTTCAAGAGAGAGTCATCGTGCTCGGACAACCCTATATGCGCTCCACCCAGATCTACCGGCAATTATTTAGCAAATGGTATGACAGGATCGTTAAGCTTGTGCAAACCCCTAAGGCAAGGTCTTGAGACAGGAAGGTGGGGAGAGCAGGTAACTAAACCTGTGAAATACTAAGCTGACAAAAATGACTGGATATTAAGAGCGGTAGCGAAACAAACCAGTTTTTTTTTTAAGTTGAAGGCTAGGACTGAACTCGAAACATCAGATCTTGAATCCACAGCTCTATCAACAGAGCTACCCAGATAGCTTGGGGGAAAAAATTGTGGCCCACTGGAGGGTTGAACTCACGACCGTCAGCGGCATGGTGATTTAAACAAGTAAGCTAACGAGCCACGAAGGAAAAAAAAAAACAAGCAAAAACGTGTGGCCGCCTGAGGATGGACACTACAGATACCTCTACACCCGTGTGTAAGAATGTCTGTGACCGATTCATTTATTTGTCATAGCCAGTGATTTATTTATTTTTCACAGACAATGATTCATTTATTTGTCATAGCCAGTGATTTATTTACTTGTCATAGACAATGATTTATTTACTTGTCATAGCCAGTGATTTATTTGTTTGTCATAGCCAGTGATTTATGTATTTGTCATGGCCAGTGATTTATTTATTTGTCACAGCCAGTGATTTATTTACTTGTCATAGACAATGATTTATTTACTTGTCATAGCCAGTGATTTATTTATTTGTCATAGCCAGTGATTTATTTACTTGTCATAGCCAGTGATTTATTTACTTGTCATAGCCAGTGATTTATTTACTTGTCATAGCCAGTGATTTATTTGTTTGTCATAGCCAGTGATTTATTTATTTGTCATAGCCAGTGATTTATTTACTTGTCATAGCCAGTGATTTATTTACTTGTCATAGCCAGTGATTTATTTACTTGTCATAGCCAGTGATTTATTTATTTGTCATAGCCAGTGATTTATTTACTTGTCATAGCCAGTGATTTATTTGTTTGTCATAGCCAGTGATTTATTTACTTGTCATAGCCAGTGATTTACATATTTGTCATCATTTGTCATAGCCCCTTCCAGAAATGTAAATAACAAAAAAGAAATCCTAATTCGTCAATCCTTAGACAGAGAAAGCGACAGACAGACAGACAGAGTTGAAGCTTAACACTTAAAAATACATTACTACTCAAGGACGATAGCATTGGATCCATGAAAATGATTAATCTTCATTTTCCAACGACAGAGAGTGAAAGAGCAAGAGAGACAGACAGACACAGACAGACACAGACACAGACAGAGAGACACAGAGACAGAGACAGAGAGAATCCCATAGCAAACCAAAACTCCCGTAATAATCACACGATGCGCCAAATCACAAATTTAACGCCAGGACTTCTTGTTCCACCGTCACGTTCCAATCCACCTCAACCACGAAGATTTCTCATTATTCACAGCCCCCATTTTACCACCCATCGACCTCCACCCTAACCCCTACACACACACGCACACACACACACACACACACACACACACACACACACACACACACACACACACACATACACACACACATACACGCACGCATACACACACACACACACACACACATACACGCACGCATACACACACACACACACATACACGCACGCATACACACACACACACACAACACACACACACACACACACACACGCATACACACACACACACACACACACGCAAGCATACACAGTCGCATCCTCGCATGGACAGTGGCATCGTCCCACAGACAAAACATATTCAACTAACCATACACAATAATGGAGTCATCTCATAATCGCTGAGCACCTCAGCAGACACGTTCCCTTTCCTCGTGCATGCCCGGTAACTATTGACTTCATCTCGTGGCTGTCCACTGATGCTGATGGAACTATCGTGGTGGTAGCTGGTAGCCAGCGCCGTGGTTTGTTTGTTCCGGGAAGAGAAACTCGTATTTCTATCTGCTGCTTTGCTTCGGCAATCCGGATGTCCTTCCGGAGACAAGTTAAATGGAAGGGCTGAGGTCGGA
>CM060307.1:57691480-57703980 GCA_030674185.1 Monoplex corrugatus
GCAGTCAGGGGAAGATACAGTGCGAGGGCTCCAGCAATCAGCTGATTATAGTTCTACCCCCTTGTTTTGACTGGTGGCCAATCTTATTCTTTGCCCGGCCCATTTGTCCTTCCCACCCTCCATCCCCGCTCTTAATCGAGAACCCTTCCCTCCTTCCCCCTTCCCTCCTCCTTTCTTTCCCCCTCTCTCCCCTCCCCCTTCGCCCCTGTGTGCCTTCTGTGGTGGTGTCGAGTCATGGCGGCACCATCTGTCGTCTTGTAGTCTGTGCTGGTGGAACACTTGTCCTCCAGTCTCCGGCCTGGAACTGCAGGACTGGCACTTTTTTCCCCTCAGAGAAAAGGAACAGACTACGATCGACACTATGGGAGACCACTGGCGGATCATTGTATGACTTGTTCTATGATCCAGCCATTTAGTAAATGGCGAATCATATAGATAAATAGATGGATAGATAGGTCGGTATGGTAGGTAGTAGGTAGGTATATAGATAGATAGATAGATTAGATTAGATAGATTAGATAAATAGATAGATAGATAGATAGACAGACAAATAGATAAATAGATAGATAGACAGACAGACAAATAGATAAATAGATAGATAGATAAATAGACAGATATAGACATATATAGATATAGATTTACTTTTTTTTTAGAAGTTGATGTGTCCATTTCAATAGTAAGAAACTCTTGGGAAATCCGGACAGCAGAAGGTCTTCAGAGTAGAAGCCCCTGTCAAGCAAGTTCTCTAAGAGGATTCGGGCTGCATCTAGGTCATGACTCCTAGATATATCTGTGCTCTTGCTTTTTTTTCATAGAAATTTGTCCTCCACCCGAGTTCAAACTCAGGTACCCAGGCTGGTCAGCGTCTCGAGGCCAACTCAGCCTTGTGCGAGTTTTAACACTAAGCTATGGACACAGGCAACACATAGGGGAATTTTAAGTCCATGGAGTTTACTTGTTCCTCTCGACCAGATCCAGCTGGAGTTTAGTCTCCATTGCCTTTATGGCTCTGGTCTTTTTTTTCCCAGGGATTGAGAGCTGTTTCATGGGGTCAGGCTGATGTTCCTATCCATCCCCTTGCTCCAACCTCCACGACGAGAACTTAAGACACAAAAACTGGATTTCTTCATGTTGCTAGCTAGACTTGGCTTACTTTTCAGTCTTGTAGATATGGAATCCAAAACAAATGTGACTGCCCTCGTTCAAGCGAACAGGAACTAGAAAAAACACGAAAGAAGTATCAGAATACGTATTTAATACAACCAGACAAGACAGGTGCAAATCTTTTCTCACACTGAACGAAGCAGCAGGGACGTTTCAGTATTTTTCTCCTAAGTTTTGTATTCGGTGTTTGTTTGTTTGTGATCTTACGCTTGACAAAGGCCAGTTGGCCGAACATTTGCGCCTGGTTGTATTAAATACGCGTTCTGATTCCTTTTTTTTTCCCCGTGTTTTTTTCTGGTTCTTGTAGATATGGGTTTCCTCCATTCTACAAGACTGAAAACTATGTCGATTGTTTTTATAGAAATTGATGTGTTCGTTTCAAACAAATATTTCATGGTAGTAGGGATGGGTTCAACTTGATGGAATAACATATTCCTTTGATTACTGTTCGACGACACGCACTCACATGGCATCCAAAATCCAATCAAACTAAACCATGCCTAGTCTATGTTCTTGACCAAAACATGTCCACATCACAATATTGACTATGTAGTCCATACTTTCTAGTCAGCGTACACATACACACAGACAAACAGACACACAAACATACATACACACACTCATACACACACACACACATGCACACACCACATACACATACACACAAACACAAACACACACACACACATACACACACACACACACCACCACGCACGCACGCACGCACGCACACGTACACGTACACCAGGAAGTGAGGAGTTCGGAAAGTGTTGATCACGGTAATACACTTTTCTGTTTCCTGGTCCCCTAAGACAGTTTCTCCATAGATCCCGGTCAGTGTTCACTGCTAAAGAGGGACAATATCCTGTAGGGGAATCATGTGTCTTCCTTTTAGCTCACGATACGGGTACGTGTGGATGTGGCCTCGTCCTCGGCGTTTATCGAAAGTCAGTCTTCGTACAATCTCACTGGGCTATTCGTGAATAAACAAGCTAATATTGATAAGATTGACCACCTCTCTCTCTCTCTCTCTCTCTCTCTCTCTCTCTCTCTCTCTCTCTCTCTCTCTCTCTCTCTCTCTCTCTCTCTCTCTCTCTCTCTCTCTCTTTCTCACTCTCTCTCTTTTCTCTCTCTCTCTCTCTCTTCTCTCTCTCTCTCTCTCTCTCTCTCTCTCTCTCTCTCTCTCTCTCTCTCTCTCTCTCTCTCTCTCTCTCTCTTCTCTCTCTCTCTCCCCTTGATTTTCCAATGTTGTATCATTTTGATGTTTCTATGTTACTGAAGCGCAGAATCGCCCAGGTTCGCTCCCCGGCGTGGGAAAAAAAAAATAGACAACAGCAGAAGGGCATCCAGGAGTCATGACCTGGATGTGGCCCGGCCCCCCGAGAGTGTAAGGAGTTCAGGGCCGAAACACTTGTCTAAAGGGGGTTATTTCTCTGAAGACCTTCTGTTGTCTAGCTCTCCCTAGAGTTTCTTTCTACCTGTAATTCATTGGTACTCACACAGATTGTTAAAGGTATGCAACTGCATTAATGTAGACACTCGAAGATAGGATGTAAAAAGTCAATGTGCTTATGCAACTACCCTCGAAAATTAATAGATGTCTTTTGTTATTGTTCTCTCTCTCTCTCTCTCTCTCTCTCTCTCTCTCTCTCTCTCTCTCTCTCTCTCTCTCTCTCTCTCTCTCTCTCTCTCTCTCTAACATGATTATAATTATTTTTTATCCTATCATCTTTGCAAAATCTGAAACGTGCGACGTCTTTGTTCTCTTTGTCGGAGCCAATGTGAATAAAAGGATTGTAATTGCTTATGCACAATATTTAGGATGCCGTATTGCCGCTTCCAAAAGTACAAGACAAACCTCGCAGGTGTGGATGTTCGTCTGTGCGTATGCTTTCATGGTGTTTGGTTCCCACTTACACACACACACACATGCACACACACATGCACGCACGCACACATGTACGCGCGCACACATTCACAAACACACACATACAATTTAGACAAAGGTATACTCAGAACAAGACAAGCTGGAACAAATGTGTATACGCGAGGGTCGTTGAATAAACAACACGTGCTTGTGTTTTTATTTTTTGCCAAAGATTTTTTTTTTTTTTTTTTTTTTTGTAACACGAGAGAGAGGATAGGGCTCAGGGAAATGCGCTTCTAGATTCCTTACTTCCGTCACACACACACACACACACACACACACACACACACACACACACACACACACACACACACACACACACACACACACACACAACACAACACACACACACACACACACAACACACACACACACACACACACACACAAACACCCCACTCCCCTACTCGTTGATCTCCCTAATCCTCCACAAATGATGCTCACTGATCAATTTCTAGTGCTGACAGAACCACATGCCTGCCCCCTTACTGGAGTCCAAGGTGCAAGAGGAAATAAACACGTCTAACGTTCAGGACATTGTTCTCTCCCCTCCTGTTACTGTTAGTGTCTCTCTCTCTCTCTCTCTCTCTCTCTCTCTCTCTCTCTCTCTCTCTCCTCTGTCTCTCTCTCTCTCTCTCTCTCTCTCCTTCTCTCTCTCTCTCCTCTCTCTCTCTCTCTCTCTCTCTCTCTCTCTCTCTTCGAACAGCTTTCAGCAAAAGATGCCAGATGGGGCGACCCACTTCAAAGGAACCATCCGGGGTCTGGAATCACCCGGAGTCGCGCGCCCTCTATCGATCCGCATTGCCGCCGTCTAACGGGAGCACAGAAGGGGCGATAAGCCAGTCATTGACATGCTGCAAGAGAGCACTAGTTACCGTTATTGGCGCTGGGGTGGTCGGGAAGGCGCGTTACCGAACTTGTGAATAGCGTGGCTTGTAGAGTGTGGCGCCCCCCTGTGGCGCTGTTGGTCAGGTTGCTTGACTAATCAGTGACGTGGAACGATGGCGAAACAATCGGTGAAGATTAAAGTGAAGATAGCAGTCGGGAAACCGCAAGGCACGTGATGGGGAAATTGTCCATGTCGCTATAACTAGAAACGCGCACAGTCTTAACGGACTGGAAGAACATAAACCGGTAAGTGTACTACAGTAGTCAAGTGGGTAAGACCTACGACTTCCAATCAGAATGTCATGGGTTCAGTCCGCCCTGACTTATCCTGTCTGGTGGATAAAAGGTGGAGATTTTTCACATTTTTCAGGTGAACATTTGAGCAAACCTGTTAGTACCTAAACACGGAACATCAAATATGCACGCTAATGTCGTGTGTGTCAGTATCCGATGGTTTAGAGAAACATGAAAGCGCCCTGCCTGCAAACCAGCTATAGATGAGGATATGCAAACTGTGCAGCAACATACCGCCTGCACAGTCTGGGCAAAACAATGTGCATACACGCCTCTGCTTAAAGAAAAAAAAACGCATAAAAAACGGAAAGGAGGCAATAGACGGTAAGATATATTTATTATAAGCCCTCTCTCTCTCTCTCTCTCTCTCTCTCTCTCTCTCTCTCTCTCCTCTCTCTCTCTCTCTCTCCTCTCTCTCCTTCTCTCTCTCTCTCTCTCTCTCTGCTGTCTCTCTCTTTCTCTCTTCTGTCTCTCTCTTCTCTCTCTGCTTCCTCTCTCTCCTCTCTCTCTCTCTCTCTCTCGTTCTTCTATTCTTCTTTTCTTCTCTCTCTCTCTCTTCCTCTCTCTCTTTCTGTCTTCTTCTTCTCTCTCTCTCCTCTCTTTCTTCTCTCTCTCTCTCTCTTCTCTCTCTCTCTTCTCCTCCTCCTCTCTCTTCTCTCTCTCTCTCTCTCTCTCTCTCTCTCTCTCCTCTGTCTCTTCTCTCCTCTCTCTCTCTCTCTCCTCCTCTCTCTCTCTCCCCCCCCCCCCCCCGCGATCCTTGAGTGTACGCAAAACCGTGTGTGTTGTCAAGGTCTTAATAAAATGAGCGGTAGGTGTGGGTGGTGGAAGCGTAGAACTGAACCTACGAATAATACTGGCTGATACCACTAGAATGATGACAGCAGTACCTAGATGGGTAGCAAACCATTCAGTACGACATGTTTCTTTTCAATACTTCTTCATTAATCCACGTTCAAAAAATTAATTTAAATGTGCACACATATGTACAGCATTTTTACATCTACTTAAAACACAAACAAAAAACCCCACCATAAAGCTTGTAATGGTCAAAACCCCTCAACGAATCAGACCATCCACACAAAAACAACAGCCGTTCATTCGAGTCTCTTCCGTATTTAAACTTAAGACAATAAAACGTCGACTTTTTATTTTGTCGGTTGGGACTGAACATAATACATCATATGCGTATCCTAAGTCCATGGCTTTATCAACACAGCCAGTCAACCCAGAGCGAAATAAAAAAATAAAAAAAAGATAAATAAACAAACAAAAATAAAAACGATAAACCTGTGGGTTGGTATCGAACCCAGGACCCCTACGTTATCAGCAAGGTGTTTTAGCCAACGGAGCTGATGGGCCATTGGTTAACCCTTTGACTCACGTGCCCCGTCCACCAGCATCCTGCATTGTCAACCATGCTAGCAAAGCCAAAACTCAAGCCTTTGACTCCCTCACCCTATCCACTAGTTTCCTGCAGGAAGTTGGTGGATTGTTCTGAGGGAGTCAAATGATAAGTTTTTGCAATTGGTGGATAGCGTGCAGGAGTCAAAGGGTTGATGATGAGATGATGATGATGATGATGATGATGATGATGATGATGATGATATAATAACATATAATAATAGTAGTAATAATAATAATAATGATAAAATACTCTCAATGAAGTAAACACAAGCAAAGGTTTAAAGAGATCAAAGAGAAGGAAGATCTCTAAATAAAACACAAACAACACACGCACAAACGTGTAGCAAACACAACATAAACTAGCAGCTAAAACAACATCAAAACTAGAAAAGAATGAATACAATGGTCACAGCAAGAAGACAAGTACTGAGTTTTGCTAGGGAACGATATTTGGAAGTTGCTTGCTGGTTTTTCGTTGGCAGTTTTGTTTTTGTTTGTTTGTTGTTTGTTGTTGTTTGTTTGTTTGTTTGTTTGTTGCTTGCTTTGTTTGTTTGTTGTTGTTTCGTTTTTGTTTGTTGGTTTTTCTTTGTTGTTTTTTGTTGTTTTGTTGTTGTTGTTGTTGTTGTTGTTGTTGTTGTCGTTGTTGTCCTGTTGTTGTTGTTGTTGTTGTTGTTGTAATGTCAAATTTTGTTGTGTTTCTTTTTTTTCACAGTTAATATTGTTTACAGTTTTATTTCTTTTTCTGCTGTTCAAATTGTGTTCGTTTTGTTTATTGTTTTTTTATGATTGTTGTTATTATTATTGTTGTTTCGCAGGAGTGGGGTCTTTTATACGATGGAGGGATTGGTTTGGTTTATTTGCTTTTTCCCCTAGGTGGATCGAGTGAGGAGGAAAGGAGGGAAGCTCACATTCAAACTGAAAGTCAGTCTCACAATCAGCTAGACCAGCTTTGTCACTAGAAAAGTCATAAACCAAATCAGGAAGAAGGGAACAGAAGATATAAAAAAAAAGAACAATTATCACAAAACCCGAAAACTAACTGTCACTTTTCAGTCACGTGTGCTTCCACAAATGTCTTTACCCTGTTTGGCCTAAAACTCTTATTACTTGTCACATTCACTTAACCCTTCGACTCCCGCTCCCTAACCAACAACTACAAAAACTTATCCTTTTGACTCCCACGCCATTTCTGTAGGAAGCTGGTAGAAAGGGCGAGGGAGTCAAAGGGTTAAGTTTTTGCTTTGCTCGTACGGTTGACAATGCAGGATGCTGGTGGATACTGTGCGGGAGTCAAAGGGTTAATGAAGATGTTTGCTCCTCCTGCAAAGATTACAACATGAAACTTATGTCTGTTGCAAAGATTACAACAACTTATATTTCAGCAATCGTACAAGTCTACTAAAAATTCAATCAACACAAATACTTGAGTGTTTCCAGTCTGGAGTTTGTACATGAGGGATTCATGGCACTGCACTTATCAGGTATTCACAGCCAGCCAGCCCGCTGAAGGTCAAATCCGTCTATGCGACGGGTCCACGAAGTGAACATGCACCTTGAGGGGTTTCCTTCCTACCTGTGATTTCATTATTCTTACCATTATGATAATTTGTTATAATCGTCATTGTCTTCTCAGTAATTGTTGTATGATACGTCCTTTCTTATGTTGTCTATCGTTGATGTTTTTGTTGAAGAAAGATGGTAAAGTAATTCCGAAAAATCTCACGTTTCTTGCCTCCATACAGACAGGTGTGTTTTTTTTGTTTTGTTTTGTTTTGTTTCGTTTTTCTTTTTTTTCTTTTTTCTTTTCTTTTCTTTTCTTTTCTTTTGCGTAAATATAAACTCGAAAATTTTCCAGTTTCGTTCAAATTTTCAGAATCGTGAAAATCTGGGGAAATATCTGGCCCAACGTGTTACCTTTCTATCTTTAATTAGTACACCATTCCCTAAAAAAAATGTTTCTGATGATAAGTAAAATCGGAAAAGAAAAGACAGAAAAAAAGAAAAGAAAAGAAAAAAGAAAGAAAAAGGTTTAAAAACATTTTTTTCAACGAGGAACTCACCAACTTAACATGTTCGTCTGAATTTATGTCTCGGCGAGTTCCCCCAAGCACACACATACTTGATGCAAGATTCATTCACAAACAACACACACACAACAAGCCACCACACACACACACACACACACACACACACACACACACACACACACACACACACACACACACACAACACACACACACACACAGTGACAACCCTAGATTACTGGACTTTCTTGCAAGACTCAAAAAAAAAAAACCATACAGATTCAAAGAAACAAAAATCTTTTTCAAACGAAATACTTCAAAACCAAAACTTACTTGTTTACTAAGGTCATATACGACTAGGTAAACAAAATGTGTGTGTTGTGTGCGTGCTTGTACGTGCGGGCGTGTGTGTCTGTCTTTGTCCGTGCGTGTGTGCGTCTGCAAGCGAACATGTGTGCACGTGTGTGTATTTTTCAAATACACAGAACAAGTATCACATTTTAAAAATGTCGAACATAAAACACACTTGTTATCCAGAAATGTTTTAAATTTTGTCAGATTGGATAAAAAACATATTTCTCGTCATCAGATTTATTTATTTATTCATTTATTTATTTGTTTATTTATTTATTTATATATTATTCATTTATTTTTATTTATTTATTTATTTATCTTTTTATTCATTATTTATTTATTTATGTATTTATTTGTTCATTTGTTTATTTGTCTTTGCCTGAAGGGTCTCGGCGGACGTCTGAACTCACTGTGTCGGTGTGTCTGTGGATGTCTCTCTGTATGTCTCTCTCTGTGTGTGCGCGCGTGTGTGTCGGTCTGTGTGTATATGTGTGCGTTTGTCTGTGCATCTGTCTGTGTGTACATGCTTTTTTTTTTGTCTATATGTGTATGTACATTTGTATGTATATTTATGTGTGTGAGTCTGTCTCAGTTTTGACTCTCTCTGTCTCTGTCTGTCTGTCTTTCTGTCTGTCTGTCTCTCTCTCTCTCTTTCTCTGTCTCTTTCTCTCACCTTCTCCCTCTCTCATCCACACATTCAAAACCTTACTCGAGTGCGCGCACGCAAAATTTTTAATGGTACTAAAAGATGTTTGTAACACAAAGAAGTAGTTCTGTCATGCATTCAATGTTTACAGATAATTCTAATTACGGGTCAAGCAACTTTAGAGACTCAGATAAACAAGCACACAAAAACTTTGAAATATACCGTTTAGTGTTTGCTGTTGTTGTTGTTGTTGTCGTTGTCGTTGTCGTTGTCGTTGTCGTTGTCGTTGTCGTTGTCGTTTTGTTGTTGTTTTTAACAAATGACATTCAAGACCAAATTCTTTGAGAGAAAAAAGTTAATGACATTTTTGCAAACCAAAGAAATCGTGTGTATGATCGAAGTATTTAAAGAAGCATCGTTCATTACAAAAAGAAAGAAAGAAAGGAAGGAAGGAAGGAAGGAAAGAAGAAAGAAAGAATGAATGAAAGAAAGAAAGAAAGCAAAGAAAAAAAGAAACAAACAAAGAAAACAAAAAAATCAAGAAAAAAGAAAGAAAATACAAGGAGCGTAGACATGATAGATCTATACATTTATAAACACACTGAAAAATGTCCATCATTTGAAACTTGTGTGTTAAGCTTTAAAATGTCCATCATTTGAAACTTGTGTGTTAAGCTTTTTTGTCCAGTTAATTTTCCAAGTATAAATAGAAAGATGAATTAGATAGATAGACAGACAGACAGATAGATAGATAGATAATAGGTAGATAGATAGACAGATAGATAGATAGATAGATAGATAGATAGATAGATAGATAGATAGAGAGATAGAGAGAGATAGAGGGGAGAGAGAGAGAGGGATACATACATACATACATACATACATACATACATACATACATACATACATACATACATACATACGTAAGTACGTATGCACGTACGTATATACATACATAGATAGACAGATAGGCAGGCAAGTAGATAGATAGGTAGACAGAAAGACAGACAGACAGAGACAGAGACAGAGACAGAGACAGAGAGACAGACAGAGGGAGAGAGAGAGGGAGATCCACCAAGTATTGTTCGATGTCCTCATACTTAAAACCGATGACTGTCTGTTTTTCGTTTTTCTGTTATTCTTTCCTTTTAACTTTGTTGTATATCGATTTCTTTATTTGTTCGTTTTTTTTTTCTTCTCTTTTTTAACTTTTTGAAAACGTTAGCTGAATACACTTAAAAGCAAAATCATTCAAATTTCGTCATTTTCAGTCTTTTTTATTTTTTTTTTCCTTAATCTTGTTAGTTATCTCAAAGAACTGAATGGCCTAAAATCGAAAATAGAATCTTACAGTTTAATCCATATGATCGCAGGATTTCTCCTGTGTGAAGAAAAACTTAAAAGTATGCTTTTCGTGTTTAATTTCTCGAGGGAAAAATGTATTATCAATAGTCTGTCTTCTTATCGCAACAGAAAATTCTGTTGGTATCATTTTGTTTGTTTAGTACTGACATTTTCAAAAGAAGGACATACAGAATGATTATGCTCTTGCAAACATCGATAACCAAAAGTTGGACTGACTTGAAAAAAAAAGAAATCCATTTGTCATTCAAGAAAAAAAGCACGCACAGACACAGAGAAAAAAGAAACAACAAAAAAATAGAAACGAAGACAAAGAGACTATTTAATAAACACTGAACAAAACAAACAACTTTAATGTGATAAACAAAAAAGCTGATTTCGTTAAACAAAAAAAGCAGAAAGAAACACACCCTATGCAGAAAAGAAAACAAAACAAACTACAAAGAAAGTAAGCAATCTAAAACCAACAAACAGCAAAAAGGATTGTAACTTTATTATGACTGAAATATTTAACTATCTCATTAAGTGACTGAATTTATGAAATAAATAGAAAGATACCGCTTCTGGTCTTTTCGTATATTTGTTTTTGTTTTCTTGTTACTTTATTCGTTTGTGTTTGTTATGTTTTGTTTGTTTTCTTTGTTTTTGTTTTGTTTGTTTGTTTGTTTGTTCGTTTGTTTGCTTGTTTTGCTTGATTTGAAGAAGAACACTATAAGACCACAAAAGTGACCAGTCATCAAGCCACGACGGACAGACAATAAAAAAGAAAGGAAATGCACGGTCACAAAAAAAAGACAGAAAAAAAGGAGACAGAGACAGTGACAGAGAAAATAGACAATATAAGTAAGATAAGAAAGAAACGATGGAGGGGGGGAAAAGACGACAAAGAAAGTAAAACTATATAGCATCAACCACAAACACTCACCGCAAGTCAGGTCTCAGCTAGAAGAAGTTTGCAAATTAAAAAGGCAGCACGAATTCATGCCAGACTCTAGGACGGAAGGGGTGTGGGGAATTCCTCCGTTGTTCTCTGACATCAGTCTGACATCCTAACTTCTTTGTGTAGAACAATAAATGTGACAGTATGACCAACACCCGCTACATATGGGAACGTACCTTAGCCTATTGGCTGTAGATGACAAGAGATATCACTGCCTGCGTCTAAGTTTGTTGCAGAATTGGTAAATGATGTAGTCAGTGGCACTTTCCTAAGTTGACAACTGTCGTCTTCCCCCTCCACTTCACACATCCGGTTCCAGAAGAGGCTGTCCAGTGACTCTGAAAGAAAGCAAGTCCCAACCAGTTCTGGAAGAATACTGTTTGAAGCACCCCTGTGTCAAACGGTACCCGGGGCTTTTTGTAGGCTGAAGTCGAGTGCCCATCATTCATTATGCAAATGTATGTACCCGTGACTTCTCATAGGGCTGTCCCGTCATCCTAGCGGCATCTGTCACTATTTCACCTCTCTGTGTGTATCCTTCCGCCCCATAACACCTCCCTCACTATTATCTCTTCGCTCTCCCCCCCCCACCCCCTTCCCGCCTCCGCCCTGCCCACGGGCCGCCACTGCCAGGGAAAGCAGCCAATGGGAGAGGAGGACACAAGGCGCGTGACGGTAGCAGTGAGGCGATTGGAGCTAATTGTCCGCCACACACTTCACCTTAGCAATGATTTGATTAGCTTCCGTTCGCAATGACTGCAGTTACAGGAGAAACAGTTCCAGGGCAGGCAGGGTGGGGAATAGACTAGCTCCATCAGTCTTTGATTGAAAAAAGAAAACAAAAATGTGTTCTCGCTCTTGATGTACATGTATGTTACCACTACAGACATACCGCATTTGGGTCATTCTACCTGCGAGATCTATGATAGGCATAGGGATTCAGTGCAGTGGGCGACCCACGTGGTTAAACCCTCTGCCAGGGAGGCTAGAATCCCGAGTTCGAATCATAGATCGGAAAGGTTTTTGTTTTTTTCTCTCACTCCCTCCCCTCCCCAACGCTCGCTCCAGTAGATCTTAAGTGGTGGTCTAAGTGCTAGTATTTCGGGAAACGATGAACCGAGATTTCGTCTGCTGTACGCACTCAGCGCACGTTAAAGATCCCACGGCAACATACGAGTTGTTCTTGGGAAAATTCTACAGAAAAATTCATGTTCATAGACAGACAGAAATACACGCATGCAGAAAAAACAAGAAGAAATGGGTGGTGCTGCATTGCGGCGATGCGCTCTTCACAGGTAGAGCAGTTCGAATTTCACATGATAAATCCATTGTGACAACAACAAACAAACAGACAGACAAAATATTAGCACGTATTTTCTTTCTTAACAGTAGCTTCTGTCAAAGTAGATAGTTACTAAAATGATCAGTTTTTGTCGCTGCTTTAAGTTCGTCAAGATTGTAAGGCTTAAAAAGTTTTGGCCGTTAATCTTTAATTTTA
>CM060307.1:57706480-57721480 GCA_030674185.1 Monoplex corrugatus
TCAGGGGGGATTTCCTGGCATGGATGCGAAATCTTGCTAATTCATTTCAAGCGTGCATCAAGAGTTCAGGTACATTAGATTACTGGGGAGAAACATCTTAACCCTTTGACTCCTGCACCCTGTCCACCAGCATCCTGTATTGTCAACCATGCTAGCAAAGCAAAAACTTAACCTTTGACTTTCTCACCCTATCCACCAGCTTCCTGCAGAAGCTGGTGGATAGAGCGAGGAAGTCAAAGCAAAGGGTTAAAGGAAGCTGGTGGATAGGGTGAGGAAGTGAAAGGGTTAATTTTTTTGCAGTTGGCGGATAGGGTGCGGGAATCACAAGGTTAAAGTAGATATTACTCTAACGCTGATGGAAAACGGCAAACAGGGTTTTCCTGTTTCTAGATGAAGACACTTTCGACAGTGCAGCCCTGTGTTATTGGTGGCTGGAGACTTCTCTGTGAACAATGCATATATGTCCTCAGCTCTTTTCTCTTTGTTCCCATTTTGGTGTTCCCAGTTTTGTACGATGCCCGTTACCATGTGTTCCACCCCTTATGAATGACAATAGGACACCATATGTTAACCCCTATCGATGATCAGAGGATAACAGTACACCATATGTTAACGCCCTCTGGATTATCATAGGACAATAGGACACCATATGTTAACCCCTATCGATGATCAGAGGACAACAGTACACCATATGTTAACTATCGATGATCAGAGGACAACAGTACACCATATGTTAACGCCCTATGGATTATCATAGGACAATAGGACAACATATGTTTGACCCCCTTTGGATGATCATAGGACAATAGGAACCATATGTTAACTCCTTATGGGTGATCATAGGACACCAGGAAACCATATCTTAACTCCTTATGGATGATCATAGGACAATAGGACACCATATGTAACTCCTTATTGATGACCATAGGACAACAGGACACCATTGCTCAACTCCTTATTGATGACCATAGGACAACAGAACACCATTGCTCAACTCCTTATGGATGACCATAGGACAACAGGACACCATTGCTCAACTCCTTATGGATGATCACAGGACAACAGGACACCATCTGTTAATCCGCTATAGATGATCATAGGACACCAGGACACCATATCTTAACTCCTTATGGATGATCATAGGACAATAGGAATCATATGTAACTCCTTGTGGATGATCATAGGACACCAGGACACCATATCTTAACTCTTTAAGGATGATCATAGGACACCAGAACACCATATCTTAACTCCTTGTGGATGATCATAGGACACCAGGACACCATATCTTAACTCTTTAAGGATGATCATAGGACACCAGGACACCATATCTTAACTCTTTAAGGATGATCATAGGACACCAGGACACCATATGTTAACTCCTTGTGGATGATCATAGGAACACCAGGACACCATATCTTAACTCCTTATGGATGATCATAGGACACCAGGACATCATATGTTAACTCCTTATGGATGATCATAGGACACCAGGACATCATATGTTAACTCCTTATGGATGATCATAGGACACCAGGACATCATATGTTAACTCCTTATGGATGATCATAGGACACCAGGACACCATATGTTAACTCCTTGTGGATGATCATAGGACACCAGAGACATCATATGTTAACTCCTTATGGATGATCATAGGACACCAGGACATCATATGTTAACTCCTTATGGATGATCATAGGACACCAGGACACATATGTTAACTCCTTATGGATGATCATAGGACACCAGGAACCATATGTTAACTCCTTTGGATGATCATAGGACACCAGGACACCATATGTTAACTCCTTTAGGATGATCATAGGACACCAGGACATCATATGTTAACTCCTTATGGATGATCATAGGACACCAGGACACCATATGTAACTCCTTATGGATGATCAAGGACACAGGACACCATTGTAATCCGTATGATGATCATAGGACACCAGGACACCATATCTTAACTCCTTATGGATGATCATAGGACAATAGGACATCATATGTAACTCCTTGTGGATGATCATAGGACAACAGGACACCATATCTTAACTCTTTAAGGATGATCATAGGACACCAGGACACGATATGTAACTCCTTATGGGTGATCAAAGGACAAAAGGACACCATATGTAACTCCATATGGATGATCATAGGACACCAGGACACCATATGTAACTCCTTATGGATGATCATAGGACACCAGGACACCATATGTAACTCCTTATGGATGACTATAGGACAGTAGGACACCATATGTTAACTCCTTATGGATGATCATAGGACACCAGGACACCACATGTTAACTCCTTATGGATGATCATATGACACCAGGACACCATATGTTAACCCCTGTGGATGATCATAGGACAATAAGACAACATATTTGAATCCCCTGTGACTGAGTGATTACTGTCGTTGGTAATGGCTTAGTAGGCAGAGGGTTTGTTGTTGTTGATGGTGGTGGTGGTGGTGATGGTGGTGATGGTGGTGGTGGTGATGGTAGTATGGTGGTGGTGTAGTGGTGGTGGTGGTGTTTTTATTTTATTTTATTTTATTTTTTTGTTTTTGTTTGTTTGTTTGTTTTTAGTAAATTGAATCAGAGCAGACCCTGTTGAGGTTCTACCGAAGTGACACAGCAGTAGTGCAGAGTCTCCTCTGCCGGATGTTCCTACTACAGCTTGACGTCTCTGACCGAGACTGAACGAACTTGATTGAAGTTGGTGGTTGTTGAGCAGCCAGAATGAGCTCCGAGGTATCTAAGCCTTGAGTGGTATAAAAGATTGGGGAGCAGATAATAACAGTGATGATGATGATGATGATGATGATGATGATGATGATAATGATGATGATGATGATGATGATGATGATGATTTTAAAAAAAACGGAGAAAATAAATATAAATAAGAAAACAAACCATGAAAAAGACAAAC
Source organism: Monoplex corrugatus (assembly GCA_030674185.1). Classification (NCBI taxonomy): domain Eukaryota; kingdom Metazoa; phylum Mollusca; class Gastropoda; order Littorinimorpha; family Ranellidae; genus Monoplex; species Monoplex corrugatus. Next base: position 57,709,420 of record CM060307.1, read on the forward strand.
CCAGGTCACCATGAGCAAGGCACAAAGAGTCATAGAATCTTAAACACTTTTGTATTCTATCATGAGGATGAGGATGGTGTGTTGTTTCGCTTTAACATTTCATGACAGGACCGTAATTTACTCAAACAGGCCACGTAAAAGTTATGTTTCACCACAAAAGGCAGAAAATGCCGTCTAATCTTCCTATCTCAAGAATACAATTCACGCATCGTTCTGGGTTGGTGCCACGAAGGCTGACTACCGGATCAAATAAAGTACTGACTTGGGATTTGAACCTCCACCTTCCGGGACCATAGTTTGAATCACTGGACATTCTGTTTCATTTGTTGGAGAAATTAACCATGTTTGCCTCCCTTTCACCCTAGAGTGCTTTCCGTTTCTCCGCAAGTTTGTCTCCTTTTATGAGGCGGGGTGACCTCCCCTGGAGATGATGGTGGCCGGGCTGGTGCCGAGGTGTCGGGCAAAACACATCTTTAACAAACCGTTAACGACTTGTTCCGGCAAGGGTCACTCGGGCCTGGTCATCTCCAATGGGTCCCCCGAGGAGGAGGAGGTGGACGGCGTGTTTGGGCACAGTGGTCACGCCATGGCCCTCGCTGTGCCTCGTGTGGACAGCGGGCAGTGGCACGCTAACTGCACGCGGGTCTGTGTCCCGCCCATCCCGCCCATCCCGCCCACCCGGCGCTGGTCAATGGCCGCCGCTTTGAGAGGGCCGTGTCAGGTGTGAGAGTGGTGTGGATTGAGCTAAAAACACTAAGCGTCGTTAGACAAAAAGACTAATAACTGTAGCAGTCTCTTCAGGGGATAAAAAGACAGGATTATCAAGCCATACCGATATTCTCTTTTACGTTTTGATGGTGCTGTTTTGTATGGACAAGGCCATCTTCCAAATGTGTCCTGGTCTCTCTCAGTTTGTTTGTTTTTTTCCAGTTCTTCATGACACGTCATATACCTGATGTCTGTATGGCACAGATCCTAAAATACCCCATATACACATGGCATACAGCACAGATCTTAAAATACCCCATACACATGGCACACAGCACAGATCTTAAAATACCCCATACACATGGCACACAGCACAGATCTTAAAATACCCCATACACATGGCATATAGCACAGATCTTAAAATACCCCATACACATGGCATACAGCACAGATCTTAAAATACCCCATACACATGGCATACAGCACAGATCTTAAAATACCCCATACACATGGCACACAGCACAGATCTTAAAACACCCCATACACATGGCACACAGCACAGATCTTAGAACACCCCATACACATGGCACACAGCACAGATCTTAAAACACCCCATACACATGGCATACAGCACAGATCCTAAAATACCCCATACACATGGCATACAGCACAGATCCTAAAATACCCCATACACATGGCATACAGCATAGATCCTAAAATACCCCATACACATGGCATACAGCATAGATCCTAAAATACCCCATACACATGGCATACAGCACAGATCTTAAAATACCCCATACACATGGCACTTGTGACGTTAGAGCATATGGAATTCGTCCCGAGCGCGGAGACATCGTCTTGAGATACTGAAACTGAAACTAAAATATCCGTCATCCATACACTGACGGGTGCGATAGTCATTAGGACACTATATTCTGCCGGTTGAAAGGTCTGGGTTTGAATCTGCTTGGTAACTGCCTGTTGAGTAAAGGACAGAAACTGTTTTCTGATCTTCCAAGCGAACATATGTGCATACCTGCAAGTACCACTTTGAACCTAAACTACTTTGTGTGTATGTAGCCTATACTGAGATTATAAAATACGCATATCAAACATTCTGTAAACTATGTCCGTGTTTGGTGAATTATGGAAACAGAAAACAGCCGGCTAGCACAGTCCCGAAAACGGAGTGTGACTGCTTAAATGGTGGGGTAAAAACATCGTATTAGACGACTCAACAGTAGTAAAAATCTTTCTATCAGACGTCAACATTTTTCATAGGCAAATTTTCCTATAATTATTGTACAGAGAGAGAGACGAGGAGAGACAGAGAGAGACAGACAGACAGAGACACAGACAGAGAGACAGAAAGAACACTAGATGCTTTATTAAAACAGGCCATAGCCGTTCATGAAGGAATGTGAACAACATTTAAACATACAAGTAGCTAGTCATATGTACACATATATATATACATATACAATATATATATATATATATATATATGTATCCATATACATTTATATATATACATATGTATATATATATATATATGTATATGTATGTATGTATACATATGTAATATGCATATACATGTTGAGCTTAACAGTACAACACAAACCAATTTCAATTGAGTTCAAGTTTTGATATAATCTCTAAAAATCTTATTTGAAATATATGCAGAAATATTGCTAGCTACCTGAAATTGTCCCCATTTCTCGACGAGAGAAACAAGGACAGATGAAACGGACTAAATATATCCAGGTGGAATTAAAATTTGACGTAAACCTTTTAAACTGGGGCAACAACAAAAAAATAATGTGTGCTTCATCTTTACAGAAGTTTGACATAAGCGATAACTTACATATTGATAAACAGATGTTTGTATCGCTGTAAATGTACTGAACCATCTGAAATAAGAGAGAGAGAGACAGACAGACAGACAGAGACAGAGACAGAGGCAGAGGCAGAGACAGAGACAGACAGACAGACAGAGACAGAGAGACAGAAAAACAGAGACAGACAGAAAGACAGACAGAGAGATACAGAGACAGTGAGAGACCGAGAGACAGACAGATAGACAGAGAGAATGTGTCATATGAAGATCTGAATCATTTTGCTCCTCCCTAAACAAGGGAGAAAGAAAATGAAAAACGATGAATTCAAAAGACGGCATGAGGCGCCCGTCATAGCAGTTAATAAAAGTGGACGAATAAAAGGGGGTGGGGGAGTGGGGATAGGGTGGGGGGGGAGTGATATTATATTGTATCGGAGCTTCCGAGACGGGGAGTCCCTCCCTTGTCACAAGGACTAACAGAAGCAGGTGACAGAGGGACCCCCATGCCCACCCTCCCCTTATTTACTTTACATTTTATGAAGTGAGCCGGCAAGATGTCAGGGCACGTGGAAATAGAGCCGGGATCATCGTACTGTCAGTGTTAGGATCCTATCTCTGGGGCTGTGATGTGAGACACAGCTATGCTCTGGTCAGCTGCAACGTGTACCATGCAGGCTGTGGCGTTCTGTCGGGCCAAACTGCTAAACGTTTTTCTGTTGTTGTTACTTACTTCTTATTCACTTACTTACTCACTCACTCACTCACGCACTTGCTTGCTTGCTTGCTTGCTTGCTTGCTTGCTTGCTTGCTTGCTTGCTTACATACCTATCTCTGTTTAAGAACATAATTTTTTTTATTATTGTCTTCACCTAGTTGATAGACATTTGAGCATTTGGGCGTTGATAGGGGTGGAGGGTTCTGTAATGTGAGACGAGTTTATACAGAATAGCTAGTTGCCATTCAGACCTTCAATTATTTATTTGTTTATTTACTTTATATGTATACACACACACACACACACACACACACATATATATATATATATATATATATATATATATATATAATTGTGTGTGTGTGTGTGTGTGTGTGTGTGTGTGTGTGTGTGTGTGTGTGTATGTACATATGTATATATATATATGTGTGTGTGTGTGTGTGTGTGTGTGTGTGTGTGTGTGTGTGTGTGTGTGTGTGTGTGTGTGTGTGTGTGTGTGTGTTCCTTTTTTTGAAGGTAAGATACACAGATGTATGTCATTTACATGTAACCGAGATTATTCCAGTGGTAGGCTGTTAAAATATCGGTATGAAATAAAGACTAGATAAAACATAGTCTAGGTAGGGCCTGGCCAGCTAATGGGTTAATGTACAGGCTTAAGGCTTGTGCCATGATCACCATACACATGGCACCTGTGACGTTAGTGCATATGGAATTCGTTCCGAGCGTGAAAACGTGATCTTGAGAAACTGAAACTGTTGTTGTTTTTGATTTTGTGTTGTTTGTATTTGTATTTATTTATTGTTTGTTTGGTTGGTTTTGTTTTTGTTGTTGATTTGGTGCTTTATTTATTTTTTCTTTTTACTTTTGTCACAGTGAGTCCTATCGTCATCATCATCATGTGCCTTGCCGCATGGCGTTGGCGATCATGACCCCACCTTACGAATATATCTTTTGTCGTTACAACTATATTTTTTACCTTTTGCGTGTATATGTATGTCTATGTATGTGTATGTATATATATCACAATGAATAATTTGTTTTTTCTGTATTTTGTTAGGTCTGTTGATTGTGCATTATATACATTTCAATATGTTTGAAAATGTTATGTATTTGAAAATGAATAAAAACGAGTTAACAAAAAATTTCTTGCCCTTTTTGTCCCCACCCATTCTGCAAAACTAATATTTTCTCCTTAGGTCTCTTAGGTCTAGCTGGTGCTCTTGTTCCTTCTAACTTTCCTGTTGTGACTAGGTGCTCAAAATTCTCTTGCCTCATAAAATGTCCTATAATTGTTGCCTGTTTTTTCTTGATCTTCTTCAATAATGTTCTTTTTCTGTTTGCTTCTTTCAAGACTGTCTTTGCTGTCCATGGGACTGTTAACGATCTTTCAAGAAACCACATTTCAGCTGCCTCAGTCTTGCTCTGACTTTGCAATTGATTGTCCAGGCTGTGCATCCGTACAACTGTGCTGGTTCTATACAACACCAAAGAACTCTACTGCACGCCGATCTTGGTTTATCGTGTCATCTGAAAGAATAGCACACAGACCACCACTTAAGATCTAGCGGAGGAGGCGGGGGGAGAGAAAAATCCATGTCCGATCCTAGATTCGAACCCAGTTTGTCGTGTCTTTGATAGGTGCTTAAACCATCTGGCCTCACGCTGTCTCTGTTTGTTTGTTTGTTTGTTTGTTTGTTTGTTTGTTTGTTTGTTTGTTTGTTTGTTTGTTTGTTTGTTTGTTTGTTTGTTTTCTACATCAGTTCTGTGTCATCACCCTCACGCCATATAATTTGGCTTTCCAGCACAACTCCAAAACCAACGAAACTGAAATTACCACGACAGTAGAGCAAGATAGGCCATGGAATGTGGGACAGTCTTGCACAATGCTATGTTGATGAGAATGGGAACGATAATGATAATGCTATGAGTTCCATTTTCGGATCGAGAGTCCGTGAGAGGGCTGTACTCTTCGCTCATTTTCATAAATTATTATCCTTACGTCAACCATGCCCGAAAGATCCGAGAAATATTGCGACTGTGGTCAAGAAATTCGAGCAAAACCCTCATTGATATATTCATATGGTGAACGAGACGCGACTGTGGGGTTTGTCTGCCAGAGTCAACGGCACGCTACTTTCTGGATGGTAACCGGTAGAAACAGAAAAATCCGACAATGTCATTTTTTGCCCTGATGGGAATTGAAATCCACGACCTCCCAAGACGACAGCGTTTTGTCCATCACCGGGCGTTTCAAAAGTGATGTTCCCTGGGGATCGATCTGACTCATCATCATCATGTGCCCTGCCGCATGGCGTTGGCGATCATGGCCCTCCATACGAATCTATCCATTGTCGCTGCAAGTACATCTTCCATCCTCTCTGTTCTCTGCCGCTCTGCAAGTCCGTCCATAATTTTATAATTATGACCTAATTAGTTTTTCAAAATACAAATTATCACACACACACACACACACACACACACACACACACACACACACACACAACACAACACACAAATTAGTCATACACGCTCTGGTCATTCTCGTGTTGGAAGAAAAGACTTGTTGGCACGATTGCATAGTTGATCTTAAGGCGTCCCAAAGGTGCTAATCGGCAAAACTGTTTCTTAAAGGGAGAAAATCGGTTAGCGTGAGGGGGAGTCAAAGTGTTGAGTTTTTACTTTGCTAGCATGGTAGACAATGCATAATGCTCATGGACAGAGTGCAGGAGTCAAAGGATTAAAGTTTGTTCAAGAGGAATTGGTCACACTCGGACAAATACTTATGGGTTCTATCCAAGTTTGCCAGTATCTGACAGATTCCTTGAGCCTGCGCCAAAACCTAAGCGCAGGTAAGGCCTTTAAACTGGGAGGGGGAGGCAAGTAATAGGATCTACAGAACACTCAGCTAACACTAAGTTGGAGCATTAAGACGGGCGGCGTACTGACAAAACTTATGTCGCATGGCTGGGATTGAACTCGAGACATCAGATCTTGAGTCAATGTTCTATCAACAGAGCCAGGCAGCCAGCCAGTCCCGCACGGGGAAGTGGCGGTCAGCAAAATGACCCAAGCAAAAGTGACCACCCCTCCCCCCGCTTAATATCCGCAGTCTTTTATTTGTCCCATCAACCTTGTCATAGCTGGTGTAAGCTGAAGGTAACGTACTGCCAATGACCGCTCTGCGGCGATTGTTGCACACCGCGGTAAAAACTTGAAAATGGCTAGTCTCAAGTGTAAGCCATAAACATAGCTGTCTTTTCAGCAGATCCTGTCGAAAACTCTAATACCCATGCGTTGCAGTTTGTCGACAGTTTGTGTGATAATAAGAACATAATTCTGTCAGATTTGGACATAATGTCGGTTTTAATCCTTTCAGTCTCTCACCCTGTCTACCAGCTTCCTGCAGTGAAGGTGAGGAAGTGAAAAGGTTGATTATTGAAGCGCATATGGCTGTGATGATCCAAACGCGTGACATTTTGACGCTGTGGATTTGCAGTTTGTGGAATTTTTCTTTGTTGTTGTGAACGTAAATCGTGAAAACGACTAAGTCTTTCAACGTTCACGTCAAAATGAATTGCTATCGTCAAGCATCACTGTGCCCCATGTGCTATTAAGTCATTGTTATCTTTGATATCTGTATTGACGTGATGCACAGACCATCGACAGTGCCTTTGAAAGAACAGTGACAACATTAGATAAGCTAAACACAGTTAGTGCAAATTATGTGCGCGCTCACTCATTTACATACACACCTGCACACACACACACACTAACACACACACACATACACACACACACACACTTACTCACACACACATACACACAGAAATATATACATACATACACACACATACACACACACTCACACACACACATACACGCACATGCACGCACTCACACACACATAAACACACTCACTTACACACATACGCACAGACACACATACAACACACACAGAGACACATACAACACACACACACACACATAAACATACACACACATGCAAACACACACACGCACACACACACACACACACACACACACACACACACACACACACACACACACACACACACAACACATACACACACACACACACACATACACACACACACACACACACACACAACACACACACACACACACACACACACACACACACACACACACACACACACACACACACACACACACACACACACACACGTGTGCACTATGACAACAGGGCCAGGTCATAAGATAGCACCAAGTGGAGAGATTCCGGGAATAGTGAAAAGAGCATTGTGTACATACATATGACTTTTGAAGTTGTTCAAGAGGAATTCATTGCACTCGAACAATTCCATATGTGCTCCACCCAATTTGCAAACTCGCTGAGCCTGTGCAGAACTCTATGCCATGGCAAGGTCATCGAATGGAGGGAAGGGGCAGGAGCAGGACCTATTAACCACTAAACGAACACAAGTAGAATGACTGGAGCATTGAGATGGGCTAATAACAGGCCTGTTGTGATGTTGTAGGCTAGGACTGAACTCGAAACATTATGTTTTGAGTCCACGGTTCTGCTGTAAGGGCCATCTGGCGTGCTATCAAACATTGCTGAATGTTTTACTTTTTCAACTCTTTTCATTTGGTTCTATTACATGTTTGCTTGGTTGGCTGATTGGTTAGCATAAGCAGTCCATTGCAATGCATTTCTGCGCTGTCTCTGTCTCTGGTAAGGACAGTATCCTTTTGTAGTCGTTCAGAAAAACTGTATGAAAACATAATAAGGGGAAATGTTTAAGTCAGTATATCATCAATTTATGGTGCATTTTAATGGAATAGTTTGATATTATCTCGGTGTGATCCCACACTCCGGAGGAGTGGGTCAGAAGCAACAAAGGCAATTCACACTTAATGCAATTCAATCTGGGAAACTTAGCAATGGCCAGACGACTGGAAAAAAACAAGAATATGTTATGTTGGACAAAAGTGGAGACACTAGAAACTGTGGAAACCACCGAACAATTACCCCGATAAGTCACACCATCAAGATCGTACTAATAATAATCCTCAACTGACTGAAACAGAAAATCGAAGAAGACATGTAAGACTTTCAGGCCGGCTTTAGAAGCAATAGAGGAACCAGTGACATGCTCTTCATCACACAAATTCTGATGGAAAGAATAAAAGAGTTGAATATTGGCGAAGATGGGCAGAAGATGGAGCTTAACATGACACTCATTGATTACAGTAAAGCATTTGACACTGTAAAGCATGAGTACCTCTTCCAAACAATGAGCAAATGGTATTCCCAAGGCACCTGTTTACACCGCTAATCAACCTCTACACCGACCAGCAGGCCACGATAAAATGGAACAGACAACATTGCAAGCTCTTCCCAATCCAAAAGTGAGTCAGACAAGGATGTATACTCTCACTTAAAAATTTTCACAGACGGGTCTGTTTTAGATACATCTGATAGCGGAGCTGGATTCGTCATTCCTGCCTTAAAGGTACAAAAATCTTTTTACATAGGTAAAGGCTACTCTATTTTTACATCAGAATTATATGCGATATTGATGGCTCTTACCTATATCAATAGCCTCTCATACGATATCTGCGATATACTATTGTGTGTTGATTCTAAATCTGTGTTACGTAGCTTGAAACAAGCAGAACATGTAATACGAAATGACATTATCTTTGAAATCAAACATTTGATACATTGTATTTCATCCAGCGGTGTTGGTATAAATTTTTGCTGGGTTCCGTCACATTGTGGCCTTTATTGGAATGAAGTTTCAGACCAGTTAGCAAGAAACGGAGCTTCCAAAAATGCCAATACCGTAACATGCCATAATTTACGACTATCAGTTCATGAACTTGGTTCTGTGCTAGAACGTTCAGTTTATACAAATTTCTCCAATACCCATAGCCTGATACCTTACTGCCCCAGACAGCTAGCGTCCTTGATATACAAACTAAGGCTTAACTCTTGGAAAACGAAATATACACAGAATGTATGTATTTGTTCAAAAACATTATCAGTCCACCATCTGCTCTTTGAATGTCCTATCTTACTTACGACATATAGAAATAACAATCTTGATTTTTCATGTACTGACGCTAGAGATATTCTTTTCAACAAAAATAATGATATTATCTCGTTAATCCACTGATTCTCAGATCCCCTGTTGGCAGACTGTTATGAAGAGTTAATTAATTGTTGTATGTTATTATTTGACACTGTTAATTCATTGTTCTGAATTATTAATTGCACTTGGTCCCCTTCTCCCCTTCTTACATTCAAACTTCTATTACCCTTCCCCATACTCATCCTCCACCCCACCTTTTTTTTCCCCTTTGTATGTATGTGTGTGTGCGTGCGTGTGTGTCTAAAATCACTATTGAGAACAGACATTAAATAAAAGATTCATTCATTCATTACTCTCACCACAGCTGTTCAGCTTGAACAGGTAATGAGAGAGGCAGAGATTGAAGAACTTGGTGTAAAGACTGGCGGGGAGGAAATCACAAACCTAAGGTAAGCGGATGACACCGCTCTTGTATCAGGCTGCATAGACAATATGCAAACAATCATTGACAAACTAAATGGAGTGGGCAGAACTGCAGGCCTAAACCACAACGCAAAGAAGACCAAGGTAATGCATATCGGTGGATCATGGATGGAAACATAATAGTCGATGGAGAACCCCTCGAAGTTGTACAACAGTTCAATTACCTTGGGTCATACAAGTCAGCTGATGCCACATGAAGCAAAGACGTCAAAGCAAAAATAGCCCAAGCCAAACAAAGAATGGTCCATCTTACTAACATTTGGAAAGACCGATATTTAGGAAATGATCTCAAACTTAATATAATACTGCGAACACTAATTTGGCCCGTTGTGTTAATGGAAGTGAAGGATGGACTCATAAAGCTGCAGATGAAAACAAAATCAAAAGTGCAGAGATGTGGTTCTACAGAAGACTCCTAAGAATAAGCTGGACTGAAAGACGAACAAACGAAAGCACTCTGGAAAAACTGAACAAAAAACTTGAACTTTGGGGCCTGGTGAAGAAAATGAAAATGAAATGCAATGAAGACTGTGGCCCAGAGCAAAATGGAGAGCAAGAGACGACAAGGAAGACCGCCGACTTCCTATGTAGAGATGTAGAGAACATAGCTAAGCGGACGAAGTTGCCGAAAGATTAAATCTACAGGACTGTAGGCAGAAGGGGTGGAGACAGCTGACGGGGAATGCATCAGCAGCTACCATCAAGAATGATGTCGCCGACAGGTGAACATGTGATCACACAACCGTGCAATTTAGTTCTCTCTTGAATTTTGCGTAATGGTACGATGTAACTGGTCTTGGTCATAACCCTAGCTGTACCACAAACCTTGAGGTTTCAGTTTTCTCCGTGAGTGATTTGCCGATCCGGAGGATGAGGGGTAGGGCTTGGGGCTAGGATTAGAGTTAGATGACCATTAATGTTGTCAGAAGTATTATAGTCCAGCATACACAAGATCTGCAAGAGCGAAAGAGACTATAATTGCACCTCTAAAAAAAATTACACCTTTACCATCAGGTGCAGAAGGATGGAGGGGGTAAGGGAATCAATCCTACACTGTGCTGTGTCTGCAACTCCCCATCCCTATGTCGGTTCCCATGCTGCTATTCGTGGTCAGTCCATGGAAAACTAAACACAGTGAGCTGAGTAGTGGGAAAATGGCGACCTAGCAATCCAAGACGACAGGTAGAGTGCAATAAACTGTCTGCCAATAGAGCGGAGTGGCGCTACTAACAAAGACAATAGCGCGACAGTCGTAAAGCAGCGCGACAATCGTAAAGCAGCGAGGCAAGGCACCAGTCATTCTCTCATAAACTATACTGCAGGAACCAAGTCTTTATCTCCCTCACAAGCAACTTCTCCCTCCTCTCTCGCCACGTGGCGCTCGGTGAGAAAAACAAACATGGCGACGCCGCAACGCAGCAAGCAGGCTCTGCCGTCTTTCTGGACACAGAAACCTGGTTTGATCCGTTTGTGGGCCCGAGTTTGATTCCGCTGTCGTGGAGTAGTGTGGTGGGATTTATGAGGTGATTAAAGGGGTCTGATGACAATTAACCGTGCCCACAAAGACCGTTGACTGTACAGAGTGCTTCCACCTTTTGTCGGTGTCACGAGGGCATTGAAAGGGGATGTAGTTCTTATCAGCATGACGACGTCCTCTTTCCGTCATTAGTTGACCCAGTGTGTGTTGAGCTCTTGCCCCATAAAAAAAAAATAACCAAAACAAAAAGGAGACTTGCGAGCAGCATCCTTGTGGGACAAGCTGGCAATTTGTCTTTTATGGAATTTGTTTCTGTTTTTGTTTCTGTTCGTTTATTCAACCTAACATCGCAGAGAGGGAGAATAGAACAGATACAAGTTAGGTAAGAAATTAGTAAAAGCGGACTGCTCAGGTGTACAGTTCACGAACAGCTTCTTAATTACCGTGCATCCTGGTATTAACCCTTTGACTCTAGCACCAGCCTCCTGTATCGTCTACCATGTTAGCAAAAGCAAACACTTAACCCTTTGACTCCCGCACCCTATCCACCAGCTTCCAGCACTCCCTATGCAGTGCCAGCGGAAGAACATGTACCTCCAAGATCGGTCTCGCATCCCACATGAAGACCCACAGCAGGCGATAAAGGATCAGTATGCCTACTCATCCTGTCAGATCCACCGAAGAATCCATCACTTTGAACATCTCGAGTGCTCCTCTCCCTTCGCCGTCTTTCTGTTTCTGTCTCTGTCTCTGTC
>CM060307.1:57728980-57736480 GCA_030674185.1 Monoplex corrugatus
ACATGATTAGACGTAAAAACTGAACCAAATCAATCAAAAACAAGTGTGACTGCCCGCGTTCAAGCAAACAGGAACCAGAAAAAACACGAAAAATAATATAAAAAAAAAAAAGAATCAGAACGCGTATTCAATACAACCAGACAAGACAGGTGCAAGTTTTCGGCCAACTGGCCTTTGTCAAGCGTAAGATCACAAACACACAAACACCAAATACAAAAATTAGGAGATTTCTGGTTCCAAATCAATCAATCAACTAAAGGTGTGGCTTGCAGGGATGGCAGATATCCTTTGTGGCGATGACAGGAAAATAAACGAAAAGTGGATCAGAGACTGATGGCCACCATGGAGTCCTGTCTATTGTCCACATTGATAACACTGGTGTCTCCATGTCAAGATAGCTCCCTGACGGAGCACAGATTGAACCCTTCATGGAAGCACGCTAAAAACGTCCCCTTACAATTGTTGCCGCCCGGAGCTTTAGAGATAAATACATTAGCAAACGTTTTGAGATGATGATGATGATGAGGAGGAGGAGGAGGAGGAGAGGGGGATGGTGATGTGCAATAAAAAAAAAATAACAATGATAATGATAATGATATACAACTTAAATGAAAACAAGGATGAGGTGGACGACGACGACGACAACGACGACGACGATGATGATGATGATGATGATTGATGGTGGTGGTGGTGGTGGTGGTGGTGGTGGTGGTGGGTGACAATACTAATAACGATAATGATAATGCACCGACGCAGACATACGTGAGCAAATACATGTCAACCCCAGTCGCTATGACGATAGGGGTGAATCACAAAACACAATACCAAAGAAGAAACAGAAATGAATTTAATACACAAAAAAATGTAACGACGACAGTAAACGATTGGTACAAGTGCAACTGAAAATTCATACGCCTTTAAAATTACAGACTATAAATCTCTCTCTGTCTCTCTCTCTCTCTCTCTCTCTTCTCTCTCTCTCTCTCTCTCTCTCTCTCTTCTTCTCTCTCTCTCTCTCCTTTCTCTCTCTCTTCCTCTCTTCTCTCTTCTTCTCTTCTCTCTCTCCTCTCTTTCTCTGTCTCTCTCTCTCTCTCTCTCTCTCTCTTCCTCTCTCTCTCTCTGTCTGTCTGTCTGTCAGTCCTCTCTCTCTCTCTCTCTCTCTCTCTCTCTCTCTCTCTCTCTCTCTCTCTCTCTGAATATATATGTATCCCTCTCTGAATATATGTGTATGTATATTGTGTCTGTCTATCTGTCTGTTTGTTTCTCTATCTCTCTGTCCCTCTCTCTCTTCTCTCTCTCTCTCTCTCTCTTCTTTCTCTCCCTTCCTCTCTCTCTGTCTCTCTCTTTCTCTCTCTATCTGTCTCCGTCTTACTTTTGTGCATACACATATATACACACACACCAAACACGTACACACATGCATAGACACAAAACACACAAAACACTCGCTCATTCACACACGCACATACACACACGCATGCACACACACACCACACACACACACACACACACCACACACACACACACACATGCACACACGCAAACACGCTCACGAGCACGCGCCTGCAAACAGTGTACTGTCGAAGAAGAAGATGTGCCTGTACAGCAGACAAAAAACTTGTCTTGTCTTGTCTTGTCTTGTCTTGTCTTGTCTTGTCTCCTTCTCTTTCTTCTCTTCTCTCTCTTCTCTTCTCTTCTTCTTCTCTTCTCTTCTCTTCAAAGACATACCCTATAGCTGTCAAACCGCACCAGTCTCATTACCAGCTCTTACTGGGATAGTGTGTTTTATAAATGTGTCAAAATTTAGAGAGAAAAAGTCCAGACATTCTCTATTAAATATATTGACATTTCCTGATGCTGTGACCCAAGTACAGATTATGTCTTGTTCACAGTTATGCAATCTATGATAGAACAACATACAGATAAATACACGCACGGACAAACAGAGAAGCAGGCAGAAATACACGAAATATGAACACATTTTATTACTCAAGGATAGTAGCAGTTAGGTCCTGGTGGAGAACTGAAACAACAATAAATTATAAAAGCATTACAAATGAACAAATAAGAAAAAATGGACACGGTTGGACTAATTAGGAAAAATAACCGGAAGTGAATATTACTGGGGTAACGCATCTGATGTCACACCGTCGCTTCTCACCTGCTCTCGGTATGCACAACTAAAACTGGATGAGGGTGTGGGGAGGCGAGATTCCCCAGATCAAGTTTTGACAGGGACCATAGGTAGGCTGGTCGATTTGGAGATAATTGAAGAGAGGTAGCTAAATCCATGGCGCTAGGAGACCGGTGTGGTCAGCTTTGTCTGCGGCCCTCCTCACTCATCCATGGAACTTTACTTGTCTGCAGCTGTCTGATTTTTTTTACCCCCAGTTTTTCGATTTTTCTTAGATGAGGGCAGGCAGGTTTTTCGACACTGTGCAAGCGGTATGTTGCGGCACAAGTCTGTATACTCTGTCTGCGTTAGACTACCGGATGCTGACTTGACTTACAGGACCTTTAACCCTTTGATTCCCTACCCCCTTTGACTCCCACACCCTGTCCACTAGCATCCTCCATTGTCAAGCATGCTAGCGAAGCAAAAACTTAACCCTTTGACTCCCTCACCAGGAAGTTGGTGGATAGGGTGAGGGGGTCAAAGGGTTAACGTGCATTTTTGATTTGATGATCTGCGTGCATGTGCACACGAAGAGGTTTAGGCACTAACAGGACTGCACACATGTTGACCTGGGAAATCGGAAATTTTTTTTACCCTTTCTCACATAGGCAGGAGGTACCCAAGCAGGACTGAACCCAGACATTCCATATCAAAATCCGACGGCTTACCCACTCTATTACTGCGCCGGTCAATTTCCTTTTTCATTCATTTATTTATCAACAAAAGATTAAAACCGAGGCACTTTTAATTAAGCCTTCAAGCTTCAGAATGTCACACAATAGGCTTTTGACTTTTTATCAAGAATGTCACACAGTAGGTTTTTGACTTATCAGTATGTCACACAATTGGCCTTTGACTTGTCACATTGTCACAGAATAGGTTTTTAACCATCAAAATGTCGCACAATAGGATTTCAACCATCAAAATGTCACACATAAGGCCTTTAACGAACCAGAACGTCTCACATTAGGCTTTTAGTCCATCATAACGTCAAACAATAGGCTTTTAACTTATAAAATGTCACACAATAAGCTTTTAAACCCATCAGAATGTCACACAATAAGCTTTTAACACACCAGATTATCATTCAATAGTTAATCATCAAAATATTACACATTAGGCCTTAAGCCTATCAGAATGTGTAGTGTGCTGGCCTGATAATGATATATTTGATAGTTTTATTTCGAAAAAAAGACATTGCATAACTCATTAATTCATTTCAACATTAAGGAACAGTGAAATAAATTACAGCGACAGTGTACAATACAGGCCAATTTCTGTTCAAATGGTCCCCAACAGTAACTGACCACAGTACGATCATTAAGCGGTATCTTCATATTATTACATCGATCTTCAGCTTGTTCAAAGAGTTCTGACTTCTTCATATTTGTAGAACGAGATAACTAATGTGGCGATGGTGACAAGCAGGTGGGATGATGGGTCTTGGCTGAGTGCAGAAAGCTGTTGGCATACAGGAAAATTGTTGACTTGGCAGAAAGATATTTTCTCAAAATAAAAAAAAAGACCTGTGATTGCTTGTTATCGCAGTTAAAATTTTCGTTTTGGTCGACATAAACCTTGATATTTATGTGGACGATGTCATGATAATTTGATTTTTCTTTAATCTGTATAAACTGGATTTTAAAGAGCAATACACTGGCTGAGTGCAGAAAGTTATTGGCGTACAGGAACATTGTTGACTTGGTAGAAACACCTTTTTCTTAAAAAAAACAAAAAAAGACCTGTGATTGCTTGTTGTTATCGCAGTTGAAATTTTTGTTTTGGTCGTCATAAACCTTGACATTTATGTGGATGATCTTATAATAATTTGATTATTTTTAATCTGTATAAACAGGATTTTAAAGAGCAATACTAAATTGTTATAGACTTCAGACTCACAAGACAGAGAGTTATTTGGCTGGGTCCAGAATAATATAAAAAAAAAAAGAAAAGAACAGCAGGAACAACGGCAGCGGTCATAAGATCACCTACAAATAGCATAAACAACTTCTTTCACTGCCGGTTTCTCCGCAACCTTTTCCCCGCCATGCCTTGAGTCAAGGCGCCATTTGGCAATGGTATCAGGACGATTAATGGATGGCGTTGAGGACAATGACTAACAGCGTAGAGGTAGAAATCCATTACAGCTAATGACTACTTGCAGCAATTAGAGCAGAGAGGCCTATTACAGCCCCCTAAACTTGGGGGACACCCGATAGGATCGGGGACTCCGGCCACAGATCATCGCCAATGCAGACGGTGAGATCCAAGTCTTTGAGCCGTCCCCCCGAGAAACGGTCCACAGTGCCCGGCTTGCCGGCAGTAAATTGGATACCGCCCCTACCCCGTCCCTTCCACTCCCCAGGGAGGGGCCTGAGGGTGTTGGCCTTTCACAGATTTCACGCCCGAGTGAGCAGGACCGGGCGGGCAGGGTACGGGATGGCCCAAACTGAATTTGTTGGGCCATCAGGCGAGGTCTGGAAACTCACCGAGATCCCTACAACATCGGGAAGGGAGAACTCTTGGCTGGGCCGCGTGGGGCAGACGGGATTAATCTCATTTGTGAGTATGGGAGGGTGTAGGGTGTGGGGTGAGTGGAGGGTGGGGTATGGTTTAGCAGTGCCGGCCCCTGGTGCCAGACCCTGGGGTCTTTGTTGCAGGCAGTGAAAAATGGGGACTGCGCTACTGTGGCCAGATATTGTGTCAGTGGAATAGAGAGACTGGCAGTCCGGCAGGCAGGCAGGGACAGAGACAAGAAGGAAGACAAATAGGCACTGCGAAAGGCATGCAAGTTTGACTCTTTGGTCGGCTGGTTGGTTGTCTGGTCGGTTAGATGGTGGAATGACTATTTGTCCTCCATAATTATAATATATTCAGAGGGCTCATATCACAAGAGATTTACTGCATTATGCCTGTTTCTTCTGGGTCTTCATGACAACAGATGTTGAAAAAGAAATCTTTAACGACTTTGGATAAAGCTTACCATCTCAGCCCAGTAGTACCATAACTGTAACTAATAGAGTAGGAGTAGTTTGACACTTTCCCGGATAAACAAGCAAAGCAAGATAGCAGAACAAATAGCATGCTCTTCTGATTTCAACTTGTGTTTGGGAAAAATTAGCACACCGGCGAAAACAAAAATCGAATCCGCTTTTTGTTTACGAGCGAGTCAACATGATCAGCCATATGCGCTATACCCAAACCTGACAGTAGTAATATGAAAATTCCGGAAACCAATGTGATGTAGCCATGGTGAAAGATGTCAGACGTTAAGCTGACTTCCAGAAGGACCAGAACACCAAGACGAGCAGCGAGCCGACAATTCCTGTATTATGGTATGTAACAGAACTTGAGACATCAGATTATGTCCACGGTTCCATCAGCCAAGCCAGCCAGCCCGTGATGGAGTCCCAAAATCAAGTCAAAAACTCAAAAAAGTACCTTTTAAACCAAAAGCCTGCACCGCGAATGATACACTGTTTTTATGAACTTTGGTTATGCGGGGCATGGAGCAAATTTTTGGTCAAAACTTGTATGTGTCCACATCACGCTTACCACGCTTAGTCACACTGTTGACTTCTCACTCCCACCTTCTCACCCCAGCTCGGGATTTGTTTTGTTTTGTTGTGTTTTGTTTTTTATTGTATTGTTTTGTTTGCTTTGCTTTGCTGTCGTTGTTGTTGTTGTTATTTCTGTTTCTGTTAAGTTTTATTTGCTTGTTTGTTTCTCATATTTTGTTTCTTTGGGGATTTTTTTTTCGCTTCACATTCAGATTTATTTTAAATGAAGCTTCTTGAAGGTCACAGTGACCTTGAGAAGAACAAATCTGGATTTTTTCCCTTTGCATTGAAATCAAATAGAATTTTACAAACTACAAACCAAAGATCTGCATTCGTGCGACAAGTTTACATTAAACATGTTTTTGTTTTTGTTTTTGATGGGGTTTTGAGGAGTAGGGTAGGGTAGGGGTGGTGGTTCACACAGCCTGTGAACTCGAGATATAAAATCATGTCTCGAGTTTAAAATCTCAACCTGCAACTTAATTGTTGGCTTGTTCGCTGCCTGTCTTAATGCCCTAATTATACTGGTGCTACGAAATCCAAAACAAATGTGACTGCCCGCGTTCAAGCAAACAGGAACAAGAAACAAAACACGCAAAAGGAATAAGAACGCGTATTCAATACAACAAGACAAGACAGGCCCACATTTTCGGCCAGCTGGCCGTTGTCAAGGGTAAGATCACCAACAAACAAACACCAGATACAAAATTAGGAGAAAAAGACTTAAACTTCCCTGCTGCTCCGTCCATTGTGAAAAAAGGATTCCTGGACGGAGCAGCAGGGAAGTTTCAATTTTTTTCTCTTAATTTTTGTATCTGGTGTTTGTTTGTTTGTGATCTTACGCTTGACAACGGCCAGATGGCCGAAAATGTGGGCCTGTCTTGTCTTGTATTAAATACGCGTTCTTAATATTTTTTCGCGTTTTTTTCTGGTTCCTATGCTGGTGCTATCAATATTTTACAGGTCCCATTCCCTGACCATTACCACCACCGCCCCCATCTCCATTTTAAAATCTTGCCAGCCCTTTGAGCTTTGTGTAGGCTTCGGGAATCTGTTGGATAACTGCTGGTAGATCTGGATGTAGATCTGTTGGAGTACGACGAATTCCACTTGAACAAGGTCCAGACACTCGACTCAAAGGCCACCAGGGGTGGGAAAAGCGCAGACAAGTCAATGTCCTAACCAGGGATTGAACCCGCAAACCTTCCGCGTCTTGGGCCGCCACCGATCAGGTGGTCACCATTTCTGATATACTGGATATCTTAAAGGAAAAGAGCACGCTCCTGAGATTTCTGAAAGTGCTTGTCGCAAAATTCTGTACGCAAATTTAACTCTTATCGATACGTTTAACTACAAACCTTAACGTTTAACTACAAACCTTAAGCTCTTAATCCACAAGATGAGCCGTGAATTGTGGGTTGTTTACAAGGCCAGGGTGACAGGTATCGCAAACTGAATTTGGAGTTTGTTCAAAAGGGATTCGTCACACAAGGACAATTCCATATACGCTCCATCCAGTTTGCCAACAACTATTTGGCAGACTCCTCGACCCTACGCAAAATCTTGTGCGCTTGCAAAATCTTAAAATGTGGAGGGGGTAATGATTCATAGAACATTTAGCTGACACCATCAGAATGACTGAAACATTCAGATGGGCATCGATTAGGTGCTTTTATGTTGCTGGTTGGAGCTGAACTCGAGATATCAGGTCTTGAGTACACGGTACAGAAGAAGGAGGTCGTGGAACGGGTATACCCTATAGCC
>CM060307.1:57746480-57756480 GCA_030674185.1 Monoplex corrugatus
ATCATGAACGCCCACGAATACGGAGCGTGTAGACTGTGCAGCAACACACCGTCTGCAGAGTGCGGGCAAAAAAACGTGTAAATTGTAACAAGGAACTTTACATAATGAGCTTTTCTAACTTCATCGTGAGCTTTCAATTTTCATTGTGTATACATTCATAATCCTCCGAACCAATATGTCCAAACGTTATGCTCTATCCGTAGATATTGCTGTGTATGCTGTTTTCAACGAAAAAAAACCACAAGGGCGTAAACAAACATGCATACATGCACTCGAGAAAAATCGGAACGGTACTTTAAAAAGAACAAACCCCGTTAAAATAAATTAATGAATACTAACTGAATATTATTTAGATTTTAGGAGGGGGGGAAAAAATATTCCCAAGCGGGGAATCGAACCCCGGCCGTCGCGGTGAGAGCGCGAAATCCTAACCACTAGACCACTTGGGACCTAACTTCAGTACGCATAGTTCCTATACATATACTGACAAACTGTTCTTCCGGCGATTTTTCGTTCTGCACGAGAAACTAATGTGTGTTCAAGGTATATATCGTGAAGGTTGTAGTGTAGTGCCACTGCATTTTCTACATGCGTCTGGCCGTTATAACATTTTTTCAATAATTAACAGTTGTTATTCGATACAGCTCCAAACGAGGAAAAGTAGAGTTGTCTCCCTTGCAGTGTAAGTCGACATCACTTTCTGTTTCTCTCTTTAGTGCTTGAGTTCGTTCCTGGAGTGTTTCATCGCACCCGAACAATTCCATATGCACTCCATAGAATTTGCGAGCACT
Organism: Monoplex corrugatus; assembly: GCA_030674185.1. Classification (NCBI taxonomy): domain Eukaryota; kingdom Metazoa; phylum Mollusca; class Gastropoda; order Littorinimorpha; family Ranellidae; genus Monoplex; species Monoplex corrugatus. The sequence goes on from CM060307.1 coordinate 57,747,272, forward strand.
CATTTGACAGACTTCCTCAGACTGTGCAAAACCCTACGTGCTTGCATGGTCTTAAAATGGGGAGGGGAGAAGAGGAGTCAACATTCGGCTGACAAACCAGAATGACGAAAAAAGATGGGCAATGAACAGGCAAGTTCTTAATTAAGTTAATGTCAGTTCTTGATAAAAGATATATTTATTTCTCTAGGATAAGCAGCAAGAAGACATGGTTTAATGTTGTGCACACTTATGCACAGTTGCTTGTAGAATACCAATCCAGGTTTATGTTAAAGAAAATTGTAACATGAAAGACGAGATCCCAAGTGGTCTAGTGGTTAGGATTTCGCGCTCTCACCGCGACGGCCGGGGTTCGATTCCCCGCTTGGGAAGGTTTTTTTTTTTTATCTTGTATTTATGTCTTTTTTGCATATGCAATTCTTACTAGCCGTTTCTTTTTCTGTTTATGTACTTAGTGGTTTATTTTCACTAGTTTTACCCAGTAGGTGCAAGTTTGACTGAGAGGCAAGTCTGTCTCTCTCTCGCTCGCTCATATCGGAATCAGTCTCTCCATTCTGTAAGGTGTCATGTGCACAGGGTGATGTGTGCACATGTTTTTTGTGTCGTGTGCGGAAGGAATTTTTGTGTGCGCATATGTGGTATGATGTAAAGTTTTGAAAACAGCTCACCCAAGTTGGTGACTCGGGTAGAATGGGTTTGCTGTACACTTCGCCTAAAGCCACCTTGAGAGCAAGAACTGTTGCTCTTTCTTCAATCATTGGAGCTCAATTCTGAAGAAGAAGGAGAAGAAGAAGAGAGAAGAAGAAGAAAAAGGAGGAGAAAAAGGAAAAGAAATAGAAAGAGAAGAAGGCGAAAAAGAAAAAGGAGAAGAAGAAAGCGAAAAAGGAGAAAAAGAAGGCGAAAAAGAAAAAGAAGGAGAAGAAGAAAGCGAAAAAGAAGGAGAAAAGGAAGAAGAAGAAGGCGAAAAGGAAGAAGAAGGAGAAGAAGAAAAAGAAGGCGAAGAAGAAGAGGAAGGAGAAGAAGGAGGATAAGAGAGAGAGGAAGAAGAGGAAGGAAGGAAAGTAGAAAAAGAAGGCGAAAAAGAAGGAAAAGAAGTACAAAAAGGAGAAGAAGGAGGAGAAGAAGAAGAAGGAGGAGAAAAAAAAGAAGGAGACGAAGAAGGAGGAGGAGACGGAGAAGAAAAAGGAGGAGAAGAAAAAAGAACGAGAAGAAGAAGAAATAGGAGCAGGAGAAGAAGAAAGAGGAGGAGACGAAGAAGGAGGAGGAGAAAAAAGAAGTTAGTGAGAAGATGCGTGATTATGAATGTTGTATGTGTGATGTATGAAAGTTAATAGTAATAAATGTAAAAATAACATTGTAATCTGTCTAGTGCCACTGGTTGAAAGGAGAGCGTGCGGTTGCGTGACGAACGAGTGCTTTATGCATGTTTTGATAGCGTGAGTATGTACAAGCATGACATAAAGAAATGGACCTACACCTATTGAAATTAAATCTATGTCCTCGAATGGGTGCTGTGGCCAAGTGTAACACCAGTGTCATGTTATCAGCTACTGACTGTGTTCATTCACCTTGGCCTGACATCATGTCAAATATGTACAGGCCGTGACACACTATTTTGTGATATGGCTTAAATCACAGTCGCTACATTCTCCTTCACTTTCTTATCTGCCTTTTCAGGGGGAGTTCTTTTCTGTTATCAGAGACAGTCTTTCCCGGGGTTTTTTGGGGTTTTTTGTTTTGTTTTTGTCATTTGTTATTAAAGACTGAAAGGTATTATACGACTTTCTTCAATTTATCGTCGTTCTTGTTGTTGTTGTTGTTGTTGTTGTTGTTGTTGTTGTTGTTGCTGTTGTTGCTGCGGTTGCTGCTGCTGCTGCTGCTGTTGTTGTTTTTCTTCTTGCTCTTGGTCTTGCTTTCTTTGTTATTGTTGTTCTTCTACTTGTGATTGTCAAAAGTATATTCCGTGAACCAAATAAGTAGACAAGTAAGATGAAAGGAAAAGAAAGGAGCATTCACTCCTACACAACGAAGTAGTTTCTTTGTTATCTTGTTTGTTGCCCACCCACCCACTTTTTTTATTCATTAGACAAAAATACATACACACAAAAACTAGACACATGATAAGGGAAAAGGGGATAAATAAGGAGACTTCCACTAGAGGGTTTATATAGATTCACATGACAACACGGACAGGGACATGAATAGGGGGAGGGGAAAAAAAAGGAAAATGTGGGCGAGATATCGGTACCGCACACTCCAGGGATCTATATGATGTAAAACAATAAAACAAATAAATTAATCTAACTCCCATTTTACTATTATTACTATTAAAATTCCACCACCAAAATAACGTGTTTACAACAGGAACAACCGCGTGACGAACCAAAGCCATTACTTTAAACTGCAGTTGCCTCCCATATAAAATGATGCTTTTTCCAATACTTTAAAGCACACACACACAAAAAAAAATGTCACTTTCTTTTCTATTGATAACAATTTAAAATTCTTCATGGTTACACTTACAGGCTTATAATCTCTCTCTCTCTCCTCTCTCTCTCTCTCTCTCTCTCTCTCTCTCTCTCTCTCTCTCTCTCTCCCTCTTTCTCTCCCCCCTCTCTTTCTATGTGTGTGTGTGTGTGTGTGTCTCTCTCTCCCCTCTGACTCTCTCCCCTCTCTTTCTCTTTCTCTGTCTCTGTCTGTTCTGTCTCTCTGTCTCTCTCTCTCTCTCTCTCTCTCTCTCTCTCTCTCTCTCTCTCTCTCTCTCTCTCTCTCCTCCATCCATCCAGGCTGAAAAGACTACAGACATCGCAGGACGATCTGAATCATTGTCCATACACTATTTCTTAGTGTCCTATTTTTCTAGGGTGCGTGTAATCACACTATTTTGCCCACAATGCGCAGGCAGTATCTTTCTGCACAGTCTGCATACTCCATCTTTGGTGTGCATCAAATCTGGGTGTTTGCATGTTTCCGTAAGCCACTCAAACGACTTACAGATCTTTAACCTGCATCACTGATATTTTGCGTGTGTAAACACACGAAGAGGATTTAGACACTAACAGGTCTGCACCAAACACGTTATACAGGGTGATCGGGAAAATCTCTACCCTCTATCCACCTTGCGGGAGGTACCCAGGCAGGATCGAACTCCAGATCTTTCACTGGAAGTCTGACGTCTTACCCATTTCATTTGACTATCGCGCCCGTGGTTAATGCATCTGAAGGACAGAAAAACAAGGTCGTTTTACGTCCATTTTTGAGCTTGGGGTAGTAAGCCTAGAAGCCTGTGTCTGATAAGGTCACTACCTTCAGTATGCTGTAGGGACAAGTGCGAAGAGCGAGGTGAGTGAGCGTGCACGTCAGGCAAGTAGTCGGTCTGTAGGTAATTCAAGATGGATTCATGGCACTCGATCAGTTGCATATGCGCTTCACCCAAATCTGCCAGTGATTATCTTGTGGAGTTCTTGAACTTGAGCAAAACCTCATGCGCTGGTGAGGTATTGGAGAGGAGAAAATGGAACATTGGAAACACTGATACCACCAGAACGATAGGAGCATTAATATGGGCTGCAAACGGACCAATTCTTATGTTTCAGCCTGTGTTTGAACTCGAGACATGCGATACTGAATCAACGGCTGTATCAACAGAACCAACCAGCCTCCTATAAAACTGGTGCATCTGACGGTTCTACATGACAGGCTATTCGTTATCAGCAGGACGCTCTAAACGGGTGAACTAATCCGCGTGTCTTGTTTCGTTAAACAAATACTCATTATCATTCTGACTTACATGTGTTTTCTGTTTGCTGTCTGTTTCGTTGTAGTAACTGCAGCTGGCTGATCACAGACAACATGGGCAGTGCCGACACAAGGCAGATCCCTTTGGTGGTGGTGGACACGTTCTCTAAACAACCCTTCCATGGCAGTCCCTGTCCTGTCTGCTTTCTGCCCTATGATATGGTGAGACGCTTGATGTGTTTTGTGGTCTGTGTGTGTGTGTCTGTGTCTGTGTCTGTGTTTGCGTAGGTGATTTTTTTCTTTATGCACATGTGTGTATGTGTATGCATTTCTGTGTGTGTTTGTTTGATTGCGTTTGTGTGTTTGGTTGTTTGTGTGTGTGTGTTTGAGTGCGTATATCTATTGGTTTGTTTGCATGTATGTGTTTGTTTGCTTGCTTGCTTATGTGTGTATGTGTATGTGTGTGTGTGTGTGTGTGTGCGCGCGCGCGCGCGCGCGTTTATATTATGTGTGTTCACATGTTTTGTGTGCATATTGTGCATGTTAAATTGTGTGTGCAAATGTGTATGTGTGTGTGTGTCTGTCTGTCTGAGAGAGATAGAGAGAGAGTGTGTGTGTTTATGCCTCTGTGTGTGTGTGTGTGTGTGTGGTGTGTGTGTGTGTGTGTGTGTGTGTGTGTGTGTGTGTGGTTGTGTGTGACAAATGTTTATGACATGGAAATTGCAAATCAATCAAAATATTAATGAAATCTCCAATACATAAATGATGAAAATAGATTAGGAGATATGTGCATAAAACAAATAAAAACTGGTCGTAATATCTACTGTGCGACACGCTTATGGAATTGATTATAAGAGCTTAGATTTATGTTTTTGTCCTGAAAATGGGAAGCTAAAAAATATGCAAACATTCAGAAAAAGACAGGTGGCCATATAGACAGATGGACAGGAACAGAAAGAAACTAGGAAACTCGGAATTTCAAGGAATTTTAGTGAATTTAGTCCAGCAACTCTTTCACGGGAATAAATCCTCAGACTTTTTTGTACAGTTACAACAAAACAAACATCAAACAATGTACACACATGATATATTTTGTAAACTACGAGTGTTAAAGAGAGACAGAGACAGACAGACAGATAGATAGAGAAACAGAGACAGACAGACAGAAACAGAGACAGAGGCAGAGAGACAGACGCACACAGACAGAGAGAGGGGAGAGAGAGAGAGAGAGAGAGAGAGAGAGAGAGAGAGAGAGAGATTTGTTCAATGAGATGAAACTGAAAGATATCAAGTCTGTAAACCTCCGACTACGTTCTTCCAGAGTTTACGTTTCTAGTGTCGTTTGTGTAAAGATGTCAGCATACAATCAAACCGTTCTGTCATGCAGAGTTTTCTTAATGCCTGCAATTTTCTATACGATGTTGGAGATGTATAGACAAAAACTGTATTACTGTCTCAAAGATCACATCTCTATTCCAGAGACTTATTTGTCCTGTACACACACACGCGCGCGTGCGCACACACTCACACACTCGCGCGAACACACATGTACAGTCACGCCTGCACACATACACACATGCGCACACACGTTCACAAAACAACACACACACACACACACACACCACACCACACACACACAACACCACATACAACATACACATTGTCTCTCTGTCTCTCTTTCTCTCTCTGTCTATGTCTCTGTCTCTCTCTCTGTGTCTCTCTCTCACGCGCGCGCGCGCACAAACACAAACACACACACACACACACACATACACACACATACACACACACTCACACACACACATACACACACACACACACACACACATACACACACACTCCCTCTCTCTCTCTCTTTGGACTCTACTCCATTGGTGTAGGTCACGTTGAAGTGTTCCTGCACGACCATGGAATGTACAAACTATAGTCACTCGGGGGGGACCTTCATATCAACTCCTTCATAACAAGTAATCTGTGAAAAATCGGTCGCTACAGTTTCAGTGTCAGTTTTCGCAGGACGGCATCTCCGCGGTCGGGAAGTTCCGTGTGTGCTAACGCTGCAGATGCTGTATGATGGAAAAGGAGCCAAAGATAAAAAGGTCAAATGAACATAAACCCTATGGGATCTATATACTGAACTATCCTGGCACCCTTTGAAACAAAATTAGGCTATATTGTAAAAGAGTTCATAGTTTGTTCAAGAAGATTTAGTCGCACTCGGACAATTCCATATACGCTCCACCCAAAATCCGACAGTAATCATCCGGCGAACTCCCTGAGCATGCTTTAAAACCTATGCGCTGGCAAGGTGTGGAAAAGACGAGGGAGGAGGAGGAGAATGGAACAGTATGAAACGATAACTTGACACTACCCAGATTACGGAGGAGGAGAATGGAACAGTATGAAACGATAATTTGACACTACCCAGATTACGGAGGGGGAGAATGGAACAGTATGAAACGATAACTTGACACTACCCAGATTACGGAGGGGGAGAATGGAACAGTATGAAACGATAATTTGACACTACCAAGATTACGGAGGAGGAGAATGGAACAATGTAAAACGATAACTTGACACTACCCAGATTACGGAGGGGGAGAATGGAACAGTATGAAACGATAATTTGACACTACCAAGATTACGGAGGGGGAGAATGGAACAGTATGAAACGATAACTTGACACTACCCAGATTACGGAGGAGGAGAACGGAACAGTATGAAACGATAACTTGACACTACCCAGATTACGGAGGGGGAGAATGGAACAGTATGAAACGATAATTTGACACTACCAAGATTACGGAGGGGGAGAATGGAACAGTATGAAACGATAACTTGACACTACCCAGATTACGGAGGAGGAGAATGGAACAGTATGAAACGATAACTTGACACTACCCAGATTACGGAGGAGGAGAATGGAACAATATGAAACGATAACTTGACACTACCCAGATTACGGAGGAGGAGAATGGAACAATGTGAAACGATAACTTGACACTACCCAGATTACGGAGGAGGAGAATGGAACAGATGAAACGATAACTTGACACTACCCAGATTACGGAGGAGGAGAATGGAACAATATGAAACGATAACTTGCACTACCCAGATTACGGAGGAGCAAGAAAGTATTGAATACCAATATGAACACGAATAACTTGACACTACCCAGATTACGGAGGAGGAGAATGGAACAATATGAAACGATAACTTGACACTACCCAGATTACGGAGGAGGAGAACGGAACAATATGAAACGATAACTTGACACTACCAAGATTACGGAGGAGGAGAATGGAACAATATGAAACGATAACTTGACACTACCCAGATTACGCAAGGGAAGAATGGAACAGTATGAAACGATAACGTGACACTACTCAGATTACGAAGGAGGAGAATGGAACAGTATGAAACGATAACTTGACACTACCCAGATTACGGAGGAGGAGAATGGAACAATATGAAACGATAATTTGACAATACCCAGATTATGGAGGGGAAGAATGGAATAGTATGAAACGATAACTTGACACTACTAAGAATAGGGAGGAGGAGAATGGAACAGTATGAAACGATTACTTGACACTACTTAGAACAGGGAAGGGGAGAATGGAACAATATGAAATAACTTTTTTTTTACAGTGGATTTTTACCATGTGATACTCGGGGCGCTCTCCCCGTTGAAAGCATGTCGCGGCAGTGCAGTGCCATTTTTTTTTTTTTTTTTTTTTTACTAAAACCTGAGGAAGGCAAGAAGAGGGCTTATTGGCCTTCATGGGGAGGGACCTTGGAAATGAACCTATCTCTGCAATATTTCATGCCAGGGCAGCCGGTGAATACCCTGCTTTTCACAATTTTCAACTGCCATGGGATCTTTTAGCGTGCACAGGCCAGAAGGCACACGCGTCCGACTTGTATTTTGTCCTTATCAGAAGGACTAGACGTTCAGTTCGATTTTCTGGTCAAAGTGAGGAGAAATGTCGAGGCCTCAACTGGAAACAAACCCTGGAACCTCGAGTTTAGTTATTGGCAGGTGAGCGTCTGAACCATTCTGTTACCTTTCTCCCTGAGGGAACTGTTGAGGGTGTTCACACTGAGTAAAATGTTGAGGGTTTTGTCATGTTGTCATTAATGGGAAATATTGAAAATGCGAACACTGAGTGGAAACATCAATGGTATCAGAATTAAGGTTGACAAGGAGGGAAAAGTTTAGGGTATTAACACTGAGGCAAACATTGGAGGGTGCAGAAACAAAGGGAAACATAGAGGTCGTGACACAGAAAAAAAAACCATTGAAGATGCTGATTTTGAGGGAAACTTTGTGGTTGCTGATTTTGGGAGAGATATCAACTGTACTAACTTTGAGGGGAAACATCGAAGGTGCTGATATCGAGGGAAACAGTGAGTGTGCTGATGTAGAGAGATACACCAAAGGTGTTGGTTTTTGGAGAAACATGTGAGAGTCGATATTGGGCCAAACATTGAGTATGGTAGCATTGGGGATAATTTTTAGTGCGTTGACATTGAGGCAAACATTGAGAGCTCTGATATCAAGGAAAACATTCGAGTTGTTGACATTTAGCTGGACGTTGAGTGTATTGACACAGAACTGAGTATGTTGACATTCAGCCAAACACAAATTTTGTTGGCGTTGAATCAAATGTTGAGTGTCTTGACACTGAGTCAAACACTGAGTGTGTTGACATTGGATCAGACATTGAGTGCGTTGACACTGAATTATATATTGACACTGAGTCAAATATTGAATGTGTTGATAATGAGTCAGACATTGAATATGTTTACGTTGAGTCAGACATTGAGTGTGTTGACACTGAGTCAGACATTGATTATGCTGACAATGCGTGTGTGGACTGTTGACAGGTTCTGGATGAGCAGACGATGGAGAACATTTCCGAAGAACTCAACATGGCGGAGGTGGCGTTTGTCAAACCCCTTCACAAGCATGACGACCTGGCCACTGGTAAATACAGTGAGGGGGGAGGGGGGGTGGTTAGGGTGGGTGCTTGTATGTTTGCGTGTATGCTCGTTTCTGTTTATGACTTTTTGTGTGTATGTGCGTGTTTGTGTGTGTGTGACGTGCGTGTGCGGGTGTATGAGTGGGTGTGTGTGTGTGTGTGCGTGTGTGTGTGTGTGTGTGTGTGTGCGTGTGTGTGTGTGTGCGCGCGTCTGAACTGCCTGTCTTTGTGGGTATATGTATAATGTTTGTTTTTTTGTTGTTGTTTTTTTTTGGGGGGGTGTATGTATACATATGTGTGTATGTGTGTGAGTGTATGCGTGCATATGTGTGTATGTGAGCACAAGCGTGTGTCTGTATATGTGTGCTTGTGTGTGTATGTATAATAATATTTATGAGTACATAAACTGTGTGGGTGTGTATATGTATGCGTGCGTACCTAAATGTTTGGGTGAGTGCATGCGCGTGTATGTGTGTGAATGTATGGATA
>CM060307.1:57761480-57773980 GCA_030674185.1 Monoplex corrugatus
CAACGGAAAACTGCGTGTGAGGGACAGACAAAAATCATATTACGACTATGACAACGGTCATGACTACCCTTCAGCTGCCCCCCACCTTGACGAACATTGGCCACATGTTCAGGACAACAGACAATCTATGCATGATGGCAAAAGAAATGAACATCTTCACCACGGATATCCTTCAAAGAACAAATTTGGACGTCACCACAGAAGCCAGAGCATAAGGCGTCACACAGTTTCTATGCATGAAGACAACCTGGACCACTGGGAGACAGGACAATCCTACACAAAAGACCAACAATACCACTATGAGACCACCAGGAATCTGCACAGATCCAGCAGAGATCATGCTGATGTAGGAGCTGTCCACGTCGTCAGGGCGCACACAGAGGAGACCAGAGGAAGAACTCATAAAAGCTCTGAACGCCTGGATTGTGACAGGAGTAAATCCAGACCACTAGTCCCTGGTCCATACTCATATAGCGAAGTGACCAGACGACCAACGTCAAACCACAGAAGGTTTGTCTTCCTGAAAGAAAACACTGGCAGGGATCATTCAGTTCCATCTAAATCAAACAGAGTCAGTGCCAAACGGATGTATGGACATCAGCGGGATATAGAGCAGACGGTTGCCCCTTCCCCACGCCACGACACCAGACGTAGCAGGATAGACTCGGTGAACCCTTCCCCAAATGATGACTCTTGTCCTCACATTGAACGAAGCAGGAAAGACCCAGTGGCCCCTTCCACATGTGATGGCCCATGTACTTATGACATTTGCAAAAGCATGGACTCAGTGGCCCCTCCCCCACATGATGACCCTTGTGAGGAGTCAGCCATGACACAAACAGTGACGTCCACGAAATCCAACCGATGTCAGTGACAAAGACACCTGTTACAGTGGTGCGGAAATGGAAAATATGGGTGAGGTCCTAGCTGAAGATGTATGTGAAGCGACCAAAGAATCGGGTAAAATTAATACTGAGAATGTGAGTACCGATGAGGTCACTGTGCTCAGTGTCAGAACAAAGTCAGCTGATCACACTAACGTTGTGGCACACACCTCAGATCAAGCATTAAATGATACACACACAATAACACAAAACGCGAACGCCAAAAGCTTGTCAGACTCGCATGCTGACAATCTAGTTCTAGGTTCTGATGATCTAGACACAAACCAGAGCATACAGACACCTTCTGTCACCCATGCTCTGCGACCTAGACGTGCTGCCTCCCACACACGGATAGACGGTAAGAGCAATGGCCATGCTCCACCAAGGTCTAGCAGTCAGAGCAAAATTACTGATTCGTTTAAGAAAACGCAGGCTAAAGATCTGCCAAAAACAAGAAGCAGGTCCCAATCTTCTAAGACCAAACCCAGTGTGAGTGAGGCCTCAGGTACTAACAGATAGGATATCGGCCGGGCCACAATATCAGGTAGACCTGTACGATTTGTCACAGGCGACGACAGTTATATTTGGAATCAGAACACAACACCACCATCGGAATCAAAATGTACTTTGCGTGTAAATACTGCAAATAAATTACATGTTAGTTTCCTTAATTATAATGTAAATGGCCTTTTGGAAAAACTAGAAAATAATGATTTTGCCAATTTTCTTCTCACTTATGACTATATGTTTGACAGAAACATTTGTTGCAACTGACTTTGAATCACCACTTTTCAATGACTTTGTAGTGTTCACGTCTAAAGCCAAGAAGCTGTCTCATCAAGGGAGATATTCTGGGGGTGTTATCGCAATGGTAGGAAATCATATTCTCGTTTTGTTGAGCAAATCCCAATAGAAACTGAAAACACTTTAGCTATAAAAATCCACAAAGACCTGTTTTCTGTAGACAGAAACATACTGTGGATTTGTACATATCTTCCTCCGTGTGATTCTGTCTATTGGAATAGCCAGGAAGGTGCATATGGTATTGAAGTGCTGGAGCAATGCATTTTAGATCTATATGACTTGTGTGGTGATTCTTTTCTATTGGTAAATGGGGATCTAAACGCGAGAACAGCGAATACTAATTACAGTTTTAGTGGAGAGGTCGATGATTTCGATGTGAATGTTTATACCGAGAACAGATTTCCCAGAATTTCACAGGACAAAAACACAAATAAATTTGGTTGTCAGCTGATTGAGTTATGTAATATGTTTGAATGTATGATTTTAAACGGATTGCGTGAAACGGATTTTGACGATGGATGTACATATATTGCGTCCTCTGGGACTAGCACAGTAGACTATTTCATTACTTCCATTGATTTGTTTTCATCTATACACATCAAATCAATTGTTGTTGAGAACATGATGGATTCTGATCACCTACCAGTTGTTATGATGGTTGAAATTAAAAATGATATCGTTGAGGCTGGTCATGGTAAAACAAGTCAACCCAAAAACGAGGTTTGTGAGAAATTTATTTGGAAACATGAACTGGAAGCCGAGTTCCACAAAACTTTGAAAAGCAGTGATATTCAAGACAGACTTATTTTGGCCACAAATACTCTACATTGCGATGTGGATAGTGGTTTGAATACTTTTGTACAATGTCTGAAAGATGTCAGTATCTGTATGTATAAAACGTATAAAGTTTACTGGAACAAAAGATCAGAATGGTTTGACAAGGACTGTCAGCAAGCAAAAAAAGAAACAAGGCGTAAACTAAATTATTTTCGGAAAACTAGGAAGGAAGAAGATAGAATTTCATATGTGGAAGAGAGGAAAACGTACAGACGTTTACTAAAGACAAAGAGACAAGCATTTAGGAAACAGAAAGCAGATTCGCTAACCATGGAAATGACTAATTCATCACAGTTCTGGAAACTGCTGAGAAGTATGGGTTGTGGAAACAAAGACAAAGTCTCAAATGATACTGATATAAATGTCTGGTTCGAGCACTTCAAGAATATTTTTCAAAATTATGGGGGACATGTTGGTGAACATTGTGATATTGAGGTAGATCTATCTGAGGAAAGGGAGCATACTCTAAATAGAGATATATCTGAAGAAGAGGTTAAACGAGCAGTTGGTAAACTTAAGACTGGTAAAGCAAGCGGAATTGACAGCGTTTCAGCTGAAATGTTAAAAAATGGGGGAAACGATGTCATAGCTTTTCTAACAAAACTGTTCAAAATAATTTTTGACTCGGGGATTTATCCAAAAGAGTGGTCCAAAGCCATTATCATCCCCATTTTCAAGAAAGGAGATCCTGAAAATCCAGATAATTATAGAGGTATATCTTTATTAAGCATGATATCTAAATGTTACACAACAATACTGAACAAGAGATTATACACCTGGTTAGAAGCTAATAATTTGATCTCAGAGAGCCAGGCAGGTTTTCGTAATAGATACTCAACTGTTGATCATATATTCACACAACATGCTATCATTCAGAAATGCATGCACAAGAAAGGGATGAAATTATATGTTGCTTTTGTTGACTTTAAAAAGGCTTTCGATTCGGTCAGACATGATAAACTCCTACATTGTATTAGAAAGGAGGGTGTTAAAGGGAAATTTCTCGCATCATTAATGGCAATGTACAAGTCATTGGTGTCATGTATCCGAGTTAACGATAAATTTTCAGAGATGTTTCAATGTCCGGTTGGAGTAAGACAAGGTTGTGTCTTGAGTCCTACATTGTTTTCGATATTTATAAATCAGTTAGCAAAAAACAAAGGAAATCATGGCATCCAATTACTACCTGGGATGTTGGAAATATTTGTTTTACTCTTTGCAGATGATGTGGTACTTTTCTCAACTACACCAAATGGTTTACAGAATCAGCTGAACGTTTTAAGTAGGCCTACGTGTTGTAACAACATGAAATTAAAAGTAAATATTGACAAAACGAAGGTCATGGTGTTTAGAAACGGAGGGTTCCTCGGAAAACGTGAAAAATGGTCATATGAAGAAAATAAGTTGGAAGTTGTGAATAATTATTGCTATTTAGGTTTTAATTTCACGACAATGGTAAGTGTCAAAAAAGGTACTGCACATTTAGCAACTAAGGGGAAGAAAGCTGTCATACAGCTAAATAGGGTTCTCCAAAAATTCAAGGAAATGACAATGGATACTTTCTTTAAAATATTTGACGCAAAGGTACAATCCATTCTGTTGTACGCATCAGAAGTATGGGGATTAAAACGAATGGAACACATAGAAAAGGTACATATGATGGCGTGCAAAAGATTTTTAGGAGTGCCTGTTAAGACACCAAACAAGATGGTGTACGCTGATCTGGGAAGATATCCATTATTCGTTAACTCTGTGGTCGCATGCTTAAGATATTGGTTTAAATTGCTACAAATGAGTGCCGAAAGATTTCCGCATAAAGCTTACCAAATGCTTCTGGAATTAGATAGAAATGGAAAGGATTGTTGGGCATCAGAGGTAAGAAAAATCCTGTGTGGTACAGGTTTCAACATTGTATGGCTGCAACAGGGAGTTGGGGATGTAAAACTATTTTTAAACATATTTAGACAAAGACTTGTCGATCTGTTTATCCAAGAATACACTAGTATTATTAGAGATGGTGACAGATATGAGTGCTATAGATCATTCAAAACAATTTTTTGAAAAAGAAAAATATATTTCTGACATGGATACATACTGTCTCAGAGTGGCAATCACACAACTAAGATTTGATGTACTACCGCTGAATAACAATTCACATCGTTATAGTGAGAGTATTCACAAAAGGGCATGCCCTTTTTGCAAAACTCATATCGAAAATGAATATCACCTTATATATGACTGTCCCACTTATACAGATATTAGAGTAAAATTCCTCAAAGATTCAGCTAGAATGCCACTTTATCTACTGCTCAAATCAGAAAATTCTCATCATAGATACAATGTGTCCAGATTTGTTTTTCATGCCATCAACAGACGCAAAAAAATCATGGGTGAATAGGCTGGCGAAAATAAGTCGTCACCAGTACTATATTACTGTATATGACCTGCTCCCCTCGAATGCAAACTTAGTGAAATGGGGGAAAGCAGACGACCCAGCATGTCCGCTCTGTCAGAAGAAACAAACAGTGGAACATGTCCTAAGCTCTTGCAAAGTAGCGCTAGCCCAAGGAAGGTATACATGGAGGCACAACCAAGTTCTGAAAGTGATCACAGATGTGGTTAGCGAAAAAACCATGACCCCAAACGCACCAATTGCTATGACAACGTTCTACAAAGCAGGAGGGAAACAGGTCTGGCCCGAAAGGGCTATGACAACCAGCACATTGCCAAAGGGTCTTCTGGATGGAGCAGTCGACTGGGAGTGTACAGCAGACCTCCCAGAGTGGAGAAATTACCCAGATGTCATCAGCAAGACAGGCATGAGACCAGACATCGCTCTCCACTCTGACTCCTCGAAACAAGTGATTCTGATAGAATTCACTGTGCCATACGAAAGCAGAATGGAAGAAGCACATATCTACAAGACCGAAAAATACGCCGGTCTTGCCAGCACCCTGAAGAAAGCAGGTCTGCGGGTCAAAATCTTCGCCATAGAGGTCGGGGCAAGAGGGTTTGTGGGCACCTCCGCTTATGATCTCATGAAACAACTCGCCATTTCTGGGAAGAAGAGGACTAGAGCCCTTAAAGCGATGGCAGAGGCAGCAGAAAGGAGCTCAAGCTGGATCTGGGCAAGGAGGAACCAAAAAAGTGAACTTCATAAGGATTAAATTCCCTACAGATGATGTGTGCCCCGTTAGCACATTGGTAAAACCGCGTACCGCAGTTCTGAAGCGCAGAATCGCCCAGGTTCGATCCCCGGCGTGGGAAAAAAAAAAAAAAAAAAAAAGACAACAGCAGAAGGGCATCCAGGAGTCATGACCTGGATGTGGCCCGGCCCCCCGAGAGTGTAAGGAATTCAGGGCCGAAACACTTGTCTAAAGGGGGTTACTTCTCTGAAGACCTTCTGTTGTCTAGCTCTCCCTAGAGTTTCTTTCTACCTGTATTACATTAGTAATTATGCAATGCTGTATAGGTATAATAAATGGTAAAACTATTAACGCTTGTTCCATTATATTTTTGTAGTCATTTCGATATAAACTGTGTACAGACTGTAAATTATGCATAAAAACGCAGGGGTAAAGATAATTTTGAAAAATCGAATTGTTTATTGATACTTGTTTTACAAATATTTGGTAAATTGATGATTCATTGATTGACTGCTTAACTGATTGTTTGATTAATTCATTGATTGATTGATGGATGCACTGACTGAATGATTGATCCATTGATTAGCTGCTGACTAAGTACTGATCGGGAAAATGATTTATATGAAACTGATCAAATTGTTCGGTGACTCGCTAACCAGTTTGGTTTATAGATGAGTAATTGTATTAGGCGACAAACTTAACTGGTAGAGAAACGGTTCAGTATTTTAACTGATCGGATTCAGATGGCTAATTAAATGATAAAATGGCAGTTGATTGATTGATTGATTACCGTTGCCACGGTACACTGAATGTACTAAGTATTTGTTTGATTAGATGGATAAAGTGAAGTATGTTTCGCAAGCAAGGTGATTTACCAATTATTTGTTGATTGTGTGATGATTGTATTACTTGACCGGCTGTTGGCTATACAGAGAGACTAATTGCTTGACCAGTAGATGGAGGAATGGAACGATATATGTATATGTATTAAATATCTTTATGACTTGTTTGATGCCTTAATGCACTGATGAAGCTTAATTATAGTCAAGTACTATTTAGTGTATTACTTCATTAAATGTTAGATTTAGTCAGCAAAAGAAAGATCTGTTGACTGTTACACCAACGAAGTATTCAACTGAGGAAAGCGCGGAAAGTGTCAATGTTCGACGATGCAATCATACGTATTGCAATATTGGTGTAATCCACAAAAACCCTATCTCCCCCCCCCCCCCCCCCCCCCTTCCCACCGACTATTGTATTGTGGCCTAAGGCCGATGTACATTAAAAAATTCTGAGTTCTGAGTTCTCTCTCTCTCTCTCCCTCTCTCTCTCTCTCTCTCTCTCTCTCTCTCTCTCTCTCTCTCTCTCTCTCTCTCTCTCTCCTCTCTCTCTCTCTCTCTCTCTCTCTCTCTCTCTCTCTCTCTCTCTCTGTCAGTGACTGAAAAACTCCAAAGCATGATCAACAACGGACAAAGTGATTTCAGACGAGAGTTGGAGGAATGGCGGTGTGACATGACACTGATGGAGCATGCAGTGGTCAACAGTGACGTGCTGTTGGTCATAGTGACCTCAGGTGGACAACCGCACCACGGCTTCCAGGACGAGAAGGGAACACCCTATGATTTCCTCTCTCGTGTTTTTGTGCCCTTCTCCGTCAGACCTGAGGATCCAGTAACAGGTAATTTTTTTTTTCTTCCCTGAAAATCCACGCCCCCACCCCCAGCCCCACCCCCAACCCCCATCTTCCTTCGTTTCTTTTCATGTACGTTGTTCTGGTTGTTTGGCACACACAATTTTGATATAATGTTGCTGCAAATTCCGTCTTCAGTGGGTTACCCCACCATGTGGGCAGTCATACTCGTTCTTTATTAGTAGGTGGGGAGGGGAGTGTATGCTTAGTATTTTAACCCTTTGACTCCCGCATCCTGTCCACCAGCATCTTGCATTGTCAACCATGCTAGCAAAACAAAAATTTAACCCTTTGACTTCCTCACCTTATCCACCAGCTTCCTGGATAGGATGAGGAAGTCATAGGGTTAAATTTTTGCAGTTGGTAATAATAATAATAATAATTAATAATTACAATATTTATATAGCGCAAAATCTTGATAAAATCAAATCTAAGCGCTGAAACACACACACACGCACGCGCGCACACACACGCACGCACGCACGCATACACACGCACCCACGCACACACACACACACACACACACACACACACACACACACACACACACACGGCTATAAAGGGGAGAAAGAATAAAAACAATGGAAAATTATAGACAGCATATTATATACAATTATATATTGCAATGTGATTCCCCTCCGAGTGGAGACAGGCTGCAGAGAGGATTGAGTGAGGTCAGGATTTTATGCAGAGGAGAAAAGGTGAGTTTTGAGAGCGGACTTGAAGGAGACGAAAGTAGGTTGCTGACGGACTGAGAGAGGAAGTTTGTTCCAGGAGAGCGGACCAGAAACAAAGAAGGCTCGTGGACCATAGGTATTGAGCTTAGTGCGTGGAAAGCGAAAAGTCAGAGGATCGGAGGCAGAGCGGAGGGTACGTGAGGGAACATAGATCTCAAGTAGGCTTGACAGGTAATCAGGGGCTGCGTTATTGAGGCTTTTGTAGCATATGGTGTCTAGTTTGTACTGTATGCGCTTTGATACAGGGAGCCAGTGAAGTTGTTGCCAGGAGAGGAGATATTGGTCAGCTTTTTTCTTTTTGAGTACAAGGCGTGCAGCATTGTTTTGAATGCGCTGTAGGATGTGAGTGGTGGAGGCAGGAAGACCGGACAGGAGTGAATTGCAATAGTCAATGCGAGACATTATGAAGGAGAGAACGAGTTTTGCAGTTGTTTCCACAGAGAGATACTTCCTGATCAGGCTTATACGATGGAGGTGATAGTAGCAAGATCTGGCAGTTTGAGAAACAAAGTAGTTCATGGAGAGGGTAGAGTCAATGCAGACACCAAGGTTTTTAGCTGAATCAGAAATTGGGACTGATGTGTTACATAATGGGAGAGAAAGAGGAGGCAGCTGAGAAAGTTTCTGACGGGTGCCAATGAGGATAGCTTCTGTCTTGTCATCATTTAGCTGAAGTTTGTTGTGTGTCATCCAATTTTTAATGTCCGAGTAACACTCAGTGGTGCGAGTCAGGAGGCGCTGTATATTGTCAGGTGAGTCACTGTCTTGAAGTTGGGTGTCATCAGCATAGAAGTGGTGTTTTATAGAGTGGGAGTTGATGATGGTGTAAAGAGTGTGTAAAGAGTGAAAAGAACAGGGCCAAGGACAGATCTTGTGGAACACCACAGGTCAGGTATGCAGGTTGAGAGTAAGTGCCTTTGATGAGAACAGTTTGTTTTCTGTTTGATAGATATGAAGTGAACCAGGAGAGAGCAATGTCAGAGATGCCAAAAGTATGATGAAGTCTAGAAAGGAGAATACCATGATCAATGGTATCAAAGGCTGCAGATAGATCAAGGAGTGTGAGGAGAGAGACTTTGCCAGTATCAGTTGCAAGGAGGAGATTGTTGAGAATGTGTAGCAAGGCAGTTTCAGTGCTATGGCACTGGCGGTAGGCTGACTGGAAAGGATTGAGGAGATTGTTGGCAGACAGGTGAGAGTTCAGTTGGTTGAGGACAACTTTTTCGATGAGTTTTGACAAGAAAGAGAGATTAGAGATAGGCCGGTCATTTTTCAGTTCATTTGGGTCTAAATTGTATTTCTTGAGGAGAGGGTGAACAATAGCAGACTTGAAAGAATCTGGGACAGTTCCAGTTTGGAGAGAAGTGTTGATGATGTCAGTGATGAATGGGAGGAGCGTAGGGAGACGTCAGAGTAGAGAGAACCTGGAAGAGGATCCAGTTCGCAGGTTTTGAACGACATGGATCTGATTGTGTTGAGAATTTCTTCTTGTGAGACTGGGGTAAAAGTAGTAAGAGGTGTGCCAGAGAAGGAAGGGTCAGGTGGGCATGGTTGACAGGGTGTCCTGTCAAGCCTGTCATGAAGAGTTTGTATTTTGGTGGTGAAATACTTGGAGAATACAGATGGGAGTTCTTCATTTGTGTGTTTTGTTGGGAGAGGTAAATCTTTTCGTGTGCCAAGGAGATGATTCATGGTTGTAAAGAGTTCTTTTGAAGAAGAGGCATTCAGGATTTTGGTTTGGAAATAGCTTGTTTTTGCAGATGCAATGAGGGTAGATACTTTTGTTTTAGAGGCTTGGAAAAGTTGCTTATGTACAGTGAGTTTGGATTTGGATTTGCGCCAGCGGCGCTCTGCTCTGCGGCGGGCACGTTTTGCACAGGCAATCTCATGAGTGAGCCAGGGGGTAGGGGGGCGGTCAGGTAAAAGACGGGTTGTGGCTGGAGCATGAGTGTCCAGAAGATGGTGGAGAGTAGTGTAGAATTCATCGGCAAGGTTATGTGACTTTTCAGAAAGGAGACAGAAGGCATCAGATGAAAATGTCGATAGATTTGAGATTGCGTCGAGTCACTGTGCGCATGGTACGGGAAGGAGGAGGAATGTCAAGAGAACAGAGAATTGCAGAGTGGTCAGATGGAAGGGCTGAAGTTAGACGGGTAGAAAGAACTAAGCAGTTATCAGTAGCTGAATTGTGGTGATCCAGTCAGTTGGTGGATAGGGTGCGGGAGTCAAAGGGTTAATATTTCCATAAACGTGCTTAGTTATTGTTTTTAGTGCATATATACACAATGTGGGTTCAGGCACTGGCGTGTCTGCGCATGTGTTGACCTGGGAGATGGGAAAAATCTCCACTCCTTACTCACCAAGCCCTATCCAGGCGCTGTCGAACTCAGGCCTTATGATTAGAAGTGCGACATCCTGACAAATTGACCGTCAGGCCTGTCAAGTTGTTTCTGGACTGGTGTTTCATTAGAAGATAATCAACATGCCTTTGTCGTATCCATGAAGGCATCAGGAGGCTTACACTGACAGTTCCCAGTTTGGAGTCTGTTCAAGAGGAATACATCGCACTGGGAAAATTCCATATGCGCTGCACCCAAAACTGTCTGGCAGACTCCTATGCACATCCAAAGTCCTGAAATGAGGAGGAGGGAGCGGGTAGAACGGGAACTATGAAACGCTAAGCTGACACCACCAGAATGATTGGAACGTTGAGAATGGCAGTAAACATGCCAGATTTTAATGTCACTGAACTCCAGACAACAGATCTTGAATACACGGCTCTGTCAAAGGAGCCAGCCTGCCCGTGAGTATATATAAGCTACGCACATAAAAAGTTAAGGATCACTATGAGAAAACAGGTGCGTAATAAACTCAGTTCGCTACTGTTATTTATTTCTCAGTCCAGCCAAATTGTTATGAATTCTTGTTCAGCTGTAAGTGGGCGATGTTGTGTTAGTGCGAAAATTGCACGGGATTCTCTACTACTGAGCTTGGCCGCAAACGGAAAAGCGGAAACTTGCGAAAAAGGACCTTGTTTTGGACCGTTCTGCCTGAACACATTGCACAAGCCAGATGGAAAAAACCATTATGCACGTGCAAGCACTGCTGTTTATGTGTGAGATGCTGTCTCTTGCTTGGCTTTATAAGAAGACATTCCACCAGTAGTAGGCCTGATCTGACAATGCCTCCACGACGAAAATTGAGCGAGTTTGAGAGGGGACGAGCTGTTGCATGGTTCCAAGATGGTGTTCCCAAGCGAGAAGTGGCCAGGCGACTTCAGGTGTCCATCTCGGTCATTGTCAGACTGATTCAACGCTTCACAGCCACTGGGAGGGTCCATGAAAGACGCAGATCTGGTCGACCGAAGAAGACAAACCCACGTGAAGATCGTCTCATTGAACGACAAGCCCTGCAGACAAGAACAGCCTCTTCCAGCATCATTCGAAGGCAGCTGAGGGTGGCTACTAACATCAACATCAGCCAGCAGACCATACGGAACCGCCTTCATGGGTTTAACCTCCGTTCTCGTCGCCCAGCTGTACGGCCACGCTTAATTCCAGCCCATAGGGCAGCACGCCGCGCCTTCTGCAGACGTCACGTGAGGTGGACACATCAGCAATGGTCCCAGGTCCTGTTCAGTGATGAATCACGCTTCACCATGAACCACAACGACGGCCGACTGAGGGTCTGGAGACGCCCAGGGCAACGCTTTATTGACACCACTGTCCAAGAAAAGGTGGCCTTTGGTGGAGGTTCTGTAATGGTCTGGGGGGCCTTCAGCCTTCACCACAGAACACCCTTGTATCATGTACAGGGTAACCTGACTGGCCTCCGATACCGGGATGAGATCCTTCGACCGCTGGCTGTGCCTACACTGCAGCAGATGGGACGACGGCTGTCTACCAGGATGACAACGCTCGCCCCCACAGGGCAAGGGTGGTCAACGACTTCCTGCAGCAGTCTGGAGTCAACAGAATGGAGTGGCCAGCATGCAGTCCCGATCTCAACCCGATTGAGAACCTCTGGGATGAGCTGGATCGCAAAGTGAGGAGCAACCACCCCCCTCCCAGGGATGCCCAACACCTCTACCAGATGCTGCAGGCTGAGTGGCAGGCGCTTCCCACAGGATCTTCACCAACCTGGTCAACTCGATGAGGACTCGCTGCGTCGAGTGCCAGAACAGCCATGGCGGTTACACGCATTACTGAATTTTTGGGAGCATCAGAATGCCCTGTCTTGTGATTTCAATGACTTTGGGAAATCAAATTTCGATACGTACCCACTTTGATCAAATGTACACACCAAACGATTGCTCGAAATTGAAGGCAATTGTGTATCGTTATCACTAAAGCATGGAATTAAATGTTTGCCAAACTTCAACGCATTGGCTTTCTTATTTTGA
>CM060307.1:57776480-57821480 GCA_030674185.1 Monoplex corrugatus
ATATGTACTTATCTCTCTGTGGAAACAACTGCAAAACTCGTTCTCTCCTTCATAATGTCTCGCATTGACTATTGCAATTCACTCCTGTCCGGTCTTCCTGCCTCCACCACTCACATCCTACAGCGCATTCAAAACAATGCTGCACGCCTTGTACTCAAAAAGAAAAACGCTGACCACATATCTCCTCTCCTGGCTCCCTGTATCAAAGCGCATACAGTACAAACTAGACACCATGTGCTACAAAAGCCTCAATAACGCAGCCCCTGATTACCTGTCAAGCCTACTTGAGATCTATGTTCCCTCACGTACCCTCCGCTCTGCCTCCGATCCTCTGACTTTTCGCTTTCCACGCACGAGCCTTCTCTGTTTCTGGTCCGCTCTCCTGGAACAAACTTCCTCTCTCAGTCCGTCAGCAACCTACTTTTGTCTCCTTCAAGTCCGCTCTCAAAACTCTGCATAAAATCCTGACCTCACTCAATCCCCTCTGCAACCTGTCTCCACTCGGAGGGGAATCACATTGCAATATATAATTGTATATAATATGCTCTCTATATTTTTCCATTGTTTTTATTCTTTCTCCCCATTTATAGCCGTGTGTGTGTGTGTGTGTGTGTGTGTGCGTGTGCGTGTGCGTGCATGGGTCGTGTGTGTGCGTGCGTGCGTGCGTGTGTGTGCGTGCGTGCGTTGTGTGTTTCAGCGCTTAGATTTGATTTTATCAAGATTTTGCGCTATATAAATATTGTATTATTATTATATATATATGTATGTGCGTATGATGTGATTTAGGTCTGTTGTACACATATCTAAGTATGTGTGTGTGCATTTGATGGGAGAAGATTTGTATTCTGGTAGTAATACACCAACAACTGTAATAATTATCGACACATTTCCAGTTCCACAAATCGTTTCATTTCATCTATTTTTGGCGCTCAATCATGAGTTCTTATCAAAGCAACTGACTAAAGGTTTGCTCTGCTGCGGGCTTACTGAATGAAAACATGAAAGATTGATTTTCATAGCAACAAATATGTGACCGAGTTACATTTTACAGCAATAAATATGTAACTGAGTGTGACTGAGTTACATTTTATAGCAATAAATATGAAACACAATTACACAGCGATTACCTGATGCTTGTTAAAAAATGTATTAAAAATGCTAAGCATGGCTCCAGGCTTCTCAAGCAAATCTGAATACCGTAAGTCTAAAATGCAAATCTCTTTAAAATCAACTATAGTGGCATAAGCTCATACTTCTACGAACAGATGCTCTAAAGCAAATGCTGATGTAATTTCAAAACAACGCATTCATACACATACAAAGGTATCCTCACATCTACTACATGTATCTGTCAAACTGGACAGAAAATCAGTCAGTCTGTACTTTGAATTCAAAGCCAAGTATGGCGCACCAGAAAACCAGGCATCTATTTTCAAGGAAGACATTTCCACATTCATTGTAATGTTCTGTACATACTTTGGTCACAAATGTAAGACTTGGCAACTACTACAATATATCAGAAACCATATGATCGTTCTTATTTCATAAGAGGAAACCATTTGTCCCTTTTCTTCAACAATGAAACGTTGCATTTCATCAGTTCCAGGTACATGCTTCACTAAATCTGAGCCTGCACAAAGCCCAAAGTATGGTACAGCACTTGAAAAAAAAATGTCCATGAACTAGCAATCTATTTAAATGAAATCAACTTTAAAAGATACTACTGAAGTTTATTGGAAAGGTGATGACATGACAACACACTGACAAGCATTCATGTTTTCGCTATCCTTGTTAACAAAACTGATTTAGTTGTTATCTTGGGACTGGGAAGACAAGCAAGGGATTACATAAAACTGCTATGTGAAAATCTGAGTATTTAGTGCTGCTCTAATGCCGAGTATTTTCAAGCTGAAGTAAATCTGAAAAGTGCAGAAAACATACTGGACAATACATACACCATCACAAGCACACAATTCTGACAGAAGACATTGTCTGAAAGCACACACACACACACGCACACGCGCACGCACACACACACAGTAATGACAATCAGTTTCACACATTTAGTCTATAATTAACAGACAATTATCAATAACTGGTGCTTTAAATTTTACAGTTTCTTTTTGTCATTAAAATGACATCAATTACCTATAATTTTTGCCATAATTATCTCACTATTTATGAATCTAAATTAGCCACTGTGAAGGAGCACTTACACGAGTAGTTGTAGCACCAGAGGATAATATACTTTCAATAGTAATCACAGTAGTATAATCGTCCACTGAATTGTAACATTGGCTTTTATGCGGGGTCTTTAATATTACTGGCTGTTAGCATATGGCCCTTTCACACTACAATGGCTTGCAAGTCTGAGGCATGTCTTTCAACCTAATCATTTCATATTGTCAAGGTCAATTCAAGTGTACAATAGTAAATCAGCACATCAACGGTTAAGTCCTCACTGTGCATAAGCGATGAGAGTATATCACAACATACCATTCAACTGTACATCTCGTTCAAAGGACGCACTGATGCTTTAACACCAATACAAACAAACAGTGCTATTAGTGATCATCTGTACAGTACTACTGGCACTGAATTTTTTTGTGTGACCTTGAGTGAACTGAAAAGTAAGGTACCAACAGTGGTACCACAGAAATCACTTTTGGCTGCCACTGTATGTGGCATTTACAACTTGAAAAAACTAAACATGCTTGGACCTGTGCAACAAGAGGCTGGTGAAAGCAGGCTAAGGTGCACGGTGCAGGTTCTATGGGCGAAAACAGTTACAATTTGCTTTGACCCCCCTCCTCCCCCCATACACACACTTTGGTAGCCTCTCTTAGCAACTGGTTCATGAAGTTGATAAACTCTTTCCATATCCATTTCCCTCCAATCTTTTAAACACGCTTACATTTCAAAAAAGGGACCAACTTTTCTGATTTTTTCCTTCAAAAATCTCCCTCTTTGAAAAAAGTACTTCCCAGCTAATCAAATAGGCTGGCGTCTGAAAGCTTGCATTCATTTTTAATGAAGGTCTTCATTTGACAACCGGGACCTATGACTTCCCTTTAATTTTGGTATATCAGCCACCAAAAATACATTCACAAAACATAAATCAATTCCAAAATGTTACAACTATACATGTAGAGGTGTGCTGTTCTTCAGCACTATGTGACTGTGCTGTGTGGGGTGATGCTACATTAATGTTTATGTGCGAATGAATGCATCCATAAGAGTATGTGCATTGTAACAGTCTGCTGTGCCTTGGGTTCACCTTTCTAAGCTAGATACCAGTGTTCACTAACATTCACTACTGTTGTTCATATATTTATTTTTGGTGCACAAATGACTTATCCTTTACAATTCTATGTTTCACACACACACACACACACACACACACACACACACACACACACACACACAGAGAGAAAAATCCAGTATTTCTCTCTCTCTCTCTTTCTCTCTCTCTCACACACACACACACACACACACACACACACACACACAGCCTCTGATAACAGAAAAAAGGTGCAACAGAAAAAGAAAATAAAAGTGTTGATGTCAGCAAAAGAATGGAAAGCTAAAACACAAGGTCCCAGCAAACTGTGATACAATTATGCAGATACATTTATAAAATACGCATCCATTATACGCATACAGCTTCAAATTTCATCAAAAGATTTTCAAGTGGTCCACGACAAGCCAATTACATCCAACGATAAAAATAGTGCATTAATACTTGATTAGTACAAAAGCAAATTGAGGTCATAAAAATGGAAAATGTACAATGTTTTCACCAGTAATAAACTGAGGTGTTGTCATAAAAGATCAGAAATGATATACAACAAAGTGAAGTGAACAAAGATACACAGTTTAAAACTGGACACAAACAAATCTGTGATCTTGAATATACACATCATTGACATGAAACCAGCAAGACCTCACATATTCACCTGGTAGACAGTTTTGTTTCAGTTTTGTGATCACCAACCATCCACCCATCCCTAATCTTGCTTTTCCTACTAAACATCATTGACTACCGCCACTCTGCTAGTATGTGAAACACAACACCTGAGTTTAAACTTAAGAAAAGGGAAGTTGATAAAAAAAAAAAAGACAGACACACCACAATTCAAAAACTACACCACTCATTCTTCTGAGTGTGGGGGTGAAACAACTACGAGAGAGATTGGCAACAGATGTAAGGAAGAACTAAATGGGCTGTTCTGACTTTGTCCTGCTCTATGTCTATGATACGCACACAAGCCTGCCCGTCCATTTCTTATCAACTTTCACATCCCATGTCCACAGGCACACACCTCTATATACCATGTCAACAGACATCAACTAGAAATGAACCTTCACACCTTAGATCTACAGACACGAACCTTCAGACCCTGGGTTCACAGACATAAACCTCCATACTTGTGGTTTAAAACCACCACAACTTAGGCTCTGACATAAATCTCTCATGTCCGAGATTTACAGACATAAATCTTCACACCTTACTTCTACAGACATTTACATTATGGATAACCCATCTCATCCTAGGACTGCAGACATTACAGTTACAAACTTCCACACCCTAAGTCTTCACTACAGAAAACCCATAGCTATATCCCCTACATATACATAAACCTTTACACTCACATATCATTCTAAGACAACGGACATAACCCCTACAGACATAAACCTCCACACCCTAGGTTTACATTACAAACTATCAAAGAATTCACTGAAAAAATGGTAAATGATAAATATCTCATGGAATTTGACTATAGGTCACTTTAGATTTGGATTATATGTACCAGCAGCCACATGATCAAACATTTATACAAAACACAAATACACAACAACAAATCAAACCATAAAGCGGTAACCAGCCAACTCAAAATAAATCTGATTTATCCTGGGCTTTTCGTTACTGTTTTCTTTCTTTTCGGCCTGCCTTTCAACATCAGTCCATCTACTAACATGAAGTGATCTGTCATAAATTAAAACATCACACTGACGGTCTTTAACTATCACTTAAACCACATCCACTTCGATGTCATCCATACTATCACTTAAACTACATCCATTTCCGTTACATCCATACTATCACAAACCACATCCTTTTCCATCACATCCATACTATCACTTAAACCACATCCACTTCAATCACATCTGTACTATCACTTAAACCACACCCACTTCAATCACATCCATACTATCACTTAAACCACATCCACTTCAATCACATCCATACTATCACCTAAACCACACCCACTTCAATCACATCCATACTATCACTTAAACCACATCCACTTCAATCACATCCATACTATCACTTAAACCACATCCACTTCAATCACATCCATACTATCACTTAAACCACACCCACTTCAATCACATCCATACTATCACTTAAACCACATCCACTTCAATCACATCCATACTATCACTTAAACCACATCCACTTCAATCACATCCATACTATCACTTAAACCACATCCACTTCAATCACATCCATACTATCACTTAAACCACACCCACTTCAATCACATCTGTACTATCACTTAAACCACATCCATACTATCACTTAAACCACATCCACTTCAATCACATCCATACTATCACTTAAACCACATCCACTTCAATCACATCTGTACTATCACTTAAACCACACCCACTTCAATCACATCCATACTATCACTTAAACCACATCCACTTCAATCACATCCATACTATCACTAAACCACACCCACTTCAATCACATCCATACTATCACTTAAACCACATCCACTTCAATCACATCCATACTATCACTTAAACCACATCTCTCAATCACATCCATACTATCACTTAAACCACATCCACTTCAATCACATCCATACTATCACTTAAACACATCCACTTCAATCACATCCATACTATCACTTAAACCACATCCACTTCAATCACATCCATACTATCACTTAAACCACATCCACTTCAATCACATCCATACTATCACTTAAACCACACCCACTTCAATCACATCCATACTATCACTTAAACCACATCCATTTCAATAACATCCATACTATCACTTAAACCACATCCACTTCAATCACATCCATACTATCACTTAAACCACACCCACTTCAATCACATCTGTACTATCACTTAAACCACATCCATACTATCACTTAAACCACATCCACTTCAATCACATCCATACTATCACTTAAACCACACCCACTTCAATCACATCCATACTATCACTTAAACCACACCCACTTCAATCACATCCATACTATCACTTAAACCACACCCACTTCAATCACATCTATACTATCACTTAAACCACATCCATTTCAATCAACATCCATACTATCACTTAAACACCACATCCCATACTATCACTTAAACCACATCCACTTCAATCACATCCATACTATCACTTAAACCACACCCACTTCAATCACATCCATACTATCACTTAAACCACACACCCACTTCAATACCATCCATTACTATCACTTAAACCACACCATTCAATCACATCTATATCACTTAAACACATCCATTAATCACATCCATACTATCCAAACCACATCCATACTATCACTTAAACCACATCCACTTCAATCACATCCATACTATCACTTAAACCACATCCACTTAATCACATCCAAGCCCCCACAGCGACAATCATTATCATCATTACTTTCAACCACATCCACCAAGTACAACACTTACCCAATTGTCTAACCCAACCAATCTACTCAATTTCATCTAACCCAACCTATCTACTCAATTTCAAAATCACACCTTTTTTGGACCGAACTCTACTAATATAACACCCCCACCCCTACTCTAAGGTTTACCCCATCATTCTCTGACAAACATCATTCACACCCAACCAACCAACCTACTACCATCAACTTTAGAATCACACCATTTTTGACTACATTTGTAATGTTCAAACTGGTTTTCCAACAAATATGTCACAATCTCTACATGTGCATCACCATCTAAAAGCAATCAATCCTGCAAAGTCAGTCATATGATTCCTTTACTGCCACACTAACCCAACTCTTTCCAGATGACACACAAGACAATTTTCACACCATCACGCTGAGATCTTTCTGAATCTTTACCATACACAGTGAGCAACAAGACAGTGTGAACATGTATTCTAAAACTATGAGGACTCGTGTGGTCAAAGTCCTGAAGTGAGACAGTCAAGAGTTCTGGCATTATCCAACTCTCTACCTTCCACAACAAGTTCTTGTTTATCTTCACACCCCCAATAACACACTGCTCATCACCCTCATTCCACCCACACTCTCACTCACTGGTCCCACTGCCACTCCCCAGTGCAAACGGATTGTATCAAAAATATGAATTTCATCAGGAGAAATACAAACTGAAATTGGTTCCAAAATATAAACTATACCAGCTGTGCAATTTACTGAGATCAGTACAATATCATTTCCACCATCATCTTTTTTCTCAGAGTAAATCTTTTTTCTCAGAGTAATCAGTGAAGAGTCCCAATTCACACAGAGTCCCACTATATCCTTTGTATGTCACATACTTATGGAGGCAGAGTGCTCTTTCACATCTCTAAAGACTTGAAACTGGAATGTGTTTACATAAACAAATGAAAATACGCCCCAAGAATATCAGTACAATTTTTCTTGTTTGGTTATGGAAATGGAGAACAGGTAATTTAACATATCTGGTATACTACTAAACCTAGTTGTGCTAGCTACTTAACACTAGTTCCAAATATCTAGGCTGTTGCTGTAATCAGCAGTGACCAATCACCTTTCAACTGCCCTGTTACCATCTCTGAACCGAAATCTATTGGCATGTCTTCCTGGTTACTCAGAACAAGTCATAACCAAAAATATCTTATGAAAAAGTGATAATGTCCTTGAATATGTCATCTGAATATTTATTTCTTATTTACCATTCAAGTTAGAAAAAAGAAAAAAAAAAAAACCATACAGATCTAAATGATTTCTACACTTATCACTCTATCATTTCTAGTCTACAATTTCTAGTAAGAACCATGCAAATGCTTGTATTTTGATGTTAAAAAAATAAAATGAAATCACAAGTCCACATTTTGTGCATAGTTTACTCATGGCAAAATATTCATGATATGTATCATCATTTTGTACATCAAATAATCTAAAACAAAATGTGCTTAAATGTCTACAAACTAAGTGAACTTGCCTAAAAAGGAAACAGAAAACAATTTGATAAAGCTGTACAAATATACTGTTTTAATCATCAATTTTACAGATTAAGTTACCTTCAAAATGCCCTGTGTTCATCATCAAGTTTTCAGATAATGTTACCTTCAAAATGGACTGTATCCATCAACAAGTGTTCAGATAAAGAATGGACTGCATCCACTGATAGACTTAAATTTGTGCTTACTTTTCAAATTCACAACTTGACCATTTATGACACATGTATGTATATTAGGGCTAAATTACATGTGAAAGACAAGAGTGGATTCTCTTTATCAGCACAACAAACCTGTTATTAACTTAAGTAAATGTGACAATGCTGATTGTTCTAAAATCCTATGTAACAATGCTGACTGTTCTGAAATCCTATCATTTTAACAAAACAGGAGATAAAAACAAAAACACAAATTTCTCTGTACAAGTAGCTCTTCTCAAACATATATGATAAAAACAAATTCTCACAAAATTTTAGAGATTTCACCCATAGAACAGCCCCTTTTTGTCAATTACTATTTTGAAAAGGCTAACTCCAATTAGGTAGCAGGGCAACGACCATCCCCAACCCTATAGGCCAAAGCTGATGATGGCAGATAGCCTTCTGATATATATCAGCTGCACAATAAGCTCAGCTAGCTTGAAAAAATAATAGATAAAGAGTCCCAAATTTGGCAATGGTTTCTACAAAACAGAGGAGAGACGGTCCTTGGCAAAGGTGCATCTAGAAAACACTCCATAAGTCTTATAATGGAGCCATCAGGTGAATAAGGATTGCCTTCATCCCCAGTCCTGTTCGCACATGGCAGGTCTTGTGGCCATGAGATAAGGGTGGGGTAACCCACAGGTCTTTAGGCCAGGAGCTAAGGATGGGGTAACCCCAACAAAAAAACATCTCGAAGGCTGAAGTCAGAGGTGCCAGACCTGAAGGTGCCTTCTTTCACGAAGGTACCATGCAATCTAATCCAAAGCAAATATCTATATGATCATCTATTAAAGAAAGGTGCTTACTGACTGACAGGGAGAAAAACAGCCACATTCATGTACAGCTGTGACATGATTATGAAGACAAGAAAGAAAGAAAATTATGATGATTAATTATCATTATACAGATAATGTCTGTAATGTCTACAAGTAAGAAACCATAAAGGAATGTCTTGAAAGGGACATATTTCTATATAATCATATCTTTGATCCCAACGTGATTTTTACACAGCTCAATTAAAAAAATCTTATTTTCATTTTGAAGAAAATGTTTGTCCCAGTGATCACATGCACAGGTATTATCACTCAAAACTCGGTAAGCCTTCTAAAATTTGTAATCATTTACCTAAACTATAAAATCAAACAAAATCATTTTGTTTTAGATCTTTCAATAATTATCATGAGTTATTATGAATTGATAGTGCTTTACCTGCAATAAAACAAATGTACAAAAATAACTTATTTTACTTTCTGTAATGAATTTTAAAGCAGTAATGAAAACTTACCTAGAGTTAAAACAAATATCAAAAATCAATATAATTATGTCATTCCTCAAGCAAAAACAAATCATAAACAACATTCATTTTGGAATGTCAGAAAAACTAGACAACTGAGAGCCTAGTAGTAGTAGATGTATTAGTATTAAATGAGTCAAACTTGGGCACACAACCATGGGCAATGATGCCAGCAGATCTTTAAAGATGATCTCACAACACGTTATACTCTCTTTCACACACACACACACACTCTCTCTCTAAATGCAAATACTGGAACGAGCTATAAAGGTAGAAGTGTACAAGCAAGCAGCACTGAGGACATACACAGAACATCACCACCAACAGCACAAAACCAGTTGAGCTCTATGAAGGGTAAATAAATACAGCATAAAGCACTATGCTTCAACTCACAAATTCAGGCCTACAACAAAAGTTGCACTTGCCCTCATTAAACTACTATGTACACTGCCGTCACAGGTTTAATTGCCCAACCAAATAGGGGTAAAATTTAGCAAATGGAAAAGGGGGGGGGGGGGGGGGGACACATATAAAATGGAGAAATGGCGGTGGGGACAGGGATTACACAGAAAATGAATACAAACCACTTTTTATATAGTATATATCAATAAATACCATACAAAATACACAAAGCTGATACAATATTCACAATCTCTAAACAATACAAGCAACACAAAATATCTCTGGAATGTCATAGACAGGAACTAGGATGGATCCATATCAACACAACAATATAAGTTGGGAGTCTGATCAAAAAGGAGTGGTGTGTAGTCCACACGTACTTCACCTAAAACCAGTACATCACCGAAACCTACATTTAGTACACTCAACCAAGATCTTCTATACCCCAATCTGGAACAAGACGTGTACAAAGGAGTAAAAAATATCTAAGAGACCGTCACCTTGTCATACTAACTAAAACAATAATCTGACAAAAAGAAGAAACCATTAACAAATGTGGTTTTCTTTAAAGTAAATAAAGGTTCACAGAAATAACACACCGCAGACTATACAGTATAAAAATTCTACAAAAGAATCGAGAAAAAGAAGCCACTGTAATGATTAAAAAAAAACTTTTTTTTTTTAAATCCACGAAAAGCAGCCATCACACCAAGGGCTCAACAGCAACAAAAGCCAGCTCCACCAACAACATGAAATAAAAAGTGACAATAGAGTATACCCCCCTGGATTTTGTTCTCTGTAAAAAAAAACTGGATAAAAACAGTGCAGTCTACATAAGAAAGAAACAAACATAAAGTAACAACTATTCAAATACTGGTACCTTGAATGAATGGCATACAAATGCTTTCATATCAGTGAACTGTCTTTCAAGCATCATTTATGGTGACAGAGAAATGTTGCAAAGATTCACAATGCTGAAGTTCACAGTCTGTAAGCTTAAACATATTCAATGTCCACTCTGACTTGTTTTGTGATTTATAAACTGCAACTTTAATTCCTGTTCTACAGGTAGTACAAACAATAACATAAGCCCCACCAACTGCACACAGCCACATCAGGGCTATCACCTTTTCAAAATATTTGCAATGCCTCATAGAAAAAAAAAACACCTGGAAAAGAAAATTAAATACAAACATCAATAGATCCATATCATCATCAAGTGCCTTGCCACATGGCGTTAGCGATCATGGCCTTCCATTTGTTTCTATCCCTTGTTGCCGCAAGCACCTCTTCCACCCTCTCTGTCTTCAGCCACTCTGCAAGAGATCCATATACAAAAATCTAATATGCCCCCTACAGTTATCAATGCATTCATGCACATAATTGGCCAATCAGCTGGTCCTCATCCTCCCAAAACACAGGTCTCACAGAACCCTCACCTAGCCCCTCTTCTGGATCCCATCCCTTATACCCCCAGCCTCTCTATCACCACATGCCACACCACCAACTCAATCCCTACTGGCTCCTTTAGGGGACCCGGTCTTCCCAAAGACCCACTTGTCCCCAAAATGCACACCTTCACAGTCCTGCATCGCAAAGACCTCCCTCGACAGAACAGGCCAACAGACAATCTTTCCATCCTCAGTCCACCAGGTTCACACTACCACCAACCCACATCATGGAGGACAGGATGACGTCCTATCAACATCTGCCATCCGATTCAAATCTCCAGAGATGCAAGATCACACAAACCTCCCATTTGATCATGGAGAAGTCATTGTTGTTCTCTGGTCCACCTTACCAGATGATGTACTCTCCAACACCCTCAGTTCTGTTCTCTTGCCCGTCTTACAGATCATGTACTCTCCAGCACCCTCAGTTCTGTTCTCTGGTCCGTCTTACCAAATCGTGTAAATTCTCTCCAACAACCTCAGTTCTTAAACTCCGCCCAGCAGCACAACCCCCTCTACTGCACCCCTACCACCACCAGATGAGCCACTGCTATCTCTTACTATAGTCAGCAACAAACTCTGGGAACTAGTTGTCCAAATTCATGGTAAACCTCAGAGAACCCGGGCTTCCCCAAATCTTGAAAGAGAACCAATATGTTGCCTTGAAGGAGGTCAACAATGGGATGGGAAGGGTGAGGAGCTCTGGAGAGTGGGGAGAGTGTCTGGCCTTGTATGGGATTCTCGGACTGGATGGTGATGGAGGTACCAGGCATCACAGTCTCACTCAACTTGGATGCGAAGAGTACATACGAATACGGAGCCCTATGTGAGGAACTAGGCTCTGAATGATGCATATGCCTGGTGTTTGGTAACTACCAAGATGGCGAGGATGGAATCCCTTTGCAACGAGACATGGTTTACCTATATTATACCAAAAAGGCTAATGCAACTCAATAAGTGTTGCCCCTTGGGATGTCATCTCTGACAGTGAGGGAAAGGGATCCCTCGTCAGGGAGGGGAGGACAGCAGATGGCGGTGAGGATACTTGATACAAGTGCTTCAAGGGCTGCACAAATCTCAATGCCCCTCTGTGAAGTCTCCTGTTTGAGTGGCTATTATTTTGGGGAAGTGGACACAGCCTTGGTGCAGTAAGGTAGCTGGCTTGGGCACAGGAATCAAACATCTTTTCACTGATTTCTTGACCACCTGGTCAAATATTTTGTAATTAATATGGTCTTCTGCATCTGCTGGGCTTTATGTACTTGTAAGATATGGTTATGTGCTATTAAACTATGACCCTGGCTTTGACCATTCTGCCCAATTCATCACCAGAAGATTTCAAAAATGAAACCTGATTACCAACATAAACACACACATATGTAAAAAAAACAAAAAACGGACTTACCTATAATTGCTTCTGCATGTCACACTTCCTTAGTGCAAAAAATTGCAGTCAACGCATGTGCCCAATTATAAATCTTAAGAAAAAGTATGTAAGGCTTTATAGAAAGCATGCAGGTGAATGGACCAGCAAAGCAGAAAATGACAGGAAAGAGATAACAGAACAGCAAAGGAGCAAGGCAGAAATATAGAGAATGACAGACAAGAGGAAATGTCTAAAACAATATTTTCAGAAGATGGGGATACTATTGATACTGAAAGAGCCTCTGACAACCCCACAGGGGAACATTTCAAATTAATCCATTTTCTACAGACTACCCCAAAAATGCTTCAAGAATATACAGGGAAAATCTTTCCTTCAGCAGGAATCCCAATTATACAAATGACAACAGGAATGACTTTCTTGTGTCTCTTCTACAAACCATCTTCCACAAACGGTAAGAAAAACATCCCTCTATTTTACACAAAAGGCGCCTTTGAAATACATACATCAAAACAATATAATAAACAAAACCTGAGAGAAAAGAAAAGAGTACTATGTCTCCAAGAAACGGATCACCTCTGGGCAACTGACCCTGTTGTGGAAAACAGAACCAGAACATTTCGACACTGATAAGAACTTGAACCACACATGCTGTCTCCTCAATGCCGATAATACAATACTCTATTCCTAAAGGCCAATCTACAGTCCACATCATTTCCTTTTAATGCAGGAATAGGCATCCAGGCCAAAACAAAAACAAACCAAAAAGAAGAAAATCGGAAGGAAGTGATACAGCCTTTGAAATGATGTACACACGAAAAAGGTGAACACGTGGAATCAGCAGTAATATGTCACATTAAAAATTCTGTGGTCACACAAACTGGAACTTGGGGTTTTCCATGGTAGTGGTCCAACAGCAGCACTGCACGGATGGACGTGCAGGTGCTTACACACAAAAGTAAAGACACAAAAAGTAAAATATGCACACATACACATCCTCATACATAAACACACATATGCACACACAGTTCTATCATTTTATGATCAGACACATACACACAATCTTTTTATGACAACAATAAAACATCTGAAGGATTAAGTGTAGTTTGTTCGAAAAATTGCTGAAAGGTTGAGATTGAGAAAAAGAAACAAGGAAAACTAAACAAACAGTGAAAAAGACTGAGAGAGCGCATTAGTCACTGACCTTCTGAGTATCAACTTTACGCATCTCATGTCAAGAAGAAAGAACAGAACAGGATGACAAAATGTCAGAATAAAAGCAGTTACAAGACAGTTCAATTCCAACATCTGTAGAACAAAACCTGCATTAAAAAAAAACATCTTAATCTGTGTATAAAATACACAGTTAATATATTGTACTGAGCACATGCACTTGATTCTTTCACTCCCTCAGCTTACTCACCCACTGCAAAAACTGCCAACCCTTCAACTTCCTTACCCTATCCATCAACTTCCAGCAAGAATCTAGTGGATAGGGTGATAAAGTGAAAGGGTAAAGTTTCTGTTTATCTATCACAGCTGATAATGCTTGAATCTGGCATACAGGGTGAATGAGTGGAAGGGTTAACATGACAGAATATAAAACATGAGAAGGTGCAAAGTCCAAATACTATAAAGATGGTTTTGGATTGCTTTGTACATTTAGGATAAGAACTAACCACACACACATTGTATGTTAACGAGATTTCAGTCCACATAATACACATTCAGGTTTTCTTACAAAAAGTATCAATAAGTAAACCACACTTTCTGATTAAACAGAGTTTATTAAATCTAAAAAGAAAGAAGGAAATGCGCTGATTATTAGGACAGTGTTAAGCATTAAGCACATGTACCTGCACTGCACTGAAATTGCAAATTTAAACACTCCTCTCTCTCTCTCTCTCACACACACACACACACACAGACACCCACACCAACACCCACACCCCACACCCACACACCACACACACACACACAAAACTTCATTCACTTACAGTACCGTAGACATTTTCAATGTCATAAATGACAAAGATCAATTTCACCTCTTAACAGCTCAGTTCACTACAACCTGACACTTCATACTAAAACGCACAAACTAATCAACACGGATCACTTCATGGACTGAAATGTCCACTCCAACCTCTCACCAAATAAGTTTTTCTCAGAAAAACTCAACATTCACTGACACAGTTAATCAACTCACCAAGACAGTTCCTGATCACCAAGACAGTTCCTGATCACCAACACAGTTCAAACTAACCAATAGAGATGAATTTGACCATTCACCCAGACAATTCACTAAAGCTCACCAGGACATTTCATGCTTACTGGTACAATTCAACCTCACCATGAAAGATCAAACACAGCTCCGACTCACCATTCAATGACTTCACTTTAAGCTCACCAAGACAAGTCACACTCGCAAAGGCAGTTATACTCACCAACAGCTCAACATTCATAGATACAGATCATTTCAATCTAAGACTGTCCACACTCAATAGCACACTTCAATCTTACCAACAAAAAAAACAAAAAACAAAACAAAAATATTCACCAGCACAGATCAACCTCACCATTCACTGACACATTTCAATGTCACAGCCAGGAAAGACAAGATCACACATCACATCCTCACCATTTGTCATCAACCCATACTTCAGAAAACAAAAAGAATAATATACAATGCAAATGGGAAACGACAATGGAAAAGATAAACAATCTTTAGACAAAAAAATCACCACATAATCTTTCAGTTCATCCCTGCATGGAGAGCAGATGACAACAGCTTGTGGCATGTAGAAGGGCGGTGGAGTTGGTGGGGGTGGGGGGATGAAAAACATTGGTCTCTCTCACAGGATCGAGTTCCTAGTAGTTCGCCTGCGGGAGCGGGAGCGTGGTAATGTGCCATACATGTTGATGTGCTTTTGCTGAAATCACAGAATGTAACAAGTCTTTAGGCCAGGCCAGAGCAGAAAAGTGACATCAAATGATCTCCAAAGTATGAAACAGTGGTTTTTCTTTATTGTGTGCACACGTGTGCGCATGTGCATGCAACCATGTGAGTATGAGAGCACACCTACATGTACATGCATGCGTGTGTGCACGCACAAGCATTGTGTGCACTCATGTAGGCATGCAAGCACGCATATGAAAAAAAACATTGGCAACAAATGAAAGAGATGAATTTCATGAAGAAATCATCAAAGATTCCTTGCCTGTGTCTGGTATCTGTAATGCTATACTGCTGACAAAAGCAAGAAGTGGCTTTTGTTTGGTTGCGCATTTACATGATTTATAATGTAAGTACTATCATTCTACACAGTATTTTATATTATACAATTTCAGCTTTTACATATATCAAAAGAGATTATTGCTGAATACATTCAGACGGAAGCTATCTTCCCAAATCACAGCTTCAACATCGGCTACAATATAAGTTTAATACATTACATGTTTCGTTTTGTGCAATATACCTTCACAGATAAATCTGAATAAAACCACCTGTGAAGAAAAAAATTCTTTTCCATAATCTATTCTTTTTTTTTCTCTCTCTCTTCAAAGAAGCTGTTTTAATCTGATCTGAAAATAAAATGCATAAATCAAAGAATTTTTTGGAATATGATCTGAATGTATGCTGCATGAACCAAAAAAAAAGTCAGGTATGAGTTGTAAGATTATAGACATTCCCAAAACTGCATTCTACAAACATCTTGAGATTATCATTAGTGGTCTGGCTCTCTCTCTCTCTTGATATGTCTTGAGTTCAATCCCAGCCCGAAATGCAAAAACTGGCCCATTCACTGCCCATCTTAATGCTCCAATCATTCTGCTGGTGTCAGTTAAGTGATTCATAAGTCCCGCTCTCCCCCTCAACCCATCCTATTTCAAGATCCTGCCAGCGCATAGGGTTTTCTGCAGGCTAAAGCTAGGGGAGTCTGCAAGATAATTAGAGACATGTGGGTGCAACGCATATGTAGCTGTCTGAATGCGACGAATCCCTCAAACTTCTGACAATGAACGGTTATCACACTGTATTTGTCGTATAGTGCATATGCAATGATCCACACCTTCACGAACAAAGTGAAATGTAAACTAAAAAACTATAGTGTACTTTAGGTTGAATATTCATACTGGCTTCTTTCAGTATTCACACACACACACTGACTACTACATCAGCATGCAAGCACTCACCTGGAAACAATCTACAGAAGGGGACACAATACCATGAACAATTCATAACCGAATAGTTATCCCTAACGGAAATCCACCACAGCCACCAAGCCAGATGAACAAAATCAACAAGAGGAATGACAAATCTTGAGCATGTAGAAACTAGAGTTCTGTGAAGATACATAAACATTTTCATATAAATCACCTGTTGATGACAAAGTAACAACAGGAAGAGGCCTCATGCAACTATGCTAGCACATGGAGGGCATGACAATACACACAAAAGGAGAAGACATGGCATCAATAGATTTAGTCACCAAGCCATGCAGACATTTTGTCTGGTCAGACATATATCAAAGCTTAAGAAAAAGAAATTATAACTATTCCTTGCGTGTGGACGTATATTGTTATTACCAACTGTCCACAATATGCTTATGCTATGGCCCGCAACAGTTTGACTCTTTTGCTATTAATGGCACATCACATCACCTGACAGTAAAATGGAAACATCTGTTCATGCCAGCCTGGATCATCCCAATTAACCTGTAATTTCCATCACAGGCTGGCCTTTCCTCCCTTACTGCGTAGAATCAAAACCTTCACCAGCCACTGTAAACATTTTCTCTGAAGTTGTAGGAATATTACAGGATGCAATATCATATGACATTATGAGACTTTTGTACCATATGCTGTGTGGAAAATACTATATGCTGTGTGGAAAATACCAAGTGAGCCATGCAATGCATGGACAAATGTAATGTGCTTTTCAGAGGCCTCCATGTGAAACATTATGTGTACTGTTCACTAGTGACCACAGTGGTAAACTATGGCAGTACTGACATGTTAAAAAAATTGTTCTCTTGTAGTTTTAAATATAATTGGCAGTATGTTTGTCAGCGTTACCATGTTTGAATGAAAATGTGAAAAAAAATTCATTAGGGCGCTTTTAACTACTGACAGTACGAACACAAATGATTTCTAAGGATATAACACTCACACACATCCATCTGCTTTGTTCCCCTTCGATTTTACTAAGTAACATGTGGAAAGCAAAGAGCAAAAACACTGACTATATTGCCAAATACAGTGAGACAACAAACAAAACATCAAATATTTTAACAAACAAAACTAAAAAGCCAAAACAAAAATGTATAGGCAGTACATCCAATAAAATATATTATAATGCTCAGTCTGATATGGCACAGTATATGAAGCCTAATATGTCATTTTGAAAAAAAGTGTATAAAGAAAGCACAGTAAGCCAATGAAACAAGTGAGTTGAACTGTTAAAAAGCTGCGTCTGAAAAAAACATTAGTCTGGACACTGATATACAAAATACTAAATGCCATCCAATTACCCAAATTTCACAAACATTAAAAAGGAAAAATGCCCCATGCTAACATAAGTCAGCTACCTCCTGTTTAAACTTTTTTCTATTTTCATTGATCGCACTCCCCACTCTTTTTCTTTCCTCCCATCCTTTTAACAAGCCGCATCAGTGGCACTTATTTCATGTCTTTCATTTCAACTGGTCTCAAAATTCAAGTTCATACTGCTGCCATTACAGTGCCAAAGAGATATGAATATATCACCATGTGGCCACCCACCAGAGAAGACTGCAATACTGCCAAGTTATTTCAGCAAAACTGTGAAGTGCCCACTTCAATCCTATATACATACTAAACTCGCTACTCATGACAACAATTGCTTATTCATATACACATACTGTTTAAAACCTCAAAGGTATGGAGAATGTGACAACATCGGCTTCACAACTAACCCTTCAAAAAGCCAGACAACACAAACTTTCAAATCATCTCAAGTGAAGAAGCCCATGGAATGGATACTTTGTATCCCAGACTGGTCATAACTCATACACTGGTCATAAAGGAAATTTTCCTTTACACATTAAACTCATATTTTCATTATCACAGACACATGACAAGGAGGAAACTACCAAAGACACTATCTATCACCTCAGTTTTAGGTATTGGTATTACAGGCACATGTCACTGTACAGAAGCACATCCCTTATTGCAACAGTTCATGACAACTGCCTCTGAATTCTGTCACAATTACTACAGAAGCACATCCGTTATTGCAACAGATCATGACAACTGCCTCTGAATTCTGTCACAATTACTATCAAGACTCAGCTCAAATAATACAGTATTCGTCTACATGGGCTGCAAATTAGCAGCTAGTATTGCGTAGTCACACACCAACAATGACAACACACAGGAAATGTGATAAAGCAGAAAAATGAAAACATCACGGCAAACACAAAAATCACCATCACATTCAGAAGGTTCTCAGCAAAAATTATACTTCAAAATCAAAGTCAGCACAATGTGAAATTATCACATTCACAAGGCCTTTTGATGTTCTATACAAGATCACCAGCACTGTTAAAAGCAAAAGACAGCATTATCAGTGCAGACATTATCAAACTGTCACAACATACGGAATGAACATGCATCAACAGCAGTACAACATGTAGATCAAAATGTCAAATCACAAAACCTCTCCTTCCACAGTCAGTAGCCATGCTAAGTACTGCTGCACAATACTGTGACAGAACACAGGAAACATGCAGAAACCACAAACAGAAACCAAATCTCACGATGACACTCTCAATGTATCAGTACCATACACTGACATCATACAAAAAAAAAAAATGATACAGCAGAGACACTGCAGGTACTACCACACAGAAAAT
The DNA here is from genome assembly GCA_030674185.1 of Monoplex corrugatus. Classification (NCBI taxonomy): domain Eukaryota; kingdom Metazoa; phylum Mollusca; class Gastropoda; order Littorinimorpha; family Ranellidae; genus Monoplex; species Monoplex corrugatus. The sequence continues at coordinate 57,796,338 of CM060307.1, forward strand.
GAACAGAAATGGCACAGACAATGCAGACACCTGCACTGGAGGTGTAGCCGCAGCAAGGAATGTCACATAATGAAGATGTGCCCACCACAGGACCACCACCATCATCCACCACCACCACTGTCAAAACTTGGAAGAACGTGGCCGTGAGCCTGAACTGGACCATGATCCCCACCTCCGTTGCCGTGATGACGATAGGCTGCCGGTACTGGACCAAGTCCCTGCCCTGTGCGACGACAGGGTGGAGGAGGAGTACAGGGGAGAGGAGGAGGATGAATGGTAGAGAGAGGAAGAGGAGGACAGAGAGGAAGGAGAGGTGGAATAGAGAGAACCACTGGAGTGTCTGTGGCGATCTATAGAGGTAGAGGCAGCAGTGCTGAGACTACTGCTACTGCCACTAGACAGGGAGCGAGAGCGAAGCAAGAACCGGCCCCCTTCACGACTACCACTACCACTACTTTGACTGCTACCTGGGCTAGAGGGGGGTGTGGACCACAACTCTTTAGAGCGAGAGGGGCGTGAGGATGGGGTAGGAGAGTCAGAAGGGAGGGAGGAGACCAGGGAAGAAGCAGAGGAGTGCGTGGAGAGACCCGAGTCCTCACCCTGCCGCCACATGCAGCGTGTGAAAAAACGCAAATGTGTCATATTACGTATATCCCACACATGACACATACAAGTTTTTATAGAACACATATGGCACAAGCAAGAGCCACACATAATCAACTTTTGGTGAGCCGCAGAAATATGACAAGAAAATCATAAAAACGTTGTGGCAAATTTTCTGTATCAAACTTGTCTGGCATCTGATTGTAAAGGCTGAACTTGTTTGGTTGATAACAAGAATTATGAATAATAAACAACACAAGCTGAATTTCTGTTACGAGTGAAGAAAGCATTTAGTCAGAAACACACACAAGATCATTCAACAGCATTTCCAGCAATATCAGTAATGTTACGATTAGTACAGGGACTGCATCACTGTAACGCTTACAACTGCTTTCATAGCATGACAGGACTCTTGATATAAACAGCCCTCTCACTTCAACTTCAGCTTACCAATGTTATTGCTGAGCTGTACTATGAGCTGTCTGGCTACTGCAATCTCCTTTGCCACATTGCCACGTGTCTAGAATTTGAGTGATTTCACTTCAACTTCAAAACTTCTGGAACTATTGCATTGGTTTTTAATTCTATTTTGTTTTATATGCAGAAATGAATTTGGTAGTGTGCTATGTGGTTGACAATTGTCAGCCTGGAGTTTGTTCAAGAGGGATTCATCAAGCTCAGACAATTCCATAAGCACTCTACACACATCTGCCAGCAGTTTCTGATACATGGTCTTGAAATTGGGGGGGGGGGGGGGGGGGGGGGGTATGATGTGTGTGAATTAATGGGACTTAATCATTCAACTTCCGCACAATGCCCATCAGCATCCTGTGTTGTTAACCTTGATAGTAAAGCAAAAACTTAACCCTTTGATTCCACCATCCTATCCATCAGCTTCCTGCAGGATGGTGATGGATACGATGAGGGAGTCAATGGGTTAAGTTTTCGCAGTTGGTGGATTAGGTGCGGGAGTCAAAGGGTTAAGAAACACTGACACCATTAGAATGACTGAAACTTTAACTGGGCAGTGAACAACCCAATTTTATGACGCTGGGTGGAATTGGACTCGAGGCATGAGATCTCGAAAGTCATCACTGGCAATGAAACGTTCAATCAAATCTGATACTGTATTCCACCAAAAACTCATCAATCTACAGAGACATTTTTTAGCAAACAGAGAAGATTTATAGAATGGGACTATCAGTTCATATCACCATATACTTCGGATAAAATGGTCATCTGCTGCAGCAATGGGTGAAGAAATAGGTAGTGAAAGCTAGTGGACTGGGACAGAGTGTGACATGGTTATAGGTGACAAAGAGAGAGGGGGAGAGAGCATGTGTGTGTGTGTGTGTGTGTGTGTGTGTGTGTGTGTGTGTGTGTGTGTGTGTGTGTGTGTGTGTGTCTGTGTGTGTATGTGTGTGTGTGTGTGTGTGTGTGTGTGTGTGTGTGTGTGTGTGTGAAAGGTTAAAGTAGGGGTGTTACCTCCTAGTGGGAGGTGTGTGTTGTGTGTGTGGTGCGGTGGCTGTGTTGTGTGTGTGTGTGTGTGTGTTGTTGTGAATATGTGAATGGGATAGAATTAAAGAGGGAGTATTACCTCTTTGGGGGAGTAGTACAGTTGGGAGGCAGGATGCAAGTACTCCTCTGTGATGGTCACCACTTCTTCATCATCTTCTTCCTCCTCCTTCACGCTGTGCAGACCTGCACAATGAACATACAACACTTATATTGCATCATATTACATTATGCAGTGCATGCTTTTCTTTCACTTTTTCATTATTTATAAACTTATCTATTCAAAAATTTTACTCCTGCCACAAGGGATTTATTTACCATGTGAAATTCAGGCTGCTCTCTCATCATCATGAAGCAGCGACACTTTCTTTTAGGTTAAATCTATATATCACAATGATCAAATCAAAGCATCACATCTCATATCACACAGTATATCATATTTCATCACATTACATCATGAAGGCTTGAGGGGTTCAATTCTATACGTGACAACTTAAAAATCCCTCTGCATCAGGTGTCTCACTCAGCCAACCTGCTCCCATTTTTAAAAAACATACGTACACAAGAAAAATCACATAAGACATATCATAAAACTCAAATAAAAACAAACCTGAAAAGAAAATGGATGGGATGAGCCTTCTCTTACAGCTTAATTTCAATAGTCCATATATCATTTTCACCTTTAATAAATTCATTTTGGGAGGTAACTTGCCAACCTGAAAAATAGGTCTCATTTAAAATGACCTCTATATGTCACTGTATGTCATGGTACTTATTTCAAATCCACTGGTTATTTCATATCCGAGTCAGTATCACGCAAAACAAATCTGCTTCTGGCTCGATTTTCAGATAATTCAACTCTAACTTATGTCAACCTGTTTTTTATCTCTACATTAACAGTCATCAACATGGACCATCATAAATCGTCACTCTAATATAATCTACTGAAACTCAGTACACAACATTATCATTATTACTGTTATTAGTTAGTGACACTAACTTTTAAAACATCTCCTACAATCTGTCCAAAAATCAATTAAAATAGTCAACTACCTGAGGCACTACTGCTGCTGCGAGTGATGCGAGTGACCTTTGACCTGTGACTGAGCTCTGCCTGGTCTTCCATGAGACGATTATCTGCAATGATCAAGTCAGATGCATCAGCTTAAATTTATTATGATACAAACCATCAACATTAAATACAAACCCATCAGTTTATTCATGGCTCCTCCGTTCTATCATCTTTCCAGTCAACAAGTAAATCTAGCCAATCTTACTATTACAGTAAACAAATCTTGACTTTCAAAGAAACACTTTCATGTCCAGGAAACCTTTAAGTGAAATGAACATAAATCATCAACTAGTGTCATAACTAATGATAAAGAGGGCATCACACAACTTGCACCTTATACATTCCACAAAGACATATCATGTTTCTACTCAGCATGCTTTCTTTTCTTAATTGGAGCTATCTTAGAAACACTTAACCGATCTGTAGTAGTTTCTTCAGCTTTCCTCATGGCTTTCCCCATGATTATTCAATAGTCCCTACTCCTGGGGCAAAGAAGGTAAAAATGTGGCATGTTACTAATCACCAATAATGCTTTTCCACGCTGGGTTTATGTCAGATTATTCTCATCCCCTCTACAATGACATTGTGCATATCATCAGAACTGGCAAAGACAATACAGCAAAAATACAGAAGCTACATCTCTGACCTGCAGCATTTCTGCAGTAACACCCACCTCCTCCCATCCCTTCTGCATAACCTACCCAGTTCATCTTCCCCCTCTTCATCCACAGGTTCGTGACGCTGCAGCAAGTGAGCTCCATCGTTGGACAAGTCACTGGTGCTGTAGCTACGTCGTAGATGATCCACCAACCTACTCTGCCCCTAACATTTCAAACAGATGACAGAGCTCAGATTGATGTGGTACTAATTTACGTATAATAATTTGACAGTTACAGAAACAGAGACAAATCCTCATGTGAAAAACTCCTGAAAACAAGAGTATGACCACTTTAATGGCATCACAGAAAAAGGCCATATACATATTCGAGTTACAGGGGAACTGCAGTGTATGACTGCAACAAACAAAAAGAACAAAAATCTGATAACAAAACAAAGCAAAACAAATAACTAAAAATAACATGTCAGCTACAAAAACACAAAAATCTAAATCAATAACAAAATCTGACTAGACAGAACACTAACTCAAATGACAGTAACAAACAAGCAACAACAGGTAACATAATCATGGCACAGAATACCAAGACTAACTCGTGACAGTCATAAAGACAACAGGTAATATAATCAGACAGAGCAGATCACTGACTCATGTCACAGTTACAAAAAGACACTTTTAACAGTTACAAACACACAAACAGATAATATAACCACATGGGACAGAGCAATGATTTGGTGATAGTTACAAACGCACAGACAACAACAGATAATAGAATCAAACGGAATACAGCAATGATTCATATGACAGTTTAAACACACAGATAACAGATAACATAATCAGAAAGACCAGAGTACCGACTAATGTGACTGTTCTCAACACATGACAGTACACAGAAACGTAATTCACCTGAATACATTACTGCACAAGCAACAAACATAGTGGCAACATAATTTCATGCATGCAGACCTGTTGTCAACCATACATGTCAGGAACTGAGTATCTGTCAGGAATCACTCATAAGACATTGTTAATCAATATGAAATCCAAGTTTACTGAAAAAAATTGAAACAGACACCTGTACACTAACTATGCACCCAAAACATGTTGGGCCGACAGCAGAACTCAAAAACTGGAGGAGCTTTGCCTATCATCCTATGATTCGAACAGGGTTAGCAGAAAGAAATGCTCAAATAAGAAATGCTCATATCAACGACTATGAAAGCAATGCCTAGGAACCATCCCCACCAGGTAATCTGGAAGGGATTCTTGCAGAGCCAGTAAACTGTCTCCAAAATTATTTTGCATAGCCAGTAAACTGTCTCCAAAATTGCCCTCCAGGGAGCTTGCAACTGGATTGTGGCACTGCATCCATCCATTATGATTTTCTTCCCAAACCTGTGATGCCAGAACCTGGGGTCAATTTCAGGAAAATTCTGACAAACCTGGAAAGGCAAACAGTTCTGTGCATATAACACAACTTGGTGACAAAACAAACCCCGGCACAAAACAAGCAGGAAGCCAGTCAGTCAGAAAAAGCACAGGCAGTCATCAACAATACAAGACAAATAACACAAATACTCACAAGCAGCTGGATTACACATTAGCTTACCATGAGAGCAGTTCTGATGACTGCCTGGGAGGCCATGGACAGACCTTGACTACCCAGTTTGAGCAGCGTTGTGTAGCTCTGATTGCGTGCTTGGGCAATCATTTCATCAATGCTCTGATAAACAATGAAGTTCAATGAACAGTCAATACATGTCTGAAATCTCAACACATTCATTATACAAAAGAGGTTACAAATTGCTTAGGAGTCCTTTTAAACTCCAAATTAATTAAAAACATGAACGTAAAGTACCACTTGGTTTCTTTGTATTCATGTACAGTGCTATTGATGATAAATATACGTTACACTAGGTATTCCAAAGTGGTCTTCGCGGGCGGCGAAAAGTACGGCAAAGTGGCGGTTTTTCGCTGGTTTTCAACTTGCTCGTTCTCAACAAAATGCAGTGTCAGAAATAAAAAACATAGATCATGTTGATCTGTGATCCTTTAAGCTTTGTTTAAAGTCAAAATAAATCAATAAGTGTAACATTTACCGTTTGAAATATGCTTTTGATGATGGGTACTAAATTGCGATTTTGCTGCTGCTGGAACGACGAAATCGGAACGCGGTTTTGACCCCTACCTTGAAAACTCGCCTCGAGGAGATTCGCTGGGTCAGATATCAACAAACCATTTACACAGTCAAAAAGACGACTAAATTTGCTTTCATCCCATGTAAAAAGTGAACTGATAGGCTTCCATTTAGTCGGTCGTTTCGTGTGTTAAAAAACTTCCGTCTATGATTTTGCGACCTTACTCAAAACCAATCTCGCCATATTTTCCACTGTGCAAAAGGTCAAGGTATCAACTGTCTGCTACTTGCATACAGATTCAATCACTGGCTATTTTCCTCGAGGACTGAGAACAACGCGACCTATTTTCGCTTTCTCTTAGCGTCTGACGCGCAATGGCGGACACGAGCGAAGCCGTTCGGGCGAGCACATGGACGTCGAAGTTTACGTCGATCGCTCCAGCCACGACGAATCAAGCGATCCAACTTATCTAGAGGGTAAGTGAAATATCTTGCAGTTTGTTTACTATTACTTTTCGACATTTTGTTTCCTGATTTTAGAATATAATTGTTTGGAAAGCGCACAACTGCAGCACCCACAGTATCATGAATATGTTAGAAGGTAGGGGTAGGTGACGGTTTGGGGTGCTGTAATTTTACAGAGAGTGAGATCAGGCATATGATTAAAGGAAAATGTTTACAAAAGATTTTTTTAATAATCCATGCCTTTATTATATTTATTTATAATGATGTTAATGAGAGATTAGCGATTTATTGTGGTCACGTGACCAACGCTTTGATCGATCGATAGTCGAATCGGCCGAGTGCCCTCCCTTGGCTTCTTGTTGACTTCACTCGATCTGGTTCAGTGTCGTTCAATAATTTCACAATGTTACACCTTTTTCTTTTCTGCCTTTGTGTAAACTTCCTGAATGGTACCATTGAAACAAATCTGCATGTTTATCAATCCTATTATTTTTAGGCCCAATATTATTATCACCTAGTTCAACAGCTTTAAAAGTTTATTATTATTATTAATATTGTTATCATTATATTTTTTTTTATTATTATTTTACTATCATTATTCATTATTATTTATCATTATTATTATCATTATTTCATTATTAGTTTACTATCATTCATTACTATTTATTATCATTACTATTATTGTCATCAAAAATAATATTCAAACAAAATAAAGTAGGCCTACCAGGTTAATGGGTTGGACACTATGAACCTTCCTAACTAGGCCTATAGTGTTTATGAGATAAATATTGTTCTGCTGATTTGAGTAGGCCTAAATGTATGGGACATTTTACTTTGCCCACTGCTTTGTGAGTTAGGGTAAGGTATTATAATTTTATTTTCAAAGCTGACAATAATACTGGTAGGCTTCTTACAGCTCTACACCAATCTCTCTCTCTCTTGATCCTTTCTCTCTTTGACAGGCAGGGAAGGTTAATTGAGCAGGGGTACAAAAGTCCTTGTGTTCCTGCATGTTTTATGTTCTTGTTTTTTGGATTTGTTTTTGTTTTGGTCAGTATTTGCCTCTTGCTCTGTATGTATAGGCCTGTTTGTCCCTACAAATGGGATTTTCACATTACGCTACAGTATAGAACAGATAGATGTACTAATACTTTCCATCTACACTATTTTTCTCACAGATGATCTCTTCATGAGGATGAAGGAGCGATTTCTTAAGACTGGCAGAGGGCGGAGACCTAGTCTTTTGGACAACTTTGACAGCAATGATGATGAACTGCGTCTTAACATGTTTTAATTTCCTGTCACTTGTGAAGGGGAATCACTGATCATAGACACTGACAAGTATTTTTTTACATTTCATTACAACACGTTTTTTGTAAAAAGAGATGATTTCTATCTTTTGTGCTTCAGTTTAAGTTGAAGGCCAGGACAGTTATCTACTGTGATTAAGCAACAGTGAAAGGTCAAGACAATGATGTGGAAGCTTTTGATAATGTTCTACACACAGTTAAGGAACAGTTAAAGGTCAAGACATGTTTTATTCATTGTTTAATGATAAAAAAACAAAACAAATTAGCATGTAAAAACTATGAAGATGACTTCTTTGAATGAATGTTGTTGATGTACATGTCTTGTTTGATTCGATATGTAAACAAAACGCATTATTTGTTACTATTATCAGCTGACATTTGTTATAATTTTGTCATCTGATTTTTGTTTACAGAAAGATTGAAACCTAATGTCTTGTTTGTTATACTGACAGATCATAAAAAAACTGATCATTTTGGTATATGGTATTTTGCAGTAGGATGAATGTGACAGAAGTTACGGAGTCTTGCAAAAAGCTAAAATACACAATTTTTTTCAAAATAGGTATTTTACCCTTACCCAAATATGGTTTGATTAAACATACAGATGTCTGGGGTTGTTTTACATTGAAAGAGTTTGTCATGCTGAGCAATTTGATATCAAAACCATTTTTGTAACTTTAAAGTGAAAAAAGTTATGGTGCACCAAATATGTGTAAAAATTCGCCATTTTTTTCACTGTGACAAATCGGCATATTTCGCATTTTTGACATCTGATATCTTTTCAACCAGCTTTCAGATGAAGCTGGAAAAAATTAGGGTTAAATTCCTTAATATGTTTATCATATATGATTCATTTCAGTGTCACTGTATTGTATTTCTTAAAGATAATGGAGTTTGAAATTAATGAAAATGGGTCCCTTGCCCAGTTGTTTGGAACGGCGGCATCCAATTTTGCTATTTTTTGTCATTTTCATAGGTCTGTATTTTTATTGATATGCATTTCTGTCCATATGTTTTTTGCACATCAACTTAACAAGTAAAAACCTCCTCAGAAATGATTTTCTGGACTTGTGTGATTTTATATGTGTGTTCAAGGCATGTCTGAATGTGGCCTAAAATCCCGTGTCCAAAAAGAAAGAAAAAAATCATAAAAAATTTATTTTTTATCCCACATTAAAAAATAAAGTATGTATGTGTTCAGAATGAAAATCTTTATTTTCCCAGCTGATTTTTATACAGATAAGTTCAAATTTGAAAATCACTTTGGAATACCTAGTTACACATGTAAATTACTGGGAAAACCTTCCATTCATCTTTTGATGCAGTTTGTATACATCTGCCCATGTGCAAGCATGTGTAGCGTATATGGTCATATATGAATGTGTACATTTTTTGAGTGCATGTGTGCATACATTTATGCGCATGTCTGTGTAAAAGCATGTACCAATTTCTTCTTTAGATTCTTCATGAGCTAGTTCAAATACAAAAATATTACAAAACCATACCCACTAAACTTTCAACTAACAACCATCTGGAAACATTCAGTTTGGAATCCCACAAGTTATTTTTTTTCAAAAGAAGCAATTCACTGGTGAGAATATCAGTGTGCCATGCTGAGTTGTGAACAGTGCACACTGCACCAAAAGCCTGAACTTTAATGTACTTAGTAACATATCAATTTTGTTTTTAAATGTCAGGCATACAGGCCTCCTGTAGAAGCCAGTGCAAAGAAAGTTTGAAACCACTGACCTTTTCTCTGCGTGCCAGGTGAGGGTGAACAAATTTCTTGAACAAAAAGCTGGACCCTCTGGTCATGGGGCTCAACATCCACAACACGAATATAATCTTCACTTCATAGTAGAAAGGTAACCTGAAAATAAACAAAGCCAGACGGAACATATCATTCCTCCTCCTGAAAGTAGATACACATCTGTCAATTAATTGTATTCTCTTTCCCTCAATCTATCATGGTGTACAAAGGCACTCTGAAGCGAAGGGAGCAGACTGAATAAATGCTTAAACAGTCTCCCAGCCTTATACAGAGCAGAATGTGGTCAGTGGCCACACATGCTTAACAATAAAAGCATATTAAATGTGAATGCAAGAAAGAAGCCCTTAAGGGATGCACCCTGTCATCTCATCTCTTAAACATATAACATACATCGAACAGGTTGTGAGAGAAGCAGGTACTGAAGACAATGGAATATAAATGGGTAGTCCAAACATCACAAATCTACAATATGCTGATGACATTGACAGTGGACTGATTGATGTCAGACAATATCACTAGCACAAAACAAAATTCTATAGAGTAGATGCAGTGAGCAAGAAAGTCAGTCTAAATCTAAATGCCAAGATGACAAAAGTAATGCACTTAAGAGAAGAAGCTCAAGCATATTCAGATATTCAACAAGACAGCATAAGAAAATATGAACGATTCTAAATATTTAGGCTAGTTAATGCTCATGATGACATCTGTACTAAAGACATCAAAACAAGAGCAGGAATGGCTAAACGAAAAAGGATATAACTCAATAAAACATTTGGAAAATGGAAGTATACCAACAACCCTTAAAAACAAAATTCTAAAATGTGTGATCTAGCCAGTAATGCTATATCACATGGCTGTGAAGCCTGGACAAGCAGAAAATCATATCATAATAAGATCAAAGCAACAGAGATGTGGTTCAATAGACAGCTTCTTAAGAGTCCAACGGATCAATAAAAGATCAAATTTTTGAAAACATTTTGAATGAACTCACAGTCCAACATCACCTACAGGCAGAAATCAAAAAAAGGAAATGAAATACATAAACTAAGCAACCGGTAAAACCAACAACTCCTAATAATAATAGTTATGCAAGGAAAAGTTGCAACAACAAAAAAAGGGCAGATCACTCACCTCCTACATGAACAACAACATCAGTGGTTTGAAGACCTACAAAATAGCACAGAAACATCAAGACCGGAGTAAAGAGAGAACAGTTGTTGTGACGCCTGCTGCCCGGCCTATCATCAAATTCAATGATGCTGACAGGTGACGGGTGAAACGTGAATAATGAACTGGCCTTTTTTACTAGGCTTCTCCCAATTCATTTATCTCCCATGTATTATTTATCATTACTCAACACACATCTGACAAATCTTGTAGTAGGGCCATACTTACAGCAATGACTATGGACATATTCACACAAACTGAAAATAACAAAATCTGGACATAATGATAAAGGCAACTTACCACGATAGTAACACATCAGAGAAAGTCTCTATACAGGTGAACAAGGCAAACACAATCCAGTACATCATCCACTTGACCTGCACAGCAGAAGATTCATAAAACCACTGACATCACAGCAACAACAGTGCTCAAGTGTCAGTTTTCATGATACAACAATTATCAATTTCATGTAACATAAATTCATATGACGGTGTATCATACTGCCTAACAAGATCAATCAGTACAGTCTGCAGATATCTGTACAATGTATTATTTTCATACCATTTTTACATACAAACTACAACAGTTATACTTACAGGAAAATAGTTGTATACCAATATTACCACAAAGCTGAATCATCTAAATCAGCTGTACAGTAGGGCTGATAGGTCAAGGATTTCTCACTGACGCTTAAGCTTTTTACCTGCAGTAAGCTTTTTACTGAGACACGATGACTTGTACAGTTGTAGGAACAATTTATCCGGACTTTAATGTTTCATTCCAATGTCATAATGCATAAAACTCCAAGTATACAACTGGTATCCAATTTTCTGTTACCAAACCAGTTTCAACTGTCAACACTGACAAATAAAATAAAATATAATAGTTATACTGCCAGTGACAGAACCAGTACTGTAGTAACAACTGCAAAACAAACCTACAGCTTCTGTAGATAGTGCAATGTTCATCCTTCCTCTGCCAACACTTTTGACTGTTTGATTTGCAATGCCACAGGGTCTGATTTTAATTTAAACATAAGTTAAATAATGGTAAACTGTTATTCATAAAATCTCTACAAAGACAATTCACTTTTGATTAAGTTTCAATGCAGGTTATGTAAACCCATATTCATTTCCATGACTTCTATTCAGAATTAATTTATAATGGTTAATTATAGTTTCACAAGTAGTAATTTCAGACAAAGTCTCAGTGGATGACACAGTCTGAGGGATTGGCTTAGGTGAGGATGGCAACAGGTCATAAGGCCAACTAGACAGGAGTCAATTGGTCTTTTCAGAGGTCAGTTGGTCCAGAAAACAATACCTAAACCACACCTGTCACACCCCACTTTTCCTTCGCCTAGAACACTGTTCTTGCATGCTCACCGACATATTTTAAACTGCTATGAGCACACACACCTAAACACCCACACATTATTCATTGTGAAAGAACGAGTAAATGTTTATCACAAACTATGCTCAATTCTCATTGTCACTAGGAAAAGATTGTGACAGAGGTTTCAGCCAATTCAAGAAACACTTATAGTTATACATAACTTTTTCAGGTAACCTTGACTTCAACTGCCTTCCACAAACAGGACAATCAAGCTGTCATTCCAACAGCCTTAGCTTTGTTCATTTATTTTGGTTTATTTTTTTCGGGGGGGGGGGGGGGGGAGGGGAAGGGGGGGGGAAGGAGGTGGGCAATGTAAACTATCAGAGCATAACTGTAATAATAATAATAATAATAATAATAATAAGAGACCATTTATAAGCGCACATCTCTGCCTACGGCGGAGCTTATGACGCTTTACAATCATTCACTCACAATATTTCAATCTCTCGGACCTCACGTACATACACTAAATACACAATACAATAGAATAAATCCATAAAAATACTACATACGCTACAATCATACACGGATTCTCACGCAAGTCCAAATGCACCCCACAACACCCACGGCTATACCCCAAAGTACTGTGAGGCACATTGGGCTCTATAATCACCCACCCCCACCCCCCACCTACCTACTATAACATACACACACATCAACACACCTTTTCTACTATTAGGCTGGGGGGAAATGAACTTACTGATAATATTTTTGAAAGAGGTGAGTTTTTAGAGCTGTTTTGAAAGAAGAAGTCGATTTTAGGTGTCGGATTTCAAAGGAAGAGAGTTCCAGATAGTGGGGGCTGCGAAGGAGAAAGAGCGATGTCCAAATGTTTTTGTGCGCACGTGGAACACGGAGCAATCTGGTATCAGCAATGGAGCGGAGATTTCTAGGAGTGTACACAGAGAGAAGATCAGCCAGGTAGTGAGGAGAGAGATCAGAGAAAAAAGAGTGGCATAGTGAGGCAAGCTTATAGTCAATGCAAGCTTGAACAGGCAACCAGTGAAGGGATTTGAGAATAGGTGTGACATGATCATGCTTGCGGGAACGAGAAACAAGTTTAGCGGCAGAGTTTTGTACTTTTTGAAGTTTGTCTAATTGATTTTGAGGACAGCCAGAAAAGAGGTCGATGACCAACTGACTCCCAAGCCAACCCCTGCAGTCTGCACTGTAATTTTTTGTTTTGTTTTATAGCATGACAGAGACAAGTACTAATATGTGACAGTAATATAATAACTGTACCTTTAACTTAGTTACACTCTGAGGATCCCGCCAAAGACAATAATCAACTGTAAACAGGTTAAGTAATAGCACAACTAACAGCTGCGTTTCATCTGCCCTGTGGCAAATCAAATCTGTTTGGTGTCCATGCATGCTGCTATGTCTTTTTAGACACATCAGTGTCGTCTGCTTAACCCCATGCTTACTTCAGTTGTTTTTGATAATCAACTATAAATCATTCGATTATCTATCCACATGAAGGTCTGGTATGCCAATCGGTCCTCTTAAATTTTTATTGGTCAATGACCAACTGACTCCCAAGCCAACCCCTGCAGTCTGCACTGTAATTTTTTGTTTTGTTTTATAATAAAGCATGACAGAGACAAGTATTAACATGTGACAGTAATATAATAACTGTACCTTTAACTTAGTTAATATCAATTAACATTAATTCAAAGCACTCACATATTCTTTCACATTCTTGGTTCTGACAGCTTTGTAGGATGCATAGGCTGGATACAGGGTGCCAAACACTAATCTGCACATCCAACAGACACAAGCAAACTCAAAGTCTATCAATATCATTATCAACTAATCAATTAATTCTAGTATTACAGCAGGTACAACAGCACTAGGTGAAACAGATGAATTTAAAACAAGGCACAAGAGATGTTTGTTTATAAATTCATAAACCATTAACACTAACAGTGGCAATAAATAAACTCTAGGTTGTACAATTCTCTCTGTTGGTTGATCTTGCTGAATCCACATGTGTGTGCACACTGTAGGCTGTAGCACATGAGCCCCTCCACCCCCACCCCACACACACACACAAACAGGCATGCACGCACAAACACACGCAAACACACACGCACATAATGCTGAAGAAATCCACCTGCCCAGTTGCCAATTTTTCAACTGACACTGACAGCATACACACAAAGATATTCCATGGTGGACAAAATGAGTACAAACCAAACACTCTCCCTCCCCCCCCCCCCCCCCCCCGAAAAAATGAATGAAATGTCAAGAGAAGGCGGGGGGTGGGTGGGGAGGTGAGAATTCCTGCTGCCAATTAATGAATTCACTTTGCATAATTACTCTAGTGTAATACAAAATGAATACACTAGACTAAAAATGTGTACATCAGTCAAAAAATGAATACCCTAGACAAAAAATGTGAATTTTTGTTAGTTTTGTTGAGGAGGGTGGAGGGGATGAGGTGGAGACGGGGCATTGATTCTGAATCTATTTGCAGCTGAATTTTCTCTTTTCCCCACAGTCAAACTCACACTAAAAAGTCTTTTATAGTCCCTTATGTTCCAAAGGGAAAAAAAATTTTTTTCGGGTGGCATCAGATGATCAGTTAAATTTACATCTTTGGTATCTTCTCACCTGCCTCCCACCTCTCTTTTTCCCTATAGCTATACATATATCTACCTCAGTAACTCTACCTTCAATAGTCTTCCTTTTTTCATCTGTACAAGCCCACCTCCTCTCAATTACATTTTGGCTTTTGCCATTGCTGGTATAATCATGCACAATCTGTAAACACTTGTGATTCACACTGCATGCATGAGTGACCACTGACCTCTGAAGCAAAGTATCTGTGGTCAATGCTTTCTCAGTTTCTAGCCTGCTTGAGACTATATAAACAAACCCACACATTGTGTGTTCATGCAAAGAATTCTATCACTGGTGCACTAGGTCAGAAAATACTCAGCTTGGAACGGCTTATAATATGTAATAAGAGCCTTTGTAAATGAACTTTTATTAAGCAGTGTTCATTCCATTTGACTTTCAATTTTTTCATTCTGTTTTACACCCATTCAGTAAATCTGGCTAACAGGATTTTTGCATTTTACATGCAATATAACCTGTCATGTGATGTGCAACTCTACTGGTACAACCATCCAATTAAACTGATTGCAATTTTCAAAGAAATTTCAGCATTTCTCTCTCTCTCTCTCTCTCTCTCTCTCTCTCTCTCTCTCTCTCTCTCTCTCTCCCCCCCCCCCCCCCTACCAACCAGCCTGGCTACGTAGGCTTACATGGTATCTGCAGCAACATTTTGTAGCCCAGATAATGTGGACCACCAACACCCAGAATAATGTTATGCATGCATCCCAGTCAACATGAACAAGTACCTCATAAGTCATATGGAGACTACACTATTATTCTGAGGCATGACAAAGCTTGAATACCAAAGATAAAATTAATGTTTTAAAATTTTATCTACTTTTTAGTCATGCAAAACATCTATGCATCTTTCTTTATTCTATCTTTTAAAAATCACATATTCCAAATCCAAATGATATCCTTTAAAAATAAATTGCTATCACTAATATAACTTATAAGGCTTGAAGACAAGATATCACATGCATTGCTCTGTAACCTTTGTGGGTCATTTTCCATCAGATCAATGATCTTGTAAGCCCTCAGCAGTGGTTGAAAACAGAGCAAAATTAGCAAATGTAAACTTGACCACCCCATTTTGATTTTGTACATCTTTCGCATTTGGCTGTTCTATATAACTATGATCACAAGAGTTCATTGATAAATTTCGCACACGAAGCCCTTAAAAGGGTGAGGGTTAGGTGCAGGGCTTGTCTTGTGACAAATCACTGAAGTAGTGTTGAGGGTGGTAGGCAGAAGAGCCTGATTTCTCATATTTGCAAAAAGAAAAGTCAAATTCATTCTACTTTCGAGTATGCCCAACAATGCCTCAAAATTTAACTTGCCTAAAGCTTTAACTTGCTTTTCTTTTGTCTTACTCACTACACTTTTCATTTGCAACTGGTGATTCAACTCGGCATGATAAAAATGATGCAAAGAAAGAGAATACAAATATATGCAATGTCATCGGTATTTCAATCTTGTAATAAAACCAACAGGAGGCCTAATTCTTTATATTCCATTATTTCAGGGGCTTTGTGCTTATTATAGGGCCTACGTTTACTGAATATGGAATGACACACACACGCACACACACACACACACACACACACACACACACACACACACAACACACACATATACAGTACACACATTCAGGCATTGTGACAGTAGTCTACAAAACACTTGGGTGATTTCATGTTGCTCACCACTGTGTGAATTACTGCCTCTCCAACCGCTACCTCCTCCAAGGTACACACTAACACAAAGATACTCAACATTAACTGAAACTGAACTATTCATTATTTTGCAATCAATTCTTGTTTTACTGAAATTGAACTATTATTTCACACAATCAATCACAATCACAGTGAAAATGGCTAAACCTGGGTGAATTGTGACTGGGAATGGCCTTTATTTACCTCGCTTCAGTGAATGATGAGGAAAAAATGACCTGATTACACTTTACAGTGATTATTGATTAGCCCATAGCCTACTAATGTAAACGCACTTTTTAAAAAATCAACACAATACGCAGGGCTAACCTGACCACACTTGTCTGAATCGTTTGAAATCTTCGACTAAATTAACCTACAGTAGTCTACTAGTATCAGGCTGAGTGACTACGAACACTTAGTTACTTAGTCAAATCATTCCAACTCCAAGCAACGGTCAGTCGAATCAGTGGAATTTTAAACGTCTCGTCATTATCATGTTTGTAATTCAAATTCAAGACAGTATACTCACATGATAATCCTAGACAAGATTGCAGAAACCATGGTGTTGCGATTCTTTCTGACTGACTGATGAAATCTAATTTTGAAGAACGTCAGTTCAACATTTTAACACACAGGTAAGATTCTATTTGAAGTCTCTGCAGGCAGCCATAACGATGACGTCACGGAAGATCATGTGACCAAACAAAAAGGGGCGCACAACACTAGGGAAGTTTGAATGTCACAAAATATGCCGTGTACACTAAAATAAAACATGTATGAGTGAATGTGAACATTAGGACGTTGGTGCAAATGGAGTTACACATATCAATTTTCATTAAGCTAGGAAGATCAGATTTGTATGCTTGGAATAATGAGATGCATGCTGGTGACGAGTACTCGTGCAGTTATATAGAACACAAACAAAAATCATCTCCCACTGCCTTGTCGATAGTCGTGGGAACGACAATTTTTTTACAAAGGCTAGCGGACAGTCCGTACAAAACCCGAAGGAAGCCAACAGGAAACCGTCATCGTATTCTCCCTTGTAAATCATGGCCATCAAAAGAAAAGAAACCCTAACCCAAAGTGTTAGCAGCATGCTGGTCACACTGGGCTGGCCCTCATTGGAGAAACGACGGCAAGTAGCAAGACTCTCTATGCTGTTCAAAGTGCACCAAGGCCTTGTTCACTGTCCCAGCCTACAAGCAAAACTAGTCCCTCTACCTGACCGTAAGCGACGTGGCCACGTGACAGACAGTTCCACTTGATCACATCAAGGACCCAGTATAGAGCTGCTTCATTTCTGCCAAGAACTATCAACAAGGAACATTTGAGGCCACAAGGAACATTTGAGGCCACAACACTTGACACATTCGTGTCAAGGGCCTCCAAAATCCCATACTAGACTGACCCCCCTTCCCTCCCCCCACTTCCACTCAGAGCCCCTGCCCCACCCACCTTGCTGCCCTCTTCACCCACCCCACCCCTCTTGCCCTCTTCACCCCCCTTCCCCCCTTTCCCTTCCTACCTCCTCACCCCACCACCCGCATTCCCCCCACCCCCCACCCCACCATCATCATGATTAAAACTGAACTCTTAAGACATGTCCACTGCTCCAGATTTATCTGCTGCAAACCCCCCAGTTATAGGCGCCAGAATAATCAAGTTTGATTGTGGGCCCTTAACACTGAAGAAGAAGAACGACGTAAACAGAGGCAGCACTGGAGCACCTTCTTTCGGTCGTCAACAAATTACTGCAATCAGATTAAAAAAAAATATAACAATTGCAATTTGGAATGTTAGAACTTTACTCCAAAAAGTCAAATTAGAACATGTCAAGATAGAAATAGAAAGACTAAACATCAGTAGGCTATTTTAGGACTAGGGGAGGTGGCATGGAAGGGAGCAGGCATGATGATAATATATCGGGCATGCATGAGATCATAATTCTGACGGGCACACACATGAAAGAGAAGTAGGCATCACTGCAATCGAACAAATAGGATTCAGACAATTTCTTAGCACGGAAGATCTTCATCTTCATCCGTTCAGTGTCCACAATCAACCAGTGGATTATTCTGACACTAATGGGGGGCAGACGCAAAACAAAAAACAAAACAAAAAATTATCGTAGGAGGCTGCAAACTCTTGCCCTAAATAGGTCAAGAGTTTCTGATGACACAGCAGCCTCTGTCAAGATTTCATTCCAGTCCTGGATGGTACGTGGCAGGAATGAGTTCTGTCGGTAGTCCCGAACACACTGTAGGCGGTTGAGCTGTTGAGAATGGATCTTCTGTCTCGTGACGTTGCAGCCCTAAGTTTTGGCTTTTCATCAGACACAAGAGCCTTTCCAAAATCAACATACGCCAACCCATGCCGGATCTTATATAGCATGGCGAGCCGTGCGATCTTCCTACGGCTCTGTAACGGTGTCCAACCTAGTTCCCTGATCATTTGTTGGACACTTGCGTATCGATTATACTTGTTGTTTACAAAGCGGGCTGCCCTGCGTTGCACTGCCTCGATGGTGGTGATGTGATCGCTTTATGTACGGGTCCCAAACAGTGCAGGCATATTCCTGGACACTGATCTTCAAGTTGCGCCTCAGGAAGCCGAGGGTCTTGTTGGCTTCTCTATTGATGTTATTTATGTGGATGTCCCAGCTTAGATCTTGAGAGATGGTGACACCCAGATATTTGGTCGATGTGTAAGTGATAGGCTGGGACAATTAGGTTTTTTTTCTTTCGTTTGGGGCTGATGACTGGAAGAGTGGTACATTTGCCAGGATGGAAAGCCATGTCTCAACTCTTTTCCCACTTTTCAAGCTTTTGTAGGTCTTGTTGCAGATCGTGTTGGTCTTGACGTGATGTTATAATACCATATAATAATAATAATAATAATATATTTTATTTATATAGCGCAAAATCTTGATAAAATCAAATCTAAGCGCTGAGCGTATACATGCATACATACCTACATACATATGAGCGTATACATGCATACATACATGCATACATACTTACATACATAAATCTAAGCTGAGCGTATACATGCATACATACATAATACATAAATCTAAGCGTATACATACATACATACATACATACATACATACATACATACATACATACATACATACATACATACATACATACATACATACGTACGTACGCACATGCATACATAATAATTACAATATTTATATAGCGCAAAATCTCGACAAAATCAAATTCAAGCGCCGAAAAGACACACACGCACACACGCACACACGCACGCACGCACACACACGCACACACACACACACACACACACACACACACACACACACAAACACACACACACACACACACACACACACACACACACACACACACACACACACACACACACACACACACACACGCATGGCCACAAATGGGGAGAAAGAATAAAAGCAATAAAAGCAAGAATAAAACCAATGGAAAACCACAGAGAGCACATCATATACAATTATATATTAAAACAAAGTGATTCCCCTCCGAGCAGAGACAGGCTGCAGAGGGGGGTTAAGTGAGGTTAGGATTTTATGCAGAGGAGAAAAGGTGAGTTTTGAGAGCGGACTTGAAGGAGGCAAAAGTAGGTTGCTGACGGACTGAGAGAGGAAGTTTGTTCCAGGAGAGTGGACCAGAAACAGAGAAGGCTCGTGGACCATAGGTATTGAGCTTAGTGCGTGGAAAGCGAAAAGTCAGAGGATCGGAGGCAGAGCGGAGGGTACATGAGGGAACATAGATCTCAAGTAGGCTTGACAGGTAATCGGGGGCTGCGTTATTGAGGCTTTTGTAGCACATGGTGTCTAGTTTGTACTGTATGCGCTTTGATACAGGGAGCCAGTGAAGTTGTGCCAGGAGAGGAGATATGTGGTCAGCTTTTTTCTTTTTGAGTACAAGGCGCTGTAGGATGTGAATGGTGGAGGCAGGAAGACCAGACAGAAGTGAATTGCAATAGTCAATGCGAGACATTATGAAGGAGAGAACGAGTTTTGCAGTTGTTTCCACAGAGAGATACTTCCTGATCAGGCTTATACGATGGAGATGATAGTAGCAAGATCTGGCAGTTTGAGAAACAAAGTTGTTCATGGACAGGGTAGAGTCAATGCAGACACCAAGGTGTTTAGCTGAATCAGAAATTGGGACTGATGTGTTACATAATGGGAGAGAAAGAGGAGGCAGCTGGGAAAGTTTCTGACGGGTTCCAATGAGGATAGCTTCTGTCTTGTCGTCATTAAGCTGAAGTCTATTGTGTGTCATCCAGTTCTTAATGTCCGAGTAACACTCAGTGGTGCGAGTCAACAGGCGCTGTATATTATCAGGTGAGTCACTGTCTTGAAGTTGGGTGTCATCAGCATAGAAGTGGTGTTTTATAGAGTGGGAGTTGATGATGGTGGACAGGGGGGAGGTATAAAGAGTGAAAAGAACAGGGCCAAGGACAGATCCTTGTGGAACACCACAGGTCAGGTATGCAGGTTGAGAGTAAGTGCCATTGATGAGAACAGTTTGTTTTCTGTTTGATAAATACGAAGTGAAAAAGGAGAAAGCAATGTCAGAGATGCCAAAAGTATGATGAAGTCTAGAAAGGAGAATACCATGGTCAATGGTATCGAAGGCTGCAGACAGATCAAGGAGTGTGAGGAGAGAGACTTTGCCAGTATCAGTTGCAAGGAGGAGATTGTTGAGAATGTGTAGTAGGGCAGTTTCAGTGCTATGGCACTGGCGGTAGGCTGACTGGAAAGGATTGAGGAGATTGTTGGCAGACAGGTGAGAGTTCAGCTGGTTGAGGACGACCTTTTCAAGGAGTTTTGACAAGAAAGAGAGATTAGAGATAGGCCGGTAATTTTTCAGTTCATTTGGGTCTAAATTGTGTTTCTTGAGGAGAGGGTGAACAATAGCAGACTTGAAAGAATCTGGGACAGTTCCAGTTTGAAAAGAAGTGTTGATGATGTCAGTGATGAATGGGAGGAGAGTAGGGAGACAGTCGGAGTAGAGAGAACCTGGAAGAGGATCCAGTTCGCAGGTTTTGAACGACATGGATCTGATTGTGTTGAAAATTTCTTCTTGTGAGACTGGGGTAAAAGTAGTGAGAGGTGTGCCAGAGAAGGAAGGGTCAGGTGGGCATGGTTGACAGGGTGTCCTGTCAAGCCTGTCACGAAGAGTTTGTATTTTGGTGGGGAAATACTTGGAGAATACAGATGGGAGTTCTTCATTTGTATGTTTTGTTGGGAGAGGTAAGTCTTTTCGTGTGCCAAGGAGATGATTCATGGTTGTAAAGAGTTCTTTTGAAGAAGAGGCATTCAGGATTTTGGTTTGGAAATAGCTTGTTTTTGCAGATGCAATGAGGGTGGATACTTTTGTTTTAGAGGCTTGGAAAAGTTGCCTGTGTACATATGTCTGTCACAAGAGACTGAAGATGCTTTCCAGGAACAAAAAAATATCCACCCTCTCAATCAGAGAAGAGGAAGCCAAGAACATTCCAGGAACAAAAAATATCTTTGTTACCTGGATAGATCTACAAAAAGCATTTGACAATGTCTGGAATGGTGTAGGCCTACTTCTTGTCAAATTGAAGAGGGCAGGCATTTCCAGAAACATGTACTTGTGGATCAAGGACTACCTCAACAACCACAGAGCAAGAGTCTCAACCATGACAACAACAACAATAACAACAACATCCCACTGTGTTATGGGGTTCCACAAAGCGGGGTTCTCTCCCCTACTCTTTTCTTTCTCTTCGTTAATGAGTCGAGATCTGAGCTACAGAGGGGAATCAAATTGCTGTGTACGCAGACGATCCGATAATCTGGTTAAGGAGGAACATGCAATGACAGCCATTTACAGAATGTAACAAGCACCAAATCGGCTGATTGTATAGGCAGTATTTTGGTGTGTCAGTTAACAAGAAGTCCTCTATAACACTATATACCAAACAGGAAGCTGGCATCATCAAGCTCGGAGAAACCCCACCTTAGGAAGAACGAAGAATATTATCTACCTCGGAGTCACTCGGTTTGACAATAGGCAGGCTTGAAAGCTACCATCTCATTGAAGCAGAAGCTAAGGCCAAGTACAAGATAGCAATCTTCGGGAAATTGGCGGGCATTACATGGGAAGCAAACGAAAATATATTGAAAACAATATACCGGAGAACAGCCAGGCCCACCTCCAATATGACTCCGCTGCGTAGTCAACCTCAGCCAAGACCAACCCGCATGTTCTTAATAAAGCACAAAACCAGGTCCTCAGACTCATGACTAGTACAATGAGGTCTGCGCTCGTCCAAAAATAGAGACACTTACTAGAATCCACCCTCTCAATCAGAGAAGAGGAAGCCAAGAACATGATGCTTGCAAAAAGTTCAGCAATGTGACTGATCATCCAATAGGCAAAAGTTGGATCATATCACCAAAACTCGCCTGAAACGGAGAAGCTTTGTTCACAAGAACAAGAGGATATGCAGCAACACCAGCAAGTACTGCCGGAAGAGACATTTTCTCCATTATCTCTACAACTGCCAGAATTGTGGACACCAATCTAGTTAGAATTTAAAATCCGCACTAATGTCCCCCATGTCACCTTAGTAGATGACGAGATGACGCAGCATACCAGGCTCTCATGTTGGCTATGATAAAAGAGCGATACCCATTGGAAGCATGGATACATGTATACACCGATGGGTCAATCATCAATGCTGTGGCCAGCGGGTGAGCCAGTATCCTCATCAACTTCCCAGTGAATTAAACCACAACTGCCAGTGTTCCTACCTGCAAACACAGCACCGACTACTGAGCAGAGACAAGGCATTCATGCAAGAAGCCTTCATGATACGTAATACAAATGCCACATTGCTGTCAAGTGGCATTCTTCTCAGTGCCCTCTCTGTTCTCCAAGCCTTGAGGAATTGTAAGCTTCCCCACATGATTAAGGCCTCCCAGCAAGTCAGAAGGAACAGAAGAGTAATCCTTAAATGGCTCCCCGCTCACTGTAGGATACCAGAAAATGAAACAGTACGTGAGCTAGCTAAAAGAGGAGCCCAAGAGGACTAGGAACACAACAGCGTGAACTACAGCAAATAGAGAAACATCATCAGATTACTCCTTAATCCACGGACAGAAACGAAGGACTACCATCATACGAGGGTAATTTCCAGTAGAATGAGACCGCGTCTGTGTATAGCTTGAAAATGCATTTACAGAAAATGGAAAAATAAGTCATAGAAAACGTCAGTCTATGATGTAATTCTGTGCCAAATTTCGTTATTCATCTTTGATCCGTCTTACGGTTCTGACAGTGTATGTCAAGGCCCTGTCAGACACTGATTTGAAAAATGGCAAAAAAAATGGCGTTTTCAACAGCGGATTATCGCAGCTACATCAAGGTACGTGTCGCCCTCGGAAAGAATGCATCCGAAATACTCGCGGACATGAGAGCTTTGGGACAACCTTCTGCTCCTTCGAAAGCAACTGTGTTCAGATGGGTAAAACATTTTGCAAGTGGCCAGGCCAGCACTGAAGACAACAGGGGGAAAATGCGAAAAAGCAAAAAGTACGATGAAAAGTTAGTGGCTAGTGTGAAGGCAATGGTTGATGCTGATTCAAGAGTCAGCCTTGAAGAGATCGCTGATTGTCTCGACATTCATTCGTGGCCTGCTTCGAGGATCCTAAGAAATCAGCTTGGCTACAGGAAGGAGTCATCAAGATGGATCCGTTATATTTTGACGCCAGAAAATAAGGGGGATAGGTTACGTTTCTGCCAAGATATGCTGAAAATTTACAAGAACTGCGGCCCTAAGCGGCTGGATGAAATTGTGACAGGTGACGAAACCTGGGTGTACATGTATGATCCTCGCAGAAAGTCACAGAACAAGGCCTGGATTCCTAAAGGTGGGATTCCTCCTCAAATCGCTCGTCGTCAACGTTCGCAAAAGAAAGTGTTAACACCATCTTTTTCAACACAAAGCGGATCGTGCTACAGAAACCATGCAAACAAGGAGAGACCATCACTGGAAAGTTCTACAGAGACTCATTACTGTCTGACATCAAGAAGTTTTACGCAACTTCCCGACCAACCGCAGGCATGAGAGGAATCAAGATTCTTCATGATAACGCACCTGCTCACAAGTCAAGGCTTGTACGAGAATACCTTGCAACCGAGAAATCCATACTTTGCCACACCCTGCTTACTTCCCAGACCTTGCACCCTGTGACTTTTACCTGTTTCCACATCTGAAGAAATCACTGGCAGGAAGAAGTTTCAAGAGCCCAGCAGCCTTGGGAACGGCGGTTTTCCAGTGTCTGTCACATATACCCAAAGAAGCCTACAGAGCGGCATTTCTACAGTGGATCGAGTGAATGCAGAAGTGTGTGGCAGCAGGAGGTGAATACTTCGAACAGATGAAATGAATCTTTTTTTTTGTTTGTTTGTTTTTTTTTGGCCGGTGAGTCTTTGACGTATAAGTTCGTTGATCTCATTCTACTGGAAAGTACCGTCGTATGTCCAAAAAGCAGCAAGTGATCCTGATGAGACCGCACACTGGGGCTGGCCACAACCGGCTCAACAAACCGCATGTGAACTACAACCTCAACATGACACCGTCATCAGCCTGTCCATGCAGTCACGAGGACGACACAGCTCAACATACATTGCAGTGATGTCGCCCGTCAGTTGGAATGTCTGACGGGAAACATTGCCGTCTACAACTTCTCTGACCACCAAGCTCCATAGCAGGC
>CM060307.1:57826480-57888980 GCA_030674185.1 Monoplex corrugatus
GTTTGAAGCTGTTTAGTGATCAGTGCATGATTTGATGTTGACGGGCAATGTATTCCAGAGATATGTACCAAAAAAGGAGATGCTTGTTTTAAAAGTCTAATCTTAATATTGGAAGATAAAGATTGTGTTTTGAGTTTGTGCAGTGTGTTTGGCATGAAATAAATAGTTCTGTTAAATATGTTTAGACCGATCTATGTATAATTTTGTACATGGCATGAAATAAATAATTCTGTTACATATTTTTAGACCGATCTATGTATAATTTTGTACATCTATGTGCTCATGTTGTACTAAGTTGCGTTTTGAGTTATATTATTTCTGCTGTATTTCATTTCTGGGCTGCTGTTAAGCAGCATCTCCTGAAAATCTTTCAACTCTTTTTTCGAAAGCTTCTGACGGTTATGGTGACATCCTGAACTGGAGGATACAGAATAAGCTACAACTCAGTGGAGATGAGACTGACGCAATGCTCATTGGCACCAAGCACAGGTTACTGAAAAAGTTTGTTCTATCCAACCAGGGGACAATACTTTTGGATTTTCTGATTTAATCAAGAACCTTTATGTTGTTCTTGATCCTCAACTCTCTATGCAGGTGTTCATCACTCAAAATATATCAGTTTTGTCACTGTCAAATGCAGTGTTTCAGGTCTGTTCACCTTTCAACTTTAGCAGCATCTAAACTTGCAACTTCTCTTATCTTGTCTCACATCAGTTATTGTAACTCTCTGCTTTCTGGCTTGCCTGCTTCTTCTGTCGCATGCCTCCAGCATGCTCAAGATTCTGTGGCCTGTCTTGCCCATTGTGTAAAAAGGTTGATCATATCACTCCCTTGCTTACTTCCTCCACTGGCTGTCTGCTTCTCAAAGAATTTCATACAAAACCAATATCTTATGCAGCAAGTGTGTCAATGTTATTGCACATACTTATCTTTGAGACACCTCTAAATGTACACCCCTGCCCTACCTCTCCAGTCTATTTTCAATATTACTTGTTTACAAATTCCTTGATACAGATGTTTCACATTTGGTCACAGCTCATTTTCCTGATATGTCTTGCCCATACAATTGGAATGAGCTTCCCTTGTTTTGACGACAGCCACATACTCTGTCATCCTTCAAGTCTAACCTGTAGACATACCTTTTTGTCCATCAGTGATTCCCCCCTCTAAATGACCACCCCTTCATCCCACTTTCTTAGTCCTCCCACTCCTGTTGTGTGTGTGCTTTATTCTCTTGAGTTTTTGTCATTGTGAATGAATGATTTTGTGAATGATAAGAGTGTGTATTTTGATTTGATTTGTACACCAAGATTTGTGCCTTATAAATGTCATGATGATGATGATGATGATGATGATTCTTCTTTTTATTATAAATGTCATGATGATGATGATTCTTCTTCTTCTTTTTATCATTACTATCATTACTACTATTATTATTACTATATATATATATATTTTTTTTTAGTTTAGTAATAGGGACATAACACATTAGCCATTTGGCTATTTCAAGTCCCATCATTTTTCTTTCTTTTTTTACACTCGTAGTCAAGGTCTGTCGTACGCCCAGTTTTTTTGATGATTCATTCATCATATTCGTATTTAAGTTCAATGTAATGTTTCCAGAGGTCAAGCTGGTTTTTAAACGAGTTTGTGTTTTGTGCTCTTTTAATTTCGTTTGGTAATTTATTCCATACATGTGCAATTCTATTTGTAAAATAAAACTTTCTAATGTTAGTCTTGCAATATTCTATAAATATTTTATCAGTATTATTTCTTGTTTTGTCATAATTTGTCAGTTTGAAAAATTCTGTTCTATCTACGTCATCTATATTGTTAAAAATCTTGAAACTTTGGATCAGATCTCCCCTCATTCTTCTTGCTTTTAAACTGGGTAAATTGAGTAATTCTAATCTTTCTCTATATGAATAATTTTGAAAACCATGAATTAATTTAGTAGCTCTTCTTTGTATCTTCTCTATCAATGCTGACTGTCTTTTAAGACGTGGAAACCAAATAATGTTACCATACTCCAAATGAGGCCTCACTAAGCCTTTGTACAAATATAAAAATGTCTCCCTGTTTATGTATGAGAAGTTCTTTTTATGATTCCAAGCAACTTGTTTGATTTATTAACAACATTTTGAATGTGATTATCAAATTTGAGACTTTTATCAAATATTACTCCTAAATCTTTTTCTTCTAAACATTCTATTATTTCACAGGTAATACCATCATTTATCATAGAATATTTGTTACATGGGTTACTTTTTCCTAAATACAAGACTTTACATTTTGAAGCATTAAAGAAAAGATTCCAAGTTTCTGACCAATGGACCAATGTATCTAAATCCTTCTGCAATATACTATGATTAGAAGATGTATTGTATAGTTTAGTGTCATCTGCAAAGATCTTACAAAAACTATTAATTTTTTGAGGTAAATCATTTATGAAAATAGCAAAAAGAACAGGACCAAATATACTCCCTTGAGGTATACCACTCAGTACATCTGTATATTTAGAGTAATCATTTCCAACTCTAACTAACTGTTTTCTGTCTTTTAAAAAGTCTCTAATCCAAGCTAGTAACTTACCCGTAATTCCATAATACTGCGGTTTGATAAGCAATCTTTCATGCGGAACAGAATCAAACGCTTTTCTAAAATCCAAGTAAATAATATCTATATTCTCTCCTTTATCCAATAGATTAGTAAAATAATTCATTACTTGTAATAACTGGGTAATGCACGATCTATGTTGTCGGAAACCATGCTGACATTCTGTGTAAAGTTTACTTAAAGTCATGTGATCAACTATAACATCCCTTATTATAGATTCCAATACTTTGCATGGTACTGAAGTTAGGCTAACTGGTTTATAATTACCAGGATCACTTTTTGTACCCTTTTTGAACAAAGCTGTGACGTATACATTCTTCCACTCTGTAGGTACTATTTCGCTTTCTAGCGATTTATTAAACAATATGCTGAGTGGAACAGATAGTTCTTTACTCAGTTCTTTTAAAATCCTCGCATGAATATTATCAGGTCCTTGAGCCTTATTTACATTTAACATCTTTAACTTATTTTCAACTGCCTCAGGTGTAACTACCAAATCTGTTATTGTTTTGCCATCGGACCAATTTGCTATATTTATAGATGGTAGATTTTCCAAGTTCTCTTTTGTAAATACACTAGCAAAAGATTTATTAAAGGTATTTGCTTTATCAATGTCGGATAATGCAGTGTCACCATCAGCCTTAGTCAATGGGCTAATACCTACTTTTACTTTGCACTTTGATTGCACATATTTCCAAAATCTTTTAGGGTTAAACTGACAGTCTTTTGCTATGTTTTTTTCTTATTCTTTCTTTGCACGTTTAATTTCTTTGATACAACTGTTTCTTATTGCTATATAATGAAGATAGTCTTTCCCCACTTTAGTTTCTAAAAACCTCTTAAAAAGATAATGCTTCTTTTTTTTTTTTTTTATTAATCTCCAAACTTTTTTGTAAATCCACAGTGGTTTAGTTTTTACATTATCGCTGGTTTTTATTTTTGGTATATTTTGTTCCATGGAAAGTAGGATTTTATTTTTTATTGTGTCCCAAGTCTTATCAACATCCATGGAATTTGAAACTGTCCAATCTTCCTGACTCAGTTCTTGTGTCATCTTTGCATAATTTCCTTTTTTGAAATTAAACTTATAATTTGTGGTATTTTGAGTTTTGGGTGTTTGAACATACAGCTCGAAAATCAGTACCTCATGGTCACTTTTGCCTATGGGACAATAATGTTTAATTTCAGATATAAATTCTTCGTCATTTGTTATCACCAAGTCAGGAATATTTGATTTTTGTCCCTCCCTTCTTCTAGTTGGAGATTTTACCATTTGTATTAAATATGCATCATTCAAGCATTCAATGAATGTGTTATCCCTAACACCTGTCCATTTTCCCTTCCAGTCGATGTTAGGAAAATTAAAATCTCCCATTATACAAACTTTATCAAACGAGGATATATATTTATCGTTTAAC
Source organism: Monoplex corrugatus (assembly GCA_030674185.1). Classification (NCBI taxonomy): domain Eukaryota; kingdom Metazoa; phylum Mollusca; class Gastropoda; order Littorinimorpha; family Ranellidae; genus Monoplex; species Monoplex corrugatus. Next base: position 57,830,515 of record CM060307.1, read on the forward strand.
AGTTTACATAAATTTTGTTCATTTTCTGAAGTGGTATTAGGACTTTTATATATGCATCCCAGTAGGACTTTTAATCCATCTTTAGTGACAAAATGTGCCCATACACATTCTTCAAAATGTGTCGTGTTAAGTTCAATACATTCCTGAGCATTCAGGTTTGTCTTAACATACATCAAAACGCCCCTCTTAGGTTTGGCATTGGTAAATACAGTATAGCCAGGAATAGTGTATTCTGCTAAAAAATAATCTGACTGACTTTTGCTTAAAAACTCAGTGATGGCAACAACACTGGGTTCCTCTTCTTCTATCAAAAACAATAATTCTTCTCTTCCATCAATATTTGTATAAAAAAAACTTTACACTCATTGCTTATAGACTTCCCTTTATTTACAATATTTACATTTTCTGCATTTTTTGACTGTTCTGGCTGATTTAATTGTCAATGTTTCACGTCATTTGCCCCAGTAGCACCTACTGATTGCACTGTCACAATCCTGTCACCTAGAATTTTCAAGTTTTTCTCTCCATTTTCAATTCTTTTTTTCAGTTCTGCTCTTAATTCTTTTTGTTGTAATCTTTATGCAGGGGTATAGTCAGGATTTATAAAAATCCTGTCTTTATTGTCCTTGGCAATGACATCCTTGTTTATTTTGTATGCATTTTTTAAGATCTCCCTCTTTGTGTTCCATGAACGGACCTTTATCCTTAAAAGTCTCGGCCTGGACCCTCCCACTCTGCCTAGTCTCACTGGTTCTTCTATCTTTTTGTCTTGTAGATCGGGACATATTTTGTCAACAATGTCCTGTACTTTTTTCATGTCTTCCTGCTGTCTTTCTATGGAATCTGGCTTACTGCTCTCTGTCAGTCCAACAACAACATATATTGGTGTGGCTGTATTCAAAATTAGACTTTGAAAGCTGGTATTTTTTAATAGCTGTACTGTATATTTTTTTTCCAGCTGCATGGAGACTGGCAATGAAAGAGGCATATATTTCAAACAAATAGATATTTTATTTTCAGTATGAATAAAATGGGGTTTATAGAATGGCTTTACCATCTTGTTTTAAGTGTTGTTTTTTTTCTTCTTCTTTCTTCTTCTTCTTCTTCTTCTTAACCTTTACCCAAGTTCGGTAGAAACCCAAGACCTTGCCAGCACGAAGAGTTTCTGCGCAGGCTTATGATATGTGTCATGACCAACTATATACGCCTATAGATCGAGTTGAGCGTCGGATTCACATGCTAATGGTTGTGGGTTCGAATCCCGAGATGCGCTAGATTAAAACTGGCCTCCTCGCTGTCCCATCTTAGCATCATTGTGCTTCTGGTGGTGTTGGTATAGGATTAGATAAGTCACCCCCCTTCCCCCATTTCCATGGTTGGTTTGGTTTGGTTCAGTTTTCACGACGACTCCCACGGCTCAGGTGATATGGCCGACGGTGATAACCATCTCAGAGAAGGGGGACTTATCTAATCCTATACTGACACCACCAGAACAACAATGATGTTAAGATGGGCCAGTGAGAAGGCCAGTGAGAAGGCCAGTTTTAATGTATTGCATCCCGGGAGTCGTACCGTCAGCCATATCATCTGAAGTGGGTGCCGACATAAAAACTAAACCAATCAACCAATCGAAACTGAAACCGGAACTGAAGCTAGGGGAAGTTATTCTCTGCGCCTGGCAGCCATCATGGTAGTGATTGCACAAATATACAGGAAAATTACTAAAGCAACTTTTTGACGATGCAATCGCATTGGTTTAAAACTCATATATACCGGCACATACCTTCTATTTTTGTCATTCTGTAAAATCAGATTAATAGTAACTGCGCGAACTGAAAGAGTTGCAAAAAATAATTTTGTTTTTTGAAGCTGTGCCACAGACGGGAGACACAGTCACGAGTCAGGGACTGGGGAGGTTTTAAAAGCCTAAAGTAAACCTGTGCCAAGCAGTGGAGCGGGAGAATCCAGAGTGACGCTGTTTGGACTTGCTGAGCTCACAGAAACTTGAGGTAATCCTGGTAAAAATGGTTCTTCTGTCCTTGTATTTGATTCTAAAGCCTGCTGATCTCAGTTTCATAATCAATATATTAGGCATAGGCCTATACTGATAACAGTCCCACAGAAAACTTAAAAATACCTCTATTACAGCAGTATTGTATTAAAAAAAAAGAAAGAAAAAAAAAGGGATTGTAGGCATAGGCCTGCATGTGACAAAAACCGTCATTTTGAAAAAAATGATAATAGAGTTAACATCAGAGGGTTTTTTTTTTCTGAATTTGTTGACTGATGAAAGATAAAAATAAATAAATAGATAAATAAATAAAATTAAAACAACAACAACAAAAACTTAAAGGCATAGGGCCTATGATTTTTTTGAATCAGTAGAAATTATGGGCCCAGTCTGTTTTAAATGTGGAATACTTAAACTGTGAACATGATCAATGATCATTTAATAATAATAATAATAATAATGTTTATTTGTATAGCGCATATTCCATATAAAAACATGCTCACCAGCGCTTTACATTTCGCAAGAAAGGCAAAAGGTGATAAAAAATGTTCACCATTACATACACAATAACTTGAATAAGATAACAACAAACATTAAAGCTATACAAGTAAGAAGACACATAAGAAACCACAGAATATTAAAATTTAAACACTGACTTATGTAATGAAGAAAGATTAACAGATTTTTCATATGAATAAAGAGGCATACTGTGTTTATATATTGCTGCGTGTGTGTGCTTGCGTACGTGTGTGTGTACATGTGTGTGTGCGTGCGTGTGCGTTGCTGTGCGCGTGTGTTTGTAAGAATGTGTGTGTGTGTGTGTGTGTGTGAGAGAGAGAGAGAGAGAGAGTGTGTGTGTGTGTGCGTGTGCTATGTTTGCATGCGTGTGTGTGTGTTTATGCATGCAATAGTTGTACATAAAATTATAATCAATATTTTGAATGAAGATAAAAACAGAAAAATTCTAATCCATATACAGGAAAAACATTACAACTTCAGTATTACAGCATTAATACCTTGACAATCAAAATTCCTCACAAATTATGAACTATTCGCATATCATACATCACAATTTACATACAAACAAAGATTTGAAAAAGTTTCTTAAAGTATTTCAGTCTCTTTCCCACTCAATTTCTCCCTTATCCCTTCCTCAGCTGTACACATACAGTGATACACACACATGCTCACTCAAGCACACACACACACACACACACACACACACACACACACACACACACACACACACACACACATACACACATGCACGCACACACACACCTTGCTCTATAGGCCCTTATACAAAATACTGTTATACAGGCAGGAGAGATTAGTCTGATGACAGACTTGCAAACTAAGGCTCTTCAGGTTAGATGAGTTTGAAAGAGGTGGGTTTTCAGGTGCCGTTTGAAGGTTGAGAAACACTTAGTTTTTCTGAGAGACAGTGGTAGAGAGTTCCATACATTTGGGCCAAAGACAGAGAAAGATTTTTTACCAAAGGTGTCTAGAGAGAAGCGAGGAACAGTCAACAGTGAGGTGTCAGAAGAGCGGAGCGTTCGAGAAGGTTTGTAACCCTGCAGGAGGTTGGCAAGATAGGATGGCATATTCTCGTGATAGATACACTAAAAGCAGAGACAGGCAACTTTATATTGAATCCTAGCCTTTACCGGGAGCCAATGAAGTGTTCTAAGCAGAGATTTTGCACTCTCACGCCTGGGCTTGCGGAGAACAAGGTGAGCCGCGTGGTTCTGTATGCGCTGAAGTTTAGATAGTTGATTGTCATGGAGACCTGCGAATAGAGAGTTACAATAGTCCAGTCTAGATAGTATGAAAGAGACAGCAACTGAGCAAGCTTGTTGGTAGCATCAGTGGAAAGGAAGGAGCGAATCTTACCAATTCTGCGTAGCTGATAGTGATAGTACAGAGTACGGCACAACTGTTTGACATAGGCTTCCATTTGCCTTCTTATGGAATGTGAAGTGACATTTATAACATTTTAAGACTGAACTGATATATATTTAAATAGGCCTAAGCCTCACCTGTCTTACCTGTTGGTGTCACTGGGTTCAGTCTTGGCCGCTGCACATTTGGAAACCATCATCTCCCTCCTGGCCGCTTTGTCTTGACTTTTGTGGACAATTTCTTGAATATTTAGGTCACTGATCTTGATTATGTTCTCGATGTATGAGATTGGAGTTAATTTGAATAAGCAAAAACTGAAAACACCACTTTAACTTCACCAAGTTTGAATTCTGGCTCATATTTTTATGCTCATAGATTCCCACTATTAGGCCTACTCATTATCTTTATTATCATGAGTTTTAATACAATGATCATCCAGTAAATTATATTGGGAATACTCTAATAATTTCAGGAGTAATTAGTGCAGCTGGCCTGATTGTTCTGTAATCTAAATTACTAACTTATGTGCAAATACTGTCAGGCCTGGAGAACATTAAAATTTTCTACTAGCTAGCCAGGCTAATGGATTTTTAAGATCTACTAGCCCGCAGATATTTTCAGTAGTCTGACATGGTGTCCTGAAAAATTGTGAAATTCTCTATGATGCTGACTGAAAATATTCAGCAGAAAAGGCATTGTTACAACAAAGGTAGTCAAACTTTCTTCTGGAGACTTTCATCAGGGTAGGGAAAGGTGAACAGTGGGGGATTTAATGATAACACAAAGATGTAAAAGGCAGATGATTGATCACAAAGTTGACATGAGTTCTCCCTGTGTAAGTTAGAGAGAGTTCTTTAGTTTAACCCTTTGACTCCCACATCCTGTCCACCAGCATCCTGCATCGTCAACCATGCCAGCAAAGCAAAAACTTAACCCCTTTGTTTCTTTAGAGAGAGAGTGTGTGTGTGTGTGTGTGGGGTGTGGGTGTGTGTATGTGTGTTTATTCTGACTTAAGCAGTTCAGTGTGAAGGGAAAACACTTTGAAAATATTGAATCCACCCTGGCTGAAATTCACGTCCTGAGAGACAAGTGAAGATAATGTGAGAAAAATCGTCAAGTAGCATCTATGCCTTCTAAACTAGTTCTTTTAAAGGTTTTATCACTTATCAAGCGATGCATCAGATTTTCTTTTGTCTTTTGTCTCTCAAATTTCCTTGCACACACATTCTCTTTCCCTCCCCAATCATTTGATCGCAATAAGTTATGTGTTGTATTATTTTTTCTGGTTTCCATACTAAATTAGAAGCTTCTTACTGTTCAATCAAAACTGACAAATTGGACGATAGGTCCCTTGATCTGTAAACACTCGATTGTATCACACTGACTGCCTTCTTTACGGACAGGCATACGGGAAGCAAGAGTTGCACGAACGTTGGCAGACTCAATCATTGCAGATGAAATCAGTCGGCAGATCGGAAAGTTTGAAAAATCAAAATAAATTATAACTGCAGGAGTCAGAAATGTCACTCGCCCAACGGACTAGTACTGTGTAGTAGTTTTTGATTTTGACTCACCCGAAAGGTCTTTTACTACTCGCCTCGGGCGAGCGGGCGAGTGGTTTTCACCAGCCCTGATTGTGTTGACATGTGTTAGGTCACATCGAGTAAAGTATTTTTAAACATCATGGCCATATTTGCAGAGCATCGCAGTGAAACTGAAATATAAATGATTTTTTTTAAAGGAAATTGTGGCACAGAATGACATACATTAAAAACAATTCAAAGTGCATGTGGGACGTGAGCTGTCTTGCAGACTGCAGTTTGAAGCTTGCTACTGATGAAAAAAAAATGTTCAAAAAGTTTGACAAAGTTTGAATGATGACAGATGAATATTGTGTGAAGATGTTAGATTGATATGAATCATGGATGAGTTCATGTGATTTTAACAAGTAAATTTGGAATGAGACATGTTGCAGCAAGGTGGGTCATGCACTGCTTTACCGATGATCAAATACAAGCATGCATCATTTTTGCTTTTTTTAAAAAGTTTTATCTCCTTTCCAGTCATTCTGTTTTCTGTCTGAACATGGCACTGAGTGCTAAACTCCATCCTGAAATATGCCAGCCGCACTCCATTAACAACAGTACATTGGCAAAATGAAAACACACATGCATGTATACACAAGCAAAAGACACACACATAGAAAATGAACCATGCCCATTAACTTGCATGCTCTTCTGTATCATTATCAGTTTTGACCTAAAAAATCCCAAATCAGTTATTCAGAAAAGAGAAAGTACTACTTAGTTAATTAGTATGGTTTCAGTAATTAGAAAAAATGTCTTTATAACATAATAAATGAGTGTGTTTATATAGGTGAATAAATGAGTTTCTCTTTTACCATTTGCATTAAAAGTATCCGTCTTTTATAATAATAATGATGATAATAATAATCAGAGCCTGGAATTCGTCGCAGAAACGAGGATTTCTGCGGAAATCAAAATCGAAAATCGCGCAAAAAAATATTTTTCGCGTTAAAAAACAAAACGATCTGCTGTGTATGATGGATCCTGATCTTGTGCCCAATGTTTATTAAATACTCTTTTGACTGATATTCATTGTGATTTTCAGTGTGTTAGATGCCTTTAAATTTGTCTCCAGAATGCCTCAGAATGCACAGATTTTAGTCTTGATTTTAAAAAATTTCCGGGGGAGCATGACCCCGGACCCCCCTAGAAGTTTCCTCTTTTTTTTTTTCTTAGCAATAATGTTTATTTGTATCTAGCGCATTTTCCATATAAAAATATGCTCACCAGCACTTTACTGTTTACATTTTACAAAAACACAAATGGTGATAAAAATGTTCATAATTACATGCACAGTAAGAAAACAACAAACATTAAAGCTATACAAGTAAGAAGACTCATAAGAAACCACAAAATATTAAAGTTAAAACACTGACTTATGTCATAAAAAAAACATTTTTCATATTAATTAGACGCATACTGTGTTTGTATATTCATGTGTGTGTGTGTGTTGCTGTGCGTGCATGTGCGCGTGTGTGTGTGTGTGTGTGTGCACGCAGGTGCGTGCACACGTGCGTGTGTAAGAATATGTGTGTGTGCGTGCATGTGCTATGTTTGCATGTGTGTGTGTGTGTGTGTGTGTGTGCATGCAATAGTTGTACATAAAATTATAATCAATATTATGAATGACAATAAAAAGACATCACAGAAAAATTCTAATTCATATACACACACAAAAAACAACCCAATGTGACTTCAGTATCATAGCATTAACACCTTATACAAAATTACATCATAGATTATAATACATTTGCATATCACATATCACAATTTACATACAAAAAAGGTTAAGAAATTTCTTAAAGTATTTCAGCCCCTTTCCCACTCAATTTCTCCCCTAATCCCTCCTTAGCTATACACATTACACAAACATACAGTGATACACACATGCTCTCTGTCACACACACACACACACACACACTCTTTGCAATCTTAATGGCTTTGAATTATATGATAAATTTTGTAAATCGCTCATTAGATCTAAATTAACCTATGCCCAAGAAATCTTCTTCAGTGCACCGAAACACTTACTAACAAAACTGCAGAGCTTAGATTGTAAAGGTTTCAAACTTGCGCTAGGTCTTCCAATGCATGCCTCTTGTCTTCGCACATACAACGCGATCAAATTATTGCCGCTTGATGAAGAAAGGAAAGTCGCTTCCACTAAATTTCTGTTAAGAAACACCACCATAGAAAACAGCATTGAAACAGAGACAAAAATAAGATCAGACTCCGACTTTCCAAAAAGAGCTAGATCAATATCCTCACAGGTCACACTTGCAACATATACAACTGATGTTATGAAAGGCTCTGGAATAGATCTAGAAGCAGATCCTGTCACTTCAAGACCTTCCTTTTCACCTGTACCCAGTTGGGAACTTCAAAGAGCACGTTTTGACATACGTCACATTGACTTAAAAAAAGAAGATAATATCAACTTACTGGTAAGTCAAGTTAAATGTCATATAGAAGATTTTTATTCTGATCACTTGAAAGTTTACACTGATGGATCAATAATTGAAAGACAAGCAGGCTCAGCGTTTTTAATACCTGCTCTCAAAATTGAGAAATCTTTCTTTATAGGACTTAATAAATCTGTCTTTACCGTTGAACTCTTTGCAATCTTAGTTAATGGCTTTGAATTATATGATAAATTTTCCTAGGACACTTCCCAAGATACTTTTTTGCGTTGATTCAAAATCTGTACTTCAAGCTCTTGAATTATCAAAATTACAAACAAGATCTGAAATGATATTGGAAATTACTCACTTGATTAATAGTTTATCCTTAAGAGGCATTTATATTACTTTCTGCTGGATACCATCTCATAGTTCTTTTCATTATAACGATATGGTTGATAGGGCTGCCAAACGGGGGGCAAAGAGCTCCCCAGATTCAAATAATGTACAACTTTCCCTCTCATTGCATGAGTGTTATACCTTAGTGGACTCCTATGTAATGTATGGAAACAGTTTCAAGATAAACAGAAAAAGTATGAAAACTGTTATATGAACTTTGAAATTAGCAAAACACTTAAGCAGTTTCCTGCCAGCAGAAGTATACAATCCCTTATGTATAGGTGGAAACTTGATGCATTTAAAACAAAATACACCAGGAATATAGTATGTCTGTGTGGAAAAAAGATAACACATAGTCATATTCTTTCATGCATTCGGGTTAAAAGACATATTCCTACACTATCTAGGACAGTTTCTGATATATTTGCCTCACCATCCTTAACATATGAATTTTTTGTTAGCCTGTCAAAAAGTCCTATAGCAAATTATCTTTAACATGCTGTTATTTCACATGTTCAATGTTTATGGTTAGCCAATTTTATTGTTTCAATCGTTAATTATGATAGCGTCTTGTGATTTTGTTTCTTCTCGTCTTCGGCACAGTTGTTTTCTGGTTCATTTCTTTTTCCTGAAGATTAACCATTTCCAAGTATACTCTTCACTCCTCATGAATTTTTTGTTTTTTGTTTTTGTTGTTGTTGTCTAAAATCACTTTAGTGAATAGACATTAAATGAAAGACCACCACACACACACACACACACACACACACACACACACACACACACACACACACACAACACACACACACACACACACCACACACATGCACACACATGCACACACACACACACATGCACACACACACACCTTACTCTATAGGCCCTGATACAAAATACTATTAATATTATACAGGCAGGAGAAATTAGTCTGATTATACATATATATCAGGACTGAATGCCTGAGGCGACTAAAAACCTGTAGGGCGAGTCAAAATAAAAAATTACTAGTTCGTTGGGCGAGTGACAATTCTGACCCCTGCAGTTATAATTTATTTCGATTTTTCAAACTTTCCGGTCTGCCGATTGATCATCTGCAATAATTGAAACTGCCAAAGTTCGCGTGAAAATGAGTCTATCTAGGGAAAAGCAACTCTTGCTTCCTATAGGCCTGTCAACGAAGGGAGTTGGAGCAATTCAATCGAGTGTTTACAGAACAGCAATCTTTCGCCCAATCTGTCAGTTTTGGTCGAATGGTTAAAAGCTTCTCATTAAGTACATGTCAGACTATTGAAAATATTTTCGTCTAGTAGGTCTGAAAATCTGGCTTGTAGAAAATTCGTATCTTCTCCATATATATATATATATATTATATATATATATATATATATATATATATATATATATATGTGTGTGTGTGTGTGTGTGTGTGTGTGTGTGTGTGTGTGTGTGTGTGTGTGTGTGTGTTAGTATAGCAGTGAATTAAAAAACAACCAACCAACAAAACAACCTGAAATCAAATAATTAAGTTTTCACTTTGGCTTTTCTTACCTTTAAGTCTAAAATTGTAAAAAAATTAATGTCATAATTATGATAATACTGATGATGTCAGTAAACTAAAAATCCATGCAATCAGACAATCTGATTATGATGAGGTGATCAGACTGGGCATGCATAGCGACTGGGATTTTGATAGTATGAATGTGAGAACACAGTATCTTTTGAAATCTATCATCTTCATCAGTGATTAGAAAAGAAAATGTTGAAAAGGCCTCTTGCACAACAGAACTAATCTTTCTGTAAGTATCAAAATATCACACAAAACCCAGTTTTATCACTGTGAATAACTTTGCTATCAGCAGTGATTGCAGAGCTAGATGAACATTGGTGACATGGCATATACTATCACCTCCATACACTATATTGTATATACTATGATATAGCTAGTGGATTGATTTTAATTATCATCATCATGAGATTTCTTTTGTAAGTTTGTCATGTCAGCAGAACAGAGGCATGTCTACTGAAATCTGATACTCAAAGATGATTCTGCACTGTGAATGCACAAAATCAAGTAATTGCAACTTAAGCAGCAGTTCCACCTTTATGTAGCATCATGACAAGCATTGTTATGAAGAATAATTTTAGATAATGACCAGTATAGGGTCCATCAAGTGGAGACCTCTCCGTCAAAAACGTCATGAGTCACAGTTTTTGATGAATGCTTGCAGAGGCGGGGTTTTCTTACTTACCTACATCTACATGCTCCACCACCAGTTAAAACGAATTGATCTTTAAAATAGACTTAACACTGAAAAAAGAGGAAAGACAGTCCCAGTTAAATACACTTACTTGTTGTATTATTTGCGGTCTTAGAATCACTTCAGCATGACATTATAGTATCATTGAACTGCATGGTAGACATGCTCTGTTTGGTTTTTGTTGTTGTGAGTTTGTTGCTTTGTTTTGTCTTTAGCTCTGTGCTTGTCATATTTTGTTGGATGTTGTGTTTTGACTGTTGATTTTTGTTTTGATTTCAGATCTGGTGTTACTGCAACATTTTCATTTTATCCAAACATGACAGACAACTACCATTTTGATCAGTTGATGCAAGCTGTAGGGGGCGCAACACAGAACCATCCAGCCTCTGTACAGGTGCCAGCCCAGAACACTAGCCCAGGCGTACCTCTTTCTCCATATGCGCCAGTCTTCAATCCTCAAGTGCCACCGCCAAACATGTTTCCCACTCAAAATCACCAAGGCCATAACAGAGCTCATCCAAGTTTTCATGGACGGTTTCCCCAATCTTATGTGCCATCTGTTGGTGACAGTTGTGTGATGGATCCTCAGAACTTCCAGCAGTTTCCTGTTCATCCTCAGAATTCTCAGGATTTTGCTCCATTTCAGCAGCATGCAGTACAGAGAGGGGCTATCATCGTCAAAAAGAATTCCATGGTGGGAGGGGAAATATACTGAGGGGTCGGGGTAGAGGGGGTATGAATTATTTGAATAATCAGCAGGGTAGACGGGGAAATCAATTTACAAATAGTCCATCACGAAGACCTCGACACCAACATAGCCATGTTAATGACAGACATGCCCGAGATGACTATGGGAATCTTCTTTATAGTCCTGCGGATATGGGTAGTACTAATACAAATCCTAGAAATATGGGCAATGATTTCAGTCGTCCACACACTTCTCCAGCAAGCAGCGATCATAGAAACAGTAACCAACGAAATGTTTATGTGCGTAAAGTGGATCAGTATAGAAATAGGGAGAGCGTGTTTCAAAATGAAAATGATAGTCAAAGTGCAAGAGGAGAAAAAGAGGGCAAAAGACAAAATCAGTATGAAAATACGCCAAGATATGGTTATTTTGTAGGGAATAATCACAAAGATAGGAATGGTGCTCGGTCAGCTCCTCCTGGACAGAAGAGGTCAACTAACAGAGCTGAGGCAGATGATGGAAATGATACAGAAGAAGGAGGAGATCGTAGAGGTAAATTCTTTTATTGATTTATATAACTTGCAAATATTACAGTATTTCAGGGGAGATAGAGGAGATAATTTCTTTTACTGGATATATTTTTGAAACTATTGTCTTTATTAACTCTTTCACCCCTCACTTTGTCCGCCAGCTCTCTGTAGAAAAGTAAGTCATACGATGAGGGAAATAAAGGTAAACTGAAATATTGAATGCAAGTATTGTCATGTACTTGCTTTTTCAGTCAGGTTGTTTTTTTTTGTATTAATGAACAATTATGTGATTTCTAAATTCTAATGTTGATGGTGCATTTTGAAAATCTGTTTTCCACCCGGATTAGTGAAGATAACAAAATGTGCTTTGTTTAAAACATTTTTTATGTAGTGTGTAGTGTACACAGCGATGCACACAGATGCTCATGCTAATTTTTAAGAATTTTACTTTAGTATGTTTACTTTTAATCTCATATGTGAAATATTTGTTGCAGACTGATAAAGTTTATATTGAATTACGCATACTTTTTTGTCTCACTTATTTTGTACTTAGCGTGCAGCACTTAGCTGTCCTGCTACTTACTAATACTGTTCTGCTTAAATCTGTGTTGAAATTGCAAATCTGTAGGTGCATAGCAAATATCCTGTAACTTCCTCTTTTCTGGTATTATTTTGTGAGCAGTTCAAATGGAGGAGCAGCTAAAGCGGGGACGTTATGAATGCATGGTTTGCTGTGATAACATTCGCCAGGAGGTTGCTGTTTGGAACTGTCAGACATGTTATCATGTCTTTCATCTCCGCTGTATAAAGCAGTGGGTTAGATCCTCCTTGGAAGGTTTGTTGTTTGATATTTTTTGTTGTTTGTGTGTGTAATTTCATACCTTTGTATTTTTAATCTGAATCAGATTAATACAAAACTTTACTTTATTTTTCATGATTCCAAATTTTTTTTTTACTGTGCAAAGTTTGTGTCGAAATCTGTGAGTTTCAAATGCTTTACCAGACATGCACCCTCTCAGTAATTAATGCACATCACCATACCCACTTTAGTGTGTGTATACCTTTGTTGCTTTATCTATAGAATTTGAGAACGGGGCTTTTTTCTTCGTGTTATCTGATGTAAACTGTAAAAATCCAGAGTGTATTAGTATCTGATGTAAACTGTAAAAATCCAATGTGTATTAGTTTAATGATTAGACTCGCATTTGACTATTATTGGAATTTTACTTAAAGTGTAACTATTATTGGAATTAGATCAGCATTTGATTATTATTGGAAGTAGGCTAAGGATTTAGACTGTCACAGGAATTAGACTAGTTTTTGGTTATAGATAGAGTTATACTAGAGTTTGACTGGGTTTTTTTTCCAATTGATAATAGTAGTATTGTTATTGAAATTAGACAACATTGGATGAAAGTTTGACTGTTGGAATTAGATTAGAATTGGAGTTAATGTTATTACAAGTAGATCAAGTTCATCATTAGAATGAAGACTAGAGGTTGACAATTATTGTATTAGAATAGAGTTTAACCCTTTGACTCCTGCATCCTATCCACCAACTGCAAAAACTTAACCCTTTGATACCCTCACCCTATCCACCAGCTTCCTGAATATCATACAGTAGAGCACACTTATAATGAACACGCTTGAAACGAATTGACGGGAATAACGAACGCATTTCTGTGCCCCGCTTATTTGTCTCTTTATTTCAATTAAATTTTCACGCATTTAGCGAACAAGCGTTAACGAACTGACGGCTGTAACGAACTCATGTTTTTGCCCACCAAGGTCTTATTTTTCTTTGTTCACGACTGAAGTAACGAACTAGCCCACGTGGGCCTGAAAACACGTGGCCGGCCCCCTGGCCACATTCGCCTGGGTCACGGACGGTGGTCACTATCGCACAATGCCTCGCTTGCCCGCGCCTATTCATGACGGCGATCTAAAAATAGATTATCGATCGATGGCATCGCTGCTCTCGTTTCTTTCTGCCTCCTGTGCCTAGTCCAAGCCTAGCTTATCTCTCATCTCACTTGGCGCTGTTGTGAAAAGTTGTGGAGAAGTGCTTTTGGACCAGGAAATTGTGGACCAAGTCAAAGCTGCTGGTTCCAGTTCTGTGCCTCCTGAAGAAGAGGACGAGGCACCTGCAGAGCAGCTCAAGGCTGTGAGCTCTGCAGAAGCCAAACAGTGTTTGAAAACTCTTAGGGACTTTTGTATTGTGAATGGCGGAGAAACCTTTTTTGACACTTTAGGGGACATGGAGAAATTCATTCTTGAATCGAGCGAAAAGGGGAAAAAACAAACTGACATTACATCATTTTTTTCACCCGTGGGCAAGAAATTAGGACTCTAGATGAATGTATAATGGCTTTGGGGACGTGGATAAACAGTGGGAAGGGGGGGGGGGGGTTGTGTGAGGGATAAAATGTGTGTGTAAAGGTTTGACTGAAATAAAGAACTACTGATATAAAGAACTATTTTTTTTGCCTGGGGTTGTTCTTTATATCAGTGTTCTACTGTATTTGTGACATCTGGATGTGGTATTTGGTGATAATAATATTGTTAGCAAAGAACAAAACTTAAGTTTAAAGCTGTGATTCTCCCCAGTATTTTTACCCTTGCACAGTGATACACTGTGTGGTCACACGAACATGCATACATACAGTGATGCGCACATGCATACATACAGTGATGCACTATCAAAAATTGTTGGATCTTTAACAGTACCTGCAGTGTGCCTCTTTTTATAAAAAGAAAGAGTGATGGGGGTATAAGTATTTGAATTGGTGAGGAAGTATACATGTTTAAAGCAAATATAATTTGTATAAAGTTTATAAGTTTTAATTAAGTTTGTACTGAGTAAATATGTCGAGTGAGAAAGTAAACCTTGAAAGCAATTTGCACACGGCTGTTTAAATTAAACTCGCAGCTGGATGTCACTTAGTTTTCAGGCACTGTACCGCGATATATCGATACCGCAGCGCGAGAGGCGCGTTTTCCTTCCCTGCCGCTGTACTACACGGCCTGTAATTGGTTTGGACGTGTGAGTCATTGGTGGGCAAGCGGGACTGTATGACTGTCTGTATGATTACTACTGTTTCTACATTTCCCGCGATATTGTTTCAGTACTTTCACTCATTAATTTATGCCAAAATTCTAACTATTAATCTTACCGAAAAGTAGACTCTCTCCCCAACATATATATATCAAACACGAATAGTGTGTTGCCATACATGCATAACAGGATTACATAGAGAAGGTGAGAACATGACTGAAAGTATCACGCCTTCACTGTTCCATGAGGAAAATAAGCCAACTTCCAACAACGACAACAAGAGTTCACCACTTATTACAGCGGAAAGAAACACATGCAGAGGAAGAGTAGAATGTATTAGAACAGGCTGTCTTACCAGACAGATGTTGTTCTGCTTCTTATGGAAGTAGCGGTGGGTAAATCGAGATAACTGATAACGGCTCAGACTCCAGTACACTTTAAAAAAAAAAAAAAAAAGGGGGGGGGGGGAGAGATAGAGAAGGAAGGACCAATATGGATACCAATTCTAGAAGCAAGCCACTCCAGCCATAAATGTCAGTGATGGAGGAAGGTGTCGGGTTACAAGTACCTCAGGCGGATACTCTCTCTTTCTCTTTCTCTCTCTCTCTCTCTCTCTCTCTCTCTCTCACTCACACTCACACACACACACACACTCACACACACACACATACACACACACACACACACACACACACACACCACACACACACACACACACACACACACACACACAAAGAGATAGATCTAGACAACCAGAGAATAGAGAAGGAGTACTTGTCCATACTGCCTGTCAGTTCTTCGTAAATTATAGACTATGTTGCCAAACTGTCCCACCTCCTCACCATTCCACCTCCTTTCATACCCTCTCAACTCTCCCCCTCTCTCTTTCTCTCTCCCGCCCCCCCCCCTCTCTCTCTCTTTTTCTCTTTCTCTTTGTTCCCCCCCCCCGTCTGTAAGACACTTGTCCGTTTTTCAGTAGGCCTATGGGCGGGCTGTTCGCATCGTTATTTGTATTTCCGTAACACACTGTCGAAATGTTTGGTTTTCCGGAACAAGTACCTACCGATGGTCCATAATGGTTGGTAGGCATGTTTGCTCTACACGCACGCACACACGCATGCAGAGAGAGAGAGAGAGAGAGAGAATACTGCGTATTTCGCTTAATAATATTGTCACTTGTTTCACTCATGAAACACACACACACACACACACACACACGCACGCACGCACGCACGCACGCACGCGCGAAAGAAAACGAGAACAGCAAAACTAAAGAAAATAAACAGAGATAATCAACAAAGAATAATTTTGACTCGGATTAAAAGTTTCACTAACTGTTGTAAAATAACTGGCCGTCTCAGTAAACTGGTATTTCAAATAAAAAAAATTGTCCAAGCACACGCTATACACAATTAATTATGAAGCATAGGGGAATTCTGCTAGAGTTCAGAATTCAGCTGCCGGATCTAGTTGTCTTGAGAAACCACCAAACGCTTCACTGGCATCCCTGTTTATTTTAGCCATCACACGTGTTACAACAACACGCCGTGTGTGGCTCCTAAGCTGAACAACTTAAAAGTAAAAAAGCATCTCTCCTCTATAGAGAACACTCTTTTAATGTGTGCCTTTAGTTTTATTCTACAAACTTGCATTTGTGTTTTACAGATGTTGGAACTTTGATCATTTCACGGTTGAAGAGCGAAAAACATGTCAACACTATCTTTTATTCCCTTTCTTTTCTGTGTGTTTTGTAGACGCTTATGTGCTGTGAACTGTTGAGTTACATATCATTTTATCGGGTAAAATCTCAGCTTTTTAATGATGTATATTACAAGCCAATCGAAATAAAGCTCTTGAGAATATGATGGGTAAACCTCTGTTACTCATTTTTGATAATTATCACAGCGCTTGCACATCACAGCGAGATCACCATTAGCAAGACAGGGCTGTTAATAGCGGAGGGCACAAGTCACTGCGCTTCGCGCTGCTACAGCTATGCTACGGCACGAAACTAAGTGATCACCCTAAAACGGCCGTGTGCAGAAATATTCTCAGTTACTGCCATACTTTGACAGTCTCATTGGGATAAGTGATCACTTCATACTCCCTAAAAAAAAAAAAAAATGGGTGGCATTGCACCATTGCACTCAATGGAGAAAGCAGCCCGAGTTTCACATGGTAAAATCCACTGTGTCCAAACAAACAAACAAACAAAAAAAGAGAAATGAATGAAATAATGAATGAAATTTGATATCAGTATCTGTGTCTTTTTTTGTCTCAGAGGATGATGATGAGTGGCGGTGTCCAGCCTGCCAGACTGCCAACAACAAACGTCCCAGTGGCTACCGCTGCTACTGTGGTGAGTATGAAGCTTTCAAATAAGACCTTCAAAAGCTGAAGGTTGTTTCCTCAGTTTGCCATTCCAAAATGTAGATGCCATTTCGAATATAAATTGTTTGCTCTCCATGCAATTTCAGTCTTGTCATAAATTTCATGGAAAGCCAATGTTTGATTTTGACATAGATATTTCATTGAAGATTTGTAATAGGGAGTTGTATGGAAACAACAGGATAAAAAGAAAATTAACAATCCTGCAAACTTCCAATTTCAGTTTCAATTAAAATGCACTATTTCTCGAATAAAAAGGCAGTAGTTTCACCCCTCAACTTTTACAAGTTATTTTAATCTATGAAAATGGTTTATATATGCATGCATTGATTCTCTCTTTTCTCCCAGTCTCTGTTTCCTTTAGAACACACATACAGTGATGTACATACACATGCCAACACTTTCAGATTCACCTTAATGTGTACACAAGAAAAAATCCTACTGTGTTCTCCAAGCTAAAAGTAAAGCTCTGACAAACAAGCGCCCTTCTTAGTGCTTTTCCCTCATCTATGTATGCATGCATGCATGCAAGCACACATACATGCATACACACACACACATGTGCATTACCTCACCTCACCCTGTCCTGTTATGACCCACCCACACCCATCTCACCCCACTGTTTGCCCCATTGGCGTATGTTTCCATGCACTCTGAAATGATAACCTCCTACACTAATTGCAGGCAAAGTGAAAGATCCTGTGTTCCGTCCAGGAGAGGTGCCACATGGCTGTGGGGAGGTTTGTGGCCGAAAAGGGAGAGATGAATGTATACATAAGTGTGTCCTGTAAGTATCAGAAGATGTTGACTGGAGTTACTTATATTTTGTAGATATTTAAAGTCCTGAAGCACCTGTTGTTATACATACATATTTTTTGTTTACCTCTCTTTGACTAAAATAGTATGAACCTTAAATCAGGTTTCAAGTTTGTGAGTCTGTATTGCTTTTTTATATCCTTTTTTTCTTTTTTGTTCACATCGAACAGAGATTGTGTGTGTGTATGTGTGTGTGTGTGTGTGTGGTGTGCGTGCGTGTGCGTGTGTGAGTGTGTATGTGTTGTGCATGTGTGTGTGTGTGTATGCATGCGTGTGTGATGGTTATTGTATGTGTAGATTTGAAATCTTATAAATACTTAAAGGCTTTTGTAAATGAGATGTGTTAAGAAATGTGCGATTTTATAAGCACTGTGTTCAAGCTGTGTTTTCCTAGAGATTTTCAGTATTAACGTGCTGATTGGCCAGTGTGACTTGTGCATTGCAGATTGTGTCACCCGGGCCCCTGTCCACCCTGCAGTGCTGTCGTTTCCCGTACTTGTGACTGTGGATCAGAAAAGTGAGTCTCCTAGACCGCCTTATTTGTGGCTATGCTATACTTTATCATGCAACCAATTGAAAATGTTGTTTTGGTCACTTGTGTTTGTTTATTTCTCTGTTGTTTCTTATTTTTTTCTTTGTATGACTGCATTACAGACTGTTGATGAGAATAGCGGATTGTCTGTGCATGCGTTGTTTTTTAGGATCATTGCACTTATGGAAATTTCCTTCATGCTCACCTTTTTTTTTTCTTCTTTTTCCTTTTTTTTGGTCCCATTTTCTATGCCACCTTGATGGCCACAGGAGCTGGCACAGTTTTTCAATTCAATAATGGTGGTGGCGATGAGGATGATAATTATGATGCTATGGAGTTTCAATTAGGATTGAGACTTCATGACAGGGCTGTACTCTATGCTTACTATCATATGTTCTGGTGTCAACTAGGCCCAAGAGATACATAAGCCTGTGCTGGTGGTCAGAAGATTTGAACAAAACTCATAATGATGCATCTGTGAAGTGGATAAGACTTGACTGTGTGGTAAAAGTCTTCGCAATGAGCCCACAGCACACTCAGTTCTGGGTAGGAGTTAGTTGGAGTAAAAAAAAATCTCAATGATTTTTGAAGGGACTGATGGGGATTTGAACCCACAATCTTCCAGTATGTATTCTGTTGTGCTATCCACTACATATTGGTGACTGGCTAGAATAGTAGATTCGTGTGTGTGTGTGTACGCACGTGCATGTGTGTGTGCGTGCGTTGTACAATTCATCTGACTGATTTGTAATTCTTTCCCAGCAGCGACTTCAGAGTGACTGAATGAAATATTCATGTATATGCATGGTTTTATCATAAATATTACTGAGAGTATACCTCATGTCTGTCACTTTTGAGGAATATGCATTGTAAAATAACCATGTGATTTTATGACATACACCAATCAGCTATATCATTTCATTGTTTAGGAAAATGATTCGCTGTGGGCAAATGGCATCGATGAGGTGTGAGAAAGTGTGTGGGAAGGAACTGAACTGTGGAAAGCATCACTGTCAAGTGGTCTGTCACAAGGGGGATTGTCTTCCTTGTGAGGTCATAGTAGAACAAGGTAATGGAATCTTTCATATGGAATGGTGCTTTCTCACACACACACACACACACACACACACACACACACACACACACACACACACCAACACACACACACACACACACACACACACACACACACACACACACACACACACACACACGCACACACACACGCACACACACACACACTCTCACTCACACACACACACACACACACAACATGATGCTTGTTGAATGATTGAGTAGTAACAAATAGAGAATGATACTTGTTTAATGAATCCATAATGATGAAAAGATAGTAATCCATTTTGAATGAATGAATAGTTATGAGAAGAGATTGATACTTGCTAAATGAATAAATGATTAATACATAAGTGACAGAAGCATCAGTTGTAGTTTCACCAGTTAAAAGGCATAAAACTGACTCTAGTTCTTCCTATACTAAACTGGGAGTTTACAAAACTGGCTCTGATGCTCCCAACACTGAGCTGGGAGTTATCTCCCATGTTTGCTGACTTCCATTAATGTTCTGTTGATGTTTTGCTGTCAGAACAACTTTTGGCCAGTTTGAAAACAAAACAAAAAAATAAGCGAGAAATCGTGGTCTCACACATGACTGTTTGACTTTGGTGACAATATCCTGGCTATGGTGAAAATGAAGTTACTGAGAAAGAAGTGATTCAGAAGAGGACGAAACAGGTGTGGTAGTGCCTTCAGCAAGTGCTAGTGAATCAGTGATTGGTATGATAATTGTATTGATTATGATAAAAAAAATTACAAAAAATAAAGCCATGCAATCACTTATACTGCCAAAATACTTCAGTATACAGATGTTATTTTGGCAGATTCAAACTCCCCAGTTATTGTATCATAAGTACGTACAATTTCTTGTAATTCTGTCTGTAGTGAGAGATGCTATTTAACAAAAATGACAAGTACCCATATGACCCAAATTTTCTGAAGGCAACCTCTGGCCAGCACAGCAATAGCCCTGAGGTAAGGCCCGTCACAATAGAGTTAGTAATGAAAAGAGAATAACGTTTGTTGAATGAATGAATAATGACTTATTACAGTTACTAAAGATTAAGTGGTGCATCAAACATTTTTGAGCAGAAGCTTTGAGCATATAGAGCATATTGCCCAGTGGAGTAGTGTAGACTTACTGGAACCGAATGTAGGCAGATCAAAAGAGCTGTATGTTCTGTTATGATGATGAAAATCCTTTTGATACTATCGTTTTTTTTCCATGGAGTAGTCAGCTGTATATTTGTATTTCTTGCTAGAACTTTGTGGTATTCTGAACTATGTCGAGTGCATGGAGCATTGGACTGGGCAGTAGAACATTTATTTCAACATTGGCTAACAGAATATACACATATATACATTTGAGCAACACTTTTAATGATGCATCCATGAAGTGTGTAGTCCCAGTCTTCCCAGTGAGCCCATAGCATACTCAGTTCTTGGTGAATTTAATTAACCCTTTTGCTGCCAAAGTGTAAATAAAAAGGTGAATTGCCTGTGCCACAGAGTTTTAAACGTCTTGACTGAAAATTTAAAAGAATCATATCTCTTCATGCAGCCCAGAAAACCCCACAACACTATAAATTTTCTTGTTCAGTATACTTTACAACACACCAGGAGCGGCAGTACTTTCGTTTTTACGATCGCCAGTGCTAGTAATGTCTTTTCGACTCTTATCTGGGTCAAGTCCGACTTCAGACATCAACACCGAAATATCGCCTGCATGCGCCAAATTATCGTCATTTTCACTCTTATCGACAGACTACAAATCAGAATCAGCTCTACAAGTAATGATTTCTGCAACTTCTTTTGCTGCATAAGTTGTTTTTCGGGTCCGATCGACGCTCGCAGTTGAAGCGAGTTGATCGGGTCCGATCGACGCTCACAGTTGAAGCGAGTCCGTCTGCCATTGTTTACACTTGCTGAATAGTAATCAACTGTAGGGGGTCATGTTTTCAACCACACGGGCAGAAAAGACCGTAAAAGGTCACACATACATAATTAGCATCTATATATAGAGGGAATAATGAAGTTATAATGACTACCTAGCTGAACCTGTCTCTCAGTGACAAAAAAAGCTACTTACTGCGTAGCTTTCATCGGCAATCCGGCCGACTTCTTCAGCGCAACTGCTGGGTTGAGAACTGGCTTCAGTGCGCACCGCCGTGAGCGAACTCACGACAGTGCGACTGAATAAGTGAGGAGTACACCGATGGCAGGTTGTGTCGGCCCCGGTCACTCCTATTAACATTTACAGCAAGAAGCTGATATCTCATACGTCACTGAAAGTGTCGGGGTTTTCTGGCGAAAAATAGGAAAAGTTGCCAACCAGATATTCGGTCAGTGGCACTGAAAGCATACGTTTCTTCCGACCGAATATTTGGTCGGAAGTACTGAACAGGTTAAATTCACAACCTTACAGTGCACTCCCCCAGCTTACGGTTCATCAACTGAGATTACTAACATATAGACTAATTAAACACTGATTGAAATTAAAATTATTTGTTTACACTAATCAAAGAATGGTATTAGAGAATTGAAAATACATATATGCAAAATTCATATTTGTGGCCATTCATTGTCCTCATGATAATACTTGGAAACATGCCATATTCCATTATCAGAGTGCTATGGAGGTCACAAAAAGAGAACTGTGGTGTGTGGGTCAGAGGAAGACTTGATGCTGTCCTTCTCCTGCCATCAACCCTGCAGCAAGTAAGTGCTGGGTGAAATAAAGCACGTAATGCTGATGATTTTTTGTATAAATATCTCTGTGTTTGCGTGTGTCTGTGTATGCACATGTAGAGGGAAGGGAACAGGAAACGTGTGTGTGTGTGTGTGTGTTGGGGTTGTGTGTGTGTTGTTTGATGTTGAGTTAACCTGACAGTAAATGGTTGATAATGATAATGATGATGATCGTATTGATGTGTGTGTGGTAATTCATGTTTCAAAGTTGTATAACACTAATATAAGTAACACAAATAATCATTGTTGTCTAGAGGACAAAACCAATGACTACAAGATAATCACAATTCTGCTTTGGTACGATAATATAACCGAGTAACTATTAACACTTACAGCAAGAAGATGATGTTTAGGCAGAAATGTGGAATGTTGCAACAGTATTTGTGAGGACCTGTCAGTATTTATTGTGTTTCATTATATTATCATTACCTCTGTACAGGGGTCTGAAATGTGGCAACCATGTATGTGAGGACTCGTGCCATCCTGGTGATTGCGGAGTGTGCGCCTTGCTGCCAGAGCAGATGACTCACTGCTGTTGTAGGCAAACACGCTTGTCTGATCTGGATAAGGCACCCAGAACCACCTGTATTGATCCAGTGCCCACCTGCGATCTCACCTGCAACAAACCTATGGCATGTGGACCAGAAGGTAACTTGTCATCTCTCTCACTTGAAATTGAAAGACAGCATTCTTTCGTTTCGTCAAGTTCATTTTTTTCTTGTTATATGAAAATGCAGAATTTAATCAAACACAGGGCCCCTTCGCTTGGGGCTTGCCAGATTAGCACTTTCCGGACTTGTCAGCAGAATATCCGCTGACGCGTAGCCTTGCCGTAGTGTTGTGTCAGCGGAATGTCCGCTGACGTTTTTAAAAACTCGCCATACTTAGCCAATGGTCAATAGGAAGTAACTCAGTATTCCAACATGATCTTTGGGCACTGTAGCAGTGTTCTGTTACTTCCCTTTTCATATTTTTGCACTTTGATGGCTTTGTTTACATTTTATTTTACAACACCCGTGGTGGTGAAAAATCGCCGGCTCAGTTGTCAAAACGGCGACTTCCACAAAGTGACCGCGTGTTAAGACTTTTCTATGCTTCATACCACTGTGGAATTCATTCTCACTTTTCTGCTGGACATTCCATGGAGGATCTGACTCTGGACTGATGAGTATTCCAGTTGGATTGTCTGTGTATTGTGTTGGATACCTGACTGCCTTGCTGCCAGGACTTTTTGTTTTGAGCTGCTCGGATACATTTTTTCCTCGTCTGCTCAAGCAAGAAGCATGATCTGTGTGCATGATTGTGCATGTTTTCTGAAACTCTAAGATTAGAATTTTTTTTTATATGAAGTATGTTTTCCTGATACGTCTCTGAATTTTTCTATATTTTTTTTTAAAAAATGCCCCAAAAGGTGCGTCACAGGGGTTCAGCCACCTCCCAAGCTCTGCGGCTGGAAAGAGTTAACTAGTACATTGGCCTTACACGGGAAAGTGACTATAGCCTGGTAGCCATGCTGTGGTCAGCACACTGAGAAGTGTAAATTTAATTGTTGTGTCTTATGAATGCTGATCAACAACAATTTACCAGACTTGTAAATTTGATTCTCCTGCATTTGAATTCAAGTTTGTACTTGTGACTTGATGTGTTAGACAACTAGAATCCAGTTGTAGAGTTTATGTTAAACAGCATGTAACATAACCATATCTTACATGTGCAGCAACTCAGCTGATGCGAGAGACCATATTAACTGCAAAATACTTTACTGGGTGGTTGAGAAATTGGTGAAAAGACGTTCACTGCCAGGTGCCTTTGTCACACCCACCCCTGAGTGATCGTCTTCCTCTTTGTCTCAATACTTTGAAGTGTGAAGACCATACATCTGTGCTCAGCACAGCCTTTCTTTGTGTGTTTGGTCATAGTTCTCTTGTGTTTTTCAATTGTGCTATAACTGTGCTGTTTGCTTCTCTTAAAAGATTATGTCATTGTGTGTGCTCTCATATTGCTATTATGGCACACTTTTCATCAGTGTTATTGGGCTTTGAAACCCTTTTATCTTTGTGTTTACTTCCGTTAAAGATGTTAAAAGAAAACTATGTAGTGGAAAAAGACAGGGATACAAAATTTGTCAGGGATGTTGTAGGCTTGAAATTGTCACACAGTCTGATTTTAATGTTGATAGAATTTTTAGGAGTGTCTTAATTCTTCTTGTATTGACTGCTGCTTGATGTACTGTTTGTAATGTATAAATTGAGTATAAATATGTATAAATATCAGTTTACAATGTATCTGATGGCCGACATTGGTGTTGTGTTTTGCAGACAGCCCTCACTTATGCCAGCAGACGTGTCATGATGGACCCTGTGGCCCATGTGACGGAGTGACTACTGTCACCTGTGTCTGTGGCGCTAATCAAAAGGACTTCTTCTGTCGTGAACTGGACAAATTTACAGGTCAGAACTGGGCACTTTCTTCCTCAATATATACCTCAGTCATTGATTTTTTGACATATTTCTTTTTCAGTACTCTCAGTTTAATGTAGATATGTAATTTTACAATGGCAAGTTTGAAAAGTGGCTTTCAGCTAATAACTTCTGTTTGGAAAGTGAATTGTCATTGTCATGTTGTCTCAGTCTGTATGACGACTCCCACTCCATGAATAATTGTCATCTCATTTTTCAGCTTCACACACACAAGGACTTTTGTATGTATTATTTATAGTGTGAGATACAATCCTGTCTGGGCGTATATTTACATAAGACATTTGTACAGGCAGCCATTTCATCGATAACTTCATTAACTGCTCTTCTCTCTGCCCCCACCATCCCAATTCCGCTTGTTTGGTTTTAATGCTTTCTTAATATTCCTCTCTTTTAGGTTGTAATTCATTTTCATACTATTCATTTGGTAGTTTATGTGTTCAGTTTTAAGTAATGCGTTTCACTTTTATGTTTTTTTGCTTATATGTGTATGTGTAGCAAAGTGCCAGCTACAGTTTGAAGTAATGCATTTCACTTCTGTGTCTTCATGCTAATGATATATGTGTATATGTAGCAAAGTACCAGCTATGACTTAACAGTATAAGACCGGTCAAGTGGGATATAGTGCTGCTGCCCGTGAGTAGTAAATGGTTCTGATGTTTGAAGTTTTGAAGTTGGTGGTTGGGTGGTGTTTTGATTCAGTTTTACATCATCATCTATTTCATGTGGTGTGGCCAACTGAATAACCGTTCTTGGGAATTAGAGGAAAAATGAAGCTTATCCTTCATGGAAACCTCCCAAACAACACATGATTAGATAGGTAGAAGGCCAGTTTTAATGTAGTACAACCTAGTTTGAACCCCACAACCTTTAGGCTGTGAAACCAGTGCTCTGCCTACAGAGAATGTGTATGTGTGTGTGTGTATTAACCCTTTGACTCCAGCACTCTGTCCACCAACATTCTGCGTTATCAACCATGTTAGGAAAGCAAAAACTTAAGCCTTTGACTCCCTTACAGGAAGCTGGTGGATATGGTGAGGTAGTTAAAGGGTTAAGTTTTTGCAGTTGGTGGATAGGGTGCGGCAACAAAGGGTTAAAAGATCTTGATACAGGAAAGAAGATGGAGAGACTTGATACCTCCATATAGCTCATTGCCAGTAGAGGAAAGCATTATCAGTAGGAATTTGACCTCACCAAAAATGTGAATATTGTCTGTGAGAATTTGATCCCCCCCACACACACAAATGCTGATTATGCTGGTATTTATTCATGAAAAAAAAATTATTGATTGTTTTATCTGTTGTTATATTTGAATTGAAATGCAGAATTCAGTAGTGACAGTGCTGATATTTTAAAAAAGAATCTTTTGTTGTGTGTGTTGTGAGGTTTAGTTATCAGTTCTTGTTGTTTTGTTTTGTGTTGTGATTATTCATTGTTTTGTTAATTTTTTTGATAAGTCAGTATTTGTTTCACTCTTGCAGGGAAGGTTTTTTTCTTTTAATAAAACATCTCACACTGTACATTGATAAATAAATGCAGGACGATCCACAAACAAAAACATGCGCTTCAGTCATTATACATTACAAAACATATACTGATTGCATGGAATACTGTATACACATAGATCATTGTTCTTGTTTTTGTGCTGTTGGGGAAAGAACTTGAATATACATGTTTTGGTTATCAAACCTTTGCATACTGCAGAATTTTACTACTGCAATCATAGTGTTCCAACCACAACTGATTAACACCGTTTTTATCACACTTGTACCAAAACCCATTTACATCACAATTAATAGTTCCTGTCTTGTACCTTCATACACTAGGCACACAGAACCATTACCCTTTGACCCCCTGACCCTGTACTACAGCTTTCATCAGGAAGCTGGTGGATAGGGTGAAGGAATGAAAAAGCTAAAACTGACTTTTTATCACAAAGCCACATCAGACTTTTGGCAAATAACTGGGTTCTCATATGTGGCAAATAACTTGTGTTCTGCATTGCAGCTACGGAGCCCTTCAGATGTGAAAGGAGGTGTAACAAGAAGAGAATGTGTGGACGACACAAATGTAATGAGATGTGCTGCACTGTAAGTTTTTGTGATTATTGTATGTATACTTCCGTAGTTTATCTGTGAAAATGTACTGACGTCCCTTGCTGTACCATTCTGCATATCATTCTCGTAAGCTTTTTTCTCATCACCTTTTTCTTAATGTTAAGGAACTGTGTATATTTAGAGGCAGATGTTTTGAGTGTCTGTGTGTATTTTTTTCAGTCTTTTTAAAAGAGCAAAGGATGTAAATTGCTAGCAGATCTGCTGAAATGTTACCTTCAAGTACCCCAGCTCAAAATTGTATCATCATCATCATTATTGTCGTCATCAGTCGTCGTCATCTTGATGTGCCATGCCACATGGCGTTGGCAGTCATAGCCGTCCATACGAATCTTATATTTTGTCACTCTGCAAGTATATCTCCTATACATTTTCTGTCCCCATCCACTCTGTAAAACTGCCTACTGTTTTCAAGCTCGTGAAGATTATGCAGCATGGACCATCTTGACATTATTTGTAGCTAATCCTAGTATTGATCATCATGTCGTGAAAACTGTCCTTGCTTTTGGAGTCTTGGACCAGAATATGGGCACAACATCAGAAATGTTGCTGTCCTCCAGTTAACAGCCAATCAGCTGACAACACATCAGATAAACAAAACAGTAAAATAACACTCCAAAATAATGATGGCATTAAGATTTTGTGAGGAGAGTAAACCTCAGTCAAATTATTGGGGCTGGGTCTAGTCGAATAGTTGAGGCTATATCTGACATGTCTGATGTTCTCTGTTGCAGAGTGAAGTTCATATTTGTGAAGTTGTATGTGGCCGACCTCTGAACTGTGGACTGCACAAATGTGAGGATCTGTGTCACCGAGGAAACTGTCGACCTTGTCTGCAAGCTAGTAAGTCAGAACAGTATCATATACTTTCAGTGTCTAAATATGAACTTTTTCTACCATACAAACTTTTATGAACTCTCAGCTCTGAAGAATCATGTCTCTTGGTAAGTCTTCAGTTCTTTTTAACTCTTTGTGGAAAGATGGTTTTTTTTTATCAAACATGAGATTTCATGCCAGTGTCTAACTCGCTCTGTGTACATGTCTGCATTTGTAGACATCAGCATGAGCAGCTCAGCATTCACCTCACTCTGTGTACATGTCTGCGTTTGTAGACATCAGCATGGGCAGCTCAGCATTCACCTCACTCTGTGTACATGTCTGGTTTGTAGACATCAGCATGGGCAGCTCAGCATTCAGATGTCAGTATTGTGGATTGAAATTTTAAAAAATTGTGTTGTTGTGGTGATGCATCTGATTCCAAAGTAGCATACAGAGATGATGTGTAGGAGCCTCTGTGCATTTTATTGACTGTCTATGCATGCACACTGTGTCATATGATATGGAAAATTCCGAAGTAACTGGCTATGCTTTGTTTGTAAACTGGATGAAAATGGGGTGAAAGGGGAGGCACATTTTTCGTCAGCATTCATGATACATTCAAGTGCTTAGAACTGAGGGGTTATTTTTGAAAATGAAGATAATGGATTTTATGAGTCTGATTTTGTATCTTGCAGTGTATGTTGTTTTTGCTAAAAAATATGTTGGATTCAATATTGCATCATGTGAAAATACTGCACTATATAAGAACTAGTTGAGTATGATTATGATCTGATTGTTTTACATTACAGAAAGTTAAGTCAGCAAGTAAATGCCCAAATTTCAGACAACTAGCTTTTTATTTCTATTTTGAACAATGTTTTCCAATCATTTTCAAACATCTAGCATACATGGATTCATAGAGGGGAAAATACACAGCATGGAATAATTTATGACAAAGCAAATGTGTGTTTATTTTGAAAAAAAAACAACATCTCTAGACATGCCTGTTCAAAAAACATTTGCAAAACAGCAAAAGATTTATGAGATGATTTTTCCAGGTCAAGTCATGTTGTTGATGTGCATGTTTGTTGCTCGCGCGTGTGTATACATGTATGTGCACTTAAAGTTTTGATAAAATGAATTGTGTGTGTTTCAGGTTTTGATGAAAGAGGTTTTGTGTGTCTGTATGGTTGTGCTACAAGTTTTGATGAAATGATTTGTGTGTTGCACTTTAGGTTTTGATGAGATGAACTGTGTGTTGCACTTTAGGTTTTGATGAGATGAACTGTGTGTTGCACTTCAGGTTTTGATGAGATGAACTGTGTGTTGCACTTCAGGTTTTTATGAGATGAACTGTGTGTTGCACTTCAGGTTTTGATAAGATGAACTGTGTGTTGCACTTCAGGTTTTGATAAGATGAACTGTGTGTTGCACTTCAGGTTTTGATAAGATGAACTGTGTGTTGCACTTCAGGTTTTGATGAGATGAACTGTGTGTTGCACTTCAGGTTTTGATGAGATGAACTGTGTGTTGCACTTCAGGTTTTGATGAGATGAACTGTGTGTTGCACTTCAGGTTTTGATGAGATGAACTGTGTGTTGCACTTCAGGTTTTGATAAGATGAACTGTGTGTTGCACTTCAGGTTTTGATAAGATGAACTGTGTGTTGCACTTCAGGTTTTGATGAGATGAACTGTGTGTTGCACTTCAGGTTTTGATGAGATGAACTGTGTGTTGCACTTCAGGTTTTGATAAGATGAACTGTGTGTTGCACTTCAGGTTTTGATGAGATGAACTGTGTGTTGCACTTCAGGTTTTGATGAGATGAACTGTGTGTTGCACTTCAGGTTTTGATGAACTGAATTGTGTGTTGCACTTCAGTATTTGATAAAATAGGTCATTGGTGTTGTGCTTCAGGTTTTGATGAATGAATTGTGTGTTGCACTTCAGGTTTTGATGAAATGGGTCATGTGTTGTGCTTCGGGTTTTGATGGAATGAGTTGGGTATTGAAGTGAGTTGTGCTTTAGATTTTGATGGAATGAGTAGTGTGTTGTGCTTCAGATTTTGATACAAAGAGTTGTGCTTCTGGTTTTGAAATGAATTTATGTGATGTTGTTCAGGTTTTGAGGAAACGAATTTTGTATTGTGCTTCAGGTTTTGAAGAATTGACATGTCATTGTGGAGCTGAGATTCACTTCCCGCCTGTTCCTTGTGGCACAAATCCACCTGTCTGCAACAAAATCTGCAACCGACAACATGACTGTGATCATCCAGGTATCTGTTTTCTTCTAGTATTACAGCTCTGATTATCCTGATACCTATGTTGTTCTTATTATAACACAGCTCTGATCTTTCAGGCATGTATATGTAGCCCCTTATTTTAACAGCGCAGATTACGTATACTCTTATTGTTACATAGTTCTGATCATAGGGATACTTATTTCCTTGTTTTGATACAGTTTGATTGTTACTGTTTGTCACTTTTGTCTCAAATGTGATGTGATATTGATGGCGTTACATAGACCATGAACTGTTTCTCATGACTCAGATGTGACTTGATGGTGATGATGTTACATTGATCATGAACTGATGCCTGCTTGTTGCTGTCTGTTTCACTTGTGTCACATGTGATGTGGTCATGATCATGAACCAGTGCCTGCTTGTTGCTGTATGCTTCTGTTATGATGTGATCATGATGATGTTTCATAAACCATGAACTGATGCCTGCTTGTTGCTGTATGCTACTGTTGTCTCTGTTATGTGATCATGATGATGTTTCATAAACCATGAACTGATGCCTGCTTGTTGCCGTATGCTACTGTTATCTCTGTTATGATGTGATCATGATGATGTTTCATAAACCATGAACTGATGCCTGTTTGTTGCTGTATGCTACTGTTATCTCTGTTATGATGTGATCATGATGATGTTTCATAAACCATGAACTGATGCCTGTTTGTTGCTGTATGCTACTGTTATCTCTGTTATGATGTGATCATGATGATGTTACATAAACCATGAACTGATGCCTGCTTGTTGCAGTGCGCCACACCTGTCACAATGAAGATGCATGTCCGCCCTGCACTGAACTTGGCCAGAAGTACTGCATGGGGGACCACGAGGTCAGTAGAGTGAATTAAGCACACCTGCACCCAGTACTGTAATATACTATTTGTGGCTATGTAATATGCATGTATGTTTGCATGTGTGTTTGTGTGCTTTGTATGCTGCTGCTACTGTTCTTTGTCTTTTTTGTTTTTTGTTTTGTTTTGTTTTAGCAGTCTTTTCTTGGATGTATATGTATGCACAGGATTTTGTTCAGACTGTGCTTGCATTATTTTGCTCCACAATATGCATATTTGTCTTTGGTGGGGTGTGCATGCTGGGTATTTTTGTGTTTCAATGACCCATCAAACCTTGACATGTCTTACAGGAACTTCACAGATTTGAAGTTCTGCATACATATACACATGAAGGGGATTTAGGCACTTGCAGGTCTGAACATGATATATGTTGACTTACCAGGTAAGGAAACAAATTTTAAACATTTTACCTGCCAGGTGATATGCAGGCAGAATAGAAGACGAACTTATTGTTTGGAAGTCTGATATGTTGGCCACTGGTGTATAGTGTTGGTTGTGAATGTTTGTCTGTCTTTCTGTTTATAACATTGTCAGACTTGCCAGAGATAGAATTATAATTATTTCTCCAGCACATGGGTCCACTGTCTGATCAGTCCTGGTCTGTGTGTAGGAGACAGGGCAAATTAAATATAAGATGGAGAATCGCTTGAGGGCTTAGAAGGAAGATGATGTGACAGATTCTTACAATTCGATAGCAGAAACATGTCACAGTTGAAGAGGTGGGCTGATGATCTGGCAGTTGCAGTATTGTCAGTGAGATGAAGAAGAGGAACTGGAGATGACTGAGTCATGTTCTCAGGATGGACAAAACCAGACACCCTAATACTGCTCTATTAGGGGCACCACCTGGGAAGAGAAACAGGGCAGACCAACAGGCACCTGGTAACACATTATTCAGCATGAGATGAAAGAAGCCTGGAGGACATGAGCTATCGTTGCTTGCTCAAGGCTGTCACTGGAGGAGATTGATACCTTATGCTCCACATGAACAAAAAAAGATCTGAGAGGCAGCTTAGCATATTGCTTATAGTATTGTATTCTGAATGGTGTAATGACTGTAGTACTGTTGTTTTAAATGAATCCTTCTTGTTCTTGTAATTTCATTGCTTTGTTCTGATGTGTTTACATCTGTGTTTCAGATGCGTAAGAACGTGCCTTGCTATATGTTGGATATTTCATGTGGGAGACCTTGTGGAAAACCTTTGCCTTGTGGCCAACACAAGTGCATCAAGACATGCCACAAGGTACTGGCCTCTTCTGCATTTTCATCTTTTGATCTAGTAGATTGAAGCTTTGATTCTAAAGTATGTTGCTTGTGTTCGAAAGGATGTGTTATGTGCTTTCATTTCTATGCAGAATCATGTCTGCTAATAAATGAACAGGTTTATACAGGATGTTGAGATGCAGTGCTATGAATACAATGAGTTTTGGATGCTTTAAAAGAAAATATGTAAGTGCGTAAGTGTTAGTCCTTCCAGAGTGAGAGTTGAGCTGAACATGTTTGTTTATTTGGAATAATTCATACAGTTGCTCTAGAAATGATGCCACAGTAGTCGTGAACATCTGATTCTAGACATTTTATATGACTATCAGTAAACCTTACTTGTGCAAAGGTGGAAATCAGGAAGCTGTTCTCCAACAAGGAGTCTGAAGATACTCTGATTTGTTTAGTTGTCAAGAGAGGGATAGAGTCTGAGTTCATGTGTATTGAAACTTTTTCCAGGTTATGGATAAACCAGTGACAAAGTGGCATGTGTGTGTGTTGTGTAGGGCGTGTGCTTGTCAGAAAATGAAGTGTGTGTCCAGCCATGTAGGAAGAAACGTAGTGACTGTCCACATTCCTGTGGGGCTCCTTGTCATCCTGATGTAGATGACTGTCCACAAACTGCCTGCAAGGCTCAGGTAAGTTGAATGTTCTCTGTGTTGGTGTGTGTATGTGAGCTGTGTGTGATATGAGGTATGTGTACAAAGAGATTCTGCTTCCAGTGCTTTGTTCATGTATAAGTCATTGCCCCTCATGGAGGTATATAAGTACACGAACTTCATGTCATAACTGTTCATGAGGTCAGGATTTTTTGCTTAAGACAGCAGATCGTAGCAATTTAACATTTCAAAAGAATGCATCTTTAATGTTATTTTTAAACCTGTGAACCCAATTATGTGCCTCCCACCTCTCGTGCAAAATCTCTGCTACAAACTGGGTTTCAGATTCAACACTTCTAGGTCTGATCTGATCCCAGCCCAAACGTTCCTATTCTTAGGAATGATTTTTGACACTAATAATGTAATATGGTACCAGGGTTGAAGGCCTCCAAGTTTCCATATGCAACCCTCCTCTCAAGGACACATGCTTAAGCCCGCTCCCTCTCAGCTGCCCTCGGCCAGATAGAATTGATGGCATCTGTCATACTCCTCGTCATCTCCACAAATGACCTTTGCAACTCAACTTCGACAACACTGGTCACAAACCTCCCAATCCTGGCACACCCACATTGACCTTCACCCTTGGCCTTGGTTCCAAAAAGCCATCAACCACTGGCTAGACCATGCCTGGATCTCTCAGGGGGTTCCCATCTTTCTGATACATATGATCATATCTGTTGATCTCCTGTAAAAATGCGTCGTAGGAACATTCCTGAAGGAGTTCTGTAAGGAATGTGTCGTATAGTGCTAATGTCTCACATTCTGTAGGTCCAGGCATTCAGTAACTAGGTGTTTGATGCTGAGTGGCGCATCACATGGTTGCACCATGTTGTTGCTTCATTTCTTAAAAGGTATAAGTGTGTGTAGCAAGAGTGACACAAGTGTGTCCTGCATGACAATGTCTTTTCTATGGTTCTCAAGAACAGATGGGGGGAATTCTTTAATGTAGAGGCGGATTTGGAAAAGTTTGCTATCTGTCTTGTTGTACCAGTCTTCATGCTAGAGATTTTTCATACAAGTTTGTATTTTGGGTTTCATATTGTGACATTCTTGGCAAGACAGTCAGCAGTTTCATTGCTTTGACACTACATGTAATATGACCAGGAACCTAGGCAAGAACAACATTGTAACTCTCAGTATTGAGCAGCTCTGGGTAGCCAAAGTTACAGCAAGAAATTACCTTCAGTAGAAAAGGAGTCTGAAAAGATGTGACAGTCTTATGATTAAATTTGGACATTGTCATTTTTAATGCCAAACCTGGGCTGTCAGTTCTGTGATATAGATAGAACTGTTTGGGGGAATGAGGTTTGGAAAAGGTCGATTGGGAGTAGCAAAACTGAAGGGAGCAGCAGGAACATCTTTGTCAGACTTTGATCCTTTTCTGAATATTTTGTGGGATGACGTAATTTTTTTTTTTTTTTATTGAGTTCTACATAAGAGGACTTGAATGCTAATGAACTGGTGGAGTCTTTATGGAAGAAAGCAAGGACAAGACTCGGATGTTTTGATGGCAACACTATAACAGACATTGTGGAGTAAGATTATAGTTCACAAAGGACAGGCATGATTGATTTAGGTAAAAAAATAAATGAATCATCTTATTACTGATGCTTTAGAGTCCCCTCTGTGTGTGTGTGTGTGTGTGTGTGTGTGTGTGTGTTGTGAATTTTCGGAATATGCTGATATTTAAAAAAGAAGGCAAGTGCAAAAAAGAAAGCAAGTGAACTTTGAGTAGGCATGTCTTGGTATGGTTCACATCAGATGATAGTCATTCAGAGAGATGTGATTGTGTAGCCTTGTAACTGTCAGCTGTATGTCACTGTCTTCTTGTTGTGTGCTGACAGATGGAGATCAAGTGTGCATGTGGCCAACGCACAGCCAAGGTGCAGTGTCAGGCTGGCAGCAACATGTCTGCGGAGATTGCCCAGTTTCAGAAGTGAGTGCTGGCTCTGTATCAGTTTGAGGCATTCAGATTTCCCACTTTCAGAAGTGAGCACTTTCCCTCTTTCAGTGAGTGTGGAGATAGTGTAGTTTCAGAGATGAAATAAAGATGGAGATAGCCTAGTTTCAGAGATGAAATAAAGATGGTGATAGCCTAGTTTCAGAGATGAAATAAAGATGGTGATAGCCTAGTTTCAGAGATGAAATAAAGATGGCGATAGTGTAGTTTCAGAGATGAAATAAAGATGGAGATAGCCTAGTTTCAGAGATGAAATAAAGATGGTGATAGCCTAGTTTCAGAGATGAAATAAAGATGGCAATAGCCTAGTTTCAGAGATGAAATAAAGATGGCGATAGTGTAGTTTCAGAGATGAAATAAAGGTGGCTATAGTGTAGTTTCAGAGATGAAATAAAGATGGCGATAGTGTAGTTTCAGAGATGAAATAAAGATGGTGATAGCCTAGTTTCAGAGATGAAATAAAGATGGCAATAGCCTAGTTTCAGAGATGAAATAACAAAAATGGAGATAGCCCTAGGTTCAGAGTGAAGTGCAAAGTACCTAGGAGCTTGCTTCCTAGGATGTTGCACTATACAAATCTTTATGTTATTTTTAAAGAGAATCTGAAATTGCTGGACACTCTGTATTGTACCATTGGAATTGTGATGTGCTGTTCACAGGTTGACAGTCCAGGCCATGGCTTGCGGTGGATCAAGCCAGGAGGTGGATATGTCAAAACTGACCACTCAGAAGAAAAACTCTGCCCGACAGTAAGTGATTATACTTAGATTTGTTGCCTGTTCTTTGTGTCATCGTGTGGGGTGTTTTTTTGGTATATATAGTATCCCCATCTTCTGGAAATTAAGAAATTTCTTCTTTTCAATCACTCTTTGTTTCTGCCTGCTCCTTTTCTCTCCGTCATTTCTTCCAATCATTTTGTCCTGTGCTTGTCCATTCAACTCCACGTGTTCTTATAAGCTTTACATACTTTCTGTTAGGATTGATTTTTAATTGGGTATATGTATTATGTGCATTTTTGGTTCTGGAAATTCTGTGCTAGAAATTTCCTCTTTTCTCTCAGTCTATTTGTTTCTGCCTTGCTCTTTTGCTTTCTGTCATTTCTTCCTATCATTTTCATGTGTATTTGTTCAATAAAGTCTTACATACTTTCTCTTAGTATTGATAATTGGGTACATGTGTTAAGTGCATTTTTGACTCTAGGGAAATACAATATGCGGAAGCAATTTTAGGTAATTTAGGCCGGTTTTTATATATGTTGTAGTGTCCTTAGTTATGTTTAAATTTGTATTCAGGTGTGTTTTTTCAAAATCTTCTGTGTAGTAAATTGGATGAGTGGTCAACGCCAGAGGCATGTCCTTAGATCATGTGTGTGAATGCATTGATATGTGTACTTAATTTTTTGTTCTTTTTTTTCCCCTGTTGAAGTATTGTGTATGTTTTGAAACGATCAAAGCCCTGATATGGCTGTACGCAGCCAGCTGGAGTTGTAAGCAACAATGAAGATAAAATGAAAAGTTTTGTTGATAGTTTGTTTTGTTATTAGCATCCAAAATTCCATAGTTACATGTGTATTATGTTTCTGGCAGGTTGGAATGTGACTCCAATTGTGCACTGCTGGAGCGGAATCGTCGTGTTGCCTTGGCTCTGCAAATTGAGAACCCAGACCTTGATTCCAAATTGAACGGACCCAAATACTCTGACTTTCTGAAGAAAACAGCTAAGTAAGTTCAGGTGTAATCATTACCCATGGAACAGCATCTTGTTTGTCAGCATATTCCATGTTTGAATCAAATTTTGTGTGTGTGTGTGCGTGCTGCGTGCAAGCAGAATCAGCGTGCCATCCTCTTAGAAATCGGTAATCAGTGTTTATAGACCTGGGGCTTGTGCTTCAAAAGTAATTTGTTCAGAGAGATCGAACCTAAGATGGATACTAAGTACGAATGGTTCTGTTGTTTCAGAAAACATCCTATGTTCGTGCTCAAGATAGAGAAGAACTTTGCTGACCTTGTTCAAAATGCAAAACAGGTGAGTTATGGTACTTTTTTACAAAATGCACACAAACATACTCTTTTGATTATGTGCTAATTTTTAGATAAGAAAGAAAAGGATGGAAAAGAATGAAAAATAAAAAAACCCAGAGATGGCATCTTTGTTTTTTTGTTCTTTAACATGAACCAGTCCTCTATCTGAACAGTCCTCAAGATTAAACCTTAAATCAAAATGCCTTGCTGTAAATGTTCTGTTTGGATAATGTATAAATGGTTTTAATTTTGATTGTAGGAAGAGTAAGAGGGACTAAGAGGCATTTTTAGCATGTCTATTAATACTTGCTAACAACTGAATACTGCTAGTCTAACCTTCTGATGTCCCCCCTCCCCCTCCCCGGTGAGGATGCCGGGAGTTCTTTCGGTATAAATAGTGTCCCCCACCTTCTGGAAGTTCTGTGCTAGAAATTTCCTCTTTTCTCTCACTATCTTTGTTTTTTCCTTGTTTGTTTGCTTTATGTCATTTCTTCCTATCATTTTCTGCCTTGCTGGTCCATTCACCTGTATATGTTCTATAAAATCTTATGTACTTTTTCTTAGAATTGATAATTGGGTTCACATATTTAGTGCATTTTTGGCTGTAGGGAGGTGAGACATACGAAAGCAATTTTAGGTAATTTATGCCCGTTTTTATGTATGTTTTGGTGTCCTTAGTGTGCTTAAATTTGTATTCAGGTGTGTTTTTTAAATCCCCATTTGATGGAGTGGTCAGTGCCGGAGGCATGTCCTTAGATTATGTGCGCGAATGCATTGATATGTGTACTTAATTTTTTCTTTTTTTCCTGTGGAAGTTTTGTATGTTTTGAAGCAGTTATAGCCCTGATATGGCTCTATACAGTCAGCTGGGCTTTAAACAACAATAACAATAACAGTGACAATGATGTCTTTTCCATCTCCTCAGTCCAAACAACCGTCCAGGAGTTTTCCTTTTCCACCCATGAACCAAGAACAGCGGCGTGTGGTGCATGAGTTGGCAGAGTCGTATGGCTGTGAGACCCAGAGCTATGACTATGAACCCAACAAGAATGTGGTGGCCACGGCCTATAGGTAGGGAGTCATTCTTTCTGTTTATCACAGCTTGGCAGTGAGCACTAGGCTTTGTAAACACTTTTTTTTTTCAAGAATGTAGACTTGTATCTAATTTTCCTTAATGGATGAAGAATCTGCATTTATTTATTGATAAATATATAATTGATGTAGGCATTGTTCTCCAAATTAATTTAACCCGTCTGCGAATTACATCTTTATGAAATTCAGAATGTAATACACAAAAAAGCACAGATATCACTCTCACACACACACACACACACACACACACACACACACACACACACACACACACACACACACACACACACACACACACACACACACACACACACACACAACACACACACACACACACACACACACACACACACCCCACACACACACACACACACACTTGAACTCAAATGAATACATAATTAAATGGTTGTATAGTACACATACCTATGGTGATAAACATATGCATTCATGAATGTTTACACAGTAGCACATGATCGATAGTTAATAGTGACAGTGCGTGCTGGTGGAAGAGTAACTATCACCAATGGAAGGCGAGGGTGAGTAGGTCAGTCTTTAATTGTGACTTGAAGGCTGAAAGATTGGGCAGATCCCTCAGAGTAGCTGCTTGGTTAGCTTTCAGCCTTTTCATGGAATGATTTTTTTTTGTGTGGTTGGCTCTGTTCTTGTTGTTATGAGTATTTTTTAATAAGTAGGAAAAGAAATGATAGTGATGATATCTTATTCTTGTGTCACACTATTCTCCAAACTCACGCAAGACACATTGCACATTGTATACTTACAACAGACAGACTGTAATACATACAGAAGCACAGCTACCTCACAGATACACCACAAACATTGCAATACACTTAACCTCTTCACTGCGCTGTTGACGAGTGACGATCGTCATAGAAACCGTCGTCTGCAATGCTCTGTTGACGATCGCGGATCGTCCCGTATCAAACACTCTTTCTCTTTTCGTCTAGCACATGACAGAATCGTTCTATTTATGATTTGATTAGGTCCCTTGACAATCTTCGCTCTTTGAGTGCCATTCGTTCAAGTTATTTAGATCATTTGCATAATTTATCACGATCGATTGGCAAGGTGCTACGAAGTTGAACTTTCAGTTTTTGAAGCTGGCTTTGAACTTCGTGAAGTTGATGCCAACGATCCAGATTTTGATGTGGAAGAATCTTTGGGTGACTGATCGTCTGAACCAAAGTAGGCCTATGGAGATCCGATTGTTCCAGATGCAGGTAGGTGTATTTGAGAGCTTTATTCATTTTATAACATGATTGTATTGCTTTCTTCTCAGTATATTTATAAATAGAACAGCTAAGTGTGTGTATTGATGGCTGAGCCCTTTGTTTGGGCCTGGTCAGCGAGCGAGCCAGTGACCGAGTGGGCAGTGTGTTCGACCTGTGGGCGTGTCACTCGTCGCTCGCTCGTTGCACGCTGTGTGTGTTGTTGATGATTTGTTTTTCTGGTCGGCCTCTGCCCTGTGCTATCTCCCTGGCCTTTGTGTGTGTGTGTGAGGAGTAGGCTACTATCTCCATGGCCTGTGTGTGTTTATGTGAGGGGTAGGGTGGGAGCAGAGGGGTGTGCGTGTGTGTGTGTGTGAGAGAGAGAGAGAAAGAGAGACAGAGAGAGAGAGAGAGAGAGAGAGACTGTTGGTGTGACTTTTTATAGGAAATTGAAAGCATTCAGTGATAATACTGACAGAAACAATGTTGTAATGAAGTCACTTTGGTAGAAGCAGTACTCACTGGGTTTCTTTGCAGTGTTTGCTTGAGGAAAATGAAAGGGGGCGTGGCATGGGGGAGTAGCATGCTACCTATGTCAGTGTGTGTGTGTGTGTGTGTGTGTGTGTGTGTGTGTGTGTATGTATGTGTGTGTGTGTGTGTGTGTGTGTGTGTGTGTGTGTGTATGTGTGTGTGTGTGTGTGACTTTTTTTATTTCATAAAATATGTGGAAATTTGAATCCTTGCTTTCACTGTGCTACAGGTATGGTAATGCAGCATGGTGATGATGTTCGGCCTGGACCTGCTGTTGCTGGACCTGCTGTTGCTGGGCCTGCTAGAAGGGGAAGGGGAGCAAGAGGGGGAAGGAGAGGACTGTGTTTAGAAGACTGCTTCCAGAACTACCACACTCAGAAGCGTTTTTACTGGGGATAGACACTGGGAGATAAAACCCTTTCATTTTATGTATGGCTAGGCTGTGCTTATACTGTGGCTGGACACTGCTTTCTGACCTTTGTACAGTCTATATCTTCAAATCAAAGTGTGCTATAAACTGCTTGTGAGCTCCTGCATCACTTGATTACATCATCATTGACTTTAACATTTTTTTTTATTGCATTTCAAAGAGTACATGTGACACTCTGGTACATTATTTCATTTTGAAATTGTCATAAACACAATCTTCATTCAATTTCCTTTCATTTGATATATACTTTTATGTATCTATCTTCAATGCCTTCTGAATTATAAGCAATTGAAAATAATAAGCGTGATTTTTGTCTGTTTCTGAAACAAATCTTAGCATGTGTCTTAGCAAAACATGATAGCAGCGAAAGGGTTAAACAAATAACTGTAGGCTAACAGCATCTAACCATACATACACATATCCCAGTGGTTAAAAAGTGTATACATACATGAATGATTACATGATGCCACATAATCAGCAGTTAGAAGTGGAAATACATATTTGTGGATGAGGCTGATCAGTTATGATGTCAACAGTAGAAGGCCTGGATGAACAGGTAAGTCTTAAAATGTGACTCGAGTGCAAAAATTTAGACATATCTTTCAGAACAGTCAGTAGTGTGTTCCAAACAGGTGGCACATTGAAACTGAAAGCATGCACACCAGATGACTTTGGCATTATCTGAAGCTTTTGTTTTGAGAATTTCTGGGTGTAGGATCTAGACATGAAAAATATGGTGGTAAAGATCCATCAAATTGGTGATGTACATAGCTTGTAGTTTTACCGGTAGTGAGACTTGGTTGGCAACCAGTTGAGTTCTTTGAAGAATGGTGTTATGTGATCAGGGTTTCTTTTCTTCATGGTAAGACATGCTGTTTTGTTCCACCACCAAGTGCCCACATCATATTAGCACCAGCCCAAAACAGTCTTCCAGAACACAGCCATCCACACTGCAGATTGCCTGGTCTCATGAAGAGGCATGCAGCAAACTAAGTGAATAAACACTGATTGTGTGTGTTTTCTTGGTGTTGTTTTTTTAATCCCTACTTATCCATACGTTTCCTATTGTTGGAAGGATTGACACAAAATACTGTGTGACTGTCAAAGAGAATATAATCAACGTTAAGATGTAAAGGAAGTGCTTCAACTGTTCACATTTTCTTGCCATCATGGCACTGAAATGAGATCAGGTGTTTTTCTTCATGTACTCTGATAATATAAAACAAAGGCTTGTAAAGATCCAGCAGAAATAATATGTGACAGTCCTCATGGACCTATTTTGCTCACACGTATTCCAGCAATTCTATTCATTTGTGCAGGCTCACAAAGGCATGCACGCATGTCTGCAAGTATAGATGTCATGTGTCAGCGTAAATCTGCCATGAAAAAAGGGCAAAACCCCTCTCTATCTTCAGCAGTAGCGAAATAATAAACAAAAAACAGAAATATTTCATTTGTTACAGCCTTCAACCTCTTAATAATTCAAAATTAACCCTTTCGCTGCTATCATGTTTTGCTAAGACACATGCTAAGATTTGTTTCAGAAACAGACAAAAATCACGCTTATTATTTTCAATTGCTTATAATTCAGAAGGCATTGAAGATAGATACATAAAAGTATATATCAAATGAAAGGAAATTGAATGAAGATTGTGTTTATGACAATTTCAAAATGAAATAATGTACCAGAGTGTCACATGTAGTCTTTGAAATGCAATAAAAAAAAATGTTAAAGTCAATGATGATGTAATCAAGTGATGCAGGAGCTCACAAGCAGTTTATTGCACACTTTGATTTGAAGATATAGACTGTACAAAGGTCAGAAAGCAGTGTCCAGCCACAATATAAGCACAGCCTAGCCACACATAAAATGAAAGGGTTTTATCTCCCAGTGTCTATCCCCAGTAAAAACGCTTCTGAGTGTGGTAGTTTTGGAAGCAGTCTTCTAAACACAGTCCTCTCCTTCCCCCTCTTGCTCCCCTTCCCCTTCTAGCAGGCCCACAGCAGGTCCACACGCAGGTCCAGCAACAGCAGGTCCAGGCCGAACATCATCACCATGCTGCATTACCATACCTGTAACACAGTGAAAGCAAGGATTCAAATTTCCACATATTTTATGAAATAAAAATAAAAAAAAAGTCACACACACACACACACACACACCACACACACACAACCACACACCACACACACACACACACACACACACACACACACATGACATAGGTAGCATGCTACTCCCCCATGCCACGCCCCCTTTCATTTTCCTCAAGCAAACACTGCAAAGAAACCCAGTGAGTACTGCTTCTACCAAAGTGACTTCATTACAACATTGTTTCTGTCAGTATTGTCACTGAATGCTTTCAATTTCCTATAAAAAGTCACACCAACAGTCTCTCTCTCTCTCTCTCTGTCTCTCTTTCTCTCTCTCTCACACACACACACACACACACACGCACACCCCTCTGCTCCCACCCTACTCCTCACATAAACACACACAGGCCATGGAGATAGTAGCCTACTCCTCACACAAACACACATAGGCCAGGGAGATAGCACAGGGCAGAGGCCGACCAGAAAAACAAATCATCAACAAGACACACACAGCGTGGCTGACAACGAGCGAGCAACGAGTGACAGCCCACAGGTCGAACACACTGCCCACTCGGTCACTGGCTCGCTCGCTGACCAGGCCCAAACAAAAGGGCTCAGCCATACAATACACACACTTAGCTGTTGTATTTATAAATATACTGAGAAGAAAGCAATACAATCATGTTATAAAATGAATAAAGCTCTCAAATACACCTACCTGCATCTGGAACAATCGGATCTCCATAGGCCTACTCTGATTCAGACGATCAGTCACCAAAAGCTTCTTCCACATCAAAATCTGGGTCGTTGGCATCAACTTCACGAAGTTCGAAGCCAGCTGGCTTGAAGTCTTCATCTCCACTGTCTTGATCTCGAAAAATCGCTTCAATAACTTCTGCAACTGTGTAGGTTCGTTGTGGGGCAGCCATAGCACTTCAAAAACTGAAAGCTCAACTTCGTAGCACCTTGCCAATCGATCGTGATAAATTATGCAAATGATCTAAATAACTTGAACAAACGGCACTCAAAGAGCGAAGATTGTCAAGGGACCTAATCAAATCATAAATAGAAGGATTCTGTGATATGCTAGACGAAAAGAGAAAGAGTGTTTGATACGGGACGATCCACGATCGTCAACATAGCATTGCAGACGACGGTTTCTATGACGAGCGTCATTCGTCAACAGCGCAGTGAAGAGGTTAATGGATTTATTGATAAGGTTCCTTTTATTAAATAGCATTTCATGACTGGCTTGTCCATATCTGAATATTATGTGTTGACTACAGGAATAGGTGCTTTGCACCATCAGTGACCCTGTCTGCAAGTGTCTCTGGACCTAAAGCCCCACCTCCTATAGGTCATCATGCAGCACCAGTACTTGGCAGCTGGTGAGTGGGTTGCACTCTCTGTCTGTTTTTCTGTGTGTAGTGTGTGCATGCGTATATTTTTGTTCATGTTTACATGTGGGAGAGACACTCAGGCTGAAAATGCATAGTGAGCTTGAATGCATGATTGAGAACGCATGTGTGTGTATGCTGTGGTAGCAAAGTGCATAGTGAGCTTGAATGCATGATTGAGAATGCATGTATGTGTGTGTATATGCTATGGTAGCAAAGTGCATAGTGAGCTTGAATGCATGATTGAGAATGCATGTATGTGTGTGTGTATGCTATGGTAGCAAAGTGCATAGTGAGCTTGAATGCATGATTGAGAATGCATGTATGTGTGTGTATATGCTATGGTAGCAGAGTGCATAGTGAGCTTGAATGCATGATTGA
This sequence comes from Monoplex corrugatus, assembly GCA_030674185.1. Lineage (NCBI taxonomy): Eukaryota > Metazoa > Mollusca > Gastropoda > Littorinimorpha > Ranellidae > Monoplex > Monoplex corrugatus. The sequence goes on from CM060307.1 coordinate 57,874,510, forward strand.
GAATGCATATGTGTGTGTATTTCACCACCAAAACACAAACTCTTCGTGACAGGCTTGACAGGACACCCTGTCAACCATGCCCACCTGACCCTTCCTTCTCTGGCACACCTCTTACTACTTTTACCCCAGTCTCACAAGAAGAAATTCTCAACACAATCAGATCCATGTCGTTCAAAACCTGCGAACTGGATCCTCTTCCAGGCTCTCTCTACTCTGACTGTCTCCCTACTCTCCTCCCATTCATCACTGACATCATCAACACTTCTCTTCAAACTGGAACTGTCCCAGATTCTTTCAAGTCTGCTATTGTTCATCCTCTCCTCAAGAAATACAACTTAGACCCAAATGAACTGAAAAATTGCCGGCCTATCTATAATCTCTCTTTCTTGTCAAAACTCATCGAAAAAGTTGTCCTCAACCAGCTGATTCTCACTGTCTGCAACAATCTCCTCAATCCTTTCCAGTCAGCCTACTGCCAGCGCCATAGCACTGAAACTGCCCTGCTACACATTCTCAACAATCTCCTCCTTGCAACTGATACTGGCAAAGTCTCTCTCCTCACACTCCTTGATCTGTCTGCAGCCTTTGATACCATTGATCATGGTATTCTCCTTTCTAGACTTCATCACACTTTTGGCATTTCTGACATTGCTCTCTCCTGGTTCACTTCATATCTATCAAACAGAAAACAAACTGTTCTCATTAATGGCACTTACTCTCAACCTGCATACCTGACCTGTGGTGTTCCACAAGGATCTGTCCTTGGCCCTGTTCTTTTCACTCTTTATACCTCCCCCCTGTCCACCATCATCAACTCCCACTCTATAAAAAAAACACTTCTATGCTGATGACACCCAACTTAAAGACAGTGACTCACCTGACAATATACAGCGCCTCTTGACTCGTACCACTGAGTGTTACTCGGACATTAAGAACTGGATGTCATATAATAAACTTCAGCTTAATGACGACAAGACAGAAGCTATCCTCATTGGCACCCGTCAGAAACTTTCTCAGCTGCCTCCTCTTTCTCTCCCATTATGTAACACATCAGTCCCAATTTCTGATTCAGCTAAAAACCTTGGTGTCTGCATTGACTCTACCCTCTCCATGAACAACTTTGTTTCTCAAACTGCCAGATCTTGCTACTATCACCTCCATCGTATAAGCCTGATCAGGAAGTATCTCTCTGTGGAAACAACTGCAAAAACTCATTCTCTCCTTCATAATGTCTCGCATTGACTATTGCAATTCACTCCTGTCTGGTCTTCCTGCCTCCACCATTCACATCCTACAGCGCATTCAAAACAATGCTGCACGCCTTGTACTCAAAAAGAAAAAAGCTGACCACATATCTCCTCTCCTGGCACAACTTCACTGGCTCCCTGTATCAAAGCGCATACAGTACAAACTAGACACCATGTGCTACAAAAGCCTCAATAACGCAGCCCTCGATTACCTGTCAAGCCTACTTAAGATCTATGTTCCCTCACGTACCCTCCGCTCTGGCTCCGATTCTCTGACTTTTTGCTTTCCACGCACTAAGCTCAATACCTATGGTCCACGAGCCTTCTCTGTTTCTGGTCCACTCTCATGGAACAAACTTCCTCTCTCAGTCCGTCAGCAACCTACTTTTGTCTCCTTCAAGTCCGCTCTCAAAACTCACCTTTTCTCCTCTGCATAAAATCCTGACCTCACTCAATCCCCTCTGCAGCCTGTCTCCACTCGGAGGGGAATCACATTGTAATATATAATTTTATATAATATGCTCTCTATAATTTTCCATTGCTTTTATTCTTTCTCCCCATTTATAGCCGTGTGCGTGTGTGTGTGGTGCGTGCGTGCGTGCGTGTGTGTGCTGTGTGTCTGTTTCAGCGCTTAGATTTGATTTTATCAGATTTTGCGCTATATAATAAAATTATTGTATTGTATTGTATTGTATATGCTATGTAGCAAATTTCAATAGTGAGCTTGAATGCTGATTGAACACATGTGTGTGTATATGCTATGGTAGCAAAGTGCATAATGAGCTTGAATGCATGATTGAGAATGCATGTATGTGTGTGTATATGCTATGGTAGCAAAGTGCATAGTGAGCTTGAATGCATGATTGAGAATGCATGTGTGTGTATATGCTATGGTAGCAAATTTCATAGTGAGCTTGAATGCATGATTGAGAATGCATGTGTGTATATGCTATGGTAGCAAAGTGCATAGTGAGCTTGAATCATGTTTTGAGAATGCATGTGTGTGTATATGCTATGGTAGCAGATTTCATAGTGAGCTTGAATGCATGATTGAGAATGCATGTGTGTGTATATGCTGTGGTAGCAGATTTCATAGTGAGCTTGAATGCATGATTGAGAATGCATTGTGTGTATATGCTATGGTAGCAGATTTCATAGTGAGCTTGAATGCATGATTGAGAATGCATATGTGTGTATATGCTAAAGATCTCTTTATTACATAATTTCACAACATTCTGAGAGAGAATGTACCTTTTCTTCAGAAAAACTGCAAATACATCGATGAATTTTTGTATGAAAACAGATAAAAAGAAGCTACAGGGATTGTATCTGCATGTTCTGAATACTTATGGGATTGATAAGAAGTTATTTCAGAAAAAAGCATTGTTCTCTATAAAATGTTCAGAACTTCACATACAGAAAACAACAACTTTTGCAACACTGCAGACTTAAAAAGCATTAGCCCTGTGTGTAGTATAGGTAAGATTTACTTAAAACTGCACCAATATGCTATAAAGAAACTATAGAGTTAATAGCAGGTATGTATTTGTGATAAAAGCATCCACTAAAATTTCTTCTTTTGTTCATAACATCACAACAGATGATTATACTGCATTTTTGTTTGAGATTATGTACATCATGTAAGTTGCTGGCAAATTTTAAGACATAACTATTTCAGTTCAGAATTCTCAGAAATAACAGTATTGACCTGCACAAGGCATTTTAAGAGATTTAACATTAGTATGAAAAAATTCAACATCAGTATCATAATTATGTTCATAACTTCACAAAATCCAGACCATGCAGATGCTGATGTGATGTTATGAACATCATGAAAAGTACACAACATTGTCCTAAACCCACAAAAAAGCCTAAAATGATTATTGAAATAATCCAAGAGCAACAGCATGTCAACAAACTCTTTTTTCAGCATTATTCTGAAATCAAATTGCTTTCGTAAAACAGTGGTTTGGTATGGTACAATATGGTATGGTATTGCTGTGAAGTTATGCACTGACCCATGAACAATAAGGCCAACACATGCAGGGACCAAGTATCACTAATCGTGCTTTTTATTAACTTCATGTATGTAAAAATGATGAATGTACATTTTCTGCCTCAGTAAACAATAAATCAAGAAGTTGCAGGTGTACATCACCAACTTGACATTCAGACTGATCGGTCCCAAAAACACAAGGCAAAACCAACACTAAACTGAAGAACTAAGTCAGCAAGTTCAAAGAGTAAGGCTAAAGGGATATTAATTATTGGTTATAACAACTGTAATAGGACAGCAACGGACATATCAATATATTAACAGAGAAGAACAAGCGATCCTAGCCAGATTCTGTTGTACATAACATGGAAAAATGATTCACAACAAAAATTTGATCAGCTTTTTTCCCTTCCTGCTATTCCACAGAGCGATTTTTGCTTCACATGGTGAAAGACACAGCTGTATCAATGAAACGACCGAGTCAGTGCGGTCAGTTTGCAAAAGCTGAAGTGTCAGTCCGCATGAAAAAAATAGTACATAACACAGCGTTCATAACAGAAAGCAGAAGCTGAATTTCATGGCAGACTGCGCATATTGTAAACATCACATCGCTCTTTTGAATGAGACAAATGAAGATACATCTATTTTTGGAGAATCAGTTATTTTCACTTTATGGGTTTTACCCGAGTTAGTGCTAAATCGATGATTCTTACACGCAAAGGAAATTTCACAACGAACAGTTATGTACTTAAAGCAGATTTTGCTTGGTAATTTTCTACTTTCTGCGCCCACTGTTTGCCGATGTAGAAGTATGAGGGCTGTATGCATTCAATTTAATGTTGATCAAGTCCCAGACATTAAAGTTTCATGTACTTGTTGCGGTGTATCGCTTAATTGATTGTGCACACTCTTTGAAGTGTCACAGAAATTATCTCCGACATAGTGTAAACAAATGACAAAATGATTGATTTTCGGAACTGTTATCAGTTGCTGTGGGGGAAAATGTACCCAGGCGCAAAGGTCATTACTTCACTTTCACGTTACAATTAAATTTGTGGCTATATTTGAGGTATAGAGTATTAGATTTATGCTATATTTGAGGTATAGAGTATGTAGATTTATCTTTGAAGTTCGGTAGTAGCGCGCGCAGCCCGTTTGACGCCATTTCGTAGCCGTGACCATATCCCTTTGACTCCCGTATTCTGTCCACCAGCATCCTGCGTTGTCAACCGTGCAAGCAGAGCAAAAACGTAACCCTTTGACTCCCTCACCCTATCCATCAGCTTCCTGCAGGAAGCTGGTGGATAGGTTGAGGGAGTCAAAAGGTTAAGTTTTTGCGGTTGGTGGATAGGGTGCAGGAGTCAAAGGGATATACTGTGGTAGCAAGAGAGTGTCAAAGTTATTTAAACATGCAGTTTTTGTTTAATGTATTACTTTGCTCAGTTTCTCTGTGAGCAGAAGGTATTACTTAAGAGATATTTGTGCTTTTCATTTGAGGTTTAAGAGATTGTATGGGCTTATTTTGTTATGGGGTTTTATTAATGATAAAAGTTATAATAATAGGCAAGAAACATTTATAGTGAACACTTTTCTGATAAGATCAGAGAGTTGAGTGTACTGTACAAACGGACTTGAAATGATGGAGAGCCAGCAATTTACAGTTACTGGTGAAGCATGATAATGAATTTTTCTCTTGTGTCCTATTCTTGGGCTGTAACTCAACGGTGCGCACAAATATTTAGATGGGCTTTTCTGTAAATGGCCATTTTTTACCCCACCATTACAACAGTCATACTCCCATTTTTGGGGATGTGCATGATTAGTATTTTCTTGTTTTTGTTAGCCACTGAACCCTGACGTTGCATACAGGTTTAATATGTGTATTCAGTGTTCCATGTGCATACTTGTATGAAGGTGATTCAGGCACTAGTAGGTCTACATATATCTTCACCTTGTACACTGCAGGCAATACCCAAGCAGGTTCAAACTCAGACCTTCTAATTGGAAGAGCTTGTCCTAACCATTTGACTATCATGCTTTTCTGTGACGATGGTAACTATGATTGTGTATTTTCAGGGGCAGCAAGAAGTTGGTGACACTGACATCCTTGTCCAAGGACAAAGAGAAAGAAAAAGAAAAAGCAGACATCGATTACTTCGATTTCTCTTCAAAGTGATTGATTAATCACAAATTGGTCTGTTTTTAGAAGTAAATCCATTACAAGGTTATCCAGTAAATGGTGAGAATGCATCTGTAAAAATGGAAAAAAAAAAAAGATATGGTCACCACCTTTCAATCTTCCTTCAGCAGTCAATACAGTACCTTTCTATATTCCTTTGATGTAACATCCTTTCTCCTGAAGGCTTGATTCCCATTTGTTAGGCCTGGTGTGTATAAAGTTCCAAAACACTGATACAGTTACTTCTGAAATTATTAGGGTATTCTCACTCTTTGTTGAATGACCCTCATAATGATTGGAAAATGTTTGCTGTCTTATTCATAGGCAGGTCTTAATTTTGCTTGCTAAGGACTTGGCTCAGTTGATGGCATAATCTTTTAATTTCCATTGTTTGTTTGGGTAGTGAGTTTTCTCAGTGACTGTTGTGAGAAAGAGGAGGGGGTTGAAAACAAGAATGTCCCACATTTGGATCATAGTCAGATGTGATGCTGTCTTTTGATAATTATTGACAAGAAATCATAGTATGTAGGAATGTGTGGGTGCATTCTCAGGTATTTTTGGGGTTGACTTTTAATTCAGCATGCTGTACCATGTCTGACCAGCGATCATGGCACAGGTAGAGTCTGCTTTTTCGTTTGGATCAGCATTGTACACAGGATAATAATTAGAATTAGAATGGCTTTAAGTTTTGGATCCTAATACTTATCAGAAGAAAAGGGACAGTCTTTTTTTTTTTTTTAAGAAGAACCCTCTGCAGTGTTTCAGTGGAAACTACTGTTTGTAGAAGAATTTCAACCTAATTTTGGCCAATCATTAAGCTTTTCAAAATTTTTATTAACTAAGCTGGAATCAGGCTGGTGTGTTTGAAATGTGCTTAAAAAAGGAATATTATTAGTTAATAGAAGAATTGGCAATTGAGATTTCCAGAGATTATCTGTTTAGGTTTGTTTGCTTGCTTGCTTGCACTTTTTCAGTTTTGCCTTTTAACATGTTTTAAGGTTTGGGAATGGATGAGGCACAGGAGAGAACGTTTTCAGTTCATATAGATAGTGGCTGTCTGTTTACTGCTGATGTGTTTTTATTATTTGTGATTTTTCAGCAGTGCAGGTCAGATTATAGATGAATGGAAATGATGTTATTGTGTAATTCTTGTATTGATAGTTCAGGGTACAAATATTCAAATTAACTGGATCCACATGCTCACAATGGGCTTGATTAAGTTTGTAAAGTGGTAATGGTTTGTTAAGAGGAGAATCTGCATAGACACTATATTTTTATGTTATGTGTCTCATTTGCTTGAGTTTAGATATCAGAAATGAGTTCATGACAAAGCAAAATATTGTGAAGGAATGTGTTTTTGTAAAGTGTTTAAAGAAAAACCACTTGAAAATGGCAGTCAGTATCTTCTTCTTTATACAGTACATACTACATACTGAGTATATCACATACCAACACTCTTTATACTTAAAAGAAATAACAGTTATTACTGCCAACTGCAAGAAATACAGTTTACTGCCATAACTGCGATGAGCCAGGATCCATCAGCAGTACAGTGCTCAATAGCACCACACAAAAAAGACAGGCCAGGAATAATCCTGCCTCCACAAAATACTCAGTGCTCTGATTTTTCAATTCAGAATCACAGGTCACGAAGAACCTTTTTGAAAACAAGTCACTTCATAAGAAAAGGTCAATCACACTTGAAAAGCAGTTACTATCCTTTTATATCATGGTTTTATACCACATCATCCAAATCCCAAATCGTCTCATATAAAAATACAGGAACAACAAAACCAGTTGCTTGTCTCTGACAAAATGCTTTAAATGCCCTTATCCTAATAATAAAATTTTTATGTTCCACTTAGCATCATAAAACTCTGCCAAAAATAGAGCAATTGTGTGCCACTCTGCATTAGTTGGATATGGTAAACATACAAGCTAAACCGATATATGCCACTCTGTATTAGCTCAACATAGTAAATATACTAGCTAAGCAGAAATTTACTTTGAAAGTGTCTGTGCTGGGGTGCGTACTGAAGTGAGACAATGACGTATAAGAATAATATGCTGTAGTGATGGTGTTTTGTTTTTAAACCATTTAACAGTGTAGCCATCTGTTTAAAGATATGTTTTGCCCTTCTGAGGGATTTAAAGGTTTGGGCATTTGCTTTTTTTTGGTTTTTGTTTTTGGTCTGTTTGCCTGTGCATTGTGTGTGTGTGTGTGTGTGTGTGTGTGTGTGTGTGTGTGTGTGTGTGTGTGTGTGTGTGGTGTGTGTAAGCATTAATTTATTGGTAAAGGGTGTGTTTGTTTTCATGTCCTTCACTGTGTGGATTTTTTTCTTTTTCCTTTTTCTTTCTTTTTTGAGCAGTCGTTGGAAGGAAAAGTTCAGTTTACATATGTAATCTTTTAGTAATGGTTGTCCCACAACATTGAGGTCATAGTGGAGTGTAATGGTAGAACTCTCAGTCATTTGTTAGCAGTGTGTAATTGGTGGAATACATGACTTGGGGCTATTCCACAAATGTTTGCTCTTAATCTCTGGAAATGTGCATGCTCTTTGCTGAAGGGGCAGTTTTTGTCACACTGGTAAATTATGTAATAACGGACTATGTGTGGTCTGTTCTCATTTCTTGCCAAAATGTTGATAATGTTTGGTTTGTATGATTGTGTTATTTCGGATTGGTAAATCATTTGTATCTTTTTTTGTTGTTGGTTTAGATGTGACAGGAGGGAGAAAAGTAGCACACATCTTTATTGAAAGCCTAGCAACCACTGTGTAGTTTGAAATATGTTCCTGTGTATATTGAAAACGTATCAGTCACTTTGTATTCTCAAAAATGTTCCTGTGTATTTCAGTGTGCATTGTAGTTTAACTATATATAATACATATTTCAGAACTAACATATTTTCAGATAATGTCCACTGTGAAGTGGTTTTGCATTGGTTTTGCATTGAATTTGTCTTTACTTTGTTTAGCATTGTCAGAATAAAGTAGCCTACTTTTGAGATTCATTTGTTTTATCTCTTTTTTGTTTTTACTTACTTTGTTTAGCATTGTCAGACAAAATATGTTCGCGATTCAGTTTTTTTCTCACTTCTGTTTATTATTTCTTTGATTCCTGTCTGTTTATCATTTTTTTGATTCCTGCACTCCATCCACCAGCATTCTGCATCATCAACCATGCAAGCAGAACAAAAACTTAACCTTTTGATTCCCTCACCCTATCCACCAGTTTCCTGTTTGAAGCTGGTGGAAAAGGTGAGGTAGTCAAAGGATTACATTTTTGCAGTTGGTGGATCGGATGCGAAAGTCGAAGGGTTAAACAGTCTGATGTGTCAGAGCTTAGGTCCTGTTCCCCTTCACCTTCCCCATTTGAAAACTTCATCAGCACGAAGAGTTTTGTGCAAGCTGAAAATTTGTCAGATAATTACTGGCAGATCTGGGTGGAGCATGTGTGAATTGTCTGAGCATAATGAATCCCGCTTGGAACAAATTCTAAATTGTGTCACATTACAATTAACAGTTGAAAAGAATGAGTCATAACAGTTAGTAGTGACAAAAAATATGAGCTTGTAGAAAGCATGTCACTACAGTATTTTGTTACAGATTTTCTTCTTTTTATTTTCTCAGTGCGTGTGTATTTTTATACAACAGTGGATTGGAAAAGCACATCACCACACTATGTTGCCACCCATTTTTTTTTCTTCTTTTTTACATTTCTTTTCTTTTTTCCTTTTTTGTACTTGTTGATTTTTGTTTACCTATAATATTGGATTTTTTTTACATAGTTCTGCCAGTGGTGATTTTGTTGTTGTTGCTATGGGATCTCTTACATGTGCTAAACACATTCTGTGCATAGGATATAAGTTTGTTATCTCATCTGAAAGGCTAATACCTAGATTACAACTCAAGGCGATAAAGTGGGGGAGAGAAAAATTTTCTTCCAAGTGGGAGTTGAACTTGGCTTTTTGATGTTGTAGGTGGGTGCTTTGTCCACTGTACCACAAAGGGATTAGTCATCTGTGGAATAAATGTGAGAACCAAGAATGGATATTTTTCTTTTCTTTCTAAAAAGGAATTCATACAGGTCACAGTGCTGAAACAGATCACTTGTCTCAGTGATAAGTTTTAACTCTTTGACTCCCGCACCCTGTCCACCAGCATCCTGCATTGTCAACCATGCCAACAAAGCAAAAACTTGACCCTTTAATTCCATCATCCTATCCATCAGATCGTGCAGGAAGCTGGTGGATAGGGTGATGGAGTCAAAGAGTTAAGTTTTTGCAGTTGCTGGGTACGGTGTGGGAGTCAAAGTTTTAATGCACAGCGCTGGAAGATGACAGAGTCCGGTAAAGGAGGTTTGCAGGTGGTTAGTTGGTAACAGAGATAGGGATAAGCAGTGAGTGAAATACTGACTGGAAATTAATAGTTGTAATAGTGGTAGCCATAACTATGGTAGTGGTCATTGTAGTAGTAGTAGAAGCAGTAGCAGTATCAGTATCATTATATTGTATATCATGTGTGCCTTATTACATTGTTTGTATGATTAAGTTGTGTAGATTTCTGTATCTTTTCCTTTTTCATTGTTGCTAAAGAACAAACAGAAACTGAATCATTCATGTACCCATTTTATTTCACTTCATTTATTTTCCTAAGTGGGCTGCTACTCCCGCATGCAATCCAGTATATTAATGGACTTGTATGTGCACAAACTTGTAAGGAGTCGTAGATGGGTGCAGTAGTCAAATCGATAAACATCAGACTTCCAATCAGAAGATCCTGGGTTCGATCCACCTAGACAGCTCCGCCTCGTCTGTGAAGGGTGGAGATTTTTCCAGTCTCTCAGGTTAGCATGTGTGCAGAGTTGCCAATGCCAAAACCCCTTCCTTTGTATACAGATGCACAATATCAAATAGGCCTGTAAGTCATATCATCGACTGTTTATGGAAACATGAACACCCAGCACGCACACCCACCAGTGATACAGACTGCAATAACAACATGGAGGAATGAGCTCACCTCGTCTTAGAGTTCGAGTTCTGGTGCTCCACAAAAAGTCTGATTATGTTTTGTGCGCAGTGAATCCAAAATGCATTTAGAGAATAGTATTCTACAAATACTATTTAATGTAATACTCATTTTGGGAGGTGTGCACGGTGGGCGTTTTCATGTTTCTATAACACTGACATCACTTGCAAGATCTTTAAAGTGTGTATTTAAGGTTCTGTGTGTGTATACACACTAAGGGGTATGAGGTATTTGCAGGTTTCCACTTGTGTTTATCTGGGAATTTGGAAAAAAAATCCACTCTTTAACCATCAGGTTATACACAAGCAGGGTCAGACCCAGATCTTCCACTTAGAAGTCCCCACTTGACTGTTGCGCATGTCTACCACGTTTTATGGTAGAGAAATTAAGTATTTCCCAGAATGTATGCTAGAGTCTAAGCTTTGTACTTGCTTGCTTACTTTGTTTCTCAACCCTTGTGCTCGTGTATTTCAGAAACGTACCAAACTGTCTCATTACAAATGCTCACCAATTCTGTTTTTAATTCATTTGCCTGTTTCGTAGTTGGTTGTTTGAATTGGTCTGTCCCTTGTTAAACAAAATTGAATGTGGACTCTCCATTCAAAAGGATGGAGATGGGAAATGATTCAGATTGACTAGAGACATGCTGAGGCCAAGTTGGTGTATAAGTAGAGCTCCTGCTTTAGAATCTGACTGTGCTGGTTGTCGGATATGGCAAAATGTTAATATGCCCTTAGCATCATGCTTCTTCTTTTAACTCTTTGCCTACATTCTCAACATCACCCAGCTTTTTGTGTTTGTCTGAATGTTTTATTTGTTTATTTTCTGTTCATGATATATAACTGTGAAAGTGATTTTTCAGATTCCCTTCCACATTCCCTGTAAAAACTTTAACATCACTGAATTTTTCTTTAAAATTAATATTTAAAATGCCCATGGATATGATGAATGGAAATGGATAAACAGAATATTCAAATCTGTCAATTGAGCATTCTGATTTGTATTTGTGTCTGGATGATTAAAATGAATAAAATAAAGTAGAAAAATCCAGGGTTTCTGAATCCAGATCGAGAGAGAAAGTGAGAGGTATGCATTGTGTTTCTGTTCTTATATTTAGTGGATGTTTTAACCCTTTGACTCCTGCACCCTGTCCACTAGCATCCTGTTTTGTCAACCATGCTAGCAAAGCAAAAACAATCCTTTGATTTCGTCACCCCATCGAAACCAAAAGGCGGACATGACAACAAAAGAAAACCACCAAGACAGACAGCCAGCCAGGCAAACAAACAAAAAGAAAAAAAAAACCAAAGAATCGATAACATTGGGAGACAGCATGAGCTAATCATGTTTGCTAGAGCTTTGACATTTGGTAGACATAGGGTGATGCTTTTGAGCTGATCTTCACTTGAAGACATCTGTGATTTGTAGACATGTAGTGGTACTCATGAGCTGACCTTCAGTTGAAGGCTTTCTGTTGTTTTGTTGGCATGAATATGTACAGGAAGGCATCTTCGTCATATATGCCTCTACTTGAACTTAAGTGAAGTTGATGTATTCACAGTTAGCCAAACAAATCTGTCTTTGTGTTGATGTGGTGATGAACGAAGCCAAAGCAGATCACAGAAAGACTGATAAACATTGGTTAAGATGATAATCTGCCAGAAATGTCATCTTTTTGCCACTCTTTGTTTCTGCCTTGCACCTTGACTTGTCATTTCTTCCTATCATTTTCTGCCTTGCTGGTCCATTCATCTGTATGTGTTCTATGAAGTCTTACATACCTTCTCTTAGGATTGATGAGGGGGGGCATGTGTCAAGTGCATTTTCAACAGCACATAACTTAGCCATATCTTACAAATGCATACGCTCAGCAAATGCATGACGCCATACTAACTACAAAATATTTGACTGGGTGGTCGAGAAATTGATGAAAAAACGTAAACCACCAGGTGTCACTGTCGATCCCACCCACCTATCCTGATACCAGTTCCAGTTCGGGTGATGCTTTTCCTCTTTTGCTCAGTATGCCTAAGTGTTTACTCTCTGCATTCCACTGTCTTTGTTGTGTACCCACCGTTTTCTTCTAGCTCATCTTCTCTGTGTTCTTTACCTGTGTTCGATCAGAATCTTTACCTTTCTTCTTTACCTGCACTGAACCTGGAGCACCCCTTTTTCTGTGTGTGGGACTTTACTCCTTTTCAGTATCTCTTACTTTCTGGTCTCCCTGTTGTCAACTTCGGCTGACAGGCAGTCCCTCTTGATCTTTCGATCCTTGATCTTTCGATCCTCGATCTTTTCATCAACTGGTTTCTCACCTAACCCAATTCTCTTGAGCATCTTTTTTCTATCTCAGGAAAAATACTATTCTTTTTCTCTTTCCAAGTGAACAGCGATTATTTGACCATTCTTTCTCCTAGATTCTAGAAATTTCCATCGTAGACAAAAGACCGTATTCCGGTCTATTCCAGATTCTTCTTTCTTCCCAGATGACTGGCAATCATTCGACAAGACAAAGACCCCGACCCGCTCTATTCCAGATTCTTCCCTTTTCCCCCTCAGCCTTCCCTCATGCGCCATCCCTTTCTCTCAACTTATCGCCATTTCTCCTTGAAATCGCCCTTCTCCTTCAACACTGGGCCTTATTCATAGGAGTTGATACCGTCAGCACTCTATTTCCTTTGAGCCAATTTCGTGCTCTACTTGAAGGAGTGTATGCCATTTTGGATTAAAGACATTGTGTGTTCATTCATGCCTTCGTGAGGATTTACAGCGGTACTTATTTACGTCTTTTTGTGCCTTTCGATTTACGACGCTCTTTGTTAAAGCCCTTCTGTGCTCATTGTTCTCTATGTTTTTCTTGTATTCTGAGGATTTTACATCTTTGTGTGTGCCGTTTCAATGGATTACTCTATCTCTTGTGATACCCAGTCCCAGATCCAGAAGCATGGGCAGTGGATGCCCTCTCTCTCAACTGGGGCTATCTTCTAGCGTATACCTTTCCTCCTCTTCCACTCCTAGGAAAGATCGTTGGAAAAGCAAGCATAGATAATGCCACCATCATCCTCATCGCACCAAACTGGCCTGCCCAACCATGACATCCAGATCTACCCAGTCTGACTCACCTTAACCCCAACAAACTCGGATCTCAAGACCTCATCCAACCTCGGTCGGGCATCCCACACTCCTCAATCTTCACGCCTGGATGTTGTGCAGCAATCACTATCAACACTAGGTCTTGCCCAAGGCATTGTTGATCACGCACTCCTGTCCCACAGGGCTGGCACCCAGCACATCCACTCTTCCCACTGACAACGTGGAACCAGTGGTGCTTACGGGACAACATTCATTCCACTAACCCCTCCGTTGCCAACATCACAGACTTCCTCGTCTACAGGTCTCTCCTTCACCCTATTCCTTTCGGCTTCCTCAGTCAAAGCTCACTGGTCCACCATCTCCACCACTTTAAAAGTTTATGTCAAATTTGTACCCCCTCCCCCCTGCCCTCCACTTCTGAGAAGTCTCTCCAGAGGCGTCTTCTTATGGCAGGTCTGTGCCCCTAGCAGAACACCTGCCTGGAACCTCTTCCTTGTTCTCAAGTTCCTCAGAGGCCCCCTGTTTCACCCCCCTCCCCCTTCCCCCCAAAGAGGCCTCTCTCAAAGACCTTTACAGATAAACAGCCCTCCTCGTTACGCTCGCCTCTGGAAGATGTTGCAGTGAGGTACACGGCCTCAATGAACTCTCTAAGGACATTTCCAAAGAATGTGACGGATCCTTCCCTCTCCGATATCAAGCCCGTCTCCCCTTTCCTCAGCGATCCAGATGCCTCAGATCACAACCATTGCTATGTCAGAAGACTCTACCAGTACCTTTGATGCCCCACTCCTCTGTGGCACCCTCAACAGCACCGCCTCTTCGTCTCTTTCAACCCTGGTTACTCAGTCGTTATCAAATGCACCTCTCTGTCCTGGTGGATCTTGGGCATCATTAGTGAGGCTTACAGGACACAGGGTTAGCGACTT
>CM060307.1:57893980-57898980 GCA_030674185.1 Monoplex corrugatus
AGGTCTATGGTCCCTTTTTCTTTGAAGGAAACACCGTTACAGGACAAACCTAGTCTCGAAATGCTCCAAAACTGGCTATTCACTTTACTGCAAGCAGATTCGAATGACTTCATTTTTCAGCAAGATGGAGCACCACCCCATTGGCATCTCGGGGTTAGAGCTTATCTGAATGAAAACGTGCCTCAGCGATGGATTGGGAGGAGAGGTGCTAAAGACCTTGCTCTCTGTGCTTGGCCTGCCAGATCCCCGGACCTCACTGTGTGTGACTTTTTCTTGTGGGGGTATGTTAAAGACCAAGTTTATGTTCCACCACTTCCAGCAAGTATCGATGACTTGAAAGATCGAATAACAGCTGCAATCAACACGGTGGACCGTGACATGCTGAGGCGCGTTTGGGAGGAATTCTCATATCGGCTTGATGTTGTCCGCGCTGCCGGTGGTGGCCACATTGAGCACTTATAAAACATGAAATGAAACTTGAATGTATATACAACACATGTGTTTCATGCTAAGGTTTGTAATTTTTTTCGTTTTTGACACATCACGTGATGATTTTGGCGTATTCTTTTGAAACACCTATATTTTATAGACGTGACTAGAGTTTTGTCTTCTTTGACTTTTCGGTAAACAAACTATATATTAAATTGCGTTATATTTTATGTTTTATACAAGTGACTAGGGTTTGTCCACTTACCGATACATAAAACAATATATTAAATGTTTCGTGTTTTGTCATATATTTTATATACGTCAATGGGGTTTTGTCCACTTTTAATATAATAAGTTGGAGTTTTGTTCGTTGGTGTTGTATCCGTTCACCCGAACATGACATGGTGGAATACTACTGCTCTGTTTACTGTCATGACTTGATCTAGGGATGCGTTGTTTGAGAACAGCTGTGAAACACCAAGATCAAAGAAATGGTGGAGCGAAATCAGTCCATCATTATTTTCATCAGCAGAAACTAAAATGGTCTGGTCATCTGACCAGAATACAACCCCACCAGCTGGTTCAACAACTATACAACAAAGGGATTATTATTATTATTGTTATCATAAATAGTCATTGTTGTATATATAACACGATTTTCCAAATTCATTTGGATTCACTGCACTACACACACACACAAACACACACATACACACACACACACGCACACACACACACACACACACACACACACACACTCTCTCTCTCTCTCTCTCTCACACACATACATGTGTGTGTGTGTGTGCGTGTGTGTGTGTGTGTGTGTGTGTGTGTGTGTGTGTGTGTGTGTGTGTGCATGCGTGCGTGCGTGTGTGTGTGTGTGTGTGTGTGTGTGTGTGTGATTCAGACATTGAGTGGAGAATGGATAACAACAACTGTCAGGCGACTTGGCCACATTCCACAATGTTCTTGCACAGTCCCAATCTTCGGTTCGAGTATATGCTGGGTGTTTCAAAGTCTCCATAAGCCACCAGACACTGACATATGACATACAGGATCTTTGACACGCATATTCAATAGTCTGACTGCGTGTACACAACAAGGGAGATTTTTGAACTGGCAGGTTTGCAAACATGCTGACCTTGGAGACGGGAGAAATCTATACATTTGACCCAACAGGTGAAGGTATCAGGCAGGACTGAACCTTGGACTTTCCAACTGGAAATCCGACGCGTACCTATCCGAATTTTTTCTTGTTTTGTCTGGCCATGAAATCCCCTCATGCAAAATAACAGCAAACGGCATAACCTTGAGACACGTTGATAAGTTTAAATATCTTGGCACGGTCATCTCACCAGACGGCAGATGCACATCAGAAATAGCCAGCAGAATCGGCCAAGCCAAAATAGCATTCAAGAAGGTGAAAAGTATTCTTACTAACAAATGCCTATTAATTAACACCAGGAAGAGAGTTCTTGAATGCCATATAGAACCGATACTGTTATACGTTGTGAGGTGTGGACAGTCAACAAGCAAAGCCAGAGCAAGATTGAGGCAGCTGAGATTAGTTTCTAAGGAGAATGTTGAGAGTTCCATGGACAGCAAAGAAAACAAACGAGACAGTTTCGATGGAGGCAGACAAAAGAAGAGCATTCAGAAGGAAGATAAGGAAAAGACAGGCAACATTTAAGGGCCATTTTATGAGGAAAGGAAATCAGAGCACTGGTCACATCAGGAAAGCTGGAGGGAAAGAGAGCACCAGATAGACCAAGGGAAAAATATTGGACGGACTTGCACAGTGGCTGAGGACAGAGAGGGTGGAAGATGTGCTTGCGGCAACAAGGGATAGATGCATATGGAAGGCCATGATCGCCAACGCCCTGCGGCAGGGTACATGATGATGATGATGATGACCTACCTGAATATTGTGCCCATCAAGACATGTGCATTCAGTGCGTGAGACAAACCAACCGGCTCAACACTCACTTGAACAGCAAGTTCAAACTGATGACCTCACCAACGTCCTATGCGGTCAAGAAGATAAGACAGCCGAACGTATAAATTGCAGCAATGTCACCTCTCTCAAGAGAAGAGTGATAGGAGATATGGCCGACTACAACGTCATTGATTTTCAAGCTCCATAACAATGGGCATGGACTGCAATAAACAGTCACCTTCATGGCCTGATATTTCACGACACATTTATAGGCCATTTTATGAGGAAAGGGGAATTAGAGCACCTGGTCACAACAGGAAAGCTGGAGGGAAAGAGAACACCAGGTAGACCCAGGGAGAAAATATTGGACAGACTTGCAGAGTGGCTGAAGACAGAAAGAGTGGAAGACGTGCTTGCGGCGACAAGGGATAGATGCATATGGAGGGCCATGATGGCCAACGCCATGCAGCAGGGCACTTGATGATGATCATGGCCTGATATGGCCTGACCATGTCGACAGCCAGTGAAAGAAGACAAAGAAAAGGAAAGATAACTGAACAAGACGGCACAAACAAAATAGCTTCCTGAACAAGAGAGATCTTTAATAAAGCAACCTGGATGTAATTTTGTGACAGTAAAATTCCAAAAACGGAGCGACACTTCAACTGATTGAAGGTGGATTTGGCGCTGTGTTGTAGAGTGCAGAGAACTGTTGAGAAAGCTGGAGAAAAATGAGTGGCATGAGCGCAGGGTTTAAATCAGTGTGTGTGTATGTGTGAGTGAGTGTGTGTGTTTGTGTTTATGTGTGTGTTTGTGTGTGTGTTTGTGTTTATGTGTGTGTTTGTGTGTGTGTATGTGTGTGAGCGCGCGCGTGTATGTGTATGTGTGTATGCACGCGCGCAGAAACAGACCAATGTGTTCAAGTGTGTTTTACTGATCGAGTTCCTTGCTTTTCATGATTGACTATTATTCAATGATTATGTACATGGGTGTATGCGTATTCAGTTTTTGATTAATTTTGTTCTAAATAGTTGATTGATTTGATGGTGATAGTTAACATATTTCGATCTGGATATCATGACTATGATAAAGTGTTTCGTACTGTCTCTTTGCACCACAATCTGATTTATCTTTTTGATATAAGTTAGTTTCACTGACTTGACATGAATGCCATTGAAAGGCAGCGGAAAACATTCTTGAAACGAAGCAGCAGAGACACCCAAGGTCGTCTGCATGCATTAGTGTCGAGAGGCGCGTCTCAAACGATTCCAGATACTGCTAATTCGGGATAATCCGACTATCATTAACGTAAGCATCATTTGGAAATAAATGTTAAAACAAAAATGTCCATCATAACTTTTTATAGTTTTTACCACAAGCTACTTTTCAGTCTGGGTCATGACATGGAAAAATCGTATTTTAGTAAGCTGCACGCACTGCCCTGCCGTTACATTTTGTGTCAAGGTAGCAATCAGCAAAACAGTTTGTTTATTTCACGAGCTAAACTGTTTTCGCATATTTGGGGTTTATCATTCCTTTGCGTTACAGTCAAGTGTCATCCAAAAGAAATGTTAGGGCTTCAACACCTACCTTAAAGAGACAACAACAACAACAAGTAAAACAACAACAACACCCCTCAACAAAAAGCGATAAACAAAACAGCAAAAACAACAGCAACAACAACAACAACAACAACAAAACACAACAAAATCATCAGCAATACAAAGATTCTCCTTTTGTTACATAGAAATACAAAGACTTGAGCCAAAGCAAAGCAAAGGCGATATTGTGAGGCGGGTATAAAATATATTGCACTAGCGTTACTTCCCTTGCCATTTAGACGATTACCCCCTGAACCGCATTCACATGTAGGCCTACGATTTGCGGTACTGTGTGTGACCTTGGAAATTGGCCAATCTTGTCCTTTTGACTCCTGCACAGTATCCACCAACTGCAAAAACTTAACCCTTTGACTCCCTCACCTTATCCACCAGCTTGTTTCACTCTTTGATTTCTGCACGCAACCCACCAACTGCAAAAACTGAACCCTTTGACTCCCTCACCCTATCCACCAGCTTCCTGCAGGATACTATCGATCGTCTTACTCAAAATGAATAGTCACAGAAAGTGCCATAAATCTATCACGAAGTCAAAACCAAGAGCCGTCATCAGTCAAAAAAGAAAAACGTTGGTACTGTCTGCTGGCAGTCTTGTTCAGCACGGAATGAAACGTTTTTATTTGTTTGTTTTTCCCTGAATCATACCAACAACAAAAAATCACAAGAAATCGAAATGACAAGGAGAGTGACAGTGAGGAAGAGCGAAGCGCAAGGAGTGTTATGGTGCATATGTTTGATAGTATTCCTGAAGACTTCATGGAACTTACATTGGGCTGGGTCGCTGATAGAGGTTTGTTTCGATAAAGATGGTATGGATCGTTTCACCAAGGACTGGAAATAATTGATGGTATGGATCGTTTCACCAATGACTGGAAATAATTGATGGTATAGGTCGTTTCACCAAGGACAAAGGAGATGGAAATAATTGATGGTATGGATCGTTTCACCAAGAACAAAGGAGTTGGAAATAATTGATGGTATAGATCGTTTCACCAAGAACAAAGGAGATGGAAATG
>CM060307.1:57903980-57913980 GCA_030674185.1 Monoplex corrugatus
TGAAGCTCCGTTTCTGTTGTGTCTCGTAGCTGACGACGATTCCTTCTGTACTGACGTCCGTCCTCTGTGCGAATGTTGTATGACCGGATGTTCACCTGTTGGTCTACTTTGGCGCTGATCCACTTTTTGGATCCTGGAGGTTGGAATTTCACAATCTGTCCCGGACTCAGTTCTGTCAGCTCTACTGCGCTTCTGTTGTAGTAGTGCGCTTGCTTCAGTTTCCTTTTCTCAAGTTCTTTCTTGATTGGTACAACTGTAGGTTGGAGTAATGTCTTTGACGTCGGCACTTGTGTTCGTGTTCTTCTGCCGAACAGTCTCTGAGCAGGCGAACTGTTTACAGTCTCTGTCGGGATGTTTCTCAACTCAAGTAAAGCGAGGAAGGGTTCTTGATTGTTGTTTTCTGCTTTCTTCATGCACGTCTTTGCAGCCTTCACCGCGCTCTCTGCTTTTCCATTGGACTGAGGGTAGTGTGGTGAGCTTGTTACGTGTTCAAACCCAATATTTTTCTGAACTTTCCAAACTGGTTTGATGTGAATTGAGTTCCACAGTCTGTTGTCAGGCGTTCTGGTATTCCGTGTCTTGCCAAGTGTCTCTTCAGACTGATGATGACCTCTTTGGATTCTCTTGTTTGTAACCGATCAATCTCAAAGAAATCAGAGTAGTGATCGACCGTGACCAGGTATTCATTGCCATTATGTTCAAAGATGTCACAAGCGATGTGTTGCCAGGGCAGGTCAGGGATCTCTGTACTGATAAGTGGTTCCTTCTGCTGACCACGTTGGTATGTGTTACAGGCGCTGCATGTTTTGACAAAATCTTCAATGTCCATGTTCATCCTGGGCCAGTAGACTACCTCACGTGCTCTTCTAATGCAGCTCTGAATTCCTGAGTGGCTTGCATGAAGTTTCTCAAGGATGTCTGCTCTTTCGCTTTCAGGTACAATTACTCTGTGGCTTTTGAAGACAAGTCCGTTGTGGACTGACAGTTCCTCCCTGAAAGGAAAGTATTCTTGTAACTGTAATGAAAGTTGTTGTTTCGCCTCTGGCCAGCCTTGTAGAATGACAGC
Source organism: Monoplex corrugatus (assembly GCA_030674185.1). Lineage (NCBI taxonomy): Eukaryota > Metazoa > Mollusca > Gastropoda > Littorinimorpha > Ranellidae > Monoplex > Monoplex corrugatus. Next base: position 57,905,047 of record CM060307.1, read on the forward strand.
TTTCAGGGTTTTCATGGTTGCATCTTCCTGAGTTGCTTGCTGCAGACTGTTCAGTCTCTCTTGGCTGATGGCCAGTTCTTGTAATGAGTCTGTTTTCTCCAGGTCTGTGAGTAAAACGGCTTCTTGTGGGTGACTTGCTGTTCCGCTTTTCCACAGACTGCTCTGCTGAGGGTGTCAGCCAGGTGCATCTCAGATCCACGCTTGTACACTACCGTGTACCTGAACTTCTGAGTTCTGAGTAGCATCCTCTGAATCCTCTTAGGTGCTGAGAGCAGGCTCTTCTTGTGAATGGTCTCTAGTGGTTTGTGGTCGGTCTCCACCAGGATGTCTCTTCCATAGACGTATCTCTCAAACCTTTCCAGACCAAAGAGTATTGCCAACATCTCCTTTTCTATTTGAGCATAGCTTTTTTCTGTCTCGGTCAAGGCTCGTGATGCGTACTGAATCGGTTGACCATCCTGCATGAGACAAGCTCCAAGTCCAAACTGTGAAGCATCACACTGATGGGTGGTTGTACGCTTTCCTGAAGAGTCAAAGTAGCGAAGTACCGGTGGCTCAGAGAGTATCTTCTTCACTTTCTTCAGGGCTTCTCCGTGGACGTCTTCATCCCATCTGAAGTGGACGTCTTTTTTTACCAGTTCTCTGAGTTGTGCTGCTGCCTCAGACAGATTTGGTGCAAATTTCTGAAGGTATCCGACTACACCGAGTAGTCTCTGCACAGTTGCTTTGTCTTCTGGCACTGGGAGTTGTTGGACAGCGTCCAATTTCTTTGGGTCGGCTTTCAAGCCTTCTCTTGAGAAGATGTGTCCCAAATATGATATCTCTGTTCGTTTCATCTCAACCTTCTCCTTGTTGAGTTTGATTCCAGTCTCTCGGCATCGTTGTAGCAAACGGTTCAGGTTGGTATCATGAACTTGTGCTCCTGCTTCGTCGGTTGGTCCTCTGCCAAAAACAAAGATGTCATCATGAACCGCCACCACACCTGGCAGTCCTACCAGAGCGATGTCAATCCTCCTCTGGAATTCTTCTGGGGCTGGTGAAATACCAAAGGGCATTCGTTTCCATCGGTATTTGCCAAAAGGCGTCTCAAATGTCGTCAGGTAGCTGCTGTCTTCGTCCTGTTCAACGTGCCAAAACCCGTTTTTCGCGTCCAGGTGTGTGAAGTATTTTGCATCTTTGAGGAGAGGCAGTACGTCATCAATGGTTGGCATGGGGTACTCGTTTCTCCTGAGGGCTTTGTTCAGTGGCTTAGGGTCGATGCACAGTCTGACTTTCCCATTGCTCTTTGTTGTTACGACCAAACTGCTTATCCACTCTGTTGGCGTGTCTACTTTAGTGACCACGTCCAGTTTTTTCAACCTCTTCAGCTCGTCCTTCACTTTCTCTTGCACTGCTATCGGCCACTTTCTGCAAGGCATCTTCACTGGAGCAATACTGGGGTCTGTTTCTAGGTGTAATTTCCCTTCCAGTTTTCCTTCTCCTTCAAAGACATCGTTGTACTTTGTGAGCATATCTTTTGCATTTTCCTCCTCTTTCTGATTCGCCGCTATCGTTGCAATGTTCTCTTCATTGATCGTCAACAATTGCATGTGCTGTACAGCTTTCAGTCCCAGTACTGGCTTACAGTCCGTTTTGGTGACCGCGAAGTTGACTTTGTATTTCCTTCTGTTCTTGGGGTTTTTCACTCGCAGCACTATCTCCCCCACAGGCTTCATTTCTGTTCCGTTGAACATCACCAGCTTCTTCTTCGTCTCTTGCAGGTCAGACTTTCTTTCATCTCCTGTGACTTCTCTGTACAGGCTCTCAGACATCACGTTTATTGTTGCACCTGTGTCAAGAAGAAATGTTACCGGCATCTCATTTATCAGCATTTTTGCTCGTATGTTTCTCTCCTTTTTTCTGGTTTTGTCTTCGATCCCGAGGATTTCATTATCGCTTTCAGTGTCAGTCTCTTCTTCTTCGAAGTGCCGAACTCTTGTTTTCTTTTGATTTTTCTTGGGTATTCTGCAGCATGAAGCAAAGTGATTATTTCCTCCACAAGCTTTGCATTTTCTTCCAAATGCTGGACATTTCTCTTTTGCTCTTGGGTGCTTTCCACCACATTATCCACATTTCTCTCTGTACTCTGGTTTGTTTCCTTTGCTATACTGCTTTGCTGTCTTCTTTTCTTTGAAGATAGATTCTCCTGCTGCTTGATGTCTGCAGTTGAATCTGAATGCTTCGTAAGTTTCATTGGTTGAACCCACACAGTATTCTTCGAATTTCTGGAGAACAGTGTCAATGTCATTTCTTTCAGCTTCATTATCAAATGCCAATCCTTCATAGATGTCCATAGCATCCAGCCCGATGCAAGAAAGAAAAACTGCTGTTCTGTATGTTGAGTCTTCTTCTGTCTGTGTTGTCACAATTTCATAGCTGTCCCAAAGCCTCTTGAATTTCCTCCAGCTGCTCTGCAGGTTTCCTCCATTCACATCAAGTTTAGGAGGCAAGGGAATCTTGGCATGTCGTCGACTGGCTTTTCTCTCTTCTTGTTCATCTTCCATGGTTGAACTTTTTAGTCTTCAATATTCTGGATTTTTGTTGGAGTTCGTAATCCCACTTCTGACACCATGTTTCGTTCTTTCTACAGCCAACTCGGAAGACAGGGCAATGCTTCTTCGTCTTTACTCGTCGCTGTCTGATTCTCAACTGACTACAGTATATATACATATCACAGTGAACAGCAATCAGTTATCATTTTAACGAATATCATGCCGTGCTGCTATCCGCACGCTGTTTACTGTCAACACACGTCACAAAAAGTGAGGCAATTTAAATGTGGTTTCTAAGAAGAATGTTGAGAGGTCCATGGACAGCAAAAGAAAACAAACGAAACGGTCCTGAAGGAGGCAGACACAAGAAGATCATTAATAAAGAAGATTAGGAAAAGACAGGCAACATTCATAGGCCATTTTATGAGGCAAGATAATTAGAACACCTGGTCACAACAGGAAAGCTGGAGGGAAAGACAGCACCAGGTAGACCCAGGGAGAAAATATTGGACGGATTTGCTGGATGGCTGAAGACAGAGAGGGTAGAACACGTACTTGCAGTAACAGGGGATAGATTCGTGTGGAGGACAATGAGTGTCAACGCCAAGCGGCAGGGCACATGATGATGATGATGATGATGATGATGATGATGATGATGATGATGATGATGATGATGATGATGATGATGATGATGATGATGATGATGAATGATGATAACGACGACGTTGTGACTTCAGAATGAGCCAAATTCATTTACGCTTAAAATTACACACGCTAAATCCTTAGTCTACAGCTACAAATCATATCTGAAAATTCATTGACGGCAATTTCACGATTTTATAGATCTAATAAAGAGGTCATATCTACTTATGTCAGTTCGACTGCAAGTCACTGTCTGATCAGACCTATGTTACAAATCTAATAAGATCTTCTTTAGTATAAACATTGGGAAAAGTTGAGGACCATAAACTGTTAGTTGAGGCCTCATTAGCAAACAGATAAGACTCCTCTCTTCGAATCTCATCCTCTCTTCGAATCTCATCGCACGGATTCGGTTCTCGCTCGAGAAAAAAACTTTGTGCGTGCTGCCTACAGTCTACTTAACCCTTTGACTCCCGAATCCTATCTACCAATGCAGAAAGTACACTATTTGACTCCCTCACTCTATCCACCAGCTTCCTGCAGGAAGCTGGTGGATAGGGTGAGGCAGTTAAAGGGTTAACTTTTGCTTTGCTAAAATGTGCGGGAGTCAAAGGGTTAACCGTGAATTGGTACCTAGCCCAATTGAGGGTTGGTAAAGGTAAGTCAGCGATGAAGAGGGAGATATACACTGCTCCGCTCTTATAAAGCTGGACATAAGAAAAGTTAACGTCTAATTGCTCACTCTTTTAATATCTCAATGTCTATGGGACACTCTTTACCTTACGCTGTTGGTTCACTGACACTCGCGACGTGGATTCGCAGCAGTTCTATGAAGGTAAGTTTCAATTACACGGATACGACGGATACAAGGTAGGCTTTGGCACCTTGGTTTATATTTCAAAGAAAATTAGTTTATTTGTCACAATATGTGAAATGTTCAAATCCTAATGTTTGGATAGATTTATCGCAGACACCCTTCAGGTGGCAACAGATATACTGAACACAGATTTGACAGATCAGTAGAATGGACCAGTGACACTGGAAACAAGTACCCACATTTGGGTAATACTTTCAGTCACCAGTGGTCTATTATTCAACTTTTCGGACTAGGACATATTAAGGTGGACAGTTCACAATGGCCGACATGTCACAGTAAAAGGTCAGCGACCGCAGTTTACGGCTTGAACTATCGTAGTCAATGGGTTTGGTATAACATTCACTATAGCCACCAGGCCATGACTAAGTAAGTACGAAATTACCCAATTATTAAAATCAGGCTTTGAGGACATGGAACATCTAGCGGCCAGGGTGACATTCTGTTTTGAATCCCATTTCTACAAAAAAAAGTTATCCAGTGTAGCTAGCACCAGCTAGGCGGTATGTACACACGTTTTATTTTTGCACTCTTGTTAGGTAGTAAGCATAGAGTTAGAAGTTAGAAGCACGTTCCATTTTCCATGAAGCAGGGGACAGAGAATGGAATCGGACAAAGGGAGATGTTCAGCAGTCTAGCAACATGCAAACTAGGAAGATCCCAAGTGTATTTTGGGGTTTTAGGACTGTTAGGATTCGGACAAGAAACCAAGATGAATTAGGTTTCACGCTGAAGGTCAGTAATTATATAAAGGAGTCATATCTATCATTCTGTGTTGGAATGCTTTTGAGAGGCGTTGTTTAGAGTGGTTAACCTTTTCTGCTGGTCATTCTGTCTTGTGTGACTTAATCAAACACCATCATTACTGGGTGAGACAAAACTGTTTCTATTAAACTGCTTGCTGTAGCAACTAGTGGATATACACTGTGAATAGCTGAGATAAAGGAAATCATCAGTGAATACTGCTGGATAGAACTTACAGTAAATCAATCAGATTGGAACCTTAGATGGCACGTGTAGTGTAAGCCACAACCATCTGGAGGCCCGACTTCTTAGCTGGCCACACAATGGGTCAGGAAACCCAATCTATGACTGTTGGAAGCTGGTAGATAGGGGGAGAAAGTCAAAGGGTTAAGTTTTTGCTTTGCTTGCATGGTTGATCGATGCAGAATGCTGGTGGACAGGGTGCGGGAGTCAAAGGGTTAAGGGGCAAGCAATGCTGGGCAATTTTTCACAACGCTATGATGATGAGACGATGGCGATGACAATCATGATGCTAGGGAGACTGCGTAAGCTCGTTACAAGGCTTTACACTACGCTTGATTTCATAATAAATTATATCCTAGCGTTAAACCCGGCCCGAGAGATACATACACCTGCAGTGCTGTTCGGGAGATTTCTGCAACACCCTCAATGACGCATCTGTGAAGAGGATTTCGAGTCGACTGTGTGGTCCCAGTCCTCCCAGTGAGCCCATAGCACACTCAACTCTAGGCGTGAGCCGGCTGGAGCCGAAAAATCTTACAACGATTTAGATAGGACTGATGGAATTCTAACCCACAGCTTTCCAGTCGGTAATCTATTGCTCTAACCACTACATCACTGTGACGGTGAGTGCACCAGTCCAGTAATTAACAAAGGCTAAAACAGCATTTGGAGAAGTCCTCTTGCTGCTGACATTGACATACGGTGTGAGACATGCATGCTATGCTGCATGCAGTAAGCCAGGTGACTTACACTGCATTCCCTACGATCTAATGCCATATGTGTGTGTGTGTGTGTGTGTGTGTGTGTGTGTGTGTGTGTGTGTATGTTGGCGCGCGCGCGCGCGCGTTTGTGTGTGTTTTGTGTGTGTGTTTGTGTTTGTGAGTATTTGTATTTGTGCGTGTGTGTGTTAGTGTTTGTGTGTATTTGTGTTTTTACGTGTGTGTGTGTGTTAGTGTTTGTGGGTATTTGTGTTTATGTGTGTGTGTGTGTGTGTGTTAGTGCTTGTGTGTGTGTGTGTTTGTGTTGTGTTTGTGTTTGTGTGTGTGTGTGTTTGTGTGTGTGTCTTTTGTTTTGTGTTTTGTGTCTTTGTGTGTGTGTGCGTGTGTGCATGAGTGTGTGTGTTTTGTTAGTTAGAGCTGATATTCAAAATGGCATCTGCGTTTGTTTACTTGTTTCTTTGTTGTTGTTGTTGATGTTTGTTGTTATTGTTGTTATTGTTGTTGATGTTGTTCACAAGCTGCATCAACCCAGGAGCATTGCAACCACCCCGACATCCAGATTCATTATACGCAATCCCGAGAGCAGTGAATGTCAAGCTGCTGCCGAGAGGTCACTCACAAGAGGAGCCCCTGCACTGCTTCCAGGTTCTGTTGTACTCGCAGTGCCCTTTCTAATTTAATGTAATATACGCAGGCCAGGACGTGCTATGTTTCTGCAATGATAAATTCCATTAAGGAGCCCGGTGAGCAGTTCACCCCCCCCTCCACAACACACCACACACACACACACAACACACACACACACACACACACAACACACACACACACACACACACACACCACACACACACACGCCATACATCCCGTTACTTAATCCATCCAGCGACACCCTCGAAACCCAGCGACACCAAAGACATGGCCTGGAAGTGAACTGCCCACTGAATGGAAGCTGGAGGGAAAAGACTGACATCACATTAGGAGCAAGGCATGAAGAATGGCAGAATCCGAGACATCAGTAATTGTCACAGCGTCACGGGGACTGACGTGGGTAACGATGCTGTAGACTTCAATTTCGCCTTTACTCTGTTTACTACCATACAAATATTCGTAGCATCAGCTTGACCCTGGGGATATAGATCACTTGCATTTCGTCAACCGACTGCAACGGCGCTATCGAACGGCAGAACAGTTAAGACGATCACCCGCCAATAACTAAACTCGAGGTTCCAGAGTTCGCTTCCCGTAGAGGCCACAACTTTTCTCCTCAGTTTGACCGGAAAATCGAACTGAACGTCTAGTCCTTCGGAAGGGGACGTAAAACGAGTGGGACCAGTGTGCCTTCTTGCTGCGCTCGTTAAAGATCCCACGGCAGTTGAAAATCGTGAAGAGCAGGTCATTGCCCGGCTGCTTTGGTAAAAAAAAAAAAAATGGAGATATAGGTTGATTTCCCAGGTCCCACACCTTGAAAACCAATTAGCCTTCTTGCCTTTCTAAAGTCTTGGTAAACAAAAACGTGAATATGAATATAAATTTGAAGCGAAGGAGAGGGGATGGGCGCCGCCCTCGTGATGCTGGTCCCGGGAAAAGTTGAGGTCTCTGCCACCTCACTCCCCTACGACCCCAGGGTTAGGGCACTATCTAGGTAGGACCTCAGGACCTGGTCAGCTCTGGCTTTATGTGCAGACTTGAGGCTTGTGCCGTGATCATTCTGGATCTTCTCCGTCACATGGCACTTGTGATGTTAGTGCATATTGGAATTCATTCCGAGCGCGGAGACGTCATCTTGAGAAATTGAAAATGAAACTGAAAATATCGAACACACATCTTGTAGCAGATGACACTCGTGCATGAGTCGATAATCAATCATTTCAAACACAGTATGTGTAGGAGCCGGTCCCACATAATATTCACTTTGTTCTGACGAAAATTAGAATCCATAACCTTTATGTCTATAGTCCAAACGTCAAATATCCAGCCACAGAAACGGTCCTAATTGTTATTTTAATCGACGAAACTTAACACAATGAAACGACGAAACAACATCAACAACAAGAACAAAACAAAATCCATAACCCCCCAACAAACAAAAGCAAAACAAAACAAAACGAAAAGGTTTGGCATTCAAAGAAATGCGCATTTGTAAGGGATGTGATGCAAAGCGCCGGTATTTTGGCTGTAATTAGAAGTTTTACGAACAATGGTAGTGCTGCTTATGGTGTTTGTGTTTTTCATTAAAACATTGCTTCTAAAGACTTAATGACGTAAAAAAATCTAGTTTCCACTTCTTTGCCAGGAGAGCATAATCAGCAGGGCAATCAGAGAAGTGCAAACTGGTAATGCAAGATACTCGGCAACACGGGAGCCAGCCAGCACTGAGCGGTACACACGACCTTGAACTTAGGACAACGGTGCCAGCGTATTTTTATGCCGTGCGATTATATAACTGGCCCGGTGCTCCATGGTACTGCAGTGGCGAGATGAGCAGTGGAATGTATGAAGCTGAGACGGCGAGTGGAACGTACGTAGCAGACACACACAACAGACCATCTGTAGAATCGATCCAATTTTGCCCGCGCAGCGTGCGTTGGCCTACCTATGCTGTGGTGCTGATAATGCTTTAGTACTTAGTACTTTCTCGCGTACAGTAAGAGGACTTCCTATGTGCGCATGAACATATACATAGATAACCGCCAGGTGTTTGGTGGTAGAAGTGACCGCCAGATGTTTGCTGGTAGGAGTGACTCATCATCTCATGTTTGAGAAAAACGTAACACTTTTGAACATTCACTGTTTGTCTCAGTTTGTACAAGAAAGCATATGAATGCAAGTAATTTGATCTGGTAACATGTGCCACGTGGTGCAGAACCAAAGTTATGTAGTTTAGGTCTCTGTCGTGCAGTTTACGTATCTCATGACAGACCTAAAATGACTTTAACCTAAAAAGTCATGATAGACCTAAAATGACTTTAACCAAAAAATGAAACGATAGTGACAGATTCAGTAACTCGATGCTAACCAAGTATTTTTGGTCAGCATAGAGAAATAGCATCACTTTCAAGGCAACAGTGAAAAATGCAAATTGCTTCCATTTCTTTTTCGGTTTTTCTACATAATTATCAAGTGACAGTCTGACGTCGAAAGATGACCATTCTTGAGGGATGTCCTGTGTTTACTCTCACCT
>CM060307.1:57916480-58083980 GCA_030674185.1 Monoplex corrugatus
GTCTTATGATACAACTTGCACGACATTCCCCTGTCTTTTTGGCAGTCACATGCTCCATCTTCCTTATGGTCCGGCTTGGGGCCGTGCCTTTTTGTCCGGCGGTGGTTTCACCCTCTGCGTGGCCCCTCCTCGCCTTTTTTCCCTCCTGTCCTCCCCATCGCCATTTGCGTGTGCTGTTTGCACAACATTGGAGTCTTGGTCAGTGTTGGCTTGCTACCTTGGTGACTGGTGGGTGTGCGTTTGGGTTTGATTTTGATGTTGGGATTTGACACGTTGGGAATGCCACTGCTACCGTTGTTGTTGGTATTATCATTTATTATTTACTAGGTACTATTATTATTACTATTATTATCATTATTATTATTATTATTGGTGGTGGTGGTGTTGGTGTTATCATAGGTGTTATCATCGTCGTCATTGTTGTGGTTATTACTATCATTCATATTATCAATAGTATTATTCTTTGTTTTACCATCATTGTTATTGGACGGGCTTGTGGGGTGGCTGGGGACATAGGGGGTGGGCGATGTGCTTGTGGTGATGGTGGACAGGGGATGGATTCGCGTGGGGTGTGGTCACCGGCGCCATGCAGTGGGGCACATAATGATGATGATGAGGATGGCGGCGACAATGGTGGCGGTGGGGATGATAGTGATGGAAATTTTGATGAATGTGATGGCAGCGATGATGGTGAGGATGATAGTGATGATGATTGCTGTCGTTGTTATTATTACTGTTGTTGTTTTTGCTGGTGTTGTGGTTGAGGCTGGTGTCTTCGTCGTCTTCTTCGTTGTTGTTGTTGTTGCTGTCGTTGTCGTTGTCGTTGTTGTCATTGTGGTGATGATGATGGTGGTTAACATGATTGTTGTTCTCTTGGCTACAATTATTAGTGTCACATATAATGTTACATCTATGTTAGCATTTAGAGTAATAATGCGTAAGTTTGTTTGCCTCGTAGCTGTTCAAATCTAAAGTAGTGCAGTTATGTGTGTGTGTGTGTGTGTGTGCGTGTGTGTGTGTGTGTGTGTGTGTGTGTGTGTGTGTGTGTGTGTGTGTGTGTGTGTGTGTGTGTGTGTGTGTGTGTGTGTGTGTGTGTGTGTGTGTGTGTGTGTAATATAATAGAGTACGTTCCACTGTATTGATGCACAAAACGACATGGTTTTTTTTAGATGGTGCCTGCAAAAGCAAAAACTCGCATTGTTGATTTTTATTTACCTTAGCAGTCTCCTGATTGTTGTTATTTAAGTTGCTTTTCATGAAAACTGTTGAGCGGAATGCACATTAGCGTCTATTTGTTAACAGAAAACTTGCTACTGGCTGACATTCATCAATTTTTGTTTGAACTCGACAGTGTTATAAATGCGATTGAATATTTGAAATACCAAACATCGTGGTTACCATAATTTCGAACAATGTTCGGTATTTGTAAGCAGCTTTTCGGGTTTAGCATCTCTCTCTCTCTCTTTCTCTCTCTCTCTCTCTCTACTCGCCGCTCTCTCTCTCTCTCTAGCGCTCTCTCTCTCTAGCACGCTCTCTCTCTAGCTCTCTCTCTCTCTCTCACACATGCACACAGATACATACACACACGCGCACGCACGCGCGTGCGCGCGAGCTGGTGCAAGCTCGCACGTACACGTATCTTGCACACACACTTACACACTCACGCACGCACGCATTACCCACAAACACACATACACACACACACGCGCGCGCGCGCGCACGCACACACACACGCACACACACACACACAACACACACACACACACACACACACACACACACACACACTCACACACTTGCCTAATCCCCATAGGACACGAACCTACGATCTCCGCGTTATCAGCATGGTTCTGTAACCAACTGAGCTTATGGACCATCTCAAGAAATGTAAATGAGATAAATAGTAAAATAGATAGATAGATAAATATATAAACAAACAAACGAAGGTGCACTGACTTGGAAGGTATTTTGGAGGGGAAGGAACAATCCCTATCCCAAACACTCTTCTCCTTAACAGAGTGTTTAGCCACAAGGCCACTTGCTAGCTTGCAGCAACCAATAGATCTGTGTCTAGAGGATGAGAGAGAGGGAGAGAGAGAGAGAGGGTGAGAGAGAGGGAGAGAGAGGGTGAGCTGAGAAAGAGAGAGAAAGAGAGAGAGGGTGAGACAGAGGGAGAGAGAGAGGGGGGGGAGAGAAGAGAGAGAAAGAGGGTGATACCGAGAGAGGGTGAGATCGAGAGAGAGAGAGAGAGGGTGTGTGTGAGAGAGAGAGAGAGGGTGACTGAGAGAGAGTGAAAGAGAGAGAGAGAGGGTGAGAGAGCGGGTGAGAGCGAGAAGAGAGAGAGGGCGAGAGAGACAGAGAGGGTGGGAAGGGGGTGGAAAGGGGGTCGCCGCGGGGAATACTAAAACACAGATTACATGCGTGAACGGTTCAAGAGGAGCTTGGCATCAATGTCCAGATGACTGTAAATGGCAAAGGTGGCTCAGCAGGGGGCAAAGAGCAATGAGACAAGTGATGAAACAATCACAGGAAAATGTCCATGATTGTATCAGCTTACTGCATCCCTTTTTCGGCCACTAACCCCGAACTTCCGGTTTAAGTTGTCTTCTGGGACATCGCGTTTTTCTTTTACTGTCAAACAGACATGCGTATGTGTGTATTTATTTTTTTATGCATATCGTCATCTCTCTCTCTCTCTCTCTCTCTCTCTCTCTCTCTCTCTCTCTCTCTCTCTCTCTCTCTCTCTCTCTCTCTCTCTCTCGCTCTGTCTTTGTCTCTCTCTGTCTGTCTGTCTCTCTGTCTCTCTGTCTGTCTCTCTCTCTCTCTGTCTCTGTCTCTCTGAAGTCATCGTAATCAGCTAAAAGAAAAGAAGCCCTTCATGTAAAATAACAGTTCAGCAAATGGCACAACATTCAGACAGGTTGATAAGTTTAAATATCTGGGAACGATCATGCCATCAGACGGCTGATGCACATCAGAAATAGCCAGCACCACTGGCCAAGCTAAAACAGCATTCAAGAAGATGAAAAGCGTTCTTACCAACAAAGGCCTATCATTTAACATCACGAAGAGAGTTTTTGAGTGTTATATAGAACCGATATTGTTGTATGGTTGTGAGGCGTGAACAGTCAATGCGTGAAGTCAGAACAAAATTGAGGCAACTGAAATGTGGTTTCTAAGAAGAATGTTGAGAGTTCCATGGACAGCAATGAAAACAAACGAGACAGTCTTGAAGGAGGCAGACACAAGAAGATTATTAATAAAGAAGATTAGGAAGAGACAAATAACATTTATAGGCCATTTTATAAGGCAAGAGAAATTAGAACACCTGGTCACAAGAGGAAAGCTGGGAAGAAAGAGAGCACCAGGTAGACCCAGGGAGAAAATATTGGACGGACTTGCAGTGTGGCTGAGGACAGAGAGGGTGGGAAATGTATTTACAGAGACAAGGATAGATTCGTATGAAGGGCCATGATCGCCAACGCCATGCAGTAGGGCACACGATGATCCTCGTATGTGAGGGAACTTTATCCTTTGTTGCCTTGAATACGTATGACAAAGTTGTCTAGTTAAACAGGATACTGAACCGAAGAAAGTGTCATGAAAGAGTTTGTGGTTGTATATGAATACATTTTTTTATCTGCCCTTTCTGTTTTCCTAGTTCCATGGTACTTAGTGCGTCATCACATAGAAAGAGATTCCTTTGTTGACGTTAACATATACGTGATAACTGAAAGGTGTTTGCTAATGAGTCATTCGTCCTTTTATGCTTGAAAAAAAAAACACTCTTGAATAATCACGATTAATTTCATTGTGAATGTGGGAGCATTAGTGCGCAAGCGGTTTGATTTGGTGCTATATAACTAACCCGTGCCACGTGATGGAGAACCAAAATTATGAAGTTTAGGTCTCTCTCGTGCAGCTTACGTATCTCACGAAAGACGTAAAATGAATTTTGCAGAAAAATGAAATGATAGTGACGGATGCAGTAACTCAATGTAAGTATTTTTAAACAGCGTGGAAAAAAATGGCATCACTTTCAGTTTCAAGACAGCACTGAGAATTTTGCGAAACGCTACCTTTTCTTTTTCGATTATTCTACAGTACTCTATAATACTATTACAGTCCTGCAATCTGACAGGGAAAATGACTGTGATCGATGTTCTGTGTTCTTCTCACCTTTGAAATTACTGGACACTACTGGACTGACCAGTCAATTTTAATCACATATCTCCTAGGCCTATATGATCGTTAGACCAGAACCAAAACCTCTTGGGCTTCGTGGTACCACTTTCACCTTTGACAGGACGACGCCATCCAGAATCTGCGCTTCCTGTGACAGACTAAGTCTTGAAACTGCTGAAACAGAACTTATGTACCAGTGTCATCATCACTGTGTCCAATGCAAACTTGACACGGTGAGGTGACGATACTGTGCCCTACAACAGTGTGCCTGTTCAAAACTGAATAAGTGAGTAGTGTGTGTGCGTGAGTGCGTGCCCGCGCGCGCGCGTTAGTGTGTGTGTGTGTGTGCGCACGCGCGCATGCGTGTGTGTGAGTGTGTTTGTGTATGTGTTCGTGCGCCCGTGCGTGGATCTATGTGTGTATGCAATGTGTATGTGTGTGTGTGGTGTGTATGTAGTTGCTATGTGTGTGCATGTCCGTGAAATCTGTTGACAATTTGTTACTGGCTGGCATTCATCAATTTTTGTTTGAACTCGACAGTGTTATAAAATCGATTGAATATTTGAAATACCGAACATCGTGGTTAACGTAATTTCGAACAGTGTTCGGTTTTTGCAACAAGTTGTTCGGATTTAGCATCTTTCTCTCTCTCTCTCCTCTCTCTCTCTCTCTCTCTCTCTCTCTCTCTCTCTCTCTCTCTCTCTCTCTCTCTCTCTCTCTCTTCTTTCTTTCTTTCTTCTCTCTCTCTCTTCTCTCTCTCTCGTACTACTACTACTACTACTACTACTACTACTACACCCATCAATGAAGATGATGATGGACATGTCATTGTGGTTTGCATGTCGCAGTTGAACACTCGGAAGGACATACCTATGCCTACATACTCCTGTACGAGTATATACATTCAGTGTGAACTTGAATTTCGTGAGTTGGACGCTTACGGCGTGTGCAATTGTTTTAACTTTTTCGCATGCTTTGTCTGCCGTGCAATATTCGGTCATGGAGGATTGGAAAGCAATATGCTTGTTACCAGGTCTTGAGCAGTTGGAGCGGGCTTTCTAGGTGACGAGATACGTTCTTTTAGCGTACAAAAACAGAAAGGGGGCCTGTACAGCAAGTGAAATTCCGAGAGGAAGGACGAGGGTTGTGGTAGGGTAAGGAAGACTAGGGACAGAGTTGTCTGTCGCGGTCATCTCGGCCTGCTTGCTATAGTAGAAAACAGCATGTAAGTCTCACGGCTGGTCTACGCTGACCTAATTAGACATTCCTTGGCTGGTCATTGTGGTTAAAAAACTCTTTTGGTCATTGTGGTTAAAACTGTATGGTCGTTGTGGTTTAAGAAAAAAATCAAGTCGTACTAAAAATATTTCTTTTTAATGCTCTATGGAAAACGAGAGCAGAACACAAAAAATATAGTACATATCAAGAACCCAACCACGCTGCGTGAGACAGAAATATGAAGGACTAAATTCCTTTAAAGGGACACGGTTGCGTGATTAGGACCTTGAAAGTGCTTCACGCATGTGAAACAAACAGTAGGTTATGTATGCTGGAGGCGTGACCCAAATTTGTAACAAACTAGATATAAAAGATATAAGAAAAATCCATGTTCAAAGAAATGTATGTTTTGGAGTCACAATTTAAAAAGAATTCACCCCTGAGTTTTGCTTGTGTGTTTGTTGGCTTGGCCTGACCAGTGATTTAAGTTTGGTAACGATCCATTCAGACAGACCTGAGATATATGTGCTGTCACATTTTGTTTACACACACACACACATACACACACACACGCACGCACGTGCACACACACGCACATCACACACACACGCGCGCACGCACACACACACACACACACACACACACACACACACACACACACACACACACACACACACACACACACACTGTCACTCTTAAACATAAATCTCGTCACTTCATCTTGTATGCCGAGGCAAATCAACTGCATGCTATGCTGTGTGAAGCGTATAAATCTATAACCGAAGTTGCAGCAGGAATGAAACAACCGAAAAGTGGACATCTTGGTATTCATGTTTTTTTAAAGTCATATGGAAGAGAAAGAAGGAAAGATGCGGCAGCGATCGTCCAGCCATAGCCATCAAGCATCATGTGTGTCAGCTGTGCCAAGGACAGTCATTCAACAAACGGCCTGTTCAACCACAGCCGAAGCTGTTCAATATCCAACTGAGTCCATAATCGAGAGCATCCACTGTCTAGTGTCTTAAGTCAGCACATGTGCCCACCTCCTTGTGCCTGAATCCCTTTCGTGTATATCATGATCATGATGATGATGATGATGATCATCATCATCATCATCATTATCATGATCATCATCATCATCATTATGTGCCCTGCCGCATGGCGTTGGCGATCATGGCCCTCCATACGAATCTATCTCTTGTCGCTGCAGGTACATCTCCCACCCTCTCTGTCCTCAGCCACCCTGCAAGTCCGTCCAATATTTTCTCCCTGGGTCTACCTGGTGTTCTCTTTCCCTCCAGCTTTCCTGTTGTGACTAGGTGCTCTAATTTCGTTTTCCTCATAAAATGTCCTATAAATATTGCTTGTCTTTTCCCAATCTTCTTTATTAAAGATCTTGCGCTTGCCTCTTTCAAGACTGTCTCGTTTGTTTTCTTTGCTGTCTATGGAACTCTCAACATTCTTCTTAGAAACCACATTTTCAGTTGGATAAATTTTGTTCTAACTTTGCGTGTTGACTGTCCACGCCTCACAACTGTGCAACAATATTGGTTCTATCTAACACTCAAGAACACTCTTCCTGATATTAATTGATAGACATCAGGAAGAGAGTTCTTGAGCGTTATATAGAACCGTACATAACTGTTGTGTATATATGCATGCAGGCTATCAAATAAGCGCGGTAAAGACCCTGTAAGCCATATCAATGTTTGATGTGTTATGGAAAGACGACAACATCCAGTATGCACACTCCAGTACTCCCCTTACCCCGTTTCAAGAGCTTGCCAGCGCTTCGAGTTTTGCGTAAACACCTGGCTGATAATTGCCGTTAGGTTTGGGTGGAACGCATGTGAAATAGTCCAAGTGCCATGACTTTCTCATGAACAGATCCAGTCTTGGGGAAGGATGGTCACTGTAACGCCAGATCCATGTGGAACTGGATCTGATGTCTTGAGTATAATTCTAGACTGCCCTGCTCGCTCGCTGCCATCTTCATGTGTCCAGCATTCAGGTGACATCAGCTTGGTATCATGTGAACTAGAATCTTGGTCTCCCACCTCATCCGTCTGACACAGACTGTATGTCCTCCTGTCCTCCACGCCCACCTCACGCCCCATAGCCATCCTGTTCCATCTTAAGACCTCACCCGCGTGTAAGATTTTGCTCAAGAAGTATCACTGGCACATTTGGGTAGGTACGATCGAAACTGAATGCAGTGACTCACACTTGAAGATATTCCAAGGCAACATGAAATGTATACTCTTTTCACCGAAGGATCCGGAATGTCGGCAGAGGTAGGTACTGAGGAGGAGGAGAATCAGTGGCGAAGGTGGGGAGATGGTGGTCTGATGGTCACCTGGTTTTGTGTATCGGGCGAGGACGGTGGATGTAAACCACACCGACCGACCAAACTGACCTAAAAAGTAGTCCGTAAGTGGCAGCCATTGGTCCACTAGGAAAAGTACAATAACCCGGTTTAGATCCATACCCGTCGACTGTAGGTTTCCGCAAGGTATGAAAACCTGTTTGTATCCAAAGCAATAGACAGTTACTGAACAAACATTTTACAAGCAGATTTATTTGAAACTTTGAACATAGGGGATGTTATCCCTTCCCCTCTAAAGAGACTTATTATTATGAAGTACTCATTCCAGTTTATCATTCTTCTTCTTCTTCTTCTTCTTTTCTTCTTCTTCTTTTTATTAGTAGTAGAAGTGGTAGTAGTAGTAGTAGTAAAGTGGTAGTATTAGTAGTAGCAGTAGTAGTAGTAGCAGTAGCAGCAGTAGTAGTTGTAGTTGTAGTAGTAGTAGTAGTAGAACCAGCAGTAGTAGTAATAGTATCATTAATATTGTTATTGTTGTTGTTATTATTAGTAGTAGTAGTAGTAGTAGTAGCAGCAACAACAACAGCAGCAGCAGTAATAATAGTTCTGATTATCATAATTATTATTATGAATCGATTTCGTATAGTGCTATGCTCCAAACTCATTTGGATTCACTGTGCATTACATATACATCCATCCATCCATACATACATACATACATACATACAGACAGACAGACAGACAGACATGCATACATACATACATACATACATATATACATACATACAGACAGACATACAGACAGACATACGTTTTTAGTGGAGCACGGAAAACTCAAACTGTAAGACGAGCAGACTACATTCCACTGTGTTGCTGCACAGACTGCAGATGTAGAGTAGATGTGTGCAGGCAGAAGAAAATGGAAACAAAACCTAAAGGCTATGACATCTGCAGGTGGCAAGACCCCAGTACAGTTCCACGTTTTCCAGAGCAACAGATTCTTAGCCTTGGTTTTCTTGCAATGCACACTTTTCATGGGACGAGGGTTGTGGAGTTTGTCATTTTGGGGATCTTTGCCATCACATGGCATCTGTGTTGATAGCGCATATGGAATTGACCGAGCCGTAACGCCATCTTGAGCAAAACTGAAACTGATACTGCAGCAGACAGTGTTTCTTTCTGGCTTGACACAAAAATCCAGGCAGTCACTTGGGGGATGTGGTAGGTGAGAACAAAAAGCCTGAAGAAGAGAAGGGGAAGGAGAGGAAAATGGGACAGTTTTTTTGTTTGTTTTTTTTTTTTTTGGGGGGGGGGGGGAGGCGAGAAGACCAGCTTCTTTGTAAGTGACACTAGCTCGTTGACCTAACGAAATTGCCCCTCGTCCCTCCTCACCCCCCCGTAAACTTCTTCCTCCCCTACCAGTCTCCATCCCCACATTATGGGATGGTAGTGCTGTAGTCTGACACTAAAATAGGATAAAATCTGACATAGTCTTTCGAAGCATAGTGTCCTGTTACCACTTTACTACCGACACCAAAACCATGACTATTCTTCAAATGGTCAAGTTGTATTATATGAACAGTCTACTTTCTTCTTGGTCAGTGTCCGTTGTACTAACTAGCGGTGGTCTAGTGGTCAAATATCCCACGTAAGATACGAGCAGAGTTCAATTCCTGGTCAGACGAGGATTTTCATCCCTCTTCCCCCTCCACTAGACCTTGAATGAGAAGTTTTCGGATGAGACAGTAAGCCGAGATCCCATGTGTAGAATGCACTTTGCGCGCGTAAAAATACCAACGGTTACACAGGAATTGATCCTGCCAAAATTATGCATGAAAATAATGCTTTCGCTGATAAACAAAAATACATACAGACAGAAAAAGATATGGTGCTGCTCTGTGGCGACACGCTGTCCTGGGAAGAGTAGCCCGAACTTCACACAGTAAATCCGTTCATTTTTTTTTAAAAAAAAAAAAATGAGAAGAGATGAAGAGAAGAGAAGAAAAGAGAAAGAAGAGAATAGAAGAAAAGAGAAGAGAAGAGGGGAGAGAGAGAGAGAGAGAGAGAGAGAGAGAGAGAGAGAGAGAGAGAGAGAGAGAGAGAGAGAGAGAGAGAGAGAGAGAACTGAAATACTAACACTAGTAGGAGAAAAAAGAATACCAGGGACTAACTTTTCAAACAGAAAAAGTGCAAGTTGTAGGACTTTGCCCCGAGAGAGGAATAGTAGCGGTATCTGCATTTGTAATAAACTTTCTCTCTCCACAAACACTTGAAACCACTTTAAAGATTGTGGACATTATGCTGCTTTTCCTGCGATGAATTAGTAAGCCCTGTAGTTCCCATTATTATTGTGGCCCGCTATTATTAATTTAGTAGGGAATAAGCTGTCTGTAAAGAACCTAAAAACCTCGTTTAGGCCTGTACTGTTTTCGTGCACCTGACGGAACTAAAGGAATGAATGGTGACAAGTGTATGCGTGCGTGAGTCATTAACAGACCGGTTTTCTGATCCAAATTTGGAGAGATCATCCATACATAATGGAGAAACATTTGACATCCTACCCCCAACTCTCTGTTTCTGTCTGTCTGTTTCTCTTTCTCTCTCTCTCTCTCTCTCTCTCTCTCTCTCTCTCTCTCTCTCTCTGTGTGTCACACACACACACACACACAAACACACATACTCACACACACACACACACACACACACGCACCACACACACACACACACACACACACACACACACACACACACACACAACCGACGGTAGGGAGGGAGGTGGAACCCAACTCCACACACAAAACTTCGACTCACACACACACACACACACACACACACACACACACACACACACACACACACACACACACACACACACCACACACACACACACACACCCCACACACACACACACACACCACACACACACACACACACACACACACACACACACACACACACGCACCACACACACACACACACACACACACACAACCGACGGTAGGGAGGGAGGGGGAACCCAACTCCACACCAAAACTTCGCTTAAAAAATTTAGATCGACGGCGGGGAAGGAGAGAGAGAGAGAGAGAGAGAGACTCCGCAGTCAATGGCCTTGACCTTGTGAGAGGCAGAAGAAGACGGTTGGTGGTGGAGGTGGTGGAGGTGGTTGACTGTGGGGGTGGGAGCAGACTCTGTGGGCGGGAAAAGGGAGGACAGTTTACTGGACAAAGAGACAGCTGCTGTGTAAGCCTACTGCTCTAACACACAACCCAGCTCACGATGGGGTAGAAGAGAGGAGGTGGGGGTACGGATGAGGGTCAGCGGGTGTACAAGGTGGTAGGGTGATGAAGAAGGTGGGGGACACATTCTGTTTTCAGAGGTAGCGACAACGTTTCTCTACAGGCAGCCGACACTGATTAAACCAAAAAAAAATTTGAATTCCCTGCGTTATACAATGGGCGGTGGTGCATAAAGATGTAAGACCACCTACTACATTCAAAATGGGCGACAACTGTGGACAGTTCGCGCGTGACATGAAAGCAAACCCATGCATGTACCGTGTAAACACTGTCTTTCAGTCACTACTCTGTATCAGGACTAAAACTAGTTGGACTTAGGACTGCCAGGTCGTGAGGACACTGGACTTACAAGTCCTTACTTTGAGCTTGTGTGGGTACTACCTGGTGGGTAAAAGATGGATAGTTTTTCCAATCTTACATGTCAAATGGGAACGGTCATCTCACCAGACGGCAGATTCACATCAGAAATAGCCAGCAGACTCGGCCAAGTTAAAACAGCATTCAAGAAAATGAAAAACGTTCTTCCCAACAAATTGCCTATCAATAAACATCAGGAAGAGAGTTCTTGAGTGTTATATAGAACCGATACTGTTGTATGGTTGTGAGGCGTGGACAGTCAAGTCGCAAAGTCAGAACAAAATTTAGCCAACTGATATGTGGTTTCTAGGAAGACTGTTGAGAGTTCCATGGACAGCAAAGAAAACAAACGAGACAGTCTTGAAGGAGGTAGACTCAAGAAGATCATTAATAAAGAAGATTAGGAAAAGACAAGCAACATTTATGGGCCATTTTTAGAGGCAAGAGAAAATAGAGCACCTGGTCACAACAGGAAAGTTGGAGGGAAAGAGAACAACAGGTATACCCAGGGAGAAAATATTGGACGGATTTGCAGGGTGGCTGAGGCCAGAGAGGGTGGGAGATGTACTTGCAGTGACAAGGGATAGATGCATATGGAGGGTCATGATCGCCAACGCCATGCGGCAGGGCACATGATGATTATGAGTCAACGTGGCGAAGTGGTGATAGCAACGGACAACTGACTGGGAGGGTCGTCGGTTCCAATCCCCATCAGTTCAAAACTTATTGTGGGATTTTGTTTTTGGAACACTGGGATAATATAGTCGCGTCCCTTCCACTTAATGGATGCGTCATTGAGAATGCTGCTCAACTTACATGACCAACCGCCTTAGATGGCTGTATCACTCAGGTCTGGTTGATTCCAGGATATATCATGAAAGAAAGCTAGATTACAACCCCGTCACGCAGCTTTAGACCTATGTGGAACGCCACATCATCATGATCATCATTATCATTATCATGGAAACATCATAACATTCTACAAATTGTCCTTCGTGCTTTAGTCTTATGGAAACGTCAATTACGTTCCCGTATGCCGCTTTTGTGCTGAAGTTAAGTCGAGTTGGGAGTCTTTTGTATCATTAATACGTGTGAACTATCTGTGGAAGAACGCAGTAGGGGGTGTAGTAGGCAGTGCCTAAGTAATGTGATAATAGGATCTGTCTATTGGCCATGAGCGAGGGGACTGAAGTCAGATGTACTAGGTCTGTGGGTTGAAGACGCCTTCTAACAAACCATGGTATCATGCAATATAACGCGAATGTCTACACGGTCATCTGCATCAGTCGAGAGTGGCACTCACCCGTTGAGGTCTCTTCAGGGTGGAGCAGCATCGGGACCGGCGCCTCAAATCTCTATGGCAGTTAGCAGGAACTAGGGTTAAAAAAAACCGGTCATATCGCCAATCAGGAGCTAGTCAGTGGGGTAGGGAGAGCAGGAGCTAGTTAGTGGGGTAGGGAGAGCAGGAGCTATTCAGTGGTGTAGGGAGAGCAGGAGCTAGTCAATGGGGTATGGAGAGCAGGAGCTAGTTAGTGGGGTAAGGAGAGCAGGAGCTAGTTAGTGGGGTAGGGAGAGCAGGAGCTATTCAGTGGGGTAGGGAGAGCAGGAGCTAGTTAGTGGGGTAGGGAGAGCAGGAGCTATTCAGTGGGGTAGGGAGAGCAGGAGCCAGTCAGTGGGGTAGGGAGAACAGGAGCTAGTCAGTGGGGTAGGGAGAGCAGGAGCTAGTTAGTGGGGTAGGGAGAGCTGGATCTAGTTAGTGGGGTAGGGAGAGCAGGAGCTATTCAGTGGGGTAGGGAGAGCAGGAGCTAGTTAGTGGGGTAGGGAGAGCAGGAGCTAGTCAGTGGGGTAGGGAGAACAGGAGCTAGTTAGTGGGGTAGGGATTACAGGAGCCAGTCAATGGGGTAGGGAGAGCAGGAGCTAGTCAGTGGGGTAGGGAGAGTAGGACCTAGTTAGTTGTGTAGGGAGAACAGGATGTAGTCAGTGGGGTAGGGAGAGTAGGACCTAGTTAGTGGGGTAGGGAGAACAGGAGCCAGTCAGTGGGGTAGGGAGAGCAGGAGCCAGTCAATGGGGTAGGGAGAGCAGGAACTAGTCAGTGGGGTAGGGAGAGGAGGACCTAGTTAGTGCGGTAGGGAGAACAGGAGCCAGTCAGTGAGGTATGGAGAGCAGGAGCTAGTTAGTGGTGTAGGGAGAACAGGAGGTAGTCAGTGGGGTAGGGAGAGCAGGAACTAGTTAGTGGGGTAGGGAGAACAGGTGCCAGTCAATGGGGTAGGGAGAGCAGGAGGTAGCTAGTGGGGTAGGGAAAACAGGAGGTAGTTAGTGGGGTAGGGAGAGCAGGACCTAGTTAGTGGGGTAGGGAAAACAGGAGCCAGTCAGTGAGGTAGGGAGAGCAGGAGGTAGTTAGTGGGGTAGGGAAAACAGGAGGTAGTTAGTGGGGTAGGGAGAGCAGGAACTAGTTAGTGGGGTAGGGAGAGCAGGAGCTAGTCAGTTGGGTAGGGAGAGTAGGACCTAATTAGTGGGGTAGGGATTACAGGAGCCAGTCAACAGGATAGGGAGAGCAGGAGCCAGTCAGTGGGGTAGGGAGAGTAGGAGCTAGTTAGTGGGGTAAGGATTGCAGGAGCCAGTCAATGGGATAGGGAGAGCAGGAGCCAGTCAGTGGGGAAGGGAGAGCAGGAGCTAGTCAGAAGTATCACTTTCGCTGGACAAAAAGGATTTTTTTTCTGCTGACGCACATTATGAGGGAAGGAGGGTGAGAGAAAGGGGGCGGGCTGGAGAAAGGGAGGGAAGGAGGACTGGGACGATCTCGCTGAATTTTGTCGGCAATTTGGAGACTATAAATCACGAGGGCTGGTCAGCTCTGACCTAAAAAAGAAAAAAGTCACATCCACGTCTCGTCCCCATACCCGTACCCCTCTCGCTCGCCCACGACATCTGTTGGTCAGTGCAGTAAAAGATATGGCTAAACTCATGAATAGCTACGAAGTGTGCTTTCTTTCAAGCACCGATCCCACAGAAAGAGAGAGAGAGAGAGAGAGAGAGAGAGAGAGAGAGAGAGAGAGAGAGAGAGAGAGAGAGAGATCAGCGCAGTAAAAGATATGGCTAAACTCATGAATAGCTACGAAGTGTGCTATCTTTCAAGCACCGATCTCAAAGATAGAGAGAGACAGACAGAGAGACAGACAGACAGACAGACAGACAGACAGACAGACAGACAGACAGACAGAAAGAGAAAGAGATTGCAAGTCAGTCGGATTCATTTCAGAAAAAAAACAACCAACCAGGACAAATAAACCATACTAAGAGCATACTTTTCCCAAGCTTATAAACATCTTTTGCGTCATTCCAGACATGACCTCATTCAGTATAAATCATGGGATATCCGCTCACTGACAAGCAAAAATGTGAATTGTGTTTGATATCAATGTATAAACAGCTTAGAAATACTTACTGAAACATTTATGCATGATAATTGCACCTGATTGTTTACAGGATTTTCGCTGGATTAGACATGTAACCTAAACTTAGTAAAGCTACACCTACAAAATAAAGACTGCCCACCGTGTGTCTGTGTACATGGATTTAAGCTTGGATTCAGTGCGTAGCTTCAAGTCCACCCAGTTGTGCTATGTACCTCTCCTCCTATTATTATCATTCTGTGTTCGAACATGCCCGTAACTGAAAAGATCAATCCAGTGGTCTGGATGAAGGCTGTGATCGTCAGAAGGTCCACTTTGCAACACTGAAGCTGTTATGCTCGATTCTTTCATTATTTAACATCGCGCAAATGCTATTCAGAGTGGTTGTTCAACTTTCCTGTTCAACACTGCAGGTGTCTGTATTTCTCAGGTCTGATTGACGCTAGGATAGTATCATGATAGTGAATATAGAGTAATGCCTTGTTGCTATCCCAGTCCTAGATGGAACTCCTTATCATCATGACCATCATCCCATCCAAACTAAGGAGTCAGGCAGGTGTGGATCTGTTTGTAAACGAAAAAAGACTTTCCAATTTGTAATCTCCAATTCGCTGGGTAAATTGTTCAACTGTGTGGCTGGTTCCGCTGTCATGGTGTCATTACCAAGTATTAATGTCAATGCTTGTCGGCAGATTTGAGGCGACTCGTATCTAATGTGCCTTTTAAGTGATCGCGTGTTTGCCTCTCAGAAATTCTAATGATTCCCTGATTTTGTCCTGTTGAAGCGAATTTTTATTGGTTAGATCTTGGTGTTCTGGCGTAGGGTTTGGTTTTGTGTTTCTTTGCTACAGAGATGTTGGATGCGAAACCCAGATGACCACAGGCCTCACTAATAAACAGCTCACCGGAATGTTTTGATACTAACTAGCCTGAAAGGGGAAGAGATGCTGCAATATATAGTCTGTGATTAAGGCGAAGGGGTGTGAGATAAAAGACATCTGAACAATAATGTACTTAATGCAACGAAAACTATAACACATCGTCATACAATGCCCTGATATGGTATAAGTTTGACATAAGCCATCACGCTGCTTCTGAAGCATGCGTGCGTATGTGTGTGCATGCTTGTCGTGTGTGTGTGTGTGTGTGTGTGTGTATGTGTGTGTGTGTGTGTGTGTGTGTGTGTATGTGTGTGTGTGTGTGTGTGTGTGTGTGTGTGTGTGTGTGTGTGTGTGTGTGTGTGTGTGTGTGTGTGTGTGTGTGTGTGTGTGTGTGTTGTGTGTGTGTGTGTGTGTGTTCGTCCGTTCTTTGATTTAACGTCTTTTCACTATAAGTGATATTAGACGGGGGAAGGGGGGAATGAAAAATGAATTTAAAAAATACAGTGTAGAACTATAGTTGGACGGGTTGGATTGGGGCAGAGGGGAGGCAGAGTAAAAAGACATAAGTAGGTGGGAGAACAGAAAAATGGAACGAAAATTTAACACTAACAATTAACTTCAACAATGTAAAGGGAAATTGTAACACTAAAACACAAACCGCATAAAGTTAAAATAATGCATTAACAGGACTGTGAACTAATGATTCTGAAATCTTAACTAACAAAGATTGATCTGATGTAACTTTTTGGAGATGAGTTTCAGAATAGTTTTCTTGTGTAAACATTTTCGGTAAAAAAAAGAACGTAGCATTCTGCAGTAGAATAAACAGGAAACAGCGTGAACTGTTCGCCGCAAATACACTTGACATTTTTACAATATTTTGTTTTCAATGTGTTTAGCTGAATACGAAAACGAACAGCAACAATCGACCTCAAACGATACATGGAAGAATACTACAATTTTTTACATACATTTTGAACGGAAAGTTTTAACATTTGTTGTGACACAAACTGTTCATTGAAATGTTCATGAAATCGAGTCCATGAGGCTGATTTGAGCAAGTTGCAAGCTTTTTTTACGGAAGTATGAACATGTAATTCTATAGAATTATCAGAATTCTGCGCACCTTGCTTAGCTGCTCTGTCAACTACTTCGTTGCGTGAAGACGAACGTGGGAAGGTACCCAGCATAAACTGATATCTGTACCTTGTACCCTTAAACGATGCATAAGATGATTTGCCTCAGTAATTAAATCAGGTCTTGTGTCGGCATCAAAAGACTGTAAGGCATATAATGCAGATTTTGAGTCAACAAAGAGAACTACTTTGAAAGACACGGGTTCAAGATTTACTAGATAATGCAATGCTTGTATAATAACGACTAATTCCGCTGTAAAGATAGATATGTTTGCCCCAAAGAAAAATGACTTTTTTATTTTAAATTTTGGAACAGAAAATGCTGCTCCAGCACGTTTGTTTTCTAAGACTGATCCATCGGTAAAAGTATGAAGGTGGGTAGTGTATTTTTCATCGGCGTGTTCTCTTGCTGTGGATATCGAAATGTTGACGTTTTCATATTTCTTAGCGTCTGTATGATTAATATCAAAAGAAGCTTTTAGCATTTCCCATATAGGGATAGGCGTTGTTGATGGTATCTGAGCTATTTCATTCATATTTATATTGGACTGTTTGACCAAGTCAGATATGTACGTTGCAACAGTCATTTGTGATGAAATGCTGTTTGCTCGCTTTAGAAAGTCAACATTAGACCTGATTTTAATTTCTTTACTCACAAAATTGTCCGTTTGTGAAGTAGTTCTAACAGCAAATTTTGCTGTCGCTAGCTCACGATAGTTGTTCAGAGGCAGGATTCCAGCAACTTTGTACGTTTCCAGATTAGAAGCATGAGTAGGGACACCTAGAGCAATTTCAATACTGTTGCAGTCTAAACTTTGTATCTACTTTAATAAATATTATGGTGCACTGAAGAACACTTCTTGCGCATAGGATAATTTTGATCGTACAAATGCTGTTGATGGATGAATTAGTATGTTTGTATCCATTCCTCAAGGTAATCTGCTTATTATATTTAGAAAAATTTAAGGCTTTTCTTGCTTTTGTTGAAATATAATCAAAATGGACATTCCAGTTTAATTTCGATGTCATAAAGACTCCCAGAAATTTTACGACCTGTTTGTAATGTAACACTGCACCATGCAATCTGAAAGTAGCCAAGTTACTTAAAGTACCACCAGGATTAAATAGCATCATGTTAGTTTTTTCCTGCTGACAACGACAGACCATTTTCTAACATATAGTTTCCAAGATTATCAAGATCAGATTGATCCAACTTCCTAATGTAATTCTGCGCTCTCTGTGGAGTTGTATTTTTTAAAGTAATATTCATCCAAATACATATATCATCGCGTACTGTGCCAAAACAACACGATTTGAGAGTGCTTTAGGAAGATCTTGTATAAGGATATCAAATAAAAGCGGAGCTGTCACTGAACCTTGTGGAATTCCCATGTCAAGATGTCGTGAAGTAGAATAACTAGTTCCCACTCTTGCCTGAATTGTTCTATTGGCTAAAAAAGACTTAATGTAATAATACATATTGCCAGATAAACCAATAGATTTCAGCTTGCACAATAAGCTCGTATGCCAAACTTGATCGTAAGCTTTTTTTCACATCAAAAAAAGTAGATAAAAGACTTTTTCTGCGGGCAAACTGTTTCTTGATGTGAGTTGTAAGTTTATCCAGGTGCTCAACTGTGGATCTCTCTTTTCTAAAACCTGCCTGGTTTACGGGAATAACGTTATTTTTATCACAGTAATGTACAAGTCTGTATAACACCAATTTTTCCATTAATTTGCTCGTATGGGACGTCAACGCAATAGGTCTGTAACTGTTTTTATTGTTTTTAGGCTTTCCTGCTTTAATTAATACTGGTATAACAATAGACTTTTGCCATAATTGTGGCATGGTTCCATTAACCCAGCATTTCTGAAAAATTTACTGTGGATCTCCCTTTTCTAAAACCTGCCTGATTTACGGGAATAACGTTATTTTTATCACAGTAATGTACAAGTCTGTTTAATACCAATTTTTCCATTAGTTTGCTCGTATGGGACGTCAACGCAATAGGTCTGTAACTGTTTTTATTGTTTTTAAGCTTTCCTGCTTTTAATATTGGTATAACAATAGACTTTTGCCATAATTGTGGTATAGTTCCACTAACCCAGCATTTCTGAAAAATGTTGTGCAATTGTGTGTGTGTGTGTGTGTGTGTGTGTGTGTGTGTGTGTGTGTGTGTGTGTGTATGTGTGTGTGTGTGTATGTGCATGCGCTTGTGTGTTTGTGTGTGTGTGTGTGTGCGCGTGTGTATGTGCATGCGCTTGTGTGTGTGTGTGTGTGTGTGTGTGTGTGTGGGGTGTGTGTGTGTGTGTGTGTGTGTGTGTGTGTGTGTGTATTCTTACTGTGCACAACAGCCGAACACCTTGTTGTAGAGGGTCAAATTTTCGACTTTAATGTCTTTCTCAAGTAAAATCAGAATGTCCACTGACAACAAAGCATAGCTATTTAAAACATAGAATTGTGATGAAAGTTCATATCAATGATAAAAGTGATCAAGTGATTAGTGTTAAATCTACATGTCTCATGTGTGTGTGTGTATGTAAGACGAAGGAATGCGAAAGGTATTTTCTCAAGAATTCCTGAAATATCCATAGTCTATTGTCATTGTTGTGACATTCTACCATTGTTTTCGCTTCAGTTTTTTTTTCTTAAAGGTTAAAGGTCACACCGACCTTGAGAAGCACAAAATGATTTTTCTTTCTTTCTTTATTCATTTTTTTTCTTATTTTTATTTTTTTGTATGAAAAGGGACACTACTAGAATGACTAAGAAAGAGGGAGTGCAGTGGGAAAAAGGCAGGGGGGTAGCTGTGTGGCAAATAACACCGGAGCACCGTCTTATAGCAGCAGCAAAAACAAAAAAAAGCTGACGGACAGTTGAATCTCTGGGTGTCGTTCGTGTCTCCCTGGACCCTTTGCTCCACTGGCCTTTTGTTAGTGGACAGTCGCCTCCCCCTCCTCTTCACACTCTCCACTGTCTAGACGACATCTATCTGACCACAGACGAGGGTGGGGGCTTGGGGGGGTTGGGAGGACAGGGATGAACAGGGTGGGGGAGTGAGAAGAAGGAGGAGGAGAAGGAAGGGGCGGAGGTGCTTGGCCTCGACCTGCTTCCATAGCTTACCAAACGCCACCAGCTGTGAGGCATGCACTTGCCTTTTAGAACGCTCGGACTATAAAGCACTCTCTGTCCAGAGACGTGCAGAGATACGTAACATACTATGCGGCAATACAGTCTATGTCTGTCTCGCTGTGATGGCCATTAGTCGTTCACAGCACTGTCGACTAATCGAGACAATACCCGTTTTGTTTGTTTGTTTGTTTGTTTGTTTGTTTGTTTGTTTGAGTCACGAAAACGAATTGAAGACAGGCAGACTGATCGTTCCGCGTGCATCAAGCTGGACCAGAAATTCGAGTTTTGTTTGTTTGTTTGTTTGTTTGTTTGTTTGTTTGAGTCACGAAAACGAATTGAAGACAGGCAGACTGATCGCTCCGCGTGCATCTAGCTGGACCAGAAATTCGAGTTTTGTTTGTTTGTTTGTTTGTTTGTTTGTTTGTTGGCTGAAACTCCCATGTGCTCTCGAACAAACGGGTGGGCTTTTACGTGCATGTCCTTTTTTGTTTTGTTTTTGTTTTACTCCGCCATTAACATATTCATACTCTGTGTTCAGGGATGTGCATGCAACATATGTTAACGCCCTATCGGTGTACATGTACTCCGCCCTATCAGTATATTTTGTTGAAAACGGCATACACTATTTACGAAATCTAAAGCTTAACATTTCAACATAATGCTTTGGAAGATTATGAGTGTTACACAATGAAAATTAAAAGGTCACGGTTAAGTTAGAAATGCAGGTATCTAAAATTCATTGGTACAATTTGATCTCTCTATCCGACCTACTTTTGGTTTCGTCTGCTTTTACAGCAAACTGTGATTCATTTTTTGGCACCCACAACAAATTATTCAAAACCATTTCATCATTTCGGTAGACAGTCCTATTTCGATCTAATGTGCAATAAAGAAAATATCTTTTTTGATTCATTCTATATCAACAGGTTTGTGATGTTTGTAAGACGGAAGGAATATACATAAAATATAAATGGAATATAATAATTTTTGCATGGCTATGCGCGCTGGCTGACCACCGGTGCTAGTGATGAGATACATGTAACAGACCCGTTTGCCAGTGCTAAGTGCTCCTGAAAAGGAGCTGTTGGTTGTGTTGTGTTGGATGGAAAACACCTGCTTCCATACCGATAGGGCTGAGTATACTGCTGGGGCGTTAACAGACGTGTTTTCGTGTTTCCGTAAGTCACCGAACACTGACATGGCTTACAAGATCTCTAAGGCGGACCAGTCGCCGTGGTGTAGTGGATCATTAAGACAGACAGGGAACAGGCGGCCAGTGTTCATGTTGCAAGCTGGAATTAAAGTCGAGACTGTAATCGTCAGCGAAATCGAGCGTTTGCCGGTCTTTCTGTTCATGTCTCTTTCTGTTCCTGTCTCTGTTCTGTCTGCCGTCACTCAGGCTTGACCCGTTTAGGGTTCGGTTTCTGCCTCTTACACTGTTGGCAGAGAAGAAAGGATCGCTGATTCTGATTGGACAGGACATAGACATGGAAAGACTTGCTATTTATATCTGTGGCCAGGGCTCGAGGAATGGCTGACCAGGCTATTTATATCTGTGGCCAGGGCTCGAGGAATGGCTGGCCAGATATGTAGAACAATGGATCGTTCATTATGTTTAGAGACAAAATAAACTGCTAAAAGTCTTAGATTTGTATAGAGGGCAATAAATCGTTGACTTGCCAAATATAGAGAGGCAACTGACTCACTGAAAGAATATGAACGAGAGTAACTAGTCATGGCGGCGAAGTGATTAGTGCAAAAGACTGATTATAGAGAGGCTTGAGGTTGGAATCTCTCTCAGCTCGTGTCATTGTCAACCGGCTCTTACCCAGAACTGAGCATGTAAACCCTTTGACTCCTGCACCCTATCCACCAACTGCAAAAACTTAACCCTTCGCTCCCTCACCCTATCCACCAGCTTTATATATGAAAATGATGGATAGGTTGACTCAGCTGGTGGATAGGGTGAGGGAGTCAAAGGGTTAAGGGCTCATTGGGAATACTGGACCACACAGTCATATCTCATTTACCTTACGGATTCAAGTACTGTTCAAATATCCTGATCAATACCGCAGGTACCTGTGTTTCTCTTTCCTGGCTGATGCCAAGATATATTATAAAATTAAGCTTAGAGCACAATCCTGTCATGCAGCCTCAATCTGACAGGAACTCCATAGCATCGACACTATCATCTCCATTCTCTTCTAGCTTCTCAGCATTGAAATATCGTCGCAGGGATCTATGACCCTTTAGACCTACTGTCATTGTGACTAACATTCTGTGACCTCATGTCTATCTTATGGTATCTCAACATTCTGTGACCCTTCATGTCCTACTCTTATGTGACCTCAACATTCTGTGACCCTTCATGTCCTACTCTTATGGTGACCTCAACATTCTGTGACCCTTCATGTCCTACTCTTATGGTGACCTCAACATTCTGTGACCCTTCATGTCCTACTCTTATGGTGATCTCAACATTCTGTGACCCTTCATGTCCTACTCTTATGGTGACCTCAACATTCTGTGACCCTTCATGTCCTACTCTTATGGTGACCTCAATATTCTGTGACCCTTCATGCCCTGCTCTCGAGGTGACCTCAAAATTCTGTGACCCTTCATGCCCTACTCTATGGTGACCTCAACATTCTGTGATCCTTCATGCCCTATTCTTATGGTGACCTCAACATTCTGTGACCCTTCATGCCCTACTCTTATGGTGACCTCAACATTCTGTGACCCTTCATGTCCTACTCTTATGGTGACCTCAACATTCTATTACCCTTCATGTCCTACTGTTATGTAACCTCAACATTCTATACCCTTCATGCCTACTCTTATGGTGACCTCAACATTCTGTGACCCTTCATGTCCTACTCTTATGGTGACCTCAACATTCTATGACCCTTCATGCCTACTCTTATGGTGACCTCAACATTCTATGACCCTTCATGTCCTACTCTTATGGTGACCTCAACATTCTGTGACCCTTCATGTCCTACTTTATGGTGACCTCAACATTCTATGACCCTTCATGTCCTACTGTTATGGTGACCTCAACATTCTATTACCCTTCATGTCCTACTCTTATGGTGACCTCTAACACCTTGCTATTGACCCTTCATGTCCTACTGCATTGGTGACCTCAACATTCTGTCTTGCCTTTCATGCCCTACTCTCATTGTGACCTCAACAGTCTGTGACCCTTCATGCCTTACTCTTATGGTGACCTCAACAGTCTGTGACCCTTCATGTCCTACTGTTATGGTGACCTCAACATTCTGTGACCCTTCATGTCCTACTGTTATGGTGACCTCAACATTCTGTGACCCTTCATGTCCTTCTCCCATGGTGACCTCAACATTCTATGACCCTTCTTGTCTTACTTCCATGGTGACCGTAACATTCTATGACCCTTCATGTCCTATTCCCATGGTGACTGCAACATTCTAACCACATGGCTATTGCCCCCGTCTTCGTGTTTCCATAGATATATGGTCAAAAATATGGCATTCTGTTTCTGTTTACTTGACCTGGTAATGTGTATAAAATCAGTAATGTAGTAACTTTCCTTCCGTCCTTTTTTCTTCTTTCATTTTGTTTTGTTTGTCTCATCATCATCACCATGTTCCCTGCTGCCTGGCGTTGGCGATCATGGCCCTCCATATGCATCTATCCTTTGTCGCCGTAAGCACATCTTCCACCCTCTGTCCTCAGCCACCCTGCAAGTCCGTCCAATATTTTCTTCCTGGGTCAACCTGGTGTTCTCTTTCCCTCCAGCTTTCCTGTTGTTTGTTTACTTGCCCGTTACTGTAGAATTTTCTACACTACTTACTTAGTCAAAAGTAGTTCATTTGTCACCGAGGGCCTTTATCGTGCCGTCATCTGCGCGCTTGCATATTGTACAGTCGACCTCACTTTATCTTGTCAGCCGAAGACTTGCGCGCTAGCCTTCACTTAAAATCTTCTGGAGGGGTGGATAGACTAAGAGTTTTTTTGGTGTTTGGGATTTATTGCACTCGGATAATTCCATATGCACTCCACCCAAATCTGCCAGCAGTTATCTGGCAGGCTATCTGTACCTGCTTAAAACCCTCTACGCTGGCAAGGTGTTGAAATGGTTGAGGGGGACCTGTGAAACACCATGTTGACACCAAGGCAATGACTGAAGCAATTACACTGGGCAATGAACAGGCCAGGTGTTAAAGTTGCCGAATGGGTTAACTATAGACATCAGAGTCTACGGTTCTATCGAAAGAACCAACCAGCCCGTGTAAAGACAAAAAAAATGACTGTTTCATTAATCTGCCAACTGACCTTTCTCACCCGTAGGGATGCCGGTGGCTCTTTCAGTATAAATAGTATCCCCACCTTCTGGAAATTCTGTGCTAGAAATTTCCTCTTTTTTGTCACTCTCTTTGTTCCTTTTTTCTTGCTTTGCTTTCTGTCATTTATTCCTATCATTTTCTGCCTTGCTGATCCACTCACCTGTATGTGCTCGATTAAGTCTTACGTACTTTCTCTTAGGATTGATAACTGGGTACATGTATTTAGTGCATTTTTGGTTCTAGGGAAATGAGATATGCGGAAGAAATTTTAGGTAATTTAGACCCGTTCTTATATAATTATGTTTTAGTGTCTTTAGTTATGTTTAAATATGTATTCAGGTATCCTCTTCTTTTTCCGCTCTCTCCTCCTTCTTCGTTTCCTCCTTTCTTTTTCTCTTCCTCTTTCTTCTTCTCCTCCTCTTTCTTCTCTTGCTCCTCTTTCTTTTTCTCCTTCTTCTCTTTTTCTTCTCCTTCTTCTTTTTCTTCTCCTCCTCCTTCTTCTTCTTCTCCTTCTCTTTTTTCCTTCTCTTTTTTCTCCTTCTCCTCTTTCTTCTCCTTCCTCTTCTTCTTTGCCTTCTTTTTCTTCTCTACCTCTGTTTTGCTTTCTCCTTCTTCTTCTTCTTCTTCTTCTTCTTCTCCTCCTCCTTCTTCTTCTTCTCCTTCTCCTTCTTCTTCTTGTTCCTCTTCTTCTCCTTATCTTTCTTTTTCGCCTTCTTTTTTTTATTTTTCTTCTTTTTTGTCTTCTTCTTCTTTTTCTCCTTCTAATTCGCTTTCTTTCTCTTCTTCTTCTCCTTCTTCTTCTTTTTCTCCTTCTTCTTCTTTTCCGCCTTCTTGTTTGCTTTCTTCTTCTGCTTCTTCTTTTCTTATTTTTCTCCTTTTTTTTCTTTTTTCTTTTTCCTCTTCTCGTTCCTTTCCTTTTTCTAAATGGAGTTCCAGTGCCTTTCTCAAGGCGGTTTTTTTTTTTAGAAATGACCAACAAACCCAGTCCACCCCAAGTTCCCAACTTGGGTGAGCTGTTTTCAAAACTACATCCTACCACACATGCACACAAAATTCTCTTTTACACGGGACATAAAAAAAACAAAACCTCATGCATACATCACCCATGCACACGATACAAAAAACATGTGCACGTATCACCCTGTGCACATGACACACTGATATGGCTCTACGCAGTCGGCTGGGTTTTAAACGAAAATAAGAATAACAACCGACCCTTTGACATATCGTTCTCTGTGCGGGGGGTTCTTGCCACATGGCCACCACTCCACTTTGACCCTTCGATTCTCTCAGGTGTTGGAATTGCTGGTTAGGCTGAAGGGAAGTGGATCGCCTCTGCACTGCTTGTGTACGTGAGCAAAGGCCTTTTTTCTAGTAATAAAAAAGTCCCCCAACAGTTGGTGTTCCCATTGTGCCCTGTGAGGAAAGGGAGCTCGCTCCCGTCTCAGGCTCTCAGCGAAGTGGGCGGTACTTGACATTACAGTGCTGTCCACACTCAGTTTTCGGCGACTGGCCCGCTGGCAATGCGGTCTCTGCATCTGGAGTCCGGTAAAGAAGAGCATTCGCTGTCGTCTGCTTTTTGCCGTTCACTCCTGTGCGAGTGCTTGGGATGTGATTGGTTGGGTGCTGCTATACGCGCAAGGAAAAATGTGTGTCTGTGACCAAAACAATTTCTACCATTTATATGAACTGTATCGAACCCATGATTTTTGTGAATTGTATCAAGTGGAATCATTACCAAAAGCAGCAGCGAAATATTGAAAACCTTACTTCCTTTGCAGGTATTTATCTATAGTCTAACATTGTTTTATTTATTTGGTCACTTTTGAATTTGTGATATTTATTTGAACGAGTGGACATTCAAAAAACAAGATTGTATCTCCTATTTCAGAGATGTATTTAATGAACTTAAAAAAATGTGGTACTCTGTCTATGTTTTCTAAAAGTGCAAAACGATTGAACACATTTCTTATTTTCATTCAATGTTTAGCATCATTCGGTCAGACCCATAAAATGGCACAAACATGTTTCCATCTGTCTCTACATCTATCCCTCTGTCTGTATTTACCTGTCTGATCATGTTTACGGAAAATGTGTACATGTAAGTACTATGTATATGTACGAATGCAGACGGAGGAGATAGTAGCATAATGGACAAAGCACGTTCGAGGAAGAAGTTTTGCGCGTGAGAAGTTTTGCGCGTGCGTGTGTGTGT
Source organism: Monoplex corrugatus (assembly GCA_030674185.1). Classification (NCBI taxonomy): domain Eukaryota; kingdom Metazoa; phylum Mollusca; class Gastropoda; order Littorinimorpha; family Ranellidae; genus Monoplex; species Monoplex corrugatus. Next base: position 57,942,966 of record CM060307.1, read on the forward strand.
GCACATGTGTGTGTGTGTATGTGTGTGTGTGTGTGTGTGTGTGTGTGTGTGTGTGTGTGTGTGTGTGTGTGTGTGTGTGTGTGTGTGTGTGTGTGTGTGTGTGTGCGCTACGCTTTTTCTCGTTGCAAAGTTACATGCGCCTGAGAAACTAAAAACTGCATGGAAAAAAATAGTACCTCTGCCAATAAATATTATACACGTAATTGCTTTAAAAAAATAGTACCTCTGCCAATAAATATTATACACGTAATTTCTTCGAGTTAGGCAAATACACAATGATGGTCTCAAAAGCAGTTCTAACAATTTCCCTCTTTATCCGAAAAGTGTGACAGAAAGTGCTGATGTTGTACTTCTCGAGGTCGTTGTGACCTTAGAAGTATCAGATGAAATATAAGTTGATGTGAAACGAGAAAAACGACAACACTACTACTACTACTGCTGCTGCTGCTGCTGCTGCTGCTGACTACTACTACTACTACTACTACTACTACTACTACTACTACTACTACTACTACTACTACTAGTGATGATGATGATGATGATATTTAGAAGGAGCCAAATCTTGATTGAAGAATCAACCAATAACAGTGATGATGATGATGATGATGATGATGATGATGATGATGATGATGATGATAAGGCGCCAAATCTTGATTCAAGAATCAAACCAAGGCGCGCACTCTCATCATTCACCAAAAGCAATCACCAACAACGACCACATCTCCAGGGCACAAAGCACACGCAGACTGAGAGGGGAAAGACAGAAAGGGAATAAGTCGTATGACACCTGACACAAGCCGTCATCCTCCCTCTCTCTCTCCCTCTCTCTCTCTCTTTCATACACACGCACACTAACACACTAACGCACACACACACTCAAGATGCTGAGGTGGGGTACACTCAGGCCTGTTCGACGAATGACCTTTGACCCAAGTTGTCATTTTTGTCTGTCACTTACACAGATATTATTTTCTCTCTCTCTCCTTCTTCTCTCTCTCTCTTTCTCTCTCTCTCTCTCTCTCTCTCTCTCTCTCTCTCTCTCTCTCTCTCTCTCTCTCTCTCTCTCTCTCTCTTTGTAGGACCAAGGCAAGGGATTGACCTGGGAAATGAAGCTATCTCTCCAAAATTAGACTGTTACAACAATGAAAACAGATTTTAAGTGTGAGAAATTTCAGAGCAAGTGCCCTTCACCTGTCTCAAAAAAGTGCTGATTTTAGGCTTTTTTGTTTGTTTTGTTTTGTCCGTTTGATCTTGACCTTGGCGCCATGACTGTGTATTTGTGATTCCTCGATGGTCCATACCTTTGACCCCCGTTTGTGGGCCTTATTTGAATGTAAGCACTTGGAGCACATTTTTTTCTTTTCTCTTTTATTGTTGGGTTGTTTTTTCTTGTTGTTTGTTTTGTTTTTGTGTTGCTTTACATCCCTTCTTCATTGGTCATTTTTTTTCTTTTTTTCTTTGTTTTAGACATACATTGGTGAAATACTACTCATAATCTAACGTCTGTATGTTTATCTGTAGATAAACTGTTTGACAATTTTGGTTAGTCTTTTATACCGTTCATAAATTACTGTCTGTATGTTTATCTATTGATGGACAGTTAATCATTTTCGTTAGCCTTTGTCTGCTTTTTTTTTGTGTGACCTAATGTATACGCATAGGTGTTTGTATTTGCATTTTCTATAGTAATGTTGACATATGCAACACTATTCTAGGAACAGATATTCATTATTATTGCTAAAAGACCACAAATTTCGACACCAAGAATATCTCAGATATCGAGTTCCTCTATGTATGTGTACGTGATTGCAGGCAGGTGTGTATGTGTATTGGTGACTGTGCTCGTGCTCATGGGCATGCTTGTATGCGTATGTATATATATCTTTTGTTAGTCACCTAAATCTTTTTTTATATGTATTATATAGGAATATGCGTATCTATATATCTTTTGTTAGTCACCTAAATCTTTTTTTATATGTATTATATAGGAATATGCGTATCTATATATCTTTTGTTAGTCACCTAAATCTTTTTTTATATGTATTATATAGGAACATGCGTATCTATATATCTTTTGTTAGTGACCTAAATCTTTTTTTAATACATATATAGGAACATTGCAATCAGGGAGATTACCTTTGTGCTCACCTTTTTTTTTTTTTTTTTTTTGTCCCATTTTCTACGCCATCTTAATGGCCATAACAGCTTTAACAACTTCCTGAAAAAAACGTTGTTCACACACTGCCTTCAAAAAAGTGCTGAATTCAGGCATTTTTGTCCGTGTGATCTTGTTTGTCCGTGTGACCTTGACCTTGAAGCTTTACCTCAAAAACTTTCACTTTTGCGATAGTCTAAATGCCACATAAATCCGTAAGGTATGTTCACTATCAAGACTTGGCAAGCGCATCTGCTGGCTAACATTTCGGATTTTCGTATGGTATCGCCACGTGTTGGGACATTGCCAGATAACCGAAAGTGAGATCAACAAGTCTTTGGTACCAAGCGCCAATCATGAAGTCATCTTGATGGCATGACACTTTGCTGTCAGAAGTACCAGGTATATTTAATTATAAAGTTTTGACTGATTAATTGGATGCAATTTTACGTCAGCAGCCAATTATGGCCGACGGGGATGATCATCCCAGGAAGTGAGTGAAATGGGGCTTATCTGTCGTTCATTGACATTACCAAAACAACAGTGTTAAACTTATCTGTCATACATTGACATGACCAAAACAACAGTGTTAAGCTTATCTGTCGTACATTGACATGACCAGAACAACAGTGTTAATCTTACCTGTCGTACAGTGACATGACCAGAACAACAGTGTTAAGCTTATCTGTCGTACATTGACATGACCATAATAACAGTGTTAATCTTACCTGTCGTACAGTGACATGACCAGAACAACAGTGTTAAGCTTATCTGTCGTACATTGACATGACCAGAACAACAGTGTTAATCTTACCTGTCGTACAGTGACATGACCAGAACAACAGTGTTAAGCCTATCTGTCATACATTGACATGACCAGAACAACAGTGTTAATCTTATCTGTTGTACATTGACATGACCAGAACAACAGTGTTAAGCTTATCTGTCATACATTGACATGACCAGAACAACAGTGTTAAGCCTATCTGTCGTACATTGACATGACCAGAACAACAGTGTTAATCTTACCTGTCGTACATTGACATGACCAAAACAACTGTGTTAATCTTACCTGTCGTACATTGACATGACCAGAACAACAGTGTTAATCTTACCTGTCGTACAGTGACATGACCAGAACAACAGTGTTAATCTTACCTGTCGTACAGTGACATGACCAGAACAACAGTGTTAATCTTACCTGTCGTACATTGACATGACCAGAACAACTGTGTTAATCTTACCTGTCGTACAGTGACATGACCAGAACAACAGTGTTAATCTTACCTGTCGTACAGTGACATGACCAGAACAACAGTGTTAATCTTACCTGTCGTACAGTGACATGACCAGAACAACAGTGTTAATCTTACCTGTCGTACAGTGACATGACCAGAACAACAGTGTTAAGCTTACCTGTCGTACAGTGACATGACCAGAACAACAGTGTTAATCTTACCTGTCGTACAGTGACATGACCAGAACAACAGTGTTAATCTTACCTGTAGTACTTTGACATGACCAGAACAACAGTGTTAAGCTTACCTGTCGTACATTGACATGACCAGAACAACAGTATTAGAATGGGCAGTAAGAAGGCCAGTTTAATGTAACGCACACAAGGTTCGAACCCACAACCATTAGCATCTGAATCCAACGCCCAACCAACGGAGGTATCGAGGAATTTTAAGTGACAGTGCCGGTAATCATACAAAGTAATGCTAATGTACAGACGAGTTCGCTGTCAAATATTGTTATTGTCATCTATCAATATCTGTAAGGCCATAGAGTCATGTTACAAAATTTTATTTTAGTCTCATATAGGTTATGAAAACAAACGAGACAGTCTTGAAGGAGGCAGACACAAGAAGATCATTAATAAAGAAGATTAGGAAAAGATAAGCAACATTTATAGGACATATTATGAGGAAAGGGGAATCAGAGCACCTGGTCACAACGGGAAAGCTGGAGGGAAAGAGAGCTCCAGGTAGACCCAGGGGAAAAATATTTGGCGGACTTGCAAAGTGGCTGAGGACAGAGAGGATGGAAGATGTGCTTGCGGCAACAAGGGATAGATGCATATGGAGGGCTATGATCGCCAACGCCATGTGGCAGGGCACTTGATGATGATGATGATATATGTTATGAAAACAAACGAGACAGTCTTGAAGGAGGCAGACACAAGAAGATCATTAACAGAGAAGATAAAGAAAGACAAGCAACATTTATAGGACATGTTATGAGGAAAAGGAATTAGAACACCTGGTCACAACAGGAAAGCTGCAGGGAAAGAGAACACCAGGTAGACCCTGGGAGAAAATATTGGACAGACTTGCAGGGTGGCTGAAGACAGAGAGGGTGGGAGATGTACTTGCAGTGACAGGAATAGATTTGTGTAGAGGGCCATGATCGCCAACGTCATGCGGCAGGGCACATATGATAACGACGACGACGATGATGATGATAGGTTATGAAATTCAGTTAACACGGGCGTTGTGAGTATGGTGGATGATCATTTCATTTAAAGCCGAGACTCAGCAATATATAGTGAGGCACACGTACTGACGACATTAACATAGACAATAAACCTTCTCAGTTCGTGGACAACTTATTTTGAAAATACATTTAAAATCTTAGTATATGTCGATTGTCTAAAGCTCATAAACTGCTGATAAATGTTAAAACATTTCTACTCATTATCATTATTATTATTATTATCATCATCGTCGTCGTCGTCGTCGTCGTCGTCATCATCATCATTATTATTATTATTAATGATGTTTTGTTATTGTTATTGCTGTTGTTGTTGTTGTTGTTTGTTATTGTTATCATTAGTAGTAGAGTAGTATTGTATCATCATCATCATTATTATTATCGTCAGTAGCAGTAGTTGTTGTAGTAGGCCTAACTGTGTTATTACTGGTAGTGGAAGTAGAAGCAGAAGCAGTAGCACCGGCAGTAGTAGTAGTGGCTGTGGGGATAGTAGTTGTAGCAGTAGCAGTTATAATAATAATGATAATAAACAACGAAGACATGATTTTTCTGTCCACCAGAACGCTCGCAACTGGCACCGGTTCCAATCATCATCAGTCATCCTTACATTATAAAATTACCAGAAGGACAGTCTCCATGGAAACGAAGAGCGTTGCAGCTGTGACGGCGGCAGTGGGTGGGTGCTGACAGTGCTGTTGACGGGGTTGGCGGAGAGGGACAGGGAGGATGACCAGGGTTTCACTCTCTTCTTCCAATCCAACAGGGAGGAGGTGCTACACTCTGCCATTCACTTTCACCCTCCTCTTCCCTCTTGGCTGAATGGCACCTTTGTGAGTATTGACCCCTTCCCCCATCGTTCTTATACTTTCTCATTCCCTCCTCCAAAAAGTAATGAGATTCTTTCATTAATGAGTTTATTTGATACTGACACAGAGGGATGTGTGTAAGTCGGTATGTTCTTGCAAAAAAAAAGTGTGTCAGCACAAGTGAGTTCTCAGCTATTTAGGCAGACCTGTAAAACGCTATATGTACCTTGTAAATTAAATGGTTTCAATGCTAGTAAGCGCAGAGTACAACCCTGTCATGCAGTCTCAATCCTAGATGGAATTCCATAGCATCGTGATGATCATCCTCATCGACATCATCCTCATCGCACTGCAAAAACTGTGCTAGCTTCTGTGGCCATTAAGGTCGCGTACAAAATAGGACGGGGGAAAAGAGAGAGAGAGAGAGAGAGAGAGAGAGAGAGAGAGAGAGAGAGAGAGAGAGAGAGAGAGAGAGAGAGAGAAACGTTAACACAAGGCAACCTCCTGACTGCGATGATCCTAAGAAAATGGTTTCAATGAATTTTAAGCATTGAGCTTTCCATGAGAGTAAACCATACAATTCAGATTTGATTCAAATGGGTTCATAAGTTATAAGTTTTTAATGGTTTTTAAATTCTTCAACACGAAGGTCCAAATATTATACCTTTTTGTTTGTAATCTTATGTTTTTCATCTTATGCAACTGGAACCATAGATTACACTAGGTACAAAATCAATTTTCATTGCACTTCCAAAGAAGACAGGGGCTATAGAATGCGAACTCCTTTGCAGAATCACTTTGATGAGTCATGTAACAAAAATCCTTTTAAGAATAATCATGATGAGGACAAGGAACAGAATCAAAAGAGAACTAGCAACTGAACAGTGTGGATTTGTGGAAGAGGAAAGGAACTATTAATGCCATATACATTCTAAGAACTATCATAGAGAGGTCAATCGAGGATAAGGATGATAAGGATTTGTATTTATGCTTTGTTGATTATACCAAGGCTTTCGATCGGGTAAAACATGAAGAATTGATCTACCAACCAGAAAGACTCAATCTTGATGGAAAAGATCTACGAATAACCAGAAATATGTATTGGGAACAAACAGCTGCAATGAGAATAGAAAACGATATAAGCTCTTTCCAAACATCAGAAGAGGAGTCAGACAAGGCTGTGTTTTGTCACCAGATCTGTTTTCATTTTACAGTGAAAATATCATGAGAAAACCAGAGGAAGACCCTGGATTCAAGGTTGGAAGAAAAATGATAAACAACTTTCGATACGCAGATGACACCGTGCTAATTGCAGAAAATGAAAGGGACGTACAAATCCTTGTGAATATAATAGAAATAGAAAACAAAGGTAAGGGATTGGAACTAAACAGCAGGAAGACTGAAGTCATGGTGATCAGTAAAAAACATGAAATCCCACCATGCAAAATAACAGCAAACGGCACAATCTTGAGACAGGTTGATAAGTTTAAATACCCAGGAACGATCATTTCATTAGACGGCAGATGCACATCAGAAATAGCCTGCAGAATTGGCCAAGCCAAAACAGCATTCAAGAAGATGAAAAGAATTCTTACCAACAAATGCCTATCAATTAACATCAGGAAGAGAGTTCTTGAATGTTATATAGAACCAATACTGTTATGCTGTTGTGAGGCGTGGACAGTCAATAAGCAAAGCCAGAACAAGCAGCCGAGATGTGGTTTCTAAGAAGAATGTTGAGAGTTCCATGGATAGCAAAGAAAACAAACGAGACAATCTTGATGGAGACAGACACAAGAAGATCATTCATAAGAAAGATTAGGAAAAGACAGGCAACATTTATAGGCCATTTTATGAGGAAAGGGGAATTGGAGCACCTGGTCACAACGGGAAAGCTGGAGGGAAAGAGAGCATCAGGTAGGCCCAGGGAGAAGATATTCGACGGACTTGCAGAGTGGCTGAAGACAAAGAGGGTGGAATAGGTGCTTGAGGCGACAAGAGATAGAAACAGATGGAAGGCCATGATCGCCAACGCCATGTGGCAAGGCACCTGATGATGATGATGACCCGTACAGTCGATAGGACAAGGCTGTGTGTGGCCGTTCTTCTCTTCACAACTAGTAATCGCATTGAAACTTACGGGGACCCAGAATACGCTTGACCGATTTCAGTGACTGGCCGAATTTAAATTTCATGCGACAGGTAGCAAAATAGGAAATTCTCTAGTAGTTGTTGTTGTTGTTGTTGTTGTTGTTGTTGTTGTTGTTGGTGGTGGTGGTGGTGGTGGTGGTGGTGGTGGGTAGTGGTGGTCGTTGTCGTGGTGGTGGTGGTGGTGGTGGTGTGTGTGTGTGTGTGTGTCCCTTCGTTTCGTTATCTATTTGTGTCTGTCTATTGTTTATACTCTAAGTAAACCTGGTTATTGCTTTTACATGTGGTACCATGCCAAGACCAGATACAGTACTTTTAGACAATTACTGTTTCCTCCACCAAAACATGGGTTTCTTCTATATAATGGTATAATTAAAGAGGCTCAGACAGCCGATTGTTAGCCATCTATTGTTTACTTTATAGCAAAGCATTATCGTGTGTAAGCGTGCTTGAGCTTGGCGCGAAGTCAAAGTTTACTCAACAATTCATTTACAGACCAAGCGGTAGTAGGACACGGTGATTACGTTCCGACGTCCATTCTGACTAACCCTCACAAAATGAACCATTTGGCGAGTCGAGTACGCTTTGGGCTCAGAGAGAAGTTTGTGACCGCCACAAGCTCAGTATCATTCATTCTGGTGGTGTTACGCTCAGATTTCCCGACCAGTAAGGTTATCACCGGCAGGTTTGTGTGGGACACATATGACAATGTCCGAGCATGATAAATCCCTGTCAAAGGAACTCAAATTCCTGCCCAACACTGCAGGTATCTGCTCGTCTCGCGGCCAGCTGACACCAGGATGCACAGGCAACGTCAGATACATCTTTGTCATGCATTCTCAACGCAAAATAAAACTCCATAGCATCCTGACTATCAGCCTCATTATCGTGAATTATCCTAGCAGTACAAAAATGGTTACAAATGATGTTGCCCTTTATGCCCTGTTCTCACTCATGATGATCTTGGTTTTAGTTTTTCCTGTGGTCACCCTGCCTGACAGTAACTTCACGTTTAGGTCGTTTGCTGTTAGTAGATTGAGAGGGGGGAGGTTGTCACTGAAGTACGGGGGGTGGGGGTGGAGGAAGGGATGCTTATTCAACGACTGAATCATTGTTGCCAAATAAAAGTATTAACAATTAACTCTTGGTTTCTTTTAAGCGGAGAAATTAAATCAAAACAGCCGTTTCTTAACTCAATGTGTGGCCATCCTACCACTAGAGAAAAAACAAACAAAAAAATAAAGTAGGGTGGTCAAGCCATTCTCACAATTTCCCTTTTGTATATAAAGGACTTTACATAAGATCCGTGTTTTGTAGTTCTCGAAGTAATTGTGATCGTGAAAAAGTATCAAGTAAAACGAAACTTAATATGAATCGTACACAGTGGTAGACTGTCACTTAAATGAAAACAGAATGTAAATATTCTACAGTTTCTGAGAAAATACTATTCACACACACACACACGCACTAGCTCTCTCCAATCCAAATGAAACAATCTTCTCCACCTATCCACCATGACCCCTAACCGTTTCTTTGTGATGGAAAGGTAGGCTGGGGAAAAACAGTAGCACGTTTAAGAGAAGAACACACGCAGACGTGATTGCACGTTTCACAACTGTTGACGCAATATCCATCATGGTGACAACTTACTATGGCTGTTTCAGTTTGCATGTTCCCTTCTCTACTTTAGCGGAAGCGTCGACTAGTTTCTAAAGAACCTGACGATTATACGTAAGTTTCATTGGCATGAAACATACGACGACATGGCATGCAAACTAGCCCCAAATTTCCGAAGCCTTTATATATATATATATATATATATATATATATATATATATATATATATATATATATATATATATGTGTGTGTGTGTGTGTGTGTGTGTGTGTGTGTGTGTGTGTGTGTGTGTGTGTGTGTGTGTGTGTGTTTGTATATATATGTATATTACAAATGAACATTCTCAGAGTAGATTCTTGTTTATAAGGGAACTTTTTTCAGGGTGTAAAGAATTTCCCAAATATCACTATTTGGAGATAAGGTATAATTATTTGAAGACACAGGATTGATAACATTGAATGGCGGAATTTCTGAAGACGAAACGAACGAAGGAACTGTGTCTGATTTTAATTGTTTGTTTGTTTGCTTATGCAACTACCTACACTATTTTCGAAGATATTTCAGTTCCATCGTGAATGGCTTAGGAGAAATATAAGACACCAAACCGTAAGTAATCAACAAAGCTTCATTTCTCTAAACTAGGTCCCAGCGTGTGGTGAAGGCTGTATGGCTGACCTTCTGGCCAAGGGCATTGACCTTCAGTAGCCACAGGCTAGGGGACAGTAAGGCCTTTGTTGGCCACTCTTAAGTGTTCGTTCGAGCGGAAGGCATTTGTGATCCACAGGCAAACATCTTGCACCACCTCTCTCTCTCTAAATGTAAAAAAAAGTATTTATTTGTTTATTCCACTGCTCGAGTAAAATTCCGCGCCCCCCCTTCAACCTCTTCTCCATCCTCTCTTTCTTTCTCTCTCTCTTTCTCTCTTTCTCTCTCTCTCTCTCTCTCTCTCTCTCTCTCTCTCTCTCTCATCATCATCATCATCATCTGAATACTATCAACGTGACTACGAAGTGTTTCAAAATTGTATACCCGCTTTTTTGTCGCAATTTCTCCCCTATTGTGTGTGCGTCGTGTGTATCGATGGCATGACGAAAGCTGGACGCCGGTATAAAAGATAGAAAACTACATGAACCTAGTCCTACATTTGCCTACCTTGGTATAAAAGGCAGAAAACTACATGAACCTAGTCCCACATTAGCGTACCCTCGGTATAAAAGGCAGAAAATTACATGAACCTAGTCCTACATTTGCCTACCCTAGGTATAAAAGGCAGAAAAACTACATGAACCTAGTCCTACATTTGCCTACCCTAGGTATAAAAGGCAGAAAAACTACATGAACCTAGTCCTACATTTGCCTACCCTAGGTATAAAAGGCAGAAAACTGCATTTGCCTACCGTCCTTTGTCACCCCACTCCTCTCTCTTCCTTGAATGAAAAAAAAGAAAGTGTAAATTCTCATGTCACCTTTATTGAAATCGTCATCAGAATGCCGTAAAAAAGCCACTTATTTCTCTGTATGACTTGCATTCTGATGTATGTTAAACAAGCAGCACAGATGTCTTATACTACGTCATTCATAATGTCTATTAAAGGACACTGGGTTATGTCGTCAGACCGAGTTTTATTCGCTGAATCGGATGGCAAGCCATTTGATATCAACGTCATCCAAGTATATGGATCAATATCCGCACGCACTCTGGAAGAAATTGACAACTTCTATAAAGTATAAGAGACAGCCAAGGCACAATGCAAATTATGATATATTACAGTAATACGAGTAATGGGAGATTTTAATGCTAAAGAGGAACAAGAGAGAGTGGATGACATGGTTGGACCTCATGGCCTTGGCACACAAAATGAAAGGTGAGAGAAACTTGTGGAAGGGACACAAATAAATGAATTCATAATAGGAAACACCTGGTTTGAGCAGCCGAACAAGAAAATGAACATGGATGAATCCAGGAGACAGTGCACAAATCAAATTGTTTACATCTTCATAGACAAAAAATTTAGAAATTATTTACTGATACCAAAAACATTACCGGGCGCAGACTGTAACGGTGACCATAATCCTGTAATGGGAAGATTTGGGCTGAAACTAAAAAAAAGGAAAACAGACCAAAAGTAATATAAAACTAAATATTGGACTACTAAAAACAGATGAATCGACTCGTGAAAAATTAAACATACATATTCAAAACAAATGCTGTGCTCTGGAGGACGTTGATGATAGTGAGGAACAATGGACGAAGTTGAGAAACTCGATAAATGAAGCTTGTGAAGAAATCCCCAGAATTGAAACAAAAGCAAAGAAGAACCGGATGACAAAAGAAATTTTAGGCTTGACGAAAGAATGGAGAAAGGCGAAAGAAAAAGAGAAAGAATACAAAAAGACACACAAGGAAATCAGGAATAGATGCAACGAAGCTAACGAAGCGTGGCTGGAAACAAAGTGCAAAGAAATAGAAGACCGACACAAAACTGATCCTCAGCTTATGTACAGAAACACTGAAGAAATCGTCTATAGGAAAAAGACGTGCACATTAACTGGTTGCATAAAATCTAAAGATGGCACGATTATTATGGAAAAGACAAAATATAATAATAATAATAATAATAATAATATATTTTATTTATATAGCGCAAAATCTTGATAAAATCAAATCTATCTATTAGATAGATAGGAAGAATATATAAAGACCTTTTTGACGATGACAGAAACAAAGAACATATTGTAAGAAAGAACGTTGAAAGACCACCCATAATGAAAGATGAAGTGAGAGCAGCATTGAAAAAGATGGAACCGGGAAAAACCCCAGGACCAGACAATATTACAACAGAAATGATTGAGGCCCTAGATGAATTTGGTATTGAAGAAATAACAGCCCTCGTAAATGAAATTTATGACGCCGGAAAATTCCTAAATATGTGTCAAAATCAATTTTCATTGCACTTCCAAAGAAAGCAGGGGCCATAGAATACGAACTCCATCCTACAATCAGCTTGATGAGTTATGTAACAAAAATTCTGTTAAGAATAATCATGATGAGTACTGACTGAAGTGTGTGTATGTTGTTGTTTCAGCACTGTGTGGAAATGCGCTTTACAGTTATTCAGGACCTTGCCAGCACCGCATAGGGTTTTGCGCAGGATCAAGGAGTTTGCCAGATAATTGCTGGCAGAGTTGGCTGGAGCGCATGTGGAATTATCCGAATGCAATAAAACCCTTGTAAACAAACTCCAAACCTCTGTGTAACTGTGTAAATATTCGTTCATACATTCATTATTTTCCTTTTGACATGTGTTTCACTTTTTGATTCTTTTCTTTTTTTTCTTTTTTTTTTTTTTTTTTGGGGGGGGGGTGTTGTTTTTGCCTAGAATATTCTTGTGTAGAATCTGTTCAGTTCTTAGATGACCTAGGAACCAGCTGAACTTACAACATGCACTGAAAAAGTACACTCGTGCTCTCTCTCTCTCTCTCCCTCTCTCCCTCCTTCCCTCCCCCCTCTCTGTCTCTCGCTCTCTCTCTGTCTCTCTCTCTCTCTCTGTCTGTCTGTCTGTCTCTCTCTCTCTCTCTCTCTCTCTCTCTCTCTCTCTCTCTCTCTCTCTCTCTGTGCGCGTGTGTGAGTGTGTGTGTTCGCGCAAAGAGATAGACAGTCAGACAGACAGAGAGCCCGCGTGTAGCACGTCAAGAAGTAACTGCTAAAACAGTTAGGCTATGTTGTCATCCGAACATAAATGGACTTAGGACTCCCATTTTCACCGGTATCGACGACATGCCGTCCCTAATCATCGCCACAAATGGTTGTAGATTTCTATTTCAGGAATCGGACAAAGGCTAACTGGGCTGTTATATGAAATTTGGCGTGCTGGGAAGATTTGTGCCACTTCGTCTCTCCGCAACCCCCTCCCTCCACCTCCGCACACACTCTCCCCTACTCCCCATCTCTGCTCCCGGTATATCAAGACTAATGAGACGAGGAGGACTGACAGAGAATTCCCCTTACTTTGTAGATCACAGCATTTGGTCAATACTTGGCTGTGTGCTCTGGTCGTGGGGATTGGCTTGCACGCGATCCTCATTATTACTTGCAGCTTACGAAATGATTGAAAGTAGGAAGGGAATCGCTTTCCTATTGATCCAATCTCTGTCTCTGTCTGTCTGTCTTTGTTTGTTTCTGTCTGTCTGTTTCTGTCTCTGTCTCTGTCTCTCTGTCTGTCTCTCTGTCTCTGTGTATCTGCTTCTGTCTGTCTGTCTCTGTCTGTCTGTCTGTCTGTCTCTCTGTGTACCTGTCTCTATCTCTCTTTCTCTGTCTCTTTCTATGTGTCTCTGTGTCTCTATCTGTTTGTCTCTTTCTCTGTTTGTTTCTGCCTGTCTGTCTGTCTCTGTCTGTCTGTCTCTCTCTCTGTCTCTGTGTATCTGTCTCTGCCTCTCTTTCTCTGTCTCTGTCTCTCTGTCTCTGTCTCTTTCTATATGTCTCTGTGTCTTTGTCTCTATGTCTCTTTGTCTGTCTGTCTGTCTGTTTGTCTGTCTGTCTGTTCTCTCTCTCTCTCTCTCTCTCTCTCTCTGTCTGTCTGTCTGTCTCCATCTGTCTGTCTCTGTCTTTGTCTCTGTCTGTCTGTCTGTCTGTCTGTCTCTCTCTCTCTCTCTCTCTTTCTCTCTTCCATCTCTCTCTCACGCGCGTGCGAATTCGCACATATACATGTACACTATTCCCTCCTCCATAAATACACTGTGACCTACCCGGTACGCGCCAATACTTTCCTGCTGTGTCCATTGCAGTACAACACCGAAGTGTCCTCAGAAAACAAGATCATCTACAGTAATTTAAGGCTTTACTTTTGTAATCACTAAGAACCCCGTTTTTCTCCCAATCCACATGTTTACAATAGTGTCTGTGTATATTTCTCTTTTGTCTTTTTTGTTAACTTGCTTGTCTTTTTTGTTAGTTTGTTTGTCTGTTTTGTTAGCTTGTTTGTCTGTCTGTTTGTATCACCATTGCAAGGCAGATAACCTTGACAAAGAGGGGTAACTCTGCGTGCGACTGGCATCCCGATGCATCGTTTAGTGTTATATGTATTGTATTTGTAGAGTTTCACAAAGTTTTGTTTGATAGCATGAAATCCAAAACAAGTGTGACTGCCCGCGTTCAAGCAGACAGGAACCAGAAAAACACGAAAATAGAATCAGAACGCGTATTTCATACAACCAGACAAGACAGGCGCAAATTTTCTGCCAACTGGCCTTTGTTAAACGTGAATGTAGGATCACAAACAAACAAACACCAATTACAAAAATTAGTTCTCTTTGAGAGAAAGAGAGAGAGAAAGACAGTGACAGAGAAAGAGGCTGACAGAGAGAGAGGGGGGGGGGGAGACAGAGACAGAGACAGAGAGGAAGAAGAAGAAGAAAAACAATAACAACAACAAGAACTAGAAGAAAAAGAAGAGGAAGAAGGAGAAGAAGAAGAAGTAGAAGAAGAACAAGAGTGGGGCAGACAGACAGACAAATAGACAGATGGATAGACAGAAAATTAGAGAGAGAGAGAGGGTGAGAGACAGAGACAGACAGACACAGGCGGAGAAAGACAGATACAGACACAGAGAATAGACAAGCAGACAGACAGACGTACAGAGAGACAGACAAACAAACAAAACAGAGAGGCAGAGACAGACTTTTGGGGGTTTCTCACGGAAGTGACAGTAGATGTATTACTACCATTAGTCCGGTTGGCTGCATGTCATGACATATTAACAATGATCAGCTCCCGGTCAGACGTCAGCACGCATGTGTGAAGTGCACCTAATCACGCGAATAGTTCGTTCTCACACCACCAATGCCATCATGCTGATGCACAGACAGCCAGACAGAAAGAAAGAGAGAGAGAGAGAGAGAGAGAGAGAGAGAAGAGAGTCAGAACTCAGGCTTCAGACTTCAGACTTCAGACTTCAGACGTCAGATATTTTATTCAGAAGGGGGTGCTTAAATGCATTACAAAAGAAATAAGAGAGAGGGAGGGAGAGAGAAAGAGAGGAGAGAGGTGGGCAGGAGGAGCAGAGAAAGACAGAAAGAAAAGAGAAGGATAAATGCAGGCAGAGAATGAGGAGTTTGGGTGAGGGGGGGGGGGAGACAAACAGACAGAGATAAGAATCAGAAGAATGGACTGGAACGTAAATACAGAACTAGAGAAGACATTTTCGTTCAACTGTTTTTCACTTTGCATTACTGCGTCAACATTGGGTGTTTTTGGCATTGCACAATATGCTCTGCCGTTCAATTGCAATAGAATGTATAGGCTTACTACAGCCAGCTGCATTCATCGCATTTGGATAGTAGTCATACAATATAGCTGTAATTAATAAGCTTTGTGTAACTTACATAAAGTTATTGCTTACTTTATCGGCTTTTGTTCTGTATTTGTTTCGGGTGATAGTCTGCAAGGAACTTAACAGTGATCACAATTAATCATTGGCGTTAGGCCTTTTGATAATCAGATTTTGTTTTCTGTTCTATCATGTCGAATTGTTGCAACATACGTACGTATACATAGAGATGGAAACTATCCACTTTATTCTGTTATCACCCAACCAACTATACATTTCAAGGTTATAAAAAGCCACAAAAACAAACTTGAAGTTTTTCTTTGTAGTAAAAAAATCACACAAAAGAAGCTCTCTCTCTCTCTCCCACTCTCTCTCTTCTTCTCTCTCTCTCTCTCTCTCTCTCTCTCTCTCTCTCTCTCTCTCTCTCTCTCTTCCACCTCTCTCTCTCTGTCTGTCTGTCTCTCTCTCTCGTTTTCTTCCTTGATCAAAATCAATACATGACTCAACAAAATCAACGTAAAAGAAATTACAATGACCCTCAAAGACATGAAATACACCAGTAAACCACGGAGACAAAAAAACATGAGCTGTGCTGGAGGCAGAAGCTACTCTGCAAAAAAAATTAAAAACACGATTGTCAAGACTTTTATTCAAACATTTTTACATAAATTTCGTATTTTCTACTTCTCATGGTCACTGTGACCTTCCAGAAGCTTTATTTTAGACGTTTTCTAAATGAGTGATAATGACTTTAAGCAAACCAGTATATTGATTAAGCTGTACAGAAAAGAATGCTGCCTTCCTGCAGGCTCAAACAGATAATGATTATTTATGCATGTATCTAGTTGGTAGACAGATTGTTTGTGGTCGTTGTTTTTGACAGCTCTATCACCTTCTGTGTGTTTTATAATGAGCAAAGCTGGCTACATTGTAATATTCTTGTGATATCGTTCACCTCTTCGTTTCATTCATTTTCGACAGCACGTTGTGTCATCCCCACCACGAAGAGCTTAAAGCAAACCATTATCGTCGAGATCATCATCAACATTAATTCGGTCTTAGATAATTATTACTTGGATGATAAACAAATACGAACGTGGGCCACTCTGCGTATCAGACGGAGATAAGCTTCAAAGGTTAAATTTAATACGCCTAGTTTGATACCATCCTTTTATTTCCTTTGTTTCGTGTGTTGCAGATACGAAATGGACTGGGTCTATTTGAGAACGGCGATCGTACCTTTCTCCACGTCTTCGATGGCTTTGCCAAGCTGTCTAGCTGGACTTTCTATGGTAACGGGTCTGCGACCTTCAGCACGAGATTCCTGGAGAGCAATTTTTACAACGATTCTATGACGTCTGGGACCATCGCTCCCTACCTGCTGTTTGAAAGCGTCGTACCTCCCTTCAATCTTTTTGAACGGTTTCAAGCTCTGATGCGAGGTCTGGATAACATGAACGTGAATGTGTACAGCTTCCCTAGCCACGGAGGAGGACACGACTACGTCGCTCTCAGCGATTACTGGAAGACATATCAGTTCTCTCCCTTCGACTTGAGCACTGAGCGGAGCGTGACAGCAGCGGTTGAAGGGATGAACCATGAGAACGATCTGACCCGTATGTTTTTCCTGGACCTGATGTCTTCCGCTCATCCTCTGCCTGAACCAGGCACAAGGCATCATCTGACCTTTTTGTCAAGCGTGGCTCTATTCCCCTTCATGGAGAAATATGTACAGCTAGTGAGGGTCAAGTCTTTGATGGAGCGTGAGGTGGTGGCTTCCTGGTCAGTGGACCAAATCCCTTATATGCACTCCTTTTCAGTTACAGAGACTCACGCACTTATTCTGGCCCACCCGTTTTATGTTAGCATAATGTGCATGGTGCATGAAGCTAAGCCGTTTAAATGTCTTGAATGGTTTGGCGATTCCTTGTCTACTTTAAGCGTGGTAGATCTGAAAACAGGTCACATCACTGAACTGTCCATGGAAAACGTGTTCACGATGCATCACGTCAATGCCTATAACATTGATGAGGGTCAGATCATCATGGACGTCTCTGCCTACCCAGATCCCAGCTTTGTTGGCAGCCTGCACTTGTCCACAATGCGAGACCCTGTAGCTCGCAATAATTTCCCTGTCCACGCTCATTTGAAGCGTTATCTTGTGGACCTAAACCTGAAGACAGTGAACCAGGTTAACCTGACTCCACCTCAGCCTACCTTTATCTCTTATCTTGACATGCCCACTCTGAACGAAAACTACCGTTCTCGTCACTACTGCTATGTGTATGGCTTGGTGCTGAAGACAGACAACCTGACACTGAGCAAAATTGCCATCGTCAAACGAGATATGTGTGGAAACAACGGAGACAAGTTCTGGATCATACCTCATCACTATCCCGTAGAGCCAGTGTTTGTGCCTCACCCCCAGGGTGTGGCCGAGGACGACGGTGTGGTTCTGGTGCCCATGGTTGATGGACCGTTAGGGAAGAGCTACATGGCGGTTCTGGACGCTAAGAATTTAACAGTGATAAGCAGTGCTTTCCTGCCCACACTCGTGCCTTACTCCTTGCATGGCCGGTTCTTCCAGGATGTCTTATGATATTAGCAGTTCATCTTGAGTTATGGTTACAGTCCATTCATGTTGTATGGTTCCAGGTATTTGAGTTGATCGTCACTCAAGACGGAAACCTCTGACTGAAATACTCACATGAAACCTGGACCAACATATCTTGTGCTTTGAACATGTTGACTGTGATACTGAATAATTGTCGTACAGGGTGAATGCTGTTAGATCAACATCAGTTCATTCTTAAAGACTGCATGATCTGTACAAAGAAGAAAATGTGGTGACTGACCAGTGAGACTGAAGGACTTCGCTCAGGAATGACCTTTACTCCAGAGAATTTACTACTTCTGATCGTCATATCTGTGGTTCAAACTAAGAAAGAAAAGTACAATGTGCAGATTACACACTTGTGCCCGTTTCCTAATGGTGTGGAAAATCCCTGCCTAGTGTGAAACAAACAATTTATCTCAAAATTCTCTTGGGATTTCTGAGGCATAATACACTTGTCTATTTCATCATGTGAAAATGAAATCACGCGCCTGCAACAACAGTTTTTCATTCAGCCAATTTTGACTTTTAAGACATGTTTACTGATATAAGATATTATATTAAAGATGAAATAATATTTTGACCATAAAGGAGTTGATGTCACTGCTTACTTTGAAAAAAAAAAGTACACTTCGTGATGATTGATGAAGATCACTGTTTGAGAAAATGATCACAATTTACAACAACAATAACAAAAATGAAATCAAATAAAATACAAGGCGTTTGTTTTGTACTCATTTAAAATCTTAAGTGGACTTTTGCTTTGTAGTTGTTGAAATTGATAAATGTGTGTCTGATTAGGACTGTCGAGCAAAAATGTAAGACACGCGTTCGCACTGTTTTGTGAGTTTTAGTGGAATTGATTCATTAGAAATCTCAAAGTTCTGTGACTTCCTATCAAGGCTGCCTTATTATTTGATAGGAAACTAAACAAACTAACAAAGGAGCAAGAATTGTTTCCGAAATGAGAAAATGTTGTCTGTGTGTTGCCCTTGTCTGAACTGATTTAGTCTTAATGAAGAAAATGTCATTAATAATGATAATAGTAGCAATAATAACGATAATAGCAGTAACAATGATAGTAGTAACGATACATAATCAGGGAAGTGCTTTTATAACAGTAGTAATAATAATAGTAATAATGCTACATAATCAGGGAAGTGCTTTTGTAATAGTAGTAATAATAATAGTAATGATGCGACATAATCAAGGGAAGAGCTTACTGGACAGGCTGGCTCAGTCGGTAGAGCCGTGGATGAAACATCTGATATATTGAGTTTAATCCCAGCCCAAAACACAAATCGTGCCTGTTTGCTGCTAATCTCTATGTGCCAATAATTCTGGTGTTGTCGTTTTAGTTTTCAGTATAGAATCTAACACCGTCATTCATGTATTTCAAGATTTCTTAGTAAAAATTCGGTTCTGTTTGTATGTGATTCCAAAGCGATACGCACCTCTACCAAGCGACAGGGAAAGATTTCATATTAAAATTAATATGCACATATAATATGATATATGAATTGGTAGATAATCATTGTTTTAAAATGTTGTGTTTCAGTCTCATAAATCCGTGCTGATGACATTGACTGCTATCAAATCAACGTACTTGGCTTAGAGAGACCTGTATTGATGATTTAAGGCACTGACTGAGCCATTCTGATCTTCGGCACAAACAGTTTTTAATACGTTGGGACCTGGAAATGTGGCCTCGTCCAGTGAATTTTATACATTGGTAGCCCTGACACCCTATCAGGAATGTTTTTCTTCTTCTTCTTCTTCTCCTCCTCGTCCTCCTGCTCCTCCTGCTCTTCCTCCTCCTCTCCTTCTTCTTCTTCTCCTTCTCTCTCTCTCTCTCTCTCTCTCTCTCTCTCTCTCTCTCTCACACACACACACACACATACACACACATTCCTTTGTGGAGAAGTAATTTTTAAACAGTTTAGAAAAAGTGAGCTTATATAATTGCTTGACTATCTTGCTATTTCATCCTTTCTTTAGGTTTTTTGTTTTTTTTCCCTCCAGATTTTAAGAGAATGTTATGACCACGGCCTGTCCATCCGTCTGTCTGTGAACAAAATACGTCTGGAAAGATGTTTTCAGAAGCTTAGGGATGGTTTTTAATTATATTTAATTCATGGGTTCTTTTCAATTTCATTAAATATTTCGTAAATGCATATATGTAGGAAACGTCTATTTGCGCGTAGTCTTGGATGTTTGAAGATGGGTTTTAACTGACTCTAAAATAAACGTTCAATACATCTATTCCACGACGATTTATTCCGGTCAACTGTCAAATGATTTTTTTAGACCGAGTTATGTTTTTTTAGATTTCACTTCAAATTGCTGGAAATGACACTTTCCTAAAACAGCAACAAAATCAGCTTTAGCTGTTTCTGTTCATCTTTTAAGTGTAAATTTTGATCCCTTTCGCAATCTTCGCCGATCGGCTGGCTAGATTCTACCCTCCCTTCCGCCTTACTGTAATCGGAGTCTGAAACGCTGTTCACATAAAAGATGCAACGTTAAAGAAACATTTTACAGGTCTATACAATTTATGTAATGATGGATAAAAATGTCTCCATTATGGTCTTTTTTTCATCTGGATCTGTGCGTTGACATGTTGTAAATGTATAACTGATTGTGTTTTCAGTGTTGCCAGCTGAGGATCATGTTTTGATCTGTATGGTTGAATATATACGTGATATATACTCATCTTCCACGGTTTGTTGTTTCAATTGCATGGAACGTTTATTATTCATTAGTCATTATTACTTTATAACACCTACACGTATGGAATCACTGTATGCACCATTGTTTACACTTACTTGTGTCGTAGCGCTGTCGCCGTGACCCGGCCTCATCAGCGACTGACTGTGTTACTGCTGAGAGGGGAGCGATGGTGCATACAGTGATTCCATACGTGTAGGTGTTATAAAGTAATAATGACTAATGGATTCAGTAAAACCTACGTGGCGGACTGCAATAATTTGTCAAAATGGTCGTTTTATTATTATTATTATTATTTATTAAAAATTTTTTTATCTGTGTTGTTGGTTTATTTTCATTTTCTTTTCTAAAATGTCATTCATGATCTACCATAGCTTGTCCAGCTACATTATGCTGCTATGATGTTAAGCGTTATATCTCTAATTTGGCCATTTCATTCAGTGATTACCATATACTGTTCTCATTTACACCACCTGATTATGTTCCAGTACCAGTGACTGTCCTTGTGGGACGAAAATAATGTTTCAGAATCTTCCTTACCCCTGGCGTGGACAGGATACACATGTGGCCCCGCCCAAACCTTAGCTGGTTAGGATGACAACTCTGAGGTTACAAACAGAGCCTGCAGAGATGTTTTCATGATGTGCTGGCTCAGTTTTTGACGTCTGCCTGAGAAGCGAGAGGTCCCGGCTTTGGACCACTCCCTCTCCTTTTCCACCAGATTTTGGGTGATGGTCTGGATGAGACGATGGAACGAGGTTTCACGTACTGTATGCACTTCGTGGGTATAAAATGTTTTGCCACAGCAAAATAATTCTTTCTTGCAAAACTTTGCCCAAAATAAAAAGAAAAGAAAAATCAAAAAATAAACAAATATGCACGTATGCTGGCAGAGAGAGAGAGAGATATATATATATATATAGAGAGAGAGAGAGAGAGAGAGAGAGAGAGAGAAGAGAGAGAGAGAGAAGAAGAAGAAGAAGAAGAAGAAGAAGAAGTGGCGCCATTTTATGGTGGCATTTTTTTACCAGCGCGCCCATTTCATTCAAGAAAATTCCTTTGTAACAAAACAAAAAAGAAACGAAAAGAAAGAAAGGAAGGAAGAAAGAAAGAAATCCAGCCTTTCCTTTATAAGGCTACACTGTCATTGGTTGGTTCATTTTGACTTTTTTGGCTGCTTATCTGTCAGTTCATGCAACATTTTACTTTGTGACTTTACGCCTCTGTGTGATTTATTTGTTTGTTGACCTTCTAGTTTATACGTGTGTTTAAGTTTTATATTACTGACATGCTAATGACGTTGTAATGTGCATGGATTTGTGAAAATCACGAATACTGCGAGATTCAGGGAGAGCATCAAAATCTACCCATAGTGAAAATGGCGAAAGCTTTGGAAACCAGATTTCTTCAAGTTGCTGATGAACCTGGCATGGGCCTACTTTTCTGTCTTGTACATGTAATCTTCTTTGATTCTACTTTCATATGGCACAGCGAGTTCGATCCGATTTTTTTTTTTTTAATGAATGGGAGTGGAATACAATATCCTATCAAATGGCCCTCCTACACAGCCATGTACTTCCAGGATACTTCCTTTGTGGACTGACATATCCAAGTACATTCATTTTCTGGGAAGTAATTCGTCAGCCTTGCTGCCATGACAGTCAGGATTTTCGCCTCAACGTTCAGACGTGATATTGGTCTGAACTTTTTAAAAAAAAATTTTTTAATTACATTCTGTCGGCTATTATCCATTGGTCGTTTTTCTTCAAGTTCCTATGTGCTGATTTTGTCAGCTTACGGAGCCACTCATGTACTTTGGGACGTTTCACATAAGCAGGGAAGGTACTCTGTCAGGCCCAGGTAATGATTTGGTTTTGACTTTCTTTATATAGGGCAGCACACGCACACGCCTTGAGAGTAAACAAAAGATCATAAGACTAAAGAAAGTCACTTCTTTGGCAGTCTGCAAACTCCTGTGAGAAAATGTCTTTCATACGTTTTGTCATGTTTTCTCAACCCAGCTATGGCCCTAAGCTGTACACTGAGCTTCTAGTAAACGTAACGTAGTGTGTTAGTGTGTGTATATTGGTGTGTTAGAGTGTGTATATTGGTGTGTTAGAGTGTGTGTGTGTTAGTGTGTTAATGTGTGTGTGTGTTAGTGTTAGTGTGTTAATGTGTATGTGTTAGTGTGTGTGTTAGTGTGTGTGTGTGTCAATGTGTTAGTGTGTTAATGTGTGTGTGTTAGTGTGTTAATGTGTGTGTGTTAGTGTGTGTGTTAGTGTGTGTGTGTGTCAGTGTGTGTGTGTGTGTTAGTGTGTGTGTTAGTGTGTGTGTGCGTGTGTGGGGTGTGTGTGTGTGTGTGTGTGTGTGTGTGTGTGTGTGTGTGTGTGTGTGTGTGTGTTTGATTTTTGTGAAGCTCGTACGACAATATAATGTTCATGGCTTGAATGATACCGTCTTGTATGAAGAAGAGAGCCATACAGCGTTTTGATAGAAATTTTAGAACTATGTATGAAGATACATTTTAGTATGGAAATGTAAAATATATTGAAATACAGAAACTACATTCAGTTTCTTTTGTTCTGCTTTGCTTTTAATCGGCTTGTGATTTCATTGTTGTTGTTGTTGCTGCTGTTTTTGTTTTGGTGTTGTTGAGTGCTGTATGCTCACTCACTGTGTGTGTCTAACTCTCTCCTCCTAACCTCGCTTTTTTTTCTTTTTTTTTTCGCTCCTCTCTCTCTCTCTCTCTCTCTCTCTCTCTCTCTCTCTCTCTCTCTCTCTCATAAACATGTACATGCACATTCGCGCACACACATAATAATATTGGACATTTGTTGAGCGCCTTCCTCCCTCACAGGGAGGGAGCACAAGGCGCTTCACATAATAGACGCACAGAACAGCCACAAATAGTGTACACATATAACATAAGACATATGGACAGATATGTCACACTTCATACTACAAAACACATCATACCGCATAATACCACATGATAACGTAATAACACATCTCATACCACATCACTACACACAAATATGGAAAGGAAAACAGAACTATGCATGACAACAAAACACCCACACACACACACACACACACACACACACACACACACACACACACACACACACACACACACACACAGCATGCACCCTCTTCAACAATGGGATAAGGAGGAATGATAGAATCAAGAGTGAATATGGAGTGTTGTCTCAAAAGCATTTTTGAACAGGTAGGTCTTGAGACCGGTTTTGAAAGATGTGAGAGAAGGAGCATGGCGAAGGTCATATGGGAGACTGTTCCAAAAGAGAGGAGCTGAGAAAGAGAAAGAGCGTTCACCAAACGACTGAGTTTTTACACGAGGTACAATTAGCAAACGGGTGTCAGAACTTGATCGGAGCTGTCGTGATGGCAGGTATGTTGAAATCATTTCTGAAACATAAGGGGGAGCTGTGCCTGTAAGAGACGAGAAAGTCAGAGTAGCTATTTTGTATTGTATCCGTGCAGATACTGGTAACCAGTGAAGAGACTGCAGAAGTGGTGTAATATGATCTCTCCTTTTAGCCCTACAGACCAGTCTAGCTGCCGCATTTTGGACTTTCTGTAGTTTTTGGATCAAGTAGTGTGGACAGCCAACAAGGAGGGAATTACAGTAATCAAGTCTTGACAGTACCAAAGAACAAACCAGGGTTTGTGCTGCCTGAGTAGTGAGAAGATGCCGAATGGAACTGATTTTCCGGAGTTGGAGATATGCGGCTTTGCAAATATTATTTACATGCTGCTTCATGGAAAGATTGCAATCAAGAGTGACACCTAGATTTTTCACTGAGGAAATGAAATTGACATCAGATTGTCCAATGCGAAGAGAAGAAGGTAAAGTGCTGTTTACAGATTGTCTGCCAGAAGAAATGATAATAGCTTCTGTTTTACTGTCGTTTAACTGCAGTTTGTTTTCATTCATCCATATCTTTACATCTTCAGTACAGTACATATACAAGATACGCACATGAACATACATATAAACCCACACATAAACATGAACGCACGCGCACACACACACACACACACATATACACACACACACACGTACACACCACACGCGCGCGCACACGCGCACACACACTCTCACACACATATGCATGAACATGCAAACACACACACACACATGCACACACACGCGTGTTTGTGCTAACACATGACAGTTAATAAAGATGCCTGCGGCAGAGATCTGTCCTTGTGATTAAGTAGAAGCCAGGAGATGGAAATTATACCAGAAACATTCATCAAATTCGGACAGCTTCGTCTGCAACCCATTCAAGTCTGCTCGTTCAGTCACTTCACCTATCACTGTGCTTTTCTTAGTAACTTACTCAGTAAGCCTGCTTATCGAATGGTTCACATAACCCGGAGAAGGTGGCAATACCGTGTTAAAGGGAGGAAATTAGGCATTTCTGAGTTCATCAGTTTTTGTAGTGATTGCATTCCCTTTAATGGTTGGATCCTCTTTAGCTGTGATGTACTGGCGGTAGAGAGGATGTTTATACGAAGAGATTGTACTACCTGAGGTCCCCGGCAGCTGCGTGCTCGGATCGACGTGCACAGTGTTAATTACTTGATATTGATTTCTCAGTTCTGAGAGTCATCAACTTCATCATCAGAACGAGAAAGTCAGCATTTCTTTTTTTTTTTTTTAACAGAGAAAATGAAAATAACTCACATTTTTCCATATTATGTTCTCAAGCTACAACGCTGTCCAGAGCATCTGATCATTTGGTACTTCACTATGTGGGACATAGTGGATCTAGACAGAACAGCAGACTGACAATGTGACCAACTGTGGAACCAGGGGAAAGAAAACGACTGTGGTGCATGTTGAAAGCCATCAGTCGCAAGTTGACCCTTTCCAACACTGCTCACACACACACACACGCACACGCACACGCACACGCACACACACACACACACACACACACACCACACACACACACACACACACACAAACACACACACACACACACACTCTCACACACACATACACACACACAAACAAGCAAACATAAACACACATATACACACATACACACACACAACACTCTCTCTCTCTCTCTCTCCTCACACACACACACACACACACACACACACACACACACACACACACACACACACACACACACACACCACACACACACACCAGGTTCTAATATCACATTATGTGGATAGACATTAAATGAAATTGAACACACACCGGTGCTGATTGGTCCTTTTGATAAAACCAGGAATACAAGATATGATGTCTCGAGTTCAGTTCCAGCTCTCAACATTAAAAACTGGCCTGTTAGCTGTCCATCGTCATGCTTCAATCATTTTGGTGGTGTCTTTTAAATATTTCATAGGTTTCTTTTCTCACACACACCTCTTCCATCTGCTCTTCCTATGTCATGACCTTACCTGTGCAAGGATTCTGTGCACATTCAAGGAGTCTGCTAGATACTTGCTGGCAGATTTGGGTGGAGTGCATATTAAATAACCCAAGTGCAATGAATCCTCTTGAATAAACTCTGAACTCCAAACACAGACACACACAGAGAGAGAGAGACAGAGACAGAGACAGACAGACAGACAGACAGACAGAAGACAGAGATAACTTGAATAAACTCTGAACTCCAAACACAGACACAACAGAGAGAGAGCGAGACAGAGACAGACAGACAGACAGACAGACAGAGAGACAGAGATAAACAGAGAGAGACAGAGAGAGACACAAAGAGACAGAGACACAGAGACAGACAGACAGAGAGAACGTACTGGGTGTTTTACGTTTCCATACACCTGCCCTCGACCTCGCTGCTGCAAGCTTCGTCTCCTCCTCTGCCGTCTTCGCCTTCGCCTTCTGTCCTGATGGTGCCGCCTTCGCCTTCTGTCCCGCCGGTGCCGCTTTCGCCTTCTGTCCGTCGGTACCGCCTTCGTCGCCACCTCGGCCGCCACCATATGACTGTGATAGGCTGAAACTATGCCTTTTTAATGCTCAGTCAACATGCACTGATGGCAAAGCCGAAGTCATTGCTGATTTTATCGCAGATGAGCATGTTGACATTGCTTTTATCACAGAGACATGGCTTAACCCCCTTGGTCACGAACCTATACATGCTTAGCCTCACTCCGAGTGGTTACAGGCTTGCTTCTTTCCATCGCTCATCCCGAGGTGGCGGTATCGCCATCCTCTACGACTCACTCCATTCCCGCCTATCTTTCTCGCAGTCTCTGCCTTTCTCCCATCCTTCTTTCGAGCACGTTGAAGTATCCTTCCAATCCATCCCTCACCCCATCACCTTCTCCTGTGTCTATCGACCCCCACCTAGATCTGCAAACAAACTCACCACATCCACTTTCTGTCTGACTTTGACCAATTGCTTGACCACTACTGCCTCTTACCTGGAAATCTCATCATTCTAGGTGACATCAATGTCCACTATGACAACATTCACCGTTATGACACAAGACATATCATCAACTCTCTGTCCAATCACAATATGACTCAACACATTTCTGAACCAACCCATCAAAAAGGTCACATTCTTGACTGGATCATTTCTCGTGATCACCACAATTCCGCTAATGACAACTGCTTAGTTCTTTATACCCGTCTAACTTCAGCCCTTCCATCTGACCACTCTGCAATTCTCTGTTCTCTCGACATTTCTCCTCCTTCCCGTACCATGCGCACAGTGACTCGACGCAATCTCAAATCTATCGACCTCTCCACATTTTCATCTGATGCCTCCCGTCTCCTTTCTGAAAAGTCACATAACCTTGCCGATGAATTCTATACTACTCTCCACCATCTTCTGGACACTCATGCTCCAGCCACAACCCGTCTTTTACCTGACCGCCCCCCTACCCCCTGGCTCACTCATGAGATCGCCTGTGCAAAACGTGCCCGCCGCAGAGCAGAGCGCCGCTGGCGCAAATCCAAACTCACTGTACACAGGCAACTTTTCCAAGCCTCTAAAACAAAAGTATCCACCCTCATTGCATCAGCAAAAACAAGCTATTTCCAAACCAAAATCCTGAATGCCTCTTCTTCAAAAGAACTCTTTACAACCATGAATCATCTCCTTGGCACACGAAAAGATTTACCTCTCCCAACAAAACATACAAATGAAGAACTCCCATCTGTATTCTCCAACTATTTCACCACCAAAATACAAACTCTTCGTGACAGGCTTGACAGGACACCCTGTCAACCATGCCCACCTGACCCTTCCTTCTCTGACACACCTCTTACTACTTTTACCCCAGTCTCACAAGAAGAAATTCTCAACACAATCAGATCCATGTCGTTCAAAACCTGCGAACTGGATCCTCTTCCAGGTTCTGTCTACGCCGACTGTCTCCCTACTCTCCTCCCATTCATCACTGACATCATCAACACTTCTCTTCAAACTGGAACTGTCCCAGATTCTTTCAAGTCTGCTATTGTTCACCCTCTCCTCAAGAAACACAATTTAGATCCAAATGAACTGAAAAATTACCGGCCTATCTCTAATCTCTCTTTCTTGTCAAAACTCATTGAAAAAGTCGTCCTCAACCAGCTGAACTCTCACCTGTCTGCCAACAATCTCCTCAATCCTTTCCAGTCAGCCTACCGCCAGTGCCATAGCACTGAAACTGCCCTACTACACATTCTCAACAATCTCCTCCTTGCAACTGATACTGGCAAAGTCTCTCTCCTCACACTCCTTGATCTGTCTGCAGCCTTCGATACCATTGACCATGGTATTCTCCTTTCTAGACTTCATCATACTTTTGGCATCTCTGACATTGCTCTCTCCTTTTTCACTTCGTATTTATCAAACAGAAAACAAACTGTTCTCATCAATGGCACTTATTCTCAACCTGCATACCTGACCTGTGGTGTTCCACAAGGATCTGTCCTTGGCCCTGTTCTTTTCACTCTTTACACCTCCCCCTGTCTACCATCATCAACTCCCACTCTATAAAACACCACTTCTATGCTGATGACACCTAACTTCAAGACAGTGACTCACCTGATAATATACAGCGCCTGTTGACTCGCACCACTGAGTGTTACTCAGACATTAAGAACTGGATGACGTTCAACAAACTTCAGCTTAATGACGACAAGACAGAAGCTATCCTCATTGGAACCCGTCAGAAACTTTCT
Organism: Monoplex corrugatus; assembly: GCA_030674185.1. NCBI lineage: Eukaryota > Metazoa > Mollusca > Gastropoda > Littorinimorpha > Ranellidae > Monoplex > Monoplex corrugatus. The sequence continues at coordinate 57,972,035 of CM060307.1, forward strand.
CAGCTGCCTCCTCTTTCTCTCCCATTATGTAACACATCAGTCCCAATTTCTGATTCAGCTAAAATCCTTGGTGTCTGCATTGACTCTACCCTCTCCATGAACAACTTTGTTTCTCAAACTGCCAGATCTTGCTACTATCATCTCCATCGTATAAGGCTGATCAGGAAGTATCTCTCTGTCGAAACAACTGCAAAACTCGTTCTCTCCTTCATAATATCTCGCATTGACTATTGCAATTCACTCCTGTCTGGTCTTCCTGCCTCCACCATTCACATCCTACAGCGCATTCAAAACAATGCTGTACGCCTTGTACTCAAAAAGAAAAAAGCTGACCACATATCTCCTCTCCTGGCACAACTTCACTGGCTCCCTGTATCAAAGCGCATACAGTACAAACTAGACACCATGTGCTACAAAAGCCTCAATAACGCAGCCCCCGATTACCTGTCAAGCCTACTTGAAATCTATGTTCCCTCACGTACCCTCCGCTCTGCCTCCGATCCTCTGACTTTTCGCTTTCCACGCACTAAGCTCAATACCTATGGTCCACGAGCCTTCTCTGTTTCTGGTCCACTCTCCTGGAACAAACTTCCTCTCTCAGTCCGTCAGCAACCTACTTTTGTCTCCTTCAAGTCCGCTCTCAAAACTCACCTTTTCTCCTTCGCATAAAATCCCTAACCTCACTCAACCCCCCCCCCCCCTCTGCAGCCTGTCTCCGCTCGGAGGGAATCACATGGTTATAATATGTGGTTGTATATGCTATGCTCTCTATAATTTCCCATTGCTTTTATTCTTGCTTTTATTGCTTTTGTTCTTTCTCCCCATTTATGGCCATGCGTGCGTGCGTGTGTGTGTGTGTGTGTGTGTGTGTGTGTGTGTGTGTGTGTGTGTGTGCGTACGTGTGTGTGTGTGCGTGCGTGCGTGCGCTTGCGTGTGTGTCTGCTTCAGCGCTTAGATTTGATTTTATCAAGATTTTGCGCTATATAAATATTGTAATTATTATTATAATTATTATGATTCACAGGATCTTAAACCCTTTGACTCCCGCACCCCATCCACCAACTTCAAAAACTTAACCTTTTGATTCCCTTACCCTATCGACCAGCTTCCTGCATATACACACAAAGTGGATTTAGGCATTGCACACATGCTGACATGGCAGACCGGAAAAACATCAAACCTTGGCCCACCAGGTGGAGGTGTCTGGATGGATCGAACCCAGTATCTTCCGATTGGAAGCCACGGTCTGAGTGTGACGTTCATCTATTGATGAATGTTCTGCCGTGGAGGTTAGTGGTTAGGGGTGGGGAGATGCAGTAGGCCATGTGTGCTGTTGTTCCACCTGGTACTGAGAGCAAGTTACATCACTGCAATATCTATTCAGCTGCCTGGTCCTCTTGACCTCAAAGTGCTTGTGGTCAATGCGAAGTCTCGTCAGGATCACTGGCGTCTCTCTGGACAGAGGGAGGATGGAAGGATGATTGCTTGACCCGACCTGTCATCTTCTCTATCACACACACACACACACACACACACACACACACACACACACACACACACACACACACACACACACACCACACACACACACACACACATTCTGTCTGTCTGTCTGTGTGTCTCTGTCTCTGTCTCTCTCTGTCTCTCTGTCTCTCTGTCTCTGTCTGTCTGTCTGTCTGTTCTGTCTTTTCTTCTCTGTCTCTGTCTCTGTCTCTCTCTCTCTCTCTCTCTCTCTCTGTCATCCTTTTCTATCAGTGCCCACACTGAGTTATGCATGTTTTAATCAATACAACTTTTATGTAAACCTGACAATAAATGATTTATGATTTATGATGAAGATGATCCAACTTGTCATCTTCTCTATCACACACACACACACACACACACACACACACACACACACACACACACACACACACACACACGCACACACCACACACACACACACACACACACACACACACTCTCTCTCTCTCTCTGTATTTCTGTCTGTCTGTCTGTCTGTCTGTCTGTCTCTCTCTCTCTCTCTCTCTCTCTCTCTCTCTCTCTCTCTCTCTCTCTCTCTCTCGACTACAGAAGATAGTAGTCGTCCTTTTCTATCCGTTCCCACACTGAGTTATGCACATTTTTAATTAGTACAACTTTTATGTAAACCTCACAATAAATGGTTTATGATGAAGATGATCGCTGATAACTGAGAGGCATCAGATAGAGTCAAAGACGTTATAAATATAATGTCTTTGGATAGAGTCTATATGTTTTCAACAGTGGAAGATTCTGACTTTGCGAACAACTTGGCACTGGTCTACCACACTCACCAGTGCATATAAGAGAAAACATCGTGACTCAGCATCTTTACAAAACAAGTAGGTCAAGGGGGGATGATCAGCCAGAATAAAACATGTGGAGTGATCGTAATGACACTGAACATTCAAAACCCCTCACTACCAAGTAGATAAAATAGAAGTACCCAAACTGAAGAATTTAACAACCTAGGAATGGGGCCTATTATCACACACAATGGAGGAAGAGAAGGCAGTAACTTCGAGAGCCATCCCAGGAACGCCATAAACTCCTTTAGAATATTAACCAACATATGGAGGTTCTGACCATTTACAAGTCCCCTTCTCATTTCCCCCTCCACTAGTACAGTACTGAATATTAACACCACGCTGAGATTGTACTAGAACTGTGTTGTTTGACCCTATTTTGCTAATTAGAATGCTGGTGAATAACAGAAAGCGCCTCACCAAGCTTTCAGTCTTACACTGGCACACACACACACACACACACACACACACACACACACACACACACACACACACACACACACACACACACACACACACACACACACACACACACACACACACACACACACACACACACACACACATTAAAAACATTTTTAAAATCTGAAATAATAACAATAATGATATTCATAAGGAGCGAAATCTTGATTTAAGAATCAAGCAATCACCAACAACGACCAGAGCTCCAGGACACAAAGTACACGCAAACTGGGATGGGGAAGACAGGTGGGTAGTAGGGCGTGTGACCCCTGACCCAATCAATCATCCTTCCATCCTCCCTCTATGTCACATACACACACGCACACACACACACATACACACACGCATACACACATGCGCGCGCGCCCGCACACACACACACACATACACAGCACACACATACACACACATACACACACAAAGCTCAAAAAAGTTTAAATTTCATAAAAATAGTTCGCAAACAGACATGGGGTCAAGATTCATCAACACTTGTTCATCTTTGTAAATCGCTTGTTAGATCTAAATTAACCTATGCTCAAGAAATCTTCTTCAGTGCACCGAAACACTTACTAAAAAAACTGCAGAGCATAGATTGTAAAGGTTTCAAACTTGCACTGGGTCTTCCAATGCATGCTTCCTGTCTTCGGACATATAATGAAATCAAACTGTTGCCACTTGATGAGCAAAGGAAAGTCGCTTCTACTAAATTTTTGTTAAGAAACACTACCGTAGAAAACATCTCAGAAACAGAAATTAAACTGAGATCAGATACCGACTTTCCAAAACGAGCTAAATCAATATCTTCACAGGTCACACTTGCAACATACACATCTGACGTCATGAAAGGCTCAGGAATTGATCTAGACGTAGATCCTGTATCTTTTCGACCTTCCTTTTCGCCGGTACCCAGTTGGGAACTCCAAAGAGCACGATTTGACGTACACCACACTAATTTAAAAAAAGGAGACAATATAAACTTACTGGCAAGTCAGGTTAAATGTCATATAAACGACGTATATTCTGATCATTTGAAAATTTACACTGATGGGTCAGTAATTGAAAGAAAAGCAGGCTCAGCGTTTTTAATACCTGCTCTCAAAATTGAAAAATCTTTCTACATAGGACTTGATAAATCTATCTTTACAGCTGAACTCTTTGCAATATTAATGGCTTTAAACTTTCTGATAAGTCTTCCTAGGACAATTTTTCAGATACTTCTTTGCGTTGATTCAAAATCAGTACTTCAGGCTCTTGAATTATCAAAATTACAAACAAGATCAGAAATGATTCTGGAAATAAGTCACTTGATTCATAATTTATCTTTAAGAGGTACTGATATTACTTTCTGCTGGATACCTTCTCATAGTTCTTTTAGTTATAACAATAAAGTTGACAGGGCTGCCAAACGGGGAGCTAATAACTCACCAGATTCAAACAATATCCAGCTTTCTCTCTCGTTGCACGAGAATTACACTTTAGTGGACAACTACGTCTGGAAGCAGTTCCAATTAAAACAGAAAAAGTATGATAAATGTCACATGAACTTTGAAGTTAGCAAAATACTTAAGCAGCTTCATGCCAGCAGAACTATACAGTCCCTTATGTACAGATGGAAACTTGATGCATTCAAAACAAAATATACCAATAACATAGTGTGTCTGTGTGGAAAGAAGATAACACATAGTCATATTCTTTCTTGCGTTAGGGTAAAACGACATATTCCAACACTATCTGTGAGTACAGTTTCTGACATATTTGCCTCATCATCATTACTGTATGAATTTTTTGTTAGCCTGTCAAAAAGTCCTATAGCGAATTACCTTTAAAATGTTATTTGACTTGTTCATTGTTGTGGTTAGTCAATTATTAGTTTTACTTTTTATTCATTTCTTCCGGATATTTACTAATTTTGTTTGTCAGTTTGTTTGTTTAAATCGATAATTATGGTAACATTACTTGTTAGTTTTACCTTCCCCTCTTCAAAACAGTTGTTTTCTGGATCATCTTTTCTCAAATTCAAAATTGACAATTTTCAAATATCTTCTTCACTCCTCCTCTATCACTCCCCCCCCCCCCCTTTTTTTTTTTTTTTTTTTTTTTTTTTTGGTCTAAAATCACTTTAGTGAATAGACATTAAATCAAAGACCACCACATACACACACAGAGGATGCTGAGCTAGATGCACTCAAGCCTATTTGATGAATGACCCTTGACCCAACCTGTCATCTTCTCTGTCACACGCACACACATATTCTCTCTCTCTCTCTCTCTCTCTCTCTCTCTCTCTCTCTCTCTCTCTCACTCTCTCTCTCACTCTTTTCATACGAATCTTCTAGCCTGACACTATATCCAATCAACAACTAATTGCCAAGTGTTGGCTATCAAAAGAGTATGGGCACTAACATTATGAGAAGATGATGGAGATAGATTAGACATATCATCTTTTCACCTTTTCTCCTCTGCATAAAATCCTGACCTCACTCAACCCCACTGCAGCCTGTCTTCACTCGGTGTGGAATCACATTGTAATATATATTTGTATATAATATGTTTTCTATCATTTTCCATTGCTTTTCTTCTTTTTCCCCATTTACAGCCCTGTGTATGTATGTGTGTGCGTGTGTGTGCATGTGTGCGTATGTGTATGTTCAGCGCTTAGATTTGATTTTTATCAAGATTTTGCGCTATATGAATATTGTAATTATGATTATCATTATTATTATTATAATCGGAACTGCCTTTCACAGGACACCGGATGAAAGACGTAAGGAAAGAAAACTGTAGAACATCTAAGGAGACCCAATATGCATACTTGGTATACTGTGCAGAGACTAGCCCAGAACAATTAGCAGGAGTGGGGAGGAATCTTTGTTGCAGCCGTAGGTTTATATGTTGATAGCACATGGGCTTTAAGAAAGCGTACATGTGGTGTGTATGTGTGTGGTGGTGGTCATTGGTTTAATGTCTATTCACTTAAGTGATTTTAGACAACAACAACAACAACAACAAAACAATAAATAAAACATACTAATTGATAACAATGATAACAATGATAAATAAACGATAAATAAAAGATAAAACAAAATAGATAAATAAATGAACCAAAAAAAAAATAATAAAATAAAAAAAAAAAAAAAAGAAAATAAACATGAAAATAAAAAAATAAAAAAATAAAAAATAAAAAGTTCAAGTTTAAATTCATATTACTTTTAGCCCACTCGAGCATCAAAAAACATATTCGGGCTGAAACCATGTGAAAAACAAGTAAGAAGCAAGGACAATGCAAATGTCGGAGGGAAGCATAAACATGACAAATGAAGTAGCATACTACAACAAATATTACAATAAATTAGCTAACTGTAACTATGAACAGGAAGATGAACGAATTATAAATATTGAACTATTGGACTTTTAGATAGGCTGACGAAAAATTCATATGTCAATAATGATGATTCAAATATGTCGGAAATTGTGTGAGTAGAAAGTATCGGAATGTATCGCTTTATACTAATGCAAGAAAGTAAATGACTGGTCGTTATTTTCTGTCCACAAAGACAGACAATATTTCTGGTGTACTTTGTTTTGAATGCATCGAGTTTCCACCTATACATAAGGGACTGTATATATCTGTTTGTAGTAGACTGTTTACTGATTTTGCTGATTTTAAAATCCATGCTATTAGTATTGTACTTTTTCTGATTATCTTGAAACAGTTTCCAAACATAGGCGTCTACTAAATTACAAGATTCATTTAAAGAGGGAGAAAGCTTTATGTTGTTTGATTCTGGTGAACCCTTAGCTCCTCGTTTGGCAGCCCTGTCAACCACATCGTTATGATGAAACGAACAATGAGATGGTATCCAACAAAAAGTAAGATCAGTTCCTCTTAGGGATAAGTAATGAATTAAATGGCTAATTTCTATTACCATTTCAGATCTAGTGTCTAATTTCATTAATTCAAGAGCCTGAAGCACTGATTTAGAATCAACGCAGAAAAGGATTTGTGATATATTTCGAGGATAATTTACTAAGTAATTCAAAGCCATCAGTATTGCAAAGAGTTCAGCTGTAAATATTGATTTGTTGGGTCCTATATGGAAAGATTTCTCTATTTTAAGAGCTGGTATTAGAAACGCAGAACCTGCTATTTTCTCAATTAATGAGCCATCTGTGTAGATTTTTAAATGATTGGGATAAAAGTGTTCAATGTGACATTTAACTCGACTCGCTAATAAGTTGATATTATCTTCTTTCTTTAAATCAGTGTGGTGTATGTCAAAGTTTGCTCTTAAGAGTTCCCAACTGGGTACTGGAGAAAAAGAAGGTCTTATAGATATAGGATCCGCTTCTAAATCAATTCCAGAGCCATTCATGATGTCGTATGTATACGTTGCAAGTGTGGCTTGTGAAGATATTGATTTAGCTCGTTTTGGAAAATCAATGTCTGATATTAAATTTATATCAGGTCTCAAAACATTTTCAGTGGTGATATTTCTTAGCAGAAATTGGTAGAGACGAGTTTCCTTTGTTCATCAAGCGGCAACGTATCAATTTCACCGTATGTACGGAGGTTGGAAGCATGCATCGGAAGACCAAGCGCAAGTTTAAAACTTTTGCATTCTATACTTTGTAGTTTTTGTAGTAAGTGTCTAGGTGCACTAAAGAATATTTCTTGGGCATATGTTAGTTTAGATCTAATGAGAGATTTACATAGATGTACAAGTGTTGATGGATTATGTCCCCATGGTTGTTTGCACACTATTTTCAAAATATTTAGACTCTTTTGGGCTTTTGTGAGTAAGTAGTCGACATGCAGATTCCATGATAATTTTGCTGTAAAGAAAACACCTAAGAATTTAATGGTTTGGTTATACTGAAGAACGGTATCTCCTAGTTTAAAGGTGGGCATTATGTCCGGATTAGACCCACTATTAAATAAAATTATCTTTGTCTTCTCCGTAGATAGATGGAGCCCATTTTCTGCCATGTATTGCGCTATTTTGTCAAGTTCTAATTGATAAAGTTTGCGTGTATAGTTGATACTACGAGAAGGAGTTTTCCTCTTCATGTTTACCGGCATCCACATGCATAGATCATCAGCATACTGGACTAATGTGACATCTTTAGATATTCTACTTGGTAAATCATTCATTAGTATCATAAAAAGGAGAGGTGCTATAACTGATCCCTGTGGGATACCCATTTGAAGGGTTCGTTTTTTTTAATACACGTTTCCAATCCTGGTTTGAATTACTCGGTTTTCCAACAGACACTTCACATAATTATAAACGCGACCTGTTAGTCCTATGCTTTTTAATTTAAATAATAATCGGGAGTGCCACACTTGGTCGTATGCTTTGGTTATATCAAAAAATGTGGCCAATACACATTTACGTCTTGCAAATTGTCGCTTTATGTCAGTGGTTAATTTAGTTAAGAGTTCCACTGTTGACCTGCTTTTTCGAAAACCAGCCTGATTGACAGATATAATGTTATTCTTTTCACAATAGTGCAACAACCGGTGTACAATAATTTTCTCCATCAGTTTACAGACGTGGGATGTTAGTGCAACTGGCCTATAATTTTTCAGATCAGTGTTACATTTATCCGCTTTTGGGATAGGAACCACTATTGTCCGTTTCCAAGTGTCCGGCATTTTGCTACTATTCCAACATTTTTCAAAGATAGTATATAGCAAAATTACAAAATTTTCGGGTAAATGTTTCAGCATCTGATCCTACTGACGCTTTTTTGTTTGGAATAGACTTAATGGCATCTTTTAATTCTTGAAGTGTAATTGATGCGTTCATGTAGTGTGTATTATCTGGGGCAGGGTCGTTATAAACCTCTGTCTTTTCTTCTCGTTCCCTATGATTTTGACTGGAAACAGGAAGGCCGTCATTATGGCAGACTTCAGCAAATAAATCTGCAAAAGCTTCTGCCTTTTCCAACGAGCTTGGGAAAGGACTATTGGCTAGCTTTATCGGAAATGACGGCAAACTGATCCCATTTTTCATAATTTTTAGTTTCTCCCAAATTCTATGCATGTCTTTGTGATTATTTATTTCAGATTTACAAAATGTTGTCCAATACAGCTCTTTGGCTTGTTCTATGATTCTGTTACATTTTATGTTGGCACTTTTCATCGCTCTATGATTTTCAGGTGTCCGATTGTTTATGTATGTTTTAAAGCTTTTTTTCTTTTCGTTAACTGCTTTTTCACAATCCTTATTCCACCAAACATTTCCGCGATGTTTTCTTGTATTTGATGCCTTTACTTTTGGGATGGAAATGTTGGCAGCACTTAAAAGTGAGTCACAGAAAAATGTATAGGCCTACAAGTTGTCTATGTTGGTGGTATCAGATAGATCTATTTTTGTATTATGAAGGATTGCTTTAAATTTAGTCCAGTCTGCTTCTTTATAATTAAATCGTGGTGAACTTTCATGTGATATTATGCTATCTTGTAAGTTATTTTCTGTTTCAGGTCTATGGTTTAGGCTGAGAATTATGGGGATATGATCTGATCCTAAAGAGTCTACAGCTGTTTTCCATGTGGCGTTTATTGCTAGTGATGGTGACACTAAAGTTAGATCTATCGCTGTGGGTCCATGGGATGCAATGTCAGGGATACGGGTAACACGTCCATCATTAAGTAGACATAAATTTGAGTCCACAAGGTTATCGATGAACCTGTTGCTGGTTATATGAGTACAGTCCCTTTCCCAAAACGGAGCATGCGCGTTGAAGTCTATGATTTATCGTGGTGATCTTCAAAATGTCTCAGCCATTCTGTGTTCTCAGCATCTGGGCCTCTTGGTAAATAGACAGAGGCCATATTTAGGACTAATGATGAGGAAAATTTTATAGTAGCAGCACATGACGAAATAGAAGCAGTAGATCTTGGCACTGGAGATTTTGTTTCACAAAAGTTCAGTCCTTCAAGAACATATATTGCAGTAAAAATTCGGCTACCATCATTTACTGAGCAGCTGTAGATGGGTGGGTAATAAAACCCTGATAATTTGGGCAAATCCATTTTGTCGGTATTCAGCGACTGTAAAAGTAAGACCTGGAAATTTGTAGAAGAGAGATAGTTACTGAGGTAATGAATATTTTTAACAATGGAACGAGTATTCCACTGAAGTATATTTACTTTGTACATTTATTTATCATGATCGATCAAACTGGCACAGAGCAGTGCAGGTAGTATGATGGAGTTATTAGATAATGACAAGTTTGTTAATACAAGTAAATGTTCAGAAAATGTCGAAAATCGTTAAAAAGACGAGTGATAATTAACACACACACACACAAAAAAAAAGAAGTAAACACCAGAAGTTGAAAAGAACAGTAACAATAAAACTTTTAAGTAGAAGTGCGAATTCCTAGCAGTTGATCAACAGTGTCTTAAATCATATAGTTCCTTAGTATATACGACAACAGTAGGCCTAAAATAAAAACAACTATGTGAGAAAGGAAATGGCAAACGTTACTCAAATCAGGAACAGCTTTGTATAAATAGTATCTGCTGTCATCTTATACATCTGGTGCTGTCACAAGAAACGATCAACACGAAGTGGTTACCATACATGATTTTTTAGTGTGTGTGTGTGTGTGCGTGCGTGGTGTGTGTGTGTGTGTGTGTGTGTGTGTGTGTGTGTGTGTGTGTGTGTGTGTGCATGTGTGTACGTATGTGGTGGCCTTTGATTTAATGTCTATTCACTAAAGTGATGTGTGTGTGTGTGTGTGTGTGTGTGTGTGTGTGTGTGTGTGTGTGTGTGTGTGCCTCAGTGTGTGTGCCTCAGTATGTGTGTGTGTGTAGTGTAGTGTAGTGTAGTGTAGTGTAGTGTAGTGTAGTGTACACACCGTGAAATCGTATGTTTGTCTTCATGTGTAACGTGTGTAAGCTTATGTGTATCCATATATATTATGTGTGGTTGTATGTTTGTGGGCGCATTGTGTGTATGCATATCAGTCTGTATGCATACCACTGTCTGTGTGATAACCGACTGAACTTCCAAGTTTGGCAAAAAATCTCCCTCAGTTAAATCAACGGTTTTATTGTCACAGTTTAGCTTAATTCTTATGATCTGGAAAAGAAAAAGAAAATCAAATGAAAATTAGCCAAATTTTTCGAGGTTTGTAAAGATGTGTACTTTCTGAACATTTCTAATTCCACACATAGGCCTACTTCCTTAAGTTAAACTGACACTGAAACATGTAGTTTCTGAACAATAATTTTTAATTTCCACTTTCACATATAGGCCTACGTTGGACTGATACTGGTTGTTTATTTGCCGTTACCCTTCATGGGCCCATCGGCGTTAAAAGATCTATTGAAGTGTGTGTGTGTGTGTGTGTGTGTGTGTGTGTGTGTGTGTGTGTGTGTGTGTGTGTGTGTGTGTGTTCGTTCGTTCTTTAATTTAACGTCTTTTCACTATAAGTGTGTGTGTGTGTGTGTGTTGTGAGGGGGCGGAGAGGGGGCGAATTGCTTGTTGTGTTGTGTGCCTGTCTGTGTGTGTGTGTGTGTGTATGTGTAAGTGGGTAGGTGAGTGGGTGAGCGCATGATGTACGTGCACACATAAACAACACATCGAATGGTCATATATCGTCGCATAGCTCTCGTTCTTCTGCCTTATGTTTCCAAACAAAACACATTACATTGATATTGGTTTTATCTTATCTAAGATGTTAACGAATCTTCCTTTACATGATGTATGGGTTTTCACACACTCAAGACTTTCTGAATCATTCAAGTAGAAGCATTTCGCTGTCTGCTGTTTTCAATTGCATGCGTCTATGTTTGTAGATCGTATATTACAAGTGTCCCCATTGGCCAAACTTATGCAGTTTTCCTGCACATGACCAATCAAATCTACTCGTTTTTAGTTGACGAATTTTATTTGAGCGCCATCTGCTAGTGATTTCCAAACAAAGATGGCTGACGAGCAGGTATGTTTAGTGTGTGATGAGACATCCCTTTGCCTGAGATCGTCTCTTGCAACTCAGATGTTGTGGCATCGGTATCAGTGCTTTGGGATTTGATGTTGTGGCTTATAAGCAAATGTTGTGCGCGTTTCATATGCAAACCTTATCTCGATTGCCTTGCGATGTGCTGATGACAAGCGTGTCTAAATCTGCAGGAGCCAGTTCAGGTTCATCATTCAAATGTAGAAACGGAAAATGCTCATGGTTGAATTAGACTACAAAAGTAACAAAAAACATGTGTCAAATTGTGCTCATTAGTTTAGAATTGATGAAATTCCAGTCCAGGGCAACAGCAAGACCTGACTACTTCTGACAACATAAATGCTAATTTAACTGTGTGAACCCAGCCTAGCCATAACCTTAGCCCAGTCCCAAACACTCGCGATCACACGCAACTAATCAGAGTCCCATGATCATTATACATGTCATCTTGATTCTAGACATATTATATAATATGTCTGAAAAACACTAGTGTTAATCAAGTCCAAATGCTAACCCACGTCCAACCCCTAACCTTATCCACAATCCATTCATGGAAAAAAATTAAATGTTTTGGTGACAAAGATGAATCATGAAGAGTTTGGATTAGGGTTAGGACACATATATTCACAATAGCAGCAATAAATGATATCACAGTTACATGAGTAGCATGCAAGTCAAGTTACAAGTTGTGTATAAAGGGCTCCATTTAGCATTATGTATCTCCTTCATACCTTGAGATTTCATATATATAATATAGAAAAACAATAGTGGATCCATTTTGAAGAGGAAGCAGAACAAGCTTTACAGCACTGTTGGTAGAGTGCTTCCCGGTCCACTGTTCCATCATCATGATCATGTTTATGTCATTACTGACTTAGGGTTTCTGTTAGTTAAATTGAAAATTAACAGCAGTGTTATCTAGTTATTAAGATCGACTGGGCTGTATGCACAACAAACATGTGTATTAAGTGTATATATTTTATAAACTTTTACTAGTTTCAGGCAGACATGAGTTCTTGTTGAGTCTACAAACTTGGTGGGGGTGGTAGGTGATGTGGGGGGAGGATTTGAAGGTGGGAAACTATCCTCTGTTAGAATGTTTAAAAAGGAGAAAAGATAGTATAGGGATAGTATATTAATTAGACTAGAAATGAATGTTAAAATAATATAGGCACTGTATTGATAGCTGCATCACAAAATTTGACACTTGCAACCTTCATTTATTATATCATATATGTAAATTATATGATGTGGGTGTGTATATGCACAGAAATTGTTGAACCTTTAATTGTGTCTTGTAAGCTTAAGACATTGAATGTCTCATTGACACAAGTAGTAACAGTCAAAAAACTCTGATTGCTACACCCAAAGATGGTCAAAGGAAGGCTACATCATAAAGAAAATGATTGTATTTGCATGTGATAGTTTGTTCGTTCCAGTATTTAAGATGGTCGAAGGAAGGCTGCATAGTAAAGAAAATGATTGTATTTGCATGTGATCAGTTTGTTCATTCCAGTATTCTGTCTTTTGACAGAAATTGCCACAATCTGTAGAATCATGATCAGATTCATATCTAAGGCTTGTTGTTGGTATTAGATCAGATGATCTGATATTATGCCTGTCACAGACTCACACAGGACTGGATTGCATTGGAATCGTGTCCCCATTTTTTATAGGCTGGTTTTAAATAGTTTATCTTTAGCTGCTTGTTTTTTATAGGCTGGTTTTAAATAGTTTATCTTTAGCTGCTTGCTGTTAAATAGTTTATCTTAACCTGCTTGCTTACCTGCAGTCCGTGCAGCCCAAACAAGTCAGTCTGCTGCCTTGCCTTCTGAATCCACATGCAGTTTCAGCCTGTGCTCTGTGCAGAGCTATGTGTGTGGATGTTTGTGTGTATTTAGGTGTGTTTGTGCATGTGTAGCTTTGTGTGGATACCCTCACATAACTTGTGTGTGTCCTTGTCCTCTCATGTTTCATGTGTTTCTTGAGTACCATGTGAATTTTGTGTCAAATCTGTTACGAACTTGAGTCTAGCTCTGGGACTTGTATTTACAAAAGATATTCCAGTTCCAGTCAGAACTGAGGGATTGACCACTTACAAGTGGTCAAGCCTCAGTTGTGTACACTAGTAAGTTAGTCTTACAGAAGTCAAGTGCTGTAGTTGGGCCGTATGCCTTAGTATGTCGAGGAAAGAAAGATGCCAATGTTTCAATGTATGCAGACTGGCGGATTTCATGCCTGGTAGAAGGTGAAGGTCCTGTGATTGCTTTCCTGTCTGTTCCTGTGTGTGGTCATTGCTTTTGTCCATGCCTGGTTGAAGGTGGAAGAGCATTCTAGCCTGTTTAATGGGAACCAACTAATGATATTAATTTAAAAGCAAAATAAAGAACATACTTTTTCCCATCAGTTTTCTTCAAATGATAAGTATCTCTGTATGCTGTTCATTTTGATATAAAAATTATCATTATCATGAATATGTGGCTCATACAAAGGGAAAGTTATAAATGTTCAAATGGTTAAGGTGGGCAGTTAAAATTGCTCAGAATTGGTGATTGTGCCATTTTTGATCAGCAACAACAATATCTACAGGTGACCCTTGGATTTGGAAAAAGTTCAACGCGTTGTCAGTGATCAAGATTTACAGTCATATCCATTGCATGTGTTTTGTTCATTCTGCCTTTAAAAAAAAAAGTTTTTTTATTTAATTCAAAACGTGTTTCACAGTTATGGGCCTTCAAAGTTATATTAAAAGTACAACCAAAAAACTGAAAGTGGTTGAAAATGGAAATCCTCCCCACCCCCATCCCCCCCCACAAAAAAAAAAAGGATCCTCCCCACCCCCCACCCAAAAAAAAAAAAAAAAAAAAGGATAAAGAAATAAATTTCTTAACTTTACTTCCTAAATAAGCAATTTGGATGCTTTCTGTAGCATTAGACTGACAAAATAGGGGTGCTTGTAAATATGATAAAATTTAACACCAATTTTGCAATGCAAAATCACTTAGGAGTACACAGTGTGTGTAGATTATAATCTAAGTATTCTAACCATTTATCAAAGCATTTTGTGCATGATTATATAATGTAACCATTTATCAAAGCAATTTGTGTATGATGATATTATAATAATAAATAATAATTACAATATTTATATAGCGCAAAATCTTGATAAAATCAAATCTAAGCGCTGAAGCAGACACACACGCAGGCACGCACGCTCGCACACACACGCACGCACACATACAGACACACACACACACACACACACACACACACACACACACACCCACACACACGCATGGCTATAAATGGGGAGAAAGAATAAAAGCAATAAAAGCAAGAATAAAAGCAATGGAAAATTATAGAGAGCATAGCATACAATTATATATTATAACCATGTGATTCCCTCCGAGCGGAGACAGGCTGCAGAGGGGAGGGTTGAGTGAGGTTAGGATTTTATGCAGGAGAGAAAAGGTGAGTTTTGAGAGCGGACTTGAAGGAGACAAAAGTAGGTTGCTGACGGACTGAGAGAGGAAGTTTGTTCCAGGAGAGTGGACCAGAAACAGAGAAGGCTCGTGGACCATAGGTATTGAGCTTAGTGCGTGGAAAGCGAAGAGTCAGAGGATCAGAGGCAGAGCGGAGGGTACGTGAGGGAACATAGATCTCAAGTAGGCTTGACAGGTAATCGGGGGCTGCGTTATTGAGGCTTTTGTAGCACATGGTGTCTAGTTTGTACTGTATGCGCTTTGATACAGGGAGCCAGTGAAGTTGTGCCAGGAGAGGAGATATGTGGTCAGCTTTTTTCTTTTTGAGTACAAGGCGTGCAGCATTGTTTTGAATGCGCTGTAGGATGTGAATGGTGGAGGCAGGAAGACCAGACAGGAGTGAATTGCAATAGTCAATGCGAGACATTATGAAGGAGAGAACGAGTTTTGCAGTTGTTTCGACAGAGAGATACTTCCTGATCAGCTTTATACGATGGAGATGATAGTAGCAGGATCTGGCAGTTTGAGAAACAAAGTTGTTCATGGAGAGGGTAGAGTCAATGCAGACACCAAGGTTTTTAGCTGAATCAGAAATTGGGACTGATGTGTTACATAATGGGAGAGAAAGAGGAGGCAGCTGAGAAAGTTTCTGACGGGTGCCAATGAGGATAGCTTCTGTTTTGTCGTCATTAAGCTGAAGTCTATTGTGTGTCATCCAGTTCTTAATGTCCGAGTAACACTCAGTGGTGCGAGTCAACAGGCGCTGTATATTATCAGGTGAGTCACTGTCTTGAAGTTGGGTGTCATCAGCATAGAAGTGGTGTTTTATAGAATGGGAGTTGGTGATGGTGGACAGGGGGGAGGTGTAAAGAGTGAAAAGAACAGGGCCAAGGACAGATCCTTGTGGAACACCACAGGTCAGGTATGCAGGTTGAGAGTAAGTGCCATTGATGAGAACGGTTTGTTTTCTGTTTGATAGGTATGAAGTGAACCAAGACAGAGCAATGTCAGAGATGCCAAAAGTATGATGAAGTCTAGCAAGGAGAATACCATGATCAATGGTATCAAAGGCTGCAGACAGATCAAGGAGTGTGAGGAGAGAGACATTGCCAGTATCAGTTGCAAGGAGGAGATTGTTGAGAATGTGTAGTAGGGCAGTTTCAGTGCTATGGCACTGGCGGTAGGCTGACTGGAAAGGATTGAGGAGATTGTTGGCAGACAGGTGAGAGTTCAGCTGGTTGAGGACGACTTTTTCAAGGAGTTTTGACAAGAAAGAGAGATTAGAGATAGGCCGGTAATTTTTCAGTTCATTTGGATCTAAATTGTGTTTCTTGAGGAGAGGGTGAACAATAGCAGACTTGAAAGAATCTGGGACAGTTCCAGTTTGAAGAGAAGTGTTGATGATGTCAGTGATGAATGGGAGGAGAGTAGGGAGACAGTCGGCGTAGACAGAACCTGGAAGAGGATCCAGTTCGCAGGTTTTGAACGACATGGATCTGATTGTGTTGAGAATTTCTTCTTGTGAGACTGGGGTAAAAGTAGTAAGAGGTGTGCCAGAGAAGGAAGGGTCAGGTGGGCATGGTTGACAGGGTGTCCTGTCAAGCCTGTCACGAAGAGTTTGTATTTTGGTGGTGAAATAGTTGGAGAATACAGATGGGAGTTCTTCATTTGTATGTTTTGTTGGGAGAGGTAAATCTTTTCGTGTGCCAAGGAGATGATTCATGGTTGTAAAGAGTTCTTTTGAAGAAGAGGCATTCAGGATTTTGGTTTGGAAATAGCTTGTTTTTGCTGATGCAATGAGGGTGGATACTTTTGTTTTAGAGGCTTGGAAAAGTTGCCTGTGTACAGTGAGTTTGGATTTGCGCCAGCGGCGCTCTGCTCTGCGGCGGGCACGTTTTGCACAGGCGATCTCATGAGTGAGCCAGGGGGTAGGGGGGCGGTCAGGTAAAAGACGGGTTGTGGCTGGAGCATGAGTGTCCAGAAGATGGTGGAGAGTAGTATAGAATTCATCGGCAAGGTTATGTGACTTTTCAGAAAGGAGACGGGAGGCATCAGATGAAAATGTGGAGAGGTCGATAGATTTGAGATTGCGTCGAGTCACTGTGCGCATGGTACGGGAAGGAGGAGAAATGTCGAGAGAACAGAGAATTGCAGAGTGGTCAGATGGAAGGGCTGAAGTTAGACGGGTAGAAAGAACTAAGCAGTTGTCAGTAGCGGAATTGTGATGATCACGAGAAATGATCCAGTCAAGAATGTGACCTTTTTGATGGGTTGGTTCAGAAATGTGTTGAGTCATATTGTGATTGGACAGAGAGTTGATGATATGTCTTGTGTCATAACGGTGAGTGTTGTCATAGTGGACATTGATATCACCTAGAATGATGAGATTTCCAGGTAAGAGGCAGTAGTGGTCAAGCAATTGGTCAAAGTCAGAGAGAAACATGGATGTGGTGAGTTTGTTGGCAGAGCTAGGTGGGGGTCGATAGACACAGGAGAAGGTGATGGGGTGAGGGGTGGATTGGAAGGATACTTCAACGTGCTCGAAAGAAGGATGGGAAAAAGGCAGAGACTGCGAGAAAGATAGGCGGGAATGGAGTGAGTCGTTGTAGAGGATGGCGATACCGCCACCTCGGGATGAGCGATGGAAAGAAGCAAGCCTGTAACCACTCGGAGTGAGGCTAGCAAGTATAGGTTCGTGACCAAGGGGGTTAAGCCATGTCTCCGTGATAAAAGCAATGTCAACATGCTCATCTGCGACAAAGTCAGCAATAACATCGGCTTTGTCACCAGTGCATGCCGACTGAGCATTAAAAAGGCATAGTTTCAGCCTATCACAGTCATATGGTGGCGGCTGAGGTGGCGACGAAGGCGGCACCAACGGGACAGAAGGCGAGAGCGGCACCGGCGGGACAGAAGGCGAAGGCGGCACCATCAGGACAGAAGGCGAAGGCGAAGACGGCAGAGGAGGAGACAAAGCTTGCAGCAGCGAGGTCAAGGGCAGGGGCAGTGGAGGAGAAGAAGAAGCAGGAGACGAAAAGTGGCATCGGGCAGGAGGCAGGTTGTGCCAAAGACGGTGGAGACGTCCACCACGGCAGGATCGCGCATTTAATCTACACATATTTCAATCAATGTTGCTGTCACCATAAGTCTTTTGAAAACTTTTTTTTTATACAGAACTGTTAGGTTTACACATTTTATAAAACCTCTAGACAACATACATGTAATGTGATCCATGTACTAGTTGTAGTGTGTCGCAATATACATGTAATGTGATCCATGTACTAGTTGTAGTGTGTCGTTCTCTGAATGATTATCTCGTCTGTTTTTTGAAGTCCATGAGTGTGTGTGTGTTCAAAAATATACCTGCTGTTTTCGGGTGGTCATTCTTGTAAAAGAAACTTGCCGTTGCACAAGTGGACATGACCAGTTTAACTGGATTTGATTATGTCTGAGCATTTGAGCTTGAAGACATGGAAACGTTTAAGATATTTTCAATGTTTTAAAATAGACATATTTTATCTGAAAATGTTAGCCTTTTTGCTTAAGATATCAATAATAATGTTGAAACCATTTAAATGGCATCCTTTGTCCAACCACCCTTGAATCATTTTGCTTAAAACTGTCATTGAATCAGTAGTAAATTTGAATTTTATTTTTCTGTTCAGAGTTGGAATTTTGCTGAACTGTAATTCACCTTGATTGAGCTCATCTGGTACCTCTGATGTTGACATGTACGTGTTTGTTGGTTGTCCACAGGAGCTTCTGCATTTGGAAAATCTGTGCAAAGAGTTGTATGAAACTGCCAATGCTAGCATACGTTCAGAGGCAGAGAAGGCACTTGTGTCCTTTGCCAACTCTCCAGACTGCTTGGCCAAGTGTCAGTTACTACTGGAGAGGGGCAGTGTAAGTAATAGTTTTATGCATGCCTTTTTTATTTCATTTTATTATGTATTTCTTGGGCTGTATATTGATTTGGTTTAGAAGTAGAGCTCCCACCTTCCATTCTGACTGAGTGTGTGACCTTGATTTAGGACACTTTGTTCAAGGTTGGGGAAAGTAAAATAGCAAGGGAGAGAAGTGGGACCCACCATCAAAGACCTGATCAGAAAGTAGTGAAATCTCAGCGACCTCATCACCTACAACTGCGTTAAATAGTGTTAAGGAATTACCTTTTCCTTTCTTTTCATAGCACATAACCGAACCGTGTCTTTTGTATTGGTTCTTTTTCTTTAAAGACCGAACTTCTCATTTAGTTTGGTGTACCCGTGAAATAATTACTGTCTCAGGGAAAAGATGGTTTGGTAGCTGTAGCACTTTATCCTGAAAACTGAGGTTAAGCATGTCCAAGGGTGACTGATAGGTGGATGGTTGGCCAGATTTATGTACTAGCTAGGATTTAGACAGACCATTCCACTTCACCATTTGTAATATCAAGTATCTGTGCCTCTTTTGGGAATGTGAAAGGTCAAGTAGTGAGGGATAGGAGGTGGGGTTAATGATGTCCCCAAGAAGAGCATAGGTCTTGTAACATCTTGTTCAGATAATAGAAACACTTTTACTAGGTATTTCAAAGTGCTCTTCGCGGGCGGCGAAAAGTACGGCAAAGTGCGTTTTTTCACTGGTTTTCAACTTGCTCGTTCTCAACAAAATGCAGTGTCAGAAATAAAAAACATAGATCATGTTGATCTGTGATCCTTTAAGCTTTGTTTAAAGTCAAAATAAATCAATAAGTGTAACATTTACCGTTTGAAATATGCTTTTGATGATGGGTACTAAATTGCGATTTTGCTGCTGCTGGAACGACGAAATCGGAACGCGGTTTTGACCCCTACCTTGAAAACTCGCCTCGAGGAGATTCGCTGGGTCAGATATCAACAAACCATTTACACAGTCAAAAAGACGACTAAATTTGCTTTCATCCCATGTAAAAGGTGAACTGATAGACTTCCATTTAGTCGGTCGTTTCGTGCGTTAAAAACTTCCGTCGATGATTTCGTGACCTTACTCAAAACCAATCTCGCCATATTTTCCCTGTGCGAAAGGTCAAGGTTTCAACTTTCAACTTCTGCTATTTGCACGGATTCAACCACTGGCTATTTTCCTCGAGGACTGAGAACAACGCGACCTATTTTTGCTTTCTCTTTAGCGTCTGACGCGCAATGGCGGACACGAGCGAAGACCGTTCGGGCGAGCACATGGACGTCGGAAGTTTACGTCGACCGCTCCAGCCACGACGAATCAAGCGATCTAACTTATCTAGAGGGTAAGTGAAATATCTTGCAGTTTGTTTACTATTACTTTTCGACAGTTTGTTTCCTGATTTTAGAATATAATTGTTTGGAAAGCGCACAACTGCAGCACCCACAGTATCATGAATATGAATCAGCATGTTAGAAGGTAGGAGTAGGTGACGGTTTGGGGTGCTGTAATTTTACAGAGAGTGAGATCAGGCATATGATTAAAGGAAAATGTTTACAAAAGATTTTTTTAATAATCCATGCCTTTATTATATTTATTTATAATGATGTTAATGAGAGATCAGCGATTTATTGTGGTCACGTGACCAACGCTTTGATCGATCGATAGTCGAATCGGCCGAGTGCCCTCCCTTGGCTTCTTGTTGACTTCACTCGATTTGGTTCAGTGTCGTTCAATAATTTCACAATGTTACACCTTTTTCTTTTCTGCCTTTGTGTAAACTTCCTGAATGGTACCATTGAAACAAATCTGCATGTTTATCAATCCTATTATTTTTAGGTCCAATATTATTATCACCTAGTTCAACAGCTTTAAAAGTTTATTATTATTATTAATATTGTTATATTTTGTTATTGTTATTATTTTACTATCATTATTCATTATTTATCATTATTATTATATTTTCTTTATTTATTATCATTATTATTATCTTACTATTATTGTCATCAAAAATAATATTTAAACAAAATAAAGTAGGCCTACCAGGTTAATGGGTTGGACACTATGAACCTTCCTAACTAGGCCTATAGTGTTTATGAGATAATTTTGTTGTACTGATTTGAGTAGGCCTAAATGTATGGGACATTTACTTTTGCCCACTGCTTTGTGAGTTAGGGTAAGGTATAATTTTATTTTCAAAGCTGACAATAATACTGGTAGGCTTCTTACAGCTCCACACCAATCTCTCTCTCTCTCTCTCTTGATCCTTTCTCTCTTTGACAGGCAGGGAAGTTAATTGAGCAGGGGTACAAAAGTCCTTGTGTTCCTGCATGTTTTATGTTCTTGTTTTTTGGATTTGTTTTTGTTTTGGTCAGTATTTGCCTCTTGCTCTGTATGTATAGGCCTGTTTGTCCCTACAAATGGGATTTTCACATTACGCTACAGGATAGAACAGATAGATGTACTAATACTTTCCCTCTACACTATTTTTCTCACAGATGATCTCTTCATGAGGATGAAAAAGGAGCGATTTCTTAAGACTGGCAAAGGGCGGAGACCTAGTCTTTTGGACAACTTTGACAGCAATGATGATGAACTGCGTCTTAACATGTTTTAATTTCCTGTCACTTGTGAAGGGGAATCACTGATCATAGACACTGACAAGTATTTTTTTACATTTCATTACAACATGTTTTTTGTAAAAAGAGATGATTTCTATCTTTTGTGCTTCCAGTTTAAGTTGAAGGCCAGGACAGTTATCTACTGTGATTAAGCAACAGTGAAAGGTCAAGACAATGATGTGGAAGCTTTTGATAATGTTCTACACACAGTTAAGGAACAGTTAAAGGTCAAGACATGTTTTAATCATTGTTTAATGATTAAAAAAAACAAATTAGCATGTAAAAACTATGAAGATGACTTCTTTGAATGAATGTTGTTGATGTACATGTCTTGTTTGATTGATTCGATATGTAAACAAAACGCATTATTTGTTACTATTATCAGCTGACATTTGTTATAATTTTGTCATCTGATTTTTGTTTACAGAAAGATTGAAACCTAATGTCTTGTTTGTTATAAAAGTGACAGATCATAAAAAACTGATCATTTTGGTATATGGTACTTTGCAGTAGGATGAATGTGACAGAAGTTACGGAGTCTTGCAAAAAGCTAAAATACACAATTTTTTTCAAAATAGGTATTTTATCCTTACCCAAATATGGTTTGATTAAACATACAGATGTCTGGGTTGTGTTTTACATTGAAAGAGTTTGTCATGCTGAGCAATTTGATATCAAAACCATTTTTGTAACTTTAAAGTGAAAAAAGTTATGGTGCACTAAATATGTGTAAAATTCGCCATTTTTTTCACTGTGACAAATCGGCATATTTCGCATTTTTGACATCTGATATCTATTCAACCAGCTTTCAGATGAAGCTGGAAAAAATTAGGGTTAAATTCCTTAATATGTTTATCATATATGATTCATTTCAGTATCACTGTATTGTATTTCTTAAAGATAATGGAGTTTGAAAATGGGTCCCTTGCCCAGTTGTTTGGAACGGCGGTGTCCAATTTTGCTATTTTTTGTCATTTTCATAGGTCTGTATTTTTATTGATATGCATTTCTGTCCATATGTTTTTTGCACATCAACTTAACAAGTAAAAACCTCCTCAGAAATGATTTTCTGGACTTGTGTGATTTTATATGTGTGTTCAAGGCATGTCTGAATGTGGCCTAAAATGCCGTGCGAAATTTGTCTAAGTCCAAAAAGAAAGGAAAAAATCATAAAAAATTTATTTTTTACCCCACATTAAAAAATAAAGTATGTATGTGTTCAGAATGAAAATCTCTATTTTCCCAGCTGATTTTTATACAGATAAGTTCAAATTTGAAAATCACTTTGGAATACCTACTTTTACATTTTTACTGTATCTTACAGTGTCTTCAGTGAGTGTATGTTAATTCATCATCTCATATGCAAGACAAGACTTTTTTTAATGTAAGTTATTGAGATTAGTGTGTGGCTTTTTATCACATGTTATGCAAATCATGTCAGTCATTGATTGAATAGCCGACAGTGACTCCATTATTTTAGTGTTAACAGAATGATGGTAATTAAGCCAAAAGCTTCTGTGGACATTTGCGAATATTTAAACTGATTAAGAGTGAATCATCATTAGTGAGTTACTAGAATGAAGGTGACTGTACTTTATGTACTTTGTGTTCTGTTTGTCAGTCAGCATATGCACAGCTTCTGGCTGCAACCACCCTGACCAAACTGGTTTCCCGGGCTAACGTCACTCTTCCTTTGGAACAGAGAGTTGAAATCAGTAAGTGCTGTCAGATGTAAATATCTCGAGCAGTGAAGGGGTTAGGGTTTGTTTGTTTTTTAAGTTCAGAATCATACTAGATGATTTTTGAAGATTTTGAAATGTTGACAAATCGTCTAGTGTCAACTGTCATTTGAAATTAAAAACGTAACCCCTTCATTGCTCCAGAATGTGCATTTCATGTGCCAAAGAAAAAACTCTTGATATGCCAGCATCTGCTTGATTTGACTATGTCTCTGCTCTGTGGAAAACAGCCATCCTGTATTTTGTTGTTGTTGTTGTAATACAGACTTCTGAGGAGGAACACACAGTTTTCAAGGCCGAGTACTCAAACTACAAATTTATGAAATTCAAAACAAGTAGGACTGCCCACATTCAAGCAAACAGGAACCAGAAAAAAAACACGAAAAAAGAATAAGAACACATATTTAATACAACAGGACAAGACAGGTGCAAATTTTCAGCCAACTGGCCTTTGTCAAGCGCAAGGTCACAAACAAAAATTAGGAGAAAAAGGCTGAAACTTCCTCTCTGCTCCATCCAGTGTGAGAAAAAGAATGAATTTATGATAGACAGGTCTGTAATGTTCACACAGATTGTTCATAGACAGTTATAGTAGGTGTGAAGGGAGTCAAGTGTCAGTGTATAGACTGAATACATTATCCATCATTCATTTACATTTGCATCCACATCAGTGACCTAGTGCTAGGTCCAGCAGATAGTAAAAACTGATAGATAATGTGACAGAGTGAGAGAAATCCGTGACCCATTCTCACAAAGGGGGACATCTGTCATTTTTGGTGAGATCAGGGTGTTGGTACCATTGCAAAGGGCATGAAATTTCTTTTCCCGTGATATATAAATGAAGCCATGGATGCAAAAACTGTAGGAGTTATGGCCAGTTTAATGCCACATGTGTGTGGTCTTTTGTTTTGAGAAAAAGGAGGACAAAGTTTGAGAACATTCACTGACAGATTTTCCCTTAACAACCACTATGTATTTATCAAACAGAAAACAAACTGTTCTCATCAATGGCACTTACTCTCAACCTGCATACCTGACCTGTGGTGTTCCACAAGGATCTGTCCTTGGCCCTGTTCTTTTCACTCTTTATACCTCCCCCCTGTCCACCATTATCAACTCCCACTCTTTAAAACACCACTTCTATGCTGATGACACCCAACTTCAAGACAGTGACTCATCTGATAATATACAGCGCCTGTTGACTCGCACCACTGAGTGTTACTCGGACATTAAGAACTGGATGACACACAATAGACTTCAGCTTAATGACGACAAGACAGAAGCTATCCTCATTGGCACCCGTCAGAAACTTTCCCAGCTGCCTCCTCTTTCTCTCCCATTATGTAACACATCAGTCCCAATTTCTGATTCAGCTAAAAACCTTGGTGTCTGCATTGACTCTACCCTCTCCATGAACAACTTTGTTTCTCAAACAGCCAGATCTTGCTACTATCATCTCCATCGTATAAGCCTGATCAGGAAGTATCTCTCTGTCGAAACAACTGCAAAACTCGTTCTCTCCTTCATAATGTCTCGCATTGACTATTGCAATTCACTCCTGTCTGGTCTTCCTGCCTCCACCATTCACATCCTACAGCGCATTCAAAACAATGCTGTACGCCTTGTACTCAAAAAGAAAAAAGCTGACCACATATCTCCTCTCCTGGCACAACTTCACTGGCTCCCTGTATCAAAGCGCATACAGTACAAACTAGACACCATGTGCTACAAAAGCCTCAATAACGCAGCCCCCGATTACCTGTCAAGCCTACTTGAGATCTATGTTCCCTCACGTACCCTCCGCTCTGCCTCCGATCCTCTGACTTTTCGCTTTCCACGCACTAAGCTCAATACCTATGGTCCACGAGCCTTCTCTGTTTCTGGTCCACTCTCCTGGAACAAACTTCCTCTCTCAGTCCGTCAGCAACCTACTTTTGCCTCCTTCAAGTCCGCTCTCAAAACTCACCTTTTCTCCTCTGCATAAAATCCTAACCTCACTCAACCCCCTCTGCAGCCTGTCCGCTCGGAGGGGAATCATTTTGTTTTAATATATAATTGTATATGATGTGCTCTCTGTGGTTTTCCATTGGTTTTATTCTTGCTTTTATTGCTTTTATTCTTTTCTCCCCATTTGTGGCCATGCATGTGTGTGTGTGTGTGTGTGTGTGTGTGCGTGCGTGCGTGTGTGCGTGTGTGTCTTTTCGGCGCTTGGATTTGATTTTGTCGAGATTTGCGCTATATAAATATTGTAATTATTATGTATGCATGTGCGTACGTATGTATGTATGTATGTATGTATACGCTTAGATTTATGTATGTATGTATGTATGCATGTATACGCTCAGCTTAGATTTATGTATGTAAGTATGTAAGCATGTGTGTATGCATGTATACGCTCATATGTATGTAGGTATGTATGCATGTATACGCTCAGCGCTTAGATTTGATTTTATCAAGATTTTGCGCTATATAAATAAAATATATTATTATTTATTATTATTATTATTTTGATGTATTGCAATTTGCAGACCTGTTTTTGTTAAAATTATATTTGGGGTTATTTTGAGCGACTGCAGACCTGTTTACCCTTGTGGATTTGCTGGAATTATTCTGGAAATCAGCCCCTGATTCCAGCATTCTGGGCTGGGAGGAAAGTCTTAGTCATAACAAAAATTTTGTCAAAAATGTACTTAGGGTTGCCAGGTTTCAGATATTTCCACATACCGTTTCTAAGAAGAAGAAAAATTTTCCAAGAAATTTTTTTTTTAAAAGGACTAATTTTTTTTCCCCCTCTTTGAGGTAGTCAGCTTTATCAGTCTGTCAATTTTTCATAGCAGACAACGAAACTGTGGGAAGGGGGATAAATCTGCTGTGAATTTCTGCTAGAATGACTTCAGTGTTTTTTGTCTGATCAAGCATTGACTTCGGTGTTTTTTGTCTGATCAAGCACGATTTCTCTTCATAGCTGATAGTAAAATGTTTTAGAAATATGACCATGTCTTGAGGCAACAGTTTGGAGCAAGGGTCTGCCACAGCTAAAATGTTAGACAAAAACTGCAAAAATAAGTTGTGTTGGGAATGGGTTTAATTACATAATAATTACAATATTTATATAGCGCAAAATCTTGATAAAATCAAATCTAAGCGCTGAAGCAGACACACACGTAAGCACGCACGCACGCACGCGCACACACACACACACACACACACACACACACACACACACACACACACACACACACACACACACACACACACACACACACACACACACACACACACACACACACACATACACACACACACACACCCACACACACGCATGGCTATAAATGGGGAGAAAGAATAAAAGCAAGAATAAAAGCAATGGAAAATTATAGAGAGCATAGCATATACAATTATATATTATAACCATGTGATTCCCTCCGAGCGGAGACAGGCTGCAGAGGGGGGGGGGGGGTTGAGTGAGGTTAGGATTTTATGCGGAGGAGAAAAGGTGAGTTTTGAGAGGGGACTTGAAGGAGACAAAAGTAGGTTGCTGACGGACTAAGAGAGGAAGTTTGTTCCAAGAGAGTGGACCAGAAACAGAGAAGGCTCGTGGACCATAGGTATTGAGCTTAGTGCGTGGAAAGCGAAAAGTCAGAGGATCAGAGGCAGAGCGGAGGGTACGTGAGGGAAGATAGATCTCAAGTAGGCTTGACAGGTAATCGGGGGCTGCGTTATTGAGGCTTTTGTAGCACATGGTGTCTAGTTTGTACTGTATGCGCTTTGATACAGGGAGCCAGTGAAGTTGTGCCAGGAGAGGAGATATGTGGTCAGCTTTTTTCTTTTTGAGTACAAGGCGTGCAGCATTGTTTTGAATGCGCTGTAGGATGTGAATGGTGGAGGCAGGAAGACCAGACAGGAGTGAATTGCAATAGTCAATGCGAGACATTATGAAGGAGAGAACGAGTTTTGCAGTTGTTTCGACAGAGAGATACTTCCTGATCAGCCTTATACGACGGAGATGATAGTAGCAGGATCTGGCAGTTTGAGAAACAAAGTTGTTCATGGAGAGGGTAGAGTCAATGCAGACACCAAGGTTTTTAGCTGAATCAGAAATTGGGACTGATGTGTTACATAATGGGAGAGAAAGAGGAGGCAGCTGAGAGTTTCTGACGGGTGCCAATGACGGGTTTCATGAAAAATTGATAACAAGGAAGTGGAGTACTTGGCTTTCAAAAGTAGCAGAGACTCAGACTAGCATAGCCTTACTGTATCTTGTTTCCAGTGCAGTCATTTGTAGTCGAACAAGCTTCCACACTTTAAGACCATTTCAAATCAAGCATGCACCAGATGAGGCAGAAAACTGGTTTGCTTTGAGGTGATTGCAAAATGTGCGTAAGTTTTGAATGTACATTTACATTGTGTTTTGTTTCATACATTGCTGTGGTTGAAATGGTTTATTACTTGCTGTTAAGTTTGCTGCAAAAGGTGTTCAATCTAGTTTGTTGTCAGCACTTCTCATGGATAATGACTGTCAGAACCATGTGTATTATGTGCAATATAAATAGCAATGCTGCATGAAAAATTGAAATTAGGTTTTGAGTTAAAAAAAATTATATGGTTTTGAAGATATTGTTATTCTGAGTAAAAAGCAGTTTAAATTTTTCAAATCGGACTAATAGTTCATGAGATATTCCAATTTGAAGCATCAAAAATTTCTTAAAGTTTGGTACCACGTTTTAGTGGGACAAAGAAGGACCAGCTGTCACAGAACAAACCCATCAAATGGCATGGTATGCTGATTTTGCTGGAAATGACATTCATTTTGTAATTGTGAGAGACAGACTGGATCAAAAGTCATGAAATTTTGGTCGTTGGTGTGTTTTGGCGTGCCGAATTAAATAAAACCATTATCGGAACTCTGTGATGAGCCATTTTTGTCTTATTACAGGAAACGTGATATTTGGCATGTTTTATCAGTGTTTCATTAATAATTGCCCAAATTGTATTAATAACAGACAAAAATGAAGCTAGAAACAAAACAATCATTTCAAGAGATAGATATAAAATCATTTTGCTCATCGTTCAAGTGTCTTATTGCTGCAAATTAAACCAAAAAAGTCACGACTCGCTACTTCAGTAGTCTTATGAATAACTTTTAATATTTCATCAGTTTCTGTACATATAAAAGGACATCTGAGAATCAATGACTTCTGGAATCACTTACATAATTGAAATATTAAAAATTACTGCATGCTTTTATGCTGCAGTCTATCCAAAAATATCATCCGATCAAAATTCTATTAAAAACTAAACACACACACATACACATGCATGCACACATAACACACATACACATACATACACATAGAGGAAAACATAACAGACAAGATTTTTGTATGTTACATTTGATTTTTATTTTATACATGTTTTTAGAAAATAGACTAAACTGTCTGTAGATGAGTCAAGTCCCCAAACACTTAGCACAGCCAGCGTCCAAAGAAAACTTCAGGAAGGATATGGGACCACTCGCCATTCAAGAAATATATGAATTTCTGCATAATATATACTATTCATTGAGATATTGCAAAGGAAAGGAAACCATAATGCATAGTCTTGACATCAACATTACTTTAACATTAAGCCCAAACTTTTAGCTTATTACTTGTAAAAATCCACCAAAGCTGAGCAATCCTGCTAAGTATTTCCAGTGTACTCTTGCCCTTTAATACAAATCAGTAACAATAGGCTACTATTAAATAAGATGCAATCTTCCCTTTAAAACAAATTAATGACAATGGGCCTATCCTTTTCAGATATTGACTACAAACTGAAACAACTACATAAGCTAATGGATGGCCTACTTTACAAATAATACAACTCATAGCCTTCTATTTAGTTTCAAAACCTAAATGAAGAATATTATAACAATGAACAGAAGATTTTGTTTTGTGACATTCTAAATCTCTGTGTGTGTGCGTGTTGTCAGAGTGAGAGAGAGGATCATGCCTGTTAACAACTTGGATATGAATGTATTGTGGTCTATTTACTTATTTATTCATTTCTTGTTCTCTCTGAGAGAGAGAGAGAGAGAGAGAGAGAGATTCATGTCAAGGAAAGTACAATAACTTGCACAGAATTGTTTGTTGATTTGAAAAAAAAATGTTTAGACTTATTAAAGTTATTTATTCATTCATTTATTTGAGAGAGAGAGTTGGGGAGGTGGGTATGCGCACCCCTCTGTTTGGGCAAACCCATTTTCCACGGCTCGGCAAAGCATGTCGAGCACATAGTAATTTTAGTAGTAAGCTCGCCCGTCATAGGGTGAGCAGATCTACACTGCGACATGCAAATAGCATGATCTCGGGGAGGAAATGGTTGACGAACCTAGCTTCGGCTGACAACTCCGAATCAAGTTCAAACGCAGTTGTCCTTTTCTTCAAAAATACAATGTCACAGATAAAACAGAACTTGATCTGTTGATTGCTAGATCTAGTCTTTGTCTGACAATGTAAAACTTGCCGAGCTGAAACTTGCGCAGCGTTCTGTTACGCTGGTAGTAGGCCTATGGCGTCGGCACATTCTGACGTTGTTTTGCTACTGATCTGGAACAGATCCTCATGTAAAAAGTTGGCGTACAGCCGTATTTTACATCAAATTGATTTCATATTACACATGCACATAGAAAAAAGTATGCAAAATCGAATCCTGCCGACGAGAAGTTCCAAAAATGGCGACTTCCCTGAAGCGTCGATCTCGGTTCGAAACTGGCACACATAGCTCTCGTCGGGATATATCATTTTGTTACATTGATTCTCATTGGTTGCAAAATTACAATGTGATTGGTTCACAAATATAGCCGTACCGACCGAAATAGTGAAGCACCCCAAACAAACTTCGATTCTGAACGCATACCGTCGCCGCGATTGCGCCCGAAACGCGGATTTTCGACTTTCTTATCAAATAACTAATTCCATTTTCGCTGTAAGTATATAAAAAGGCAATCATTCAAATCTTTATTCATTTCTGATTCATATAAGAAAAAAAAAAAGTATGAAACACCGCTTTAAGAGGCAGTAATACTTGATTGAACTGAAGACCCCCCAGTTTTGCGGCCGGCCCCCGTTTTTGCCCAGTTTTTGGTACCACAAATTTGACGTCGCGTTTCGGTTCGCATGGCATTGCTAATATAAACAGGTAGATTCTGTTAAAACATCATTTGTCAGTTAATCGAATCATCATCTGCAGCACAGCTTCTTGATTAAGTATCCCATTAAAGGGTACAGAGACTGGCAAAGCTTTAATTTTTCTAATATGTGATGTTGCATGTTAACATGTTTTCTTTCATGTTTTCTGCCAATTTTCTCAGTGTTTTTCTTTCACTTTTCATTAATGACTGTTGCTTTTGTTATATTGATGCAATTATGTTTGTGACTTTTGTGACTTTCAGGAAACTATGTGCTGAATTATCTGGCTACAAGACCTAAACTGCTGCAGTTTGTGTCACAAGCTCTTGTCCAGGTATTTGTAAAAAAAAGTTTGGACCTTAGATTACAGACTTTGGTGGTGCACTACATGCTAAGTCTTTTGTGTATGTTTATTTTTTTTCTTTTAAAAGGAGCAGACTGATTAATGATGAGATTCAGCTCGTGTGTTTGTGTGTGTGTGTGTGATGGAAACAAAGGTGTTCCAAAGGTTAATTGTCCGTGTTAACAAAGGGCATGAAGTTAAGAGTAACCCAGAAATGCACAGAAATATGTTCTTATTCAGAGGCCATCTTGTACTCGATTTCAAGTAGATAGATGGTCTGATTGTAAATGGTTTGTACTTATTATGCAATCTGGCTGTCTTTGTCTGTTCTTTGTCTACACTACTTCCTGGTTTTTCAATCCCCTGTTTATAAAAATGTTTTTTTCCAATACCCCAATAAAAAAAAAGAAAGGCAGAAAGAAAGAGAAGAAAAAGAGGAAAGGAGATTTTGTATTGACCAGAGAGTGATGTGTGTCTGTATGTCTGTCTGTATCTGTGAAAAAAATGTATCAGCAAGATCTTCTTAGCTGTTTCTGAATGAATCTTTGTCAAATTTGGCCCAAAGGTGTAAACTGTTGGAGATGCCGTTATGAAAGTTTAGACATGTCACCAACGTAAAAAAAAAAAAAAAAAAAAGAAAGTTAAATTAGTAAAGCCAGCATGATTTGAGGAAGATGTGTAAGGAAACATTCACAGGAACTTGTTAGATTGTTTGGCTTCGTCTGTTGTACTAAGGTGGATTGTGAGCATTATGGTGCCAGTAGGTTGTTTGGCTTCATCTGTTGTACTAAGGTGGATTGTAAACATTAATAATAATAATAATAATAATTACAATATTTATATAGCGCAAAATCTTGATAAAATCGAATCTAAGCGCTGAAGCAGACACACACGCAGGCACGCACGCTCGCACACACACGCACGCACACATACAGACACACACACACACACACACACACACACACACACACACACACACCCACACACACGCATGGCTATAAATGGGGAGAAAGAATAAAAGCAATAAAAGCAAGAATAAAAGCAATGGAAAATTATAGAGAGCATAGCATACAATTATATATTATAACCATGTGGTTCCCTCCGAGCGGAGACAGGCTGCAGAGGGGAGGGTTGAGTGAGGTTAGGATTTTATGCAGGAGAGAAAAGGTGAGTTTTGAGAGCGGACTTGAAGGAGACAAAAGTAGGTTGCTGACGGACTGAGAGAGGAAGTTTGTTCCAGGAGAGTGGACCAGAAACAGAGAAGGCTCGTGGACCATAGGTATTGAGCTTAGTGCGTGGAAAGCGAAGAGTCAGAGGATCAGAGGCAGAGCGGAGGGTACGTGAGGGAAGATAGATCTCAAGTAGGCTTGACAGGTAATCGGGGGCTGCGTTATTGAGGCTTTTGTAGCACATGGTGTCTAGTTTGTACTGTATGCGCTTTGATACAGGGAGCCAGTGAAGTTGTGCCAGGAGAGGAGATATGTGGTCAGCTTTTTTCTTTTTGAGTACATTATGGTGCCAGTAGGTCTCAGCCAATTTTAGCAGATCTCTCTGGGTGTCGGCTCTGCTTGTCATGGCAAGCTGAGCTAAGTCAAAAAAAAAAAAAAAAAAAAAAAAAGCTACTTGCTGTGGGGCTATGTCCAGTGTGGCCTGGTTTTCTTTGGATAATTGAGAACCAGCGAGGAGAACATCCCTAAGAGCCAAGAAAGTGTTGTAATAAAGTATAGCACCCAAATGTGCTTTTGAGTCTACACTTTTGGAAATCCTTTTGAGAACTTGACCTCCAGTTCTGGCACAGGGTAGATTTGCCCATGTCATGACATTCTTCCATTGTCCTTCATGCCAAGTTGTGTTTCGTCAGAGATGTTCCTCTAGATGCAATTTTACAAGAGAGCAGTAGATTTCATCTGATACGATTTTATGTAAGAGAATGTTTTTCTTCAAATGCATTTTAGACCTGCAAGGGTAATGGTGAGCTTGGTTTTTAACTGTTGTCTTTTTACTTAAACCTGGGTGTTGTTTTTAACATGGTATTAGCCCTGAAATGGCTCTACTAGTTGGCTTCAATATGAACTGAAATCGTCTGATGTTTCTTCACGGGGGACTTAGAGTGAAATGGTCCAAAAAATCATGAAAAATTGTGTTTTGGGTTTTAGGCAGTTTTGGTGACAATAAATCCTCTATAAAAGCTTTGTGGTTGTTCTTTACCTAAATACTACCTCTAAATATTTATATTTATTTGTTTTGTGAAGTAGTGTCATAAAATGATTGAGAGAATTTTCAGTTATTTCATAAAAATCGCCGATTTCGTCCCATGGATACGGACATTTTCATTTCAGCAACTGTGGAGTGTAACCACTCCTTGTAAAGCTGATTGTTTCGGCTAGCCAGCTGACCTAGTTTAGCTTGCACACACGCGGTCTGCAAGTGCTCAGACTGCAGAAAGCAAAGGAAGACTTCTCCAAAATGCAAGCTCCTGGTTGGCTGAGCCAGTCAGGTGACTACTTTCCTTATTCCGATTGGCTTTCACCCTTGGTGACCTCAACATCCGGTAAAAGCTTTCCTTCTCCGATTCAACACACATTCGCTGATATTTTACAGATAATTCTTTTATTCTCAGTGTGAATGAAAAATGCCAAATACAGGAAAGAAGTTTAGAACCGTTCATAAGTTCGGAAAACGCAGGAAGAAGCGGAAAACTGTTGTTCAGAGCAGTGAGAAGCCCCAACACCAGCCCACAGAAGCGTCTGCTACACCTGCCGACACTCAACCGCAACCATCAACTTCGGCTGAAAATATGCCTTCAACATCGAGTGGTCTCCATTCAACTGTGGCATCGAAGCGAAAACTGTCATTTTTCAAATTCCAGAAAAGTTCTAGTGACAGTGACAGTTCTGAGGAACAGGTGACGATGGAAGAAGGTGCAGAGATCGACATCCCCACTTCCCAAGAAATGAATGTGATCGTCAACCTTGGCTGTTTGCAGACGATTATCAGCCGTCTGCCTTGTCCTGAATGTAAACAAACTGTAAGTCAAAATATTTTATCTGTCTAAATTGGGGAGGGAGAAGGGGAGACGGTGATGGATGTTTGTTATTGTGGAATGGGTGTAATTGATTGTGTTTGATAGAGGATGCTTATGTACAGTGTGTGTGTGTGTGTGAGAAAGTGAATAGTATGTCTGCCAAAGGATGGATAGTATGTTTATCACTCACTATGTGTTTGTAAGAGAATGGTGTGTGTGTTTGTCAATGACTGGATTATGTATGTGTGTGTGTGTAGATTGTGTTTGCATACATCACTGTGTGTATGTTTGTGTATGGAGATTGTGTTTGCATACATCACTGTGTGAGAAAGTGAATAGTATATTTGCCAAAGGATGGATTGTGTATTTATCACAATGTGTCTATGTGTTTGTAATGAATCTGAGGGAGCTATCAATGTTAGCAGAAGGGAGGCCACCGACCAGAGAATTTAATTTTGTTTGTTTGTTTGTTTTTAGTTGCTGACGGTGCGTGAAGGAGGGAAGGAGTTCCGCCATGGTTCTGCCTGTTACCTGGAAGTTTGCTGCAGTGACTGCGGGAAGGTGTCTTCTGACTGGACCTCGAAGAAATCCGGCTCCACCCACACAGGCTACGATATTAACAGGCGTCTAGTTACTGCTGCATCAACTTGTGGCATGATGTTTTCACAGATCAAGAGGCTGTTTGCTTTGATGGGCATGCCACCACCCATGAGTGAGCCAACTTGGTATTTTTACA
Source organism: Monoplex corrugatus (assembly GCA_030674185.1). NCBI lineage: Eukaryota > Metazoa > Mollusca > Gastropoda > Littorinimorpha > Ranellidae > Monoplex > Monoplex corrugatus. The sequence goes on from CM060307.1 coordinate 58,006,836, forward strand.
AACGCAGACTACACATGGGAGTGAAGCGGGCAGCAGACAAACACCTCCAGGATGCTGCAAACCAGATCCGAAGGACATATGCTGATATGAACATTGGTTTACCAGATGATAATGGGATACTGAATATATCTGTATCAATTGATGGCAGCTGGCAGAAGAGGGGACACACTTCCCATAACGGTGTGGTGACTGTCATAGAGACCATGACAAGTCTGATAGCTGACTTCATTTCTCTAAGCAATTACTGCCAGATGTGTGAAGCCGGTCCCAAGCCAGAGGATGCCAACTATGAAGACTGGGCCCGTGAACATCGCAGCAAATGCCAAAAGAACATTGACTGCTCATCAGGTGCCATGGAGATGGAGGGAGCTGTCAAGATATTCCAGCGTTCTGTGGCTCTTCATGGTTTCAGATACACAGAAATGCTGGGAGATGGTGATGCCAAAACATACAAGCGTGTGACAGAGGCAGAGCCATATGACGGCTACCCCATTGAAAAATTGGAGTGCGTAAACCATGTGACAAAAAGAATGGGGACTGCTTTGCGGAACCTTGTGCAAAAAAAAAAGGCACAAAACCAGCCAATAGGAGGGCGTGGCAGGCTGACTGACGCACGCATAAAAAGACTCACCAATTACTATGGAAGTGCGATAAAAAACAATGTAGGGGACCTGGAGGCCATGCAGCAGGCAGTGTGGGCCTCTTTCTTCCACACCCTCAGCAGTGATGAGAGCCACAATCACACCATGTGTCCAGAGGGCCCAACATCTTGGTGTTTCTTCAACAGGGCACAAGCAAATAATGTGCAACCACCCGCACACGACCATCCACTCCCTGCCGATATTGGAGAAGCTCTGAAGCCCATCTACCAAAGATTAGGTGACCCTCAACTGCTTCGAAGATGTCTGGCTGGCAAAACACAGAACTCTAATGAGAGTTTTCACTCTTTGCTTTGGAGTATTTGCCCCAAAGAAAGGTGGGCCAGTCATCGAACTGTTGACACTGCACTTGGCATAGCGGTCCAGAAGTTCAACCAGGGATCCACAGCCTTGCTGAGCATCATGTTGGAGCTGGAGCTGCTGCAGACTACCACCACTGCAGAGTATGGTGAGCAGGAGGATGTGAAACGAGTGAAGAAGGCCACCAGCAGAAGTTCGAAGCAAGCACAGGAAAAGAGAAGGAAAATTGAAGACATTCGCCGCAGGGAACGCCAAAAACTTCTTGAGCGTGAGGGACCTGCATATGGTGCTGGGGACTTTTGAAAGAATTTTCTGACTGGTGTGATATCAGAGAGTGGTGAGAGTACCATTTTCAAATGATTTCAAATGATATTTTATATTTTTTCACATTTGGAAACAAATTATAATCTTTGAAACTGTTTTTCTCAAAACTTGTATTTGCGTGCAAGTGACGTGTTTGCCCCTCTTATATCTTTGGCTAGAGAGAAGCTATTGACCTAAAATTTGGCACACTTATGTAAAATTGGCTGCCAAGTGCAAGAAAACTATCAAAAGGTCTCTAAAATAAATAGTTTTCATGATATTTAATTTCTTTATGGTCCACCCGAAAAGGAAAAAAATTGTCAAATGTAGACTGCTTGCTAATGGCCACTAGTGCACCAATCACTTTATGATATGTTTTTTTGCATAAAAGGACATCAGATGAAACCATTGTAAAGAATCAAAACTTTTTTTACATGATGGATCTACTCATTGGTTGAGGTGCAAAATCGCTACCGTTTTGACAGGTAATATTTAATGGAAAAAATCATATATATTTTTCTAATGCATATATTGATTCCAAACTTTGCACAGAAGTTACCATTGCCATAAAGAAGCTGTGTGCCAAATTTCACTTTGATAGCTTTGGTAGAAGCTGAGGGGGAAAAAAATGACCAAAATTCACTCTAAGTCCCCCCCTTCAAGATCAAAGTGACCTGAATTTGTGTCATGATTTTTGTGTAAAAAGGGAGACTTAAAAAGGCTTGACCACCTTGTTTCTAACTTTGACTCTTATGAAAAGTGCTCCATGAATTTGCATGCATCTGAAATCCATTTTTAAATTAAAATTAGTTCATGCATTCACCAATGCATAGTATTTTTCATTCAGTTGTTGCAATTGTATGCTATAAAATCCTTCACATATTCCCATTGTTTAGTTTTGATAATACTAGCATATAAAAAAAGTAGATTTGAATAGAATTCTACTAATGTTTCAGTTGTTCGCAAGAATCACCAAATTTGGGTGGTTTGACCTCAGCAAAGATGAATACATATTCAGAAATGTTGTCACAGATGTTGGGAAATTCTTACAGGTAAGTGTTATAGTGTACCTTGATATTGCATTAAAAACTAGAAAGAATGTGTTATTTAGCATTGTTTTACATTGTGCTTTTTGTGTAACATTTGTGTATGTATGAATGAATGTGTATGCACACACAGTGAAAATGTGTTCCATTGAAAAATGTTTCATACCATTTGTCGGTTCTTGCCTTACCATCTTGCTGTCTCATTCTTGTGCTAAGTTAAAATATGATAATGATAATAATGATGATCATTTGTACAGCCCCTCATCTTGGAAGAGCCCTAAGCACTTCACAGAGCATGAGAGACAAAGTCAGCTACATAAAACAAATACCCCTGATGCCATGGTGCAGACAGATGCAGCTGTAATAATACAGTGTTAAGGATACAATAAACAAAATTTGTAACAACTTATCCACTTCATACATCAGTTTAAGAATATGAATGAAACAAACTATGTTCTCTTATACACAATGCACAAGCACACATGCACATGCACAAATACAAATACACATTCGTCTAAAAGCACATACGTGAATAGATATGAAAAGAAGTTACGTGCACGTGCGCGTGCACACACACACACACACACATATATGTACTTGTCAAAAAACATAGCAAATAGACTTCAAAAGAAATAGCTAACGAATGAACACACACACACACACACACACACACACACACACACACACACACACACACACACACACACACACACACACACATGTAAAAGCACATATGTGAATAGACATAAAAAAATGAATGCATGCACACATGTGCGCACAGAGAGAGAGAGAGCATAGACATACACAAACTCTTCTGTACATAAACACACACACATGCACAATAAGGCAGAGATACGTTTACATTTAAGCACACCCACATTGTACAACTGTATGGAAATGGAACTCACAGGAATCTTAAAGAGGTAAAATGCTGAGTAAGCTCTTTCTATAATTTTTGTTATTTTATGTTTAGCAGTTTCAGTTGAGTCATTGTTGCACTGGGTCCCTTCCAACACTCTCATGTGTTTCTTGTTAACCTTGTCATTTGATGTTTAGCAGCATTTGATGATGTGTTTTTGTAGGGTGAGTTTGGAGACTAACCATTTTTGTTCTGCTCTTCACCAAGGATATCATTTTTAGAATGCCCACGGATATTTTGAACAGTTTGCATTTACTTGATATGTCAATGAATCAGAAGGTTTGTTTAAATCTCATTGACATAGTGAACTTTGACTAGATCAGTCTTTATTAAATAACGCTGTATGTATTGTGATCCTTTTTGTGTATTGAAGAATACTGTTCATTTTGATAAGGTAGTGCATATCTTTATTCCCACTGAGTTATGAATGTGTACAATATCAGAATAATACTGTTGTGATCCTAAGAATACCTTGCTGTATATAGAGCTGTGAATTCTGGCTAACCAAAGCATATTCCTAGCAAGCTACAAAATTATACTTAATGTCTGAGTTGTTTTGCCATAATGTGTAATTAATATCTTTTTCAGGTTCTGACTCTCATAGTGTTACTTATTGACATGAATGATTTGGTTTTGCTCCTTGTCACAGAGTGGATCTACACAGCATGTGATGGTGGGAGTCCAGCTCTTGTCTCAGCTTGTGTGTGAAATGAACCAAGTTAGTGAGGTAATTTTTTTTATTTCGTTTTTTGAAAAATGCATGGTTTGGGAACCTGATTTTTGCTCTTTGTTTGCTTAGTCAGTTTGTTGTTGGATTTTATGTTGTTGTTTTTTTTCATGACACTGTTTTATTCAGTAAATTTGAGATTCACTTTGAGTATTTTGTGTTATATAATAATTTTCTTATCCTTGTTGAGGAATTCTCAGATTGGCAGAATTTTACTTTCTCCTTTTCCAAAAAAAAAAAAAGGCATTTAAATGATATCATTCCTGTGATTGTCCTGCAGGCAGCCCTCACAGAAATCAGAAAGCCTTATTCCTGTCATTCATAGTGTTTGGAAAGGAAACTAGTGAATGTGTCTGTGTGAAGATAGGGTGGGAATCACTATTTTAAAAAAACAAAACTCTGTACCCTCTGCTTTTGCACCAGTTGGTGAGAAAGAGTCATTATGGTATCTTTCTCATTATCATTGTATCCCATAAAATCGACAGGATTACTTATGTTCATTTTAAAGAACTTCAAGCCAAGCTTGAACTAGAAGCTCCCATAAGAAGAATGAGAAAGATCCTTCATGTGCATCATTGTGTAAAACCTGAAAATTGAACTACGGTACACACATACACATGTGTATGCGCCAACATACACATGTACGCATGCGCGCGTGCACACACACACACACACAAACACAAACACAGATGAATGCAGGCATGTGCCAGCACGTAGACACTCATGCACATATTATTCATCTTTGATTTTATACATGGTCAGTTGTGACCTTTCTCTCAGTTTTATTTTTCTTTCTTTCTTGTTTTGTGAGAGATAAAGAGCTTATGTACTGATGTAACTTTTGAGTAAATTTGTTCTGGTGATTGAGCTTCTAGGCATGTGTCCGCAATTCTAGGTTGGTTGATATTAAATGATTTGGCTTTTAGGTGTGTGTGCAATGCAGTGTAGTTGATGCCAAGTCATTTTTATGTATGGTTGTGGAAGACATTTCTGTTAGAAGAACATACACTAAGAACTTATTCTTGTGGTGAAGTGGTTAGTGCTGTGGACTTATGAAGGGGTCATTATAGGTTTGAATCCCCGCCATCTCTTTTTACAAAATATCTTGCACAGAATATCAGAAGAGTGTAATGTAAAACTGGTGGAGATTACACATGTTAAGTATGTTTATATAATTTTATTCGTTTTTGACAGTATATTTATATATAGTTTTACTTCCCAGAATTCCGTCAGGATTCTGGAGCACGCAAGAGAACATACGGTTTTATTATTCACACTGGTTTACGTAGAGTCGATGTGTAGCACGTATGTCTGTCGTCCCATATTCTTCTCCCTTCACTAATTCACTCATGGGTGTTTGTCTTGTTGTGTTTGTGACTGTGATTTGTCATCGTACATTTCACAGTTTTCTGGACTTTTGAGTAAGCTAGATGATTTAATTTCTTTTATACTGATGACTGGCTGGTGGATGTAGTTCTGTGCAAGCAAGTTTAGTATTGAACCGACCCAGTGATCCCATTGTGGCTGTAACTTCCGGTCAGCTTTTTAAAGTCTTATTGGTCATTATTCTAACCCTATAGGCTACTTTCATAGCCTCATTGGCTACTTGTATAGTGTCATTTGCTGTCCACAGTCTCATAACTGCTCTGCAATGAATGGTAATTTTAACATCCTTTGGTTGAATGGCACTATTGTTTCCAGCTTACTGTCAGAGATAAATGGCAGATGAAAAACCCATTGATATTCAAATACAAAAACCAAGTTTAACACCAGTTTGAATCGGGTAAAATGAAGGGAAAAAGAGAGACAACTAAGATTTAAAACCCGCTACACTGTTAAAAAATTCTCATTATTAACCCTCTGACTCCCGCACCCTGTCCACCAGCATCCTGCACTGTCAACCACACAAGCAAATCAAAAATTTAACCCTTTGACTCTCACTGTCCACCAGCTCTGCAGAAGCGTGGATGGTGAGGGAGTCAGTTCAATTTGCAGTTGGTGAAAAGACAGCAGGAGTCAAAGGGTTAACAAAATAGACGAACTTAAGTTAACTACAAACGAACTTCGTTCTTGCATCAGTGACATGGGAGGCCAAAATAATGAAGGCATCACAACTGAAACGGGTGACAAAGACAGACACATTGCAACGAATCAAACAAGTAATCCCAAGAAAAAGACTACTCATACAGTTTGGTCTTCGATAATATGTTTCATATAGTTTGGTCTTTGATAATATTATGGACAATGATGACACTGATGATACAACTGACTCCAGTCATAGACCTGCATTGAACAAGAAGGGCCAAGTATGGGTAACACACTCGCATCAACTTTTGATGCAGGGCTCAAAACCGAAATGGACAGGAGGGTCAGGGAACTACTGCAGTCCTTCTGATCATAAAAGCTCAAAACTGCATTCTAAATTGGATTCTCTTGACACTTTTTGACCTGAAAAGTGATAACCAACCGGCCAGTGAACAGGATTTTAAAAAATATAAAATAAAATAGATGTCTATCTCCTCAACTGTTCCAAGTCTGTACTCTCCCTCCTTTGACTGATGGTGCCTGCACCATTTGCACATTCAATCTGATGAAACCTGCACCATATGCACATTCAGTCTGATGAAACCTGCAACCCATTTGCACAATTTCAATCTGATGAAATATGCACCTATGCACATTCCAGTCCTGATGATGTGCCTGCACCTTTGCACATTCAATCTGATGAAACCTGCACCATTTGCACATTCAATCTGATGAAACCTGCACCATTTGCACATTCAGTCTGATGAAACCTGTACCATATTGCACATTCAATCTGATGAAACCTGCACCATTTGCACATTCAATCTGATGAAACCTGCACCATATGCACATTATCTGATGAAACCTGCACCATTTGCACATTCAATCTGATGAAACCTGCACCATATGCACATTCATCTGATGAAACCTGCACCTTTGCACATTCAATCTGATGAAACCTGCACCATTTGCACATTATCTGATGAAACCTGCACCATTTGCACATTCAGTCTGATGAAACCTGCACCATTTGCACATTCAATCTGATGAAACCTGCACCATATTGCACATTGAATCTGATGAAACCTGCACCATTTGCACATTCATCTGATGAAACCTGCACCATATGCACATTCAGTCTGATGAAACCTGCACCATATGCACATTCAAGTCTGATGAAACCTGCACCATTTGCACATTGAATCTGATGAAACCTGCACCATATTGCACATTCAATCTGATGAAACCTGCACCATTTTGCACATTCAGTCTGATGAAACCTGCACCATATGCACATTCAGATCTGATGAAACCTGCACCATTTGCACATTCAGTCTGATGAAACCTGCACCATTTGCACATTCAGTCTGATGAAACCTGCACCATTTGCACATTAAATCTGATGAAACCTGCACCATTTGCACATTCAATCTGATGAAACCTGCACCATTTGCACATTGAATCTGATGAAACCTGCACCATTTGCACATTCAATCTGATGAAACCTGCACCATTTGCACATTCGAATCTGATGAAACCTGCACCATATGCACATTCATCTGATGAAACCTGCACCATTTGCACATTCAGTCTGATGAAACCTGCACCATTTGCACATTCAATCTGATGAAACCTGCACCATATGCACATTGAATCTGATGAAACCTGCACCATATTGCACATTCAATCTGATGAAACCTGCACCATATGCACATTCAATCTGATGAAACCTGCACCATTTGCACATTCAATCTGATGAAACCTGCACCATTTGCACATTGAATCTGATGAAACCTGCACCATTTGCACATTCAATCTGATGAAACCTGCACCATTTGCACATTCAGTCTGATGAAACCTGCACCATATGCACATTCAATCTGATGAAACCATGTGTTGTCTTGCCAGATCCTATCCTGACTTCATATTGGTCTGTAAAACCTCACACAAAGACCATAAGATGAGTTGATGTGATTGTGGAGATCTTCTATGCTGTTGACAGCTAATGTGTTTCATGCATATAGACCCTTTGTTAAAGATGTCTTGCACATGTTTAAAACTTTCAAGTCGTTGATACAAATGATTCTGCTTTCCAGTATTTGTCTTTGTACCATGTTAAAAATGATAAAAATAAATTTTCAAAAAAAGCTTAATCCCATAAGTCTTAGGTCATTGTGTGATTTCTCCACTTCATCAGGCTCCTTCCCAGAAGTGAGCATATTGTGGGCTCATTGGGAAGACTGGGACCACAAAATTGAGTTTCATCCATTTCATGAATGCTAGTGTTGCTCAGATTTCTTGACCAACACAACAAGTGACAGGAAAGATAGAATCCGGAATGGAACTTTTATAGCATCATCATTGATGATAATCAACATTGTTATGTATCGTCATCACCATTGTGAAAAATGTTAAGATTCATTGGTTCTTCGTGCCCTTCTGCTGTTATGGTGACTAAAGTTTTGATGGATTGTGGGGTTGGAGGCTGTTGAAACTTAAAACGAGCAGTATAGGGGCAGTCATATAGAAGTGTGTAAAAGATGAGACAGCAAAGGGGGTGGAGGGAGGGGAGAAATACAAATGTTTAGGAAAACTTCACATCATAATGGACAATACACAGTAATCTTCCATTATCCTCAAGCTCATCAATCATTGCAGCATGGACATTTTTTTCCTGTGGTCTGGAGTGGATGCATGATTTCAATCAGTAAAACAAGTCCATTAATAGATTAATGTTATATATATTCAGTTTATGGCATTTCTGTCATGAAATTTTGAAAAATTATCCAATTGTACATCAGAAACCACCCACAAGTTTATGCTGTGGCCTCATATTAAATCTGGGTGTTTTTTTGTTTTTTGTTTTTCCAGTCTGAAGCAAGTCGTTCTCTCACAAAGCACAGGAAGATTGCCTCTTCCTTCAGAGACACTCAGTTGTTTGAAATCTTCCAACTTGCCTGCTCCCTTCTCCGTTCTGCTGCTGGTAACATGAAGAATCTGGATTTTTCTGATGGAGACCAGGTCCGTGTAAGATTTTTAGGGGTCAGACCAACTAGCATGCTTGTATCCTGTGACTCTTTGAATTGCTGAAAAAATGAATAGACAATGTCAGCAGTTTAATAGAAAATAATGTTAAGTGTCAGAATGTGAAAGTATAGATGTGATGGTGATAAAATTGTTCCCATAGAGGGAAATAGATGGTAAATTGTTAAATTTTACAAATTGCTGTAAGATTTCTTTCTTTGGTGGTAAAGGTTATTTGCTTTTGACATACCCCTGCCCCCCAAAATGAAATTATGGGTTGCAGTTTCTTTCCGTGTGAACACTTTATTTGTGTCTGTGTGTAATATTCTCAGTTTTAATGTATTGATTATTGGACAGCTTGTAGGCCTGTTTTTGGTCTTTCCGTGGATTGGAAAATGGATTGAAAGGGATTGATTTAACTAGTAGTAAAACAATGCTGGTCTGTTCTTTAGTTGTTAAAGCATATTTATTCAGTATATAGTTTTATCAGTTTCTGTGTACATCAGTCCATCATCTGAATTGTTTGGGTACTATGGATAAACTGACATAATAATATATTTGAAAAAGTAAATAAGAGTTACCTTGTGTGTACTTTTGCTACAGTCGAAACTTTGTTTTGATGACATGTACTGTACCATAACTCACAAGTGCTGTTACTCATGGGCTCTTATCTAGTAAAAATATACTTTGTTTTTCAGCATGGGCTCTTGTCCCACACTTTACAGTTGGCTCATAACTGTCTCACTTTCGACTTCATTGGCACCTCCACAGATGAATCATCTGATGATCTTTGCACAGTTCAAATTCCAACCAGTTGGCGCACAGGTCAGTCAGTCATGCTGAATGTGAAATACGTACCTGATATGAGGTTTGAGAGTGTTAGTGGTTTTGTTCAAATTTGTACTATAACAACAAAGTTATTATCTTTCAGCTGTATTGTTGACAACATATTTACCATCATTCAGATGCTGCTTGTACATTGCTCTGTACATCATTGAACTAGTTCTGTAACCATTTCTACAAACTTTGCCTTAAAGATATTTGAGGTACTAACCAAAATGGACTGTATCGGTACAGTGTATTGAAAATTCTTTTTGGTAAATTGCCATGGGAGTAATGAGCATGCATTTTTGTTTTCTTTAGCAAGCATTTTAGGGAATATCACAAGTATGTTTTGCAGATTACCTTAATATGTGCATGCTTGTTGTTTTCCTTTTTCCTTGTTGTTGTTATTGTTATTGGTGTATTTGTCTGTGTTTGTTTATGAAGATTATGGAAGCATTTCATAGATATTGTATTACCTTCAGATTGGAAGTCTGACAATTACCCACTTAACTGCCATGCCCGTCATTGATGTGTTCACTAATAGATGTTTTGTTTTCTATTTTCAGCCTTCCTAGATGTGTCAACTCTGGAACTATTCTTTGATCTGTACAATGGTCTGCCGCCATCTCTCTCCGCCACTGTGAGTTGCTTACTCTATTCTTTCTCTCTGTCATGTTTTCATCCCCTTTCTCACTTATCTCACTTACTGCCTCTGAATATACTTTTCAGCTTCCCCTCTCTAATCCTCTGGTTTTAGAGCACTTTAACCAGTGAACAAGGAGATGATTTGTTGGAACTTTTTTTTTTTTTTTTTGCTGAAAGCACAGCTCAAACTTCGATGAGCATCTTACACATTTAGCATCAGTGCTGTCACTTTTATTGCATTGTTCAGATAGAGTCTGTGATCAGCAACAGGGAAAGCAGCAGTTCATTGAAATAAATCTCTAAATATTTAAAGTTGTTATTATGAATTATTTCATAGGTTTATGTATTTTCTTTCTTATGTCTGGAGGTATGCATGGGTGCAACTCCTTCGGCTACAGACCGGAATCCAGTTTTTGAAAAACGGTCGAGCGGACAGATCCGGTTTTTGAAAATTTGACAAGGGGAAAAAAAAAAAAAAGCCGATTAAAATCCTTCGATACAGTGAGCAACTCCGCTTCTGCTCGGAGTGTTCGTAAGCAAAGCGATTGGGGAAAAAATGCCGATTAAAATCCTTCGATACAGTGAGCAACTCCGCTTCCACTCGGAGTGTTCGTAAGCAAAGTGATTGGAGCTCTCCTGTGTTGGAGGTACAGAAGATCCGAAGCACGTGAACGGAATTAGCAGGCGACTTTTCGTTCGACGTTTGAGTATGCATTATCTCACGGAAGCAGATTTTTCGCGTCTTGCGAAGGTGGAGGAAGGGGTGAAAAACAAGTGGAGGTGAGAGTGGCTGAAGCAGAAAGACGAGCAGGACAAAGTACGGAGAGTGGTGTCGGAAACTTGACTTACCAGGAACATGTTTCTGCACAGTTTGCTCTAAGCAAATCAAGTAGCCTACGGCACGAGTGGGAAGAAAAAACTAAAGGAACATGCCGATCATCCCAGCCACAAGGAAAATGTGATGGTTAGTTAGTTTTCATGCTATTTCTGCACAGGCCACTTCTGCACAACCCAGTTCCAGCATCTACACAGTGCCAAAAGGTGGCAAAAGAGCTGCCATGAAGTCATCACAAGACATTAGACAGTTTCTGAAGAAATCTAGAATGGACATTTAACCATCTTCCACTTTTTAAAACAATAATGTGTCTGAACTGTTACTGATGTTGTTGATTTTATGAACAAAGGCTACACTCATGTTGGCCTGGAAACACCTTATGAATGACTAGTGCTTAATCTTCAAATGATTTCTGTCTCCTCATCACTTAGAGGATTGTCAGATACTGTGTTATGGTCAGTTTGGACCTGTGTTATAAACACAAGGATACTGTTTGGCAGATAAACTGTGAAGGAGGATTGGAGCAAAAGAGTGATATTGACTGGACTGGTTTCTGTATTCTTAAGACTGACTTTGACAGAATTATTCAGCTGTTGCTTCTTCCAGATTTTTCTTTCATGATTAACTAGTAATCTATCATGGTTAGTACTGGTGGTAACACTGCTATTCTGTTACCATGTAAGTCAGAAATATGTCAATTTTTCTGTTCATTTGTTCATGCTCAGATTAAAGGAGAGACCCCCCAAATCATCATAAAAAGGCTAATTTTCTTTCAGCCCCCCTGACCCCCCAACAAGGGCTCAGCGCCTGTACCCCGCCGGGGCCTGGGTGGCCCCTGGACCCCTGCCTTTCAGGTTTTTTCTTTTTCAGGTGTTGCACCCATGGGTATGTCATGTTGTATGAATTATTTCATAGGTTTATGTATTTTCTTTCTTATGTCTGGAGGTATGTCATGTTATTGAGTTTACCATGTGTGTTCTTTGTCATGCTGCAGGCTTTATCTTGCCTGGTGCAGATAGCATCAGTGAGGCGCTCACTATTTAACAATGCAGAGAGAGCAAAATTCCTTCAACCATCTTGTCATGGGAGTCAGATCCATCATGGAAAACCCTCAGGTATGCTTGACATATTTCTTTGATTGTACAAATAACTAGATTAATCCATTCACTGCAGGAAGCTTGTGGATAGGGCTAAGGACTGACAGGGTAAATAAATAGGGTGTTGAAAAAATCAAGACCTTGGCTGCTCATTGTTGATGTTGTTTTTTAACTTTTGACACCTTCAGCTGATCTGTTAACCTCTGATGAATAGGTTGAGGGAGTCATAGGGTGAATTGAAGCTTGATCAGCTGACATTCTTTGTGAATACTTCTTTTCTTCCCTTTTTATCTCAGTTTTTCAATAAATGGTTAAAATATACCATAAGGATATGTGCTCAAGTCTTCAAAAGGAGATGGGGAGAAGTGTTTCAAAAAAGGAAAAAAAGTAATTCATTTCCTGGGCATTGTCAGTATTCTGATAGACACTAAAAGCTGTTGATGATGCTTTAGAAGTAAGACTTATTCACAGTGATTCATTCTCATGACATTGTCCTTTTCTGCTAGGAAATTGATGTTTAATTAAATACAGTGCAATGTCGTTTTGGTGTTTAGGTAACTGATAAGTAGTCTTCAGGCAGAGAAATGGAGTTTTTAATGTATTGCTGCATATTGAACAGGGTTTGGCTGATGCCAACAACTACCATGAGTTCTGTCGGCTGCTGGCACGTCTCAAGTCCAACTATCAGCTAGGGGAGTTGGTCAAAGTTGATCACTACGCTGAAGTCATTGAGAAGATTGCTGAATTCACTGTCACAAGTCTCAGGGTAAGGACACTGTCTGTTTTCAGTAATAGTACTGATAAAGACCTGCACATTAAAGGAATGCAAGCACACACACACACACACACATTGGCATGCTTGTATGCACATGCACATACACACACGCACACATGTACACACAGTATTCACGAACAGTGATGTTGTATGTCATGTATAATTGCAACCTGGAAAAAAAAATGAATGATTTTATGTGAGCTTGAACAAGTCTACTGCTGTTTGTTTATATAGTGAACATGTTGTTGCTAATTCCTTATGTCTTGTGCTTTAGTATGGAATCATTTATGCCAGTAAAATTGTTTGCAGTTGTGGCAGTTTGCACCCAACAGCGTCCATTACTTGTTGGGTTTATGGCAGCGCATGGTAGCTTCTGTTCCCTATGTGAAAGCCACAGAGCCGCACATGCTGGAGACATACACCCCAGAGATCACCAAGGCTTATATCTCTTCTCGACTTGAGTCCGTCCACTCCGTTGTCAGGTCTGTCACTGCTTTGTTTGAGTGTTGTGGGGCATAGATATTTGGAACTGATTAACTACAGTATGCTTATGTCAGTTTTGCTTTTAGAAAATGAAAAGTGAACTTCGCTCTGTTTATTTATTATAATCCATATAATTTTGTGTAAAATGTGAAATGAGCCAAGTGTTAAGTGTCATTTCCAGTGATATTGCACTGCTTGTTGAATGGAATTGAATATTGTGTCATTGTGATTTGCAGGGAAGGTTCAGAAGACCCACTGGATGATCATGGTATGATATCACAACAACTAGAACAGGTAAGAAATCTGTTTTGTCTGGTTGTAACAAAGTTCGGTTAGGGTCCTGATGAATCCATTGTGGACAGATGACAAGTTGTAGTGAACAGGAACTAGGAAAAACACAAAAATAGAATCAGAACGCATATCTAATACAACCAAACAAGACGAGCACAAATTTTAGGCCAACTGGCCTTTGTCAAGCGTAAGATCTTAAACAAACAAACAAACACCAAATACAAACTTCAGGAGAAAAAGACTGAAACTTCCCTGCTGCTTCGTCCAGTGTGAAAAAAGGAGTCCTTTCTTTTTTCATGTTTTTTTCTCTGGTTCCTGTTTCCTTGAATGCGGGCAGTCACACTTGTTTTGGATTAAGTTTTAGTGAGGCTGACTTGTGTTGTCAGGTTTGAGCCTTCCACTCATGTCGCTCTTTGAAGGGTGATAGAGGAAGCACTAATAGGTGATCCTGGCTTTCATGGTGAAGAATGATATTTAAAAAATACATAGCTAGAACCTTTGGTGTTTCACTATTGTTCTGATTTTCTTTTTCCTATTGCAGCTCTGTAATTATTCTTGTATGAAAATTGATCATTGTCTGTAAATATGATTCCTCATTTAGTGTTTACATGTTTTATAACCAGGCTGGGGAACTCTTTTCGGATTTCCACATATTCAAGAATATTTGCTGTTTTTGGACTACTTTTGTCATGACTGAACTATTAAACCAAGGCACCGCAATACATACAAGAAAAGTAGAGAACTATGATTTGTTTTGTTTTCGTTTCTGTGCATGTTACAGGGTAATTTACCTACCATGAGAGATCGCGAAAAGGTCATCAGAAAAGCTCAAATTCAATTTCAGCTTTATGGCTTCACCTTTTGGACCCAACCTAGGGTACTTGGACAGTCCCTGGAGTCCTGTCTTTTTTCAAAGATTTTTTTGAGTCAGCTGTTCCTCAGTCTATATATTGCATAGACCAACGTGATACAGTAGTCAGCAGGCTTCCTCTGTATCGTCAGGTTTGTGTGATCAGAGCCTTTGGACCCTACACCCCCAATCAGCCAGTCAGCACTCCTTGTGTACTGGCAGCATGGATCTAAGTCATGTTATTCATTTCTTTGATCACCATCTTAACTGAATAGATGTCAGGTTACTCTTTTTGTCATGTTTATCTTTTTCTTATTCTTAGTTTGCTGCTGTTTGCCCTTTTTTTCAGTTTGGTCTTTTATTTCTCAGTTTTGATGAAAATAAATTGGGATTATTTTTCTGTATGTGGTGATTATTTTTTTCACGGGCAAGATCCATTTATTGTAATCAAGTGGGTGTCATTGTAATAAGAATGGCATGGAGTAATCTAATTTGATTCTTCATCCACTTGTGCATGAAGCCACCCTGTAACCTTTCTCCCAGGATATTAGCTTTGCTCCTTCATCTGACCTATAAATCCAAGAGAAGTAGGCTGATGCTTCTGATATTCTTTTGGAATGAGTCATGATGCCAGGAAAAGTAGGCTTTTGCGTCTAATAGTCCTTCAGAATGAGTCACACTGAGCTTGTGTGGAGGAGCAACTGGATATTTTACCTAGCCTTTCCACATTGAGCTAAAGGAGGTACCCATATACTAATTCATATAATTCTATACTTTGATTTTTATTTTGACTGGTAGCCAATGTAGTTTTCACAAGAGTGGTGTTGCGCTGCTCTGTTGTCCCATAGGACAAGTTCAGCTATGGATAGCTTACCAATGTAGAGTTACAGTAGCCTGGATTGAATAGAATGAGAGATATATACAGCTTGTTTGTGGCATCAGCAGAGAGAACTGGAGGCAGTTCTTTCAGGACCTCTAATGGCAGCAAATTTTAATCTCTCTGCCTCTAATCCCACAGTTGACGGACAGGTCAGCCCACCGACATATCCTTAGATTATGTGCACTAATGTATTGATACTTGAACATAACTTTCTTTTCCATGTGTTTTTTTAACAGAGGTATTGTGTACTTTTTGAGATGATTGTAGCCCTGCTATGGTTCAGTGCAGTTGGTTTGATACTTGAACATAACTTTCTTTTCCATGTTTTTTTAACAGAGGTATTGTGTACTTTTTGAGATGATTGTAGCCCTGCTATGGTTCAGTGCAGTTGGCTGGGCTTTAAACAACAAAAGATCCCCCATTTGAACCAAGGAGGCAACACGTCCCACTGGCATTATTTGAATCCTATGTGTGGTCTGATGCAGTATGGTAATATGATGGTAGATGAGGATTTTTCCCCCAAATTCCCGTTAGTTATATATTCCCACCATTCCATCCCCACTTTCATCAGTTTGGACCTCATGAGAGAATGTTTTCTAAGGGCCATTGACTGAATGACATTGCTAAGGTCCAGGTCACCTAAGTGCGAGCCTAGAGGTGTCTTATCACACAAATCTGGCCAGATGGAAGGAGCCTGCTGGCTAGGGAAGCACTTGGTCCATGCAGTATGTTTAGCTTAACAGGGATTTAAAGAAACACTCATTTGTGTAAGTAGTTGGAGATTCCTTATTTATGATCTCATTTGTAATTGTAGTTCTCTTGTGTACATTAAAAAAGGCTTTATGAAATACAAAGACTGTTGATATTTTTTTTGTCGTCAGTTATTGTAACGGTTTTGTAGGAAAACAAGGTTACAAGGGCTGTGTCAAAATCTGTTCACGGTTTGATGATCTTTGTTGTCAGTTGTCAACTATAGGTCGGTGTGAATACGAAAAGACCTGCTCTCTTCTAGTTCAACTGTTTGATGAATCTGCTGGACGTTACCAGGAAATGGTTTCCACAGGCAATCAGGCTGTTGAAATTACCATTGAGGAAGGTCAGTGACTTGTTGAGCTCTGTGTTGAATGCAGAATGGTTTAAGTAAAAGACTTATTAAGTTGAAGAAATACAGGAAAAATGAAAATATTATTTTACTGAGATACACATGACTGCCTTTCATTTTTCCTTTGGCAGTTTTAAAAAGTGGGCAACAAGGTTTTATGATCAATTGAATGCACCTGTGTATTTAGTTGTGTCAATTTAGGGTTCTTGATCGAATTGGGACCATTCTGTGTGCCATAGGGTATTCTTTTACAGAATTGTAAGTGACGTTAAGCTAAGTGTTAGTCTGGCAGGGAGTCACAATCGTACAAGTTCAAATGTGACAGGGTAGTGGTCATTTGGAATCAGAATTACCTATGTGCAAAACACCTACAGATAGAAAAGGGAGATTGTTAGTAGACCTGATGTATTAAGTACTCACAGTGATTGTTGGTAGACCTGATATATTAAGTACTCAAAGTGACTGTTAGTAGCTTCTACTTTTTGTGTGTATGTGCACGCATGTGCATGCATGTGTGCATGCACACTTTTCTCCCCTCCCCACATGACAGGATAATCATGGGAAGTTTGTAAAAAGAAGCGCATTGAAAATTGAATGTATGTTGAAGAGGGTTTTTTTTTGTCTATTTGGAAACATATGGTTATGATGTGTTGAAAATGTTGTTGCTTGTGGCAGGCCGTCTAACATGGTTAGTATACATCATTGGTGCTGTGATTGGGGGAAGGGTGTCTTTCGCCAGCACAGATGAGCACGACGCAATGGATGGAGAACTCGTATGTCGGTAAGTTGTGTGCTGGGATTAGTGAATATTAGCTTTATATATGTTGAAAGTGTTAGTATTAATTCTTGCCGAGAGTGTATGTTGTGGTGAAATATAGTTGAATATATTGCTCTTTTGGATTGAATCAATAGTAGGAATGATTATTTGGTGTACATGTTTTTTATTAGGTATAAATTCATATGAATGTGCATGGTGTAGTTAGAATCAGGCCAGTCACTGTATTATGTTTTAATTGACAAGTTAGCTGGTGGAAGACATGACCAGTCAAAGTGGCAATGTGGTTAGTGCATTGGACTACTGACTAGCAGATTGTGGGTTTGAACCCTTATCAATTAAAAAATGCTTGAGGATTTTCCGACCATGACCGGCTCCTGAGTTGACTGTGCTGTGGGCTTATTAAGAAGATTGAAAACAGTCATGTTTCATCCACTTTACAGATGAAAGTGTTACTCAGATTTCCAGTCCAGCTTTGCAGATGCGTCTGCAGCGTTGGTCTGGAAATTGTATCTCTTAGGTGTGGTTGACGCCAGCATATGTATTATGACAGCAAGTGTAGAGTACAGCCCTGTCTACCAGTTTCAATCCTAAATGGAACTCCATAGCATCGTGATTATCATCCCCATGATCATGAAACCATCAACTATCATAGCATTGTGAAAATTGTCCCATATTCTGTGGTTCTCATCCCCTGATCTGGTGGTAACCTGTTCCTCTTCCACTTCTGTGCCTGAGGTGGTGAATTCAGGTGGGAGTCTTGGGTGTTGGTGATCCATAGAGGCTGTTGTTGGAGGGCCATAGTGATGTCCTCCTTAACTGGGAGTTTTTCATTCTAATTCCATGACAGCTATTACTTTCGGTAGTAGGGGCTTAGTAGGCAGAGTCCTTAGTAAGTTCTTACATCCATAAACAAGGAGGTCAACTGCGCTTTTATGATTTTAATGGGTATATCGGTTTTCATCCTGTAACTTTAGAACCAGTGACAGGATGATAACTATATTTCCCACTGTAGTTGAAAACACGTTGATTTATATCTCTACAAAATCAGTCGACTTTTAGCTTAACCCTTAAAGCGCTACATAAAATAAAGTACTGTTTTAAGAAAGTGCAGTTAAAATCAAGAGACATTTATCTAAAACTACATACTCCAGGTTTTGCCTATTTTCTGTACCTATTATTCACCCTACGTATATAAACCTATACATTTTTAGAAAGAGGACAGTCTGGAGATAATGAATAACATGAAATAAAATCTGTACCTTGTCAGTTGTGGGAGATATCCTTGCTGGTAATAAGCACAAAATATTTACAAAAAGTTGTCCAAAAACGTCTTGTCCTCAGCACTCTTGAAAACAGTCCAGATGGCAACAAAATCACAAAAAACAGTTATATACAGACACATTGTTCACTCCTCTTAGAGGAAAAACAGGTTTTGCAGACTTTCACCTCCTGGGACGCTTGTGGTAGTCCACAAAACAAGTAGCACACAGGCCAACGTTGCACACCGGACACTCGTACACAGAGCGCACACAAGTATCATGTCCAGCAGCGCAGTTCCTCCTCTTGCCTTTTGCCAGCTTGACTAGTTGATGCCCTCCATGTGATGGACCAGCCTCAGGATCAGGTGGGGGTGCTGGGGCCACTTGTAATTGGGCATGAGCCCTGGTAGCTTCAATTTCAGCCCTAGTCCGCCTGTGACGCACAACCTTGGGGGGGTGGTAGTCCCCTGCCAGGCTGTGCACCAGAGACATAAACTGAAGCCTGGTTTTCTGTGGGGTGTCAGTGGTGTTGAGCTGGTACAGGATGTAACTGTTCACTGCTGCCCTGCCAAATAGGGAAAAGGCCAGCTTTGTTGACCATTTCATTGTCTTCCTCTCAGCCAGGTAGGCGTAGAGTTTGGAGTTGCTCATGTCTACTCCTCCCATGGACTTGTTGTAGAGGCTGACAATGTTGGGTCTTCTCACTCTCTGGCCTCTTCTGTTCTGTACCTCTGTGTATCCAGCACGGGCAGCAGTGGACAGAAGCACTGGTCTGCTTGCACCATCTTTGTATATGACACAAAGCAGTGGACCTTTCCTTCGCTCAGCAACCTCTTGGTTCTTGAGTTTTTTCTTCAAACAGGCTTTAGGAAGGCCTTTCCTGTTCACTCTCACAGTTCCTGTTGCTGTAGTCTGCTGAGCATACAGGTCTTGGAACAGAACTGGAGAGGAAAAGTAATTGTCCAATCCTAAGTGGTATCCCTGATTGAAGAAGTTGCATTTGTTCAAGAGGCGCATCACGATGGCATAGGTGACACCCTGCTCAGCTCCAGCATCATCTGGGTTGTGCCTTTCTCTGAAGACTTCAAAGGTGCTGGTGTAGCCATTCTTGCTGTCTGAAAGGCACCACAGCTTGATGCCAAAGCGAGCATGGCGCTTGTTTGGCATGTACATGCGCAGATGTGGAGTTTTCCCCTTGAAGCCAACCATGCTTTCATCAATCGAAATGTTGACATCAGGGTTGTAGTGGTGATGAAAGGCCCACTGCAATGTGTCAATGAGAGGCTGGACCTTGTAGAGCTGGTAATTTGGGTCCTGCCTATCTGGCATGGCTGCATTATCTGCAAAATGCAGAAATTTCACATAAGTTGAAAGCGGTCCCACGAGAAATGCTCCAGGAAAAAGGTGTACTCATGCAAGGGTTTGAGGGGTCCCAGTAAGAACTTAGGTTTGACTTTTTGATCAGTCCCATGTTGAAAACTATTCCCAGAAAAGCCCTAAATTCCTCTACTGTTGTCCTCCCTTGCTTGATCCAGAGGTGCACCCTTGATCTGGGTTTTTCTTGCAGGTACTGCTGGTGTGAAGCCACCCACTGGTCAGCATAGCGGTTGGTTTCTGTTACAATTGTATCAAGAAACCTATCAGGAAAAAATAAGTTCAGATACTCAATGGGACTGGCATCAGGAGCAGGGGCATGTTTTGGGCCATGGTGAGCAGTAAAAGTCACAGGATCAGGGCCAGGATCATCCCCTGTGATGGGCATCCACACACCTCCAACAGCAGGCACGCCCCCTCCAGTGGCTCCAGTCTCACCTTCACTGTCAGTGTCCCCTTTGTCAGTCTCCCACTCTGTAACAATAAAAACGAAACCTAAACTGAATAAATTTTATCTAAAGAAAGTCTTAGAATAAACAATAATCAAGCAACAGTGTATCAGCTATCATTACTGTATACAATGAACAGTAAAACTTGAGGGTGACACGAACACCCATTGTAAACAGCCACTCAGTTTTCCATAGCAGATGACACAGCACAATGACACAGCAGAATACTACAACAGTACACTGACCTACTTTCTCATTAGCGAAGCTGAATAAAGTTTTTACCTACCTTCCAAAGGTTCCTCACTGTCAGTGTCGGTAACATACTCTTCACTTGTCTCACCATCACGCCCACCAACGAACTCTTCAGGGTCGCTTTCAATATCACTCATTTTTACAAAAAAATTCTGCGCCAAACTGCGTACTTTGAATTGACAGCATCAGTCGAACACACAGGAAGTGGTGGGCAACGGAAACGAGGCTATTCGGAAGGTTTCCGAATATTACTGAGCAAGGTTTTGTTGGTACAGTCAACCGGCCCCTCGAGGGGCCCATCGCGCGCTACCGGGAAAGCCCCTCGAATGGCCCATTGCGCTTTACGGGTTAAAGCGGACTAGAAAAATGGTTGCAGTTTGATACAAGGGAAGTAACCACAAGCAACACTGAAAATATATGCAGTTATTTCCCTTAAATAGAAGCAAAAATAAATTGTAAATCGCTAACATGAATCTTGGATTATAGCACACTGAAACCCAGACAGGCTTCGGCAAAGGCAGGGAACAGATTAAGCTCCACTAGAGACCTAGCAGTGGTGCAGTCTTGTATGGGTGGGTGGCTCCCATAGGCTTTTTGGAACTAATATTTTGACTGAATGTATTTGGGGTTTGGTGGTGTGTTGAGGAGCCAGAATTGAGCAGTGTGTATCGGCAAACAAAAATGTTTAAAAGCCACTTTGCCACTTTCTAATTTCTGTGGTAAGGTTCAGGTCTTTTCTTTCCATATTAGATAAAAGCATTTTTTTTATTGTATCAGTCATTGAGATCATTCTTTTGTTTTTTTGACAGAGTGTTACGTTTGTTTGACAGAGTGTTACGTCTAATGAACCTGACAGATTCACGGCTGGCACAGGGAGGGTCAGAAAAACTTGATCTCGCAATCCTCAGTTTCTTTGAACAGTTTCGCAAAATTTATGTTGGGGATCAGGTCCAAAAAACGTCCAAGGTAAGAACAAGATATGTGCATATGTTGACAGTTACTTCAAAATGTACTGCTTTTTCCAGTATTGCACTGTTACTATAGTATCTCAGATTAAACAGGAACATGGAAGGGGGGGATTTCCAGAGACAGCAAATTTGATGTAGACTTAAGCCAGATTTTCCAAAGACAGCAGACTCTATGTTCATTAATTAAACTGGAAGTTCATGTCAGAAAAAAATATGTTTTTTTCTTTTTATTTGTTTGTTTGTCTGTCTGTCTGTTTCTTTTTGGTGGTTGTCGTGATGGTTTCCTTCAAGATTTGATTTGTCATTGATATGCTCTTTTTCCAGCTCTGTATTCTGTGTAGAGGACTCACAGAAGTCAGTTTGTGTGTTTTTTTTTTTTTTTTGTTGTTTTTTTTGTATGACAACAGTTATAAGAATGGAGTGACTGGCATATCATGACATGGTATTATTCATTCATTATTGTTGTCCTAGAGCCTAGTTTCATTCTTTCATTTTCACCTTTTCATTTGATTAAAAGGATGATATGGAAAAAAGGTTACTTTAATCATCAATGTGTTAGCTATAGATTGTGCTGAACATGATAAGTTCCTGATGTCTTTGTACACTGTTCCATGTGTTTAACTTGCAGGTGTACAGGAGATTGTCAGAGGTGTTGGGTCTTAGTGATGAGTCCATGGTTCTCAGTGTCTTCATTGGTAAAATGTAAGTTTGTCTATTCTTACTGTTGTAACTGAAGAAGTGTTGCAGGGAGGGAGTGGGGTGGAATCTGTTATGCAAGTTGGATGTATGTTGCAAGTGCAGAATACATCTGCCCCAGATCACAGTATTAAGCTGTTGTAACTAAGGTTCCTGTACCTTTACTTGTCCTGTCATTTTAATCCTACTTTCCCAATCCTTTTTGTGTACATACACTCTGTCTTGCTGTATTTGTCAGTCATCTTTCACACACTCGTTATGCTGTCTTTGTATGACATTAAACATCCCTTGTGGTATAGGTTTCCTGTAAATAAGATAGTTGTGTGTGTGTGAATGAAGGGATGGGAAATAAAAGATTCTGCTTCACAAGTTTATTGAAGAGCTTTATTTAACCTGAAATAGCCTGATTATTCTGAATATTTCATTCAGTGTAGCTTGCTTAGTTGTATGTTGCCCAATTTTGTTTAGTGGGACTTTGAGCAGGTACCTGCCCTGTGTGAGTCAGATAAAAGACATGGTCAGTTTGGTAATGTGTCTGCCATGTCTGATCCATGCAGGTCTCATGCATTATATAAAGGGTGCCAACTCACAAGACTTCTTGTCAGCTGAAAAACAAATTTTAAGCTTTCAGGTAAAACAAATGAAATAATGTGCATTAGGCAGTGCACTAATAGCCTCAGTATCTTTGTAAGTATAAAGATACGTAATTATACATATATCCATTCTGCAAGGTAAGTTTCTGATCTGCCTTGACAGTTCATGTTTGTCTAACTGTAGATTTTGTATTGTGTGTTTTATAGAATCACCAACCTCAAGTTCTGGGGTCGCAGTGAGCAGATCATCAACAAAACTCTACAGTTGCTAAGCGACCTGTCAGTGGGCTACAGTAGTGTGCGAAAGCTGGTCAAGTTAGAGGCAGTGCAATTCCTTCTGAACAGTCACACGGTATTCCATTTTGAAAATCAGAATTTTGTCAGATCTTTCTTTTAAAAGGAGATTGATTCCAAGTGTGTGTGTGCACGCACTTGTGTGTGTGCGCTTGTGTGTGTGTGTGTATTTCTTAGCATAACTTCTGTTTTGTGCACACGCTTGCGTCATTCCACTTGGTTAACTGCCTGTGATAGGATAAGTATTTACCCATACAGTTCTGTTTTTTTTGGGTTTTTTAAGGAAAACAGGCAGCTACTTAAGGGGAGGGAGTTTTTATGTTGCTGGGCCTAAAATGTCAAAGGATTTCTTTCTGCAAGTAGTTTGAGGGATCCGAGGTATGGCCAGGAAAGAAGTTTTTTGAGACCTGGGAGCTTAGCAGTTTTGTAAGGCAGGTGGGAATTCTAACATATTACACGTTAGCATGACATGATGGGGAACCAGTGTTGTTTTTGAAATAGTGCTTTTGCACTGCACCACTTGTTTACCCGGAATGTTGTGTACACTGTATATTGGATTTGTTGGAGTTTAGATAGCTTGTCATCAGAAAGCCCAGCTAAGAGTTACAATAATCTGTCTAAATGGAATGAAAGACTTACAGCTTGTTTATGGTATCAGCAGAAAGAAATAAGCATATTTTGCTTATACTGCGTAGTTGGAAATGTAGAATTTAGCGTAGTTTGTTAACTTAAGCTTCTGTGGACAGAGATTCCTCAAGAAGCACGCCCAGATTCCTTGCAGTTTGCTGAAGGCTGTAATGTCATCTGAGATGACCATGGTTTTTGAGTTTACTTTTTTTAGTATGTACATAGTTATTTTGTTTTTTTGTTTTTTCTTTCATTCTTTTTCAGTTTATTTGCTTTTATCAAGACAACGGTGTTTTCAGTAGTGTTTCCAGTTTCACTAGTATTGTTTGTTTAAGATGACTCTCAGGAGATTCAGTACTATAACTATATGACAGACAGATTATCACCAAAAAGCATATTTACCATCTGAATTGATAGAGAACCTCATC
Source organism: Monoplex corrugatus (assembly GCA_030674185.1). Lineage (NCBI taxonomy): Eukaryota > Metazoa > Mollusca > Gastropoda > Littorinimorpha > Ranellidae > Monoplex > Monoplex corrugatus. The sequence goes on from CM060307.1 coordinate 58,031,340, forward strand.
TATTTTTAACATCAGTCATGTGTTTGGTTCAGAGTGTTTCGTTCTTTCTACAGCCAACTCGGAAGACAGGGCAATGCTTCTACGTCTTTACTCGTCGCTTTCTGATTCTCAACTGACTACAGTATATATACATATCACAGTGAACAGCAATCAGTTATCATTTAAACGAATATCATGCCGTGCTGCTATCCGCACGCTGTTTACTGTTAACACACCTCACAACTCCCTTTCTTTAAGGAAACAAAATCAATAAATCATTTTTCCTATCTTTCAGTCCATACGAAATAAATGTGTTTCCTACCTTTATCACAACATTAACTTAACAAACACTCATTCTCACGCACAGGGCCCAATCATTCATTCACCTCATTTTACCTCGGATCATTATACTATCCATCACCATCATGTCCATATTTCGCAATGCTTTCAGTTTATCTGATTGTGGTAGAGTCTTCAGTTTCATTCATATTTCAGGAAATCTGGCCTTTTGCTTTGTCTTCCAGATCTTGTTCTGTAAGGAGAACTAACTGGTTCGGGTTGTCCTGTCCTTGTTTGTTTGGTAACTTCATCTGGCTCCTTGATGTTGGTTGTCTCAGACATTTTGATGACTGGTGACTGATCAGATGAGTTCTCACGGACAGACGATGCTGGCGTCCTGACATCTGTTCCAGTTCCAGTTTTCTTGCTGTCTTCCAGCATCTGTTTTGATGGAATGATGATTTGCTGTTGCTTGCCCGATGTGTCACTTTCCTGATGTCTTCCATAAATCATCCTTCTCTGGACAAGTCGTTGAGGGTTGATTGTCTGCTGAAGCTCCGTTTCTGTTGTGTCTCGTAGCTGACGACGATTCCTTCTGTACTGACGTCCGTCCTCTGTGCGAATGTTGTATGACCGGATGTTCATCTGTTGGTCTACTTTGGCACTGATCCACTTTTTGGATCCTGGAGGTTGGAATTTCACAATCTGTCCTGGACTCAGTTCTGTCAGCTCTACTGCGCTTCTGTTGTAGTAAACGGTTCAGGTTAGTATCATGAACTTGTGCTCCTGCTTCGTCGGTTGGTCCTCTGCCAAAAACAAAGATGTCATCATGAACCGCTACCACGCCTGGCAGTCCTGCCAGAGCAATGTCAATCCTCCTCTGGAATTCTTCTGGGGCTGGTGAAATTCCAAATGGCATTCGTTTCCATCGGTATTTGCCAAAAGGCGTCTCAAATGTTGTCAGGTAGCTGCCGTCTTTGTCCAGTTCAACGTGCCAAAACCCGTTTTTTCGCGTCCAGGTGTGTGAAGTATTTTGCATCTTTGAGGAGAGGCAGTACGTCATCAATGGTTGGCATGGGGTACTCGTTTCTCCTGAGGGCTTTATTCAGTGGCTTAGGGTCGATGCACAGTCTGACTTTCCCATTGCTCTTTGTTGTTACGACCAAACTGCTTATCCACTCCGTTGGCGTGTCTACTTTAGTGACCACGTCCAGTTTTTTCAACCTCTTCAGCTCGTCCTTCACTTTGTCTTGCACTGCTTTCGGCCACTTTCTGCAAGGCATCTTCACTGGAGCAATACTGGGGTCTGTTTCTAGGTGTAATTTCCCTTCTAGTTTTCCTTCTCCTTCAAAGACATGGTTGTACTTTGTGAGCATATCTTTTGCATTTTCCTCCTCTTTTTGATTCGCCGCTATCGTTGCAATGTTCTCTTCATTGATCGTCAACAATTGCATGTGCTGTACAGCTTTCAGTCCCAGTACTGGCTTACAGTCCGTTTTGGTGATCATGAAGTTGACTTTGTATTTCCTTCTGTTCTTGGGATTTTTCACTCGCAGCACTATCTCCCCCACAGGCTTCATTTCTGTTCCGTTGAACATCACCAGCTTCTTCTTCGTCTCTTGCAGGTCAGACTTTCTTTCATCTCCTGTGACTTCTCTGTACAGGCTCTCAGACATCACGTTTGTTGTTGCACCTGTGTCAAGAAGAAATCTTACCGGCATCTCATTTATCAGCATTTTTGCTCGTATGTTTCTCTCCTTTTTTCTGGTTTTGTCTTCGATCCCGAGGATTTCATTATTGCTTTCAGTGTCGGTCTCTTCTTCTTCGAAGTGCCGAACTCTTGTTTTCTTTTGATTTTTCTTGGGTGTTCTGCAGCATGAAGCAAAGTGATTATTTCCTCCACAAGCTTTGCATTTTCTTCCAAATGCTGGACATTTCTCTTTTGCTCTTGGGTGCTTTCCACCACAATATCCGCATTTCTCTCTGTACTCTGGTTTATTTCCTTTGCTATACTGCTTTGCTGTCTTTCTTTTCTTTGAAAACTTGGATTTCCTGCGTGTCCTGCGTTTTTCTCATCATTTGGACGGTTTGATGTTGACTTGATTCATGCGCTCTGCACATATCAAAACATGCAGTCAATGTCAGCTGTCGCACTTCCAGTAATTTTGATCGCAGAGCCTCGTCATGTACACCCAGTATGATTTGATCTCTCACAAGTCTGTCTTCCAGTGTACCATAGTTACAGGTCTTGATCAGTCTCCGCAGTTCTGCTACAAACTGTTCGATAGATTCTCCTGCTGCTTGATGTCTGCAGTTGAATCTGAATGCTTCGTAAGTTTCATTGGTTGAACCCACACAGTATTCTTCGAATTTCTGGAGAACAGTGTCAATGTCATTTCTTTCAGCTTCATTAGCAAATGCCAATCCTTCATAAATGTCCATAGCATCCAGCCCGATGCAAGAAAGAAAAACTGCTATTCTGTATGTTGAGTCTTCTTCTGTCTGTGTTGTCACAATTTCATAGCTGTCCCAAAGCCTCTTGAATTTCCTCCAGCTGCTCTGCAGGTTTCCTCCATTCACATCAAGTTTAGGAGGCAAGGGAATCTTGGCATGTCGTCGACTGGCTTTTCTCTCATCTTGTTCATCTTCCATGGTTGAACTTTAGTCTTCAATATTCTGGATTTTTGTTAGAGTTCGTAATCACGATTCTGACACCATGTTTCGTTCTTTCTACAGCCAACTCGGAAGACAGGGCAATGCTTCTACGTCTTTACTCGTCGCTGTCTGATTCTCAACTGACTACAGTATATATACATATCACAGTGAACAGCAATCAGTTATCATTTAAACGAATATCATGCCGTGCTGCTATCCGCACGCTGTTTACTGTTAACACACGTGAAAAATAACGTGTGAAAATAACATCAATCAGTTGATTCCAGGCAGAGTAGCTTAGTGACTTTATTTATTTCCTCATACAGAGTGAGCACTTCCCATTCCTGGGCATCACCAACAATGGCAGTGCCATATCAGACATGAGATGTCGCACCACTTTCTACACCTCTCTGGGTCGACTCCTGCTGGTGGACCTTGGGGAGGATGAGGAGAAGTTCTATCAGTTCATGATGCCTCTTACAGGTAACTGTCAAATACTATGATCATGGTGCCTGCAAACACATAAACCTTTCTTTCTCTGATTCTATCCACCAGCTTCTTGCAGGAAGCTGATGAGAGTTGGTGGTTAAAGTGAGGGAGTGAAAGGGCTAGTGAACTGACTTTTCTGAATTGGAGAGCTGTTTCTAGATGTCATCAAGTTCAAAATTATATTTGTTTTCATGTACTGTAATGTGTTTTCATATTTTCTCTAATTCTTATCTGTCAGAACATCTTTCTTTGTCTGAAATGGACCAATGAGTGATTCAGTAATTGTGATGAAGTAAACAGATTTAGTTTTGCATTGTGCGTTTTTCAGGACAGTACGTCCAGAGAACAACTGGCTGTTCTTGTTTTGTAAGATCTATTGATTAAGTAGGAAAGACTTCTGTGAGTAAGGGGTAGAATTAAAAATTAAACAGACTTGCCGTAATGACCATGCAAAGCAATATGCTACATGCTTTTACTGTCAGATCTTTCAGAGATAAAATCAAGACAAGGAAATAAAATGGAAATGCTCAAATTGGCTTGCTGAAGGATGGTAGATGCAAGGAGAGAAGAGTTCTGGTTTGTTGGTTGGTGATTGGTTGCTTGCTTGGTTGGTTGACTGGTCAGTTGATTAGTGTGGTTGGTGATTGGTTGGTTTAATAGTGTGTTGATTAGTCTCTCATATAATAATACTTGTCTAACTGATGCTTTTGTCTGAAGGCTGGGCTCTGTCTGCCTTGAATTTCCCTTCAGGATCTTACGGATAGAGAAGTAGTATGGACTTGATATTGTATCAAGATGAAAATTGGTACATTTAGTGAAAAAAAGTAGAAAATCTGCATGTTCTATGACTTCTTGGGCAGTATTGGACTGTGCTTTGACCTCAATCTCTGCTACCATCTGAATGGCCATTGTTGACATTTTAGAAGGAATGACCTTGCTTTGTGTTGTTGCTTTCTGAAAATGGTTTTTGGCATCCTGCACAAATTCTATTTTAGCATGGTATGATTTATCACATTTTGTCTGTTTTACCATTTTGTGACATCAGAAAATCATCACATTTTCTGTCCTTAAACATTGACATCCAATTCTTAGTTTTTATGTTAATTTGGTGTATTGGGTTATGTTCTGTCGCTTTCTAACCTTCAAGTGTGCTGTGTGTTTTTAAAGTATTCTTAAACATTGCTTTAAATATTTGTTTCAGCATCATTCGAAAATGTGGGTAACCTGTTGAGCAATGCTGACTCCGCAGTCAGAGTGGAAGAAGCAAAGGTGAATTTCACTTTCTTACAGAACAGTTTCTGTTCAGATTTACAATACAATACAATCATTAATCTGAGTTTGGAAATTTTAGAGTGCAACCTCTTGTAACACACACACACACACATATGCTCACAACAGCATAAAACACATTCACCAATCCAATCATGATTAAGCGCCAAAAATCAGCAGCTAAATATCAGCACAATTAAAGTGCCTGTTTTTAGAGAAAAATTTCTAGTAAGATTTATCTTGAGATAAAAATAGAAAAAAAATCAAAGGATTTTTTTTGCCCCCACGCTCCCCCCCCCCCCCCCCCCCTCCAAACGTGTGCACACACAATTGGTTAAGAGTTTAAAGGGGCATTTTTATTGACAAGCATAAATTGAGTATGATTTAAACAAATGCTTGGTCTCACACACACACACACACACACACCACCCACACACACACACACACACATACACACACACACACACATATACACACACACACACATATATACACACTCTCACACTGTCTCTCTCTCACACTCTTTCTCTCTCTCTTTTTCTCTCTCCCTCCCTCATTTTCTCTCTCCCTCCCTCATTTTCTCTCTCTCTTTTTCTGTCTGTCTCACTGACTTACTCTATATTAAAAAATGGGGAAAAAGTGATGATTTTGAATAAAAAGGCTGTGAATAAAGGTGAATGTTGTGTCTGGCACCGTTTCAAGAGCAGGCTGTACAGGAGTGCATTTGTACATGGTCAGTTGTAAGGATCTGTATCCTACTTGTTTTTGATACATGCACGAAACTTGCAGTATAAAGGACTATATTCCTTCTGGGACTCAAGTCCTGAATAGCATTGTCCTAACTGAATAGTAAAATATGGGTTTGTCTCCATTACTTATGTTTATGATAAGACATCCATATGTATCCAAATGTGCAAGTTTAATAAATGATTTATGTAATTTCAGAACTCAGGTAAAAGTAAGGCATTTAACCATCAGCTTTTTGCTATTAAAGACCATATTTTTGTTGAGTTGCAGAGGGCTTTGATAGGTTTGGCAAGAGATCTGCGTGGAATCACATTCGCCTTCAACACCAAAACCAGTTACATGATGCTCTTTGACTGGATGTATCCTTTGTCACAGCACCTCTTTTTATGTTTACCATTAACCCCTTCACTGCCTCAGTATAATAGCACATATGAATAACTGTATGCCAAGGTAAAATTTAGCTTTTTTGGGTAGGTTCAATAAAATGGTTACTGCTCACTTATTTCTTGACAGATCTCTCTGATTTTTTGTATGTTTTGTTGTTATGCATTGGTCTACAATGTCCTGTCAAAATAACTTGATTATGTTGATAATTAGTATAGCAGAAACTGACATAATTATAAAAATTTTACCAAAAATAACAGTTTTCGAGTATACACAAACACATTGTGCCAAACAAAATGAGTCAGAACACTCAAAAAGTGGTCTTACTATTTATTCAACATCAGCACTAACACATGACAGTCATATAAATCCCAAGGAATGTTGTTCCTGATTATAATCTGCTCATAATTGGGGGTACTATTTTTTAGGTAAAAAGGGGCATAATCATGCTTTTCACGGTATGTTCACTAACATGTACATTACTCATCCATTTATTGAGGTATTTGTTAGATTTTTTGTGGATTTCTTCCTTATACCCTTGTCTACAATTTCACATCATTCTAATTTGATTTTGTTGGTAATGATGGTTCACACTAATAATATGTGATAAAACAGTTTTTGTTTTGTTTTCAATTTGAGAGTTTTAGAACAATCCAGCACATAAAAGCCCACTAAACACAGCAAAAATACCTTTTGGTGTTTGCTCAACAACATTACAAATACCTGGGATTCAAACTGTTGTCAATAAATGTCCCTCTTTGTAACAATCTGTATGTTACTGGGGGTACCCCAATTCTACTAGAAAGGGGCATAATTTTACTATTTGGGGTAGGTTCAGTACCTCAATCACTGCTTATTCATTTGTTGACATATGACTTAGATTTATGGCTTCTCTTTCCTTTTACCCCAAGCTATAATGCTATGTAACAATAGTGTAATTTTATTAGCCATTTGGAAGATGGACAAGGATATAACGGATGGTGGTTTTACAAAAAATAAAAGTTTCTAAAAACACACATGTTACAACACATAAAACCTGTAAAACACTGACAAAAACTTCTGTTAGTGTTTACTCAACATCACTGTAAGTACACAGTGTGGTCCAAATTGTTATAGTATAATAAATATTGGTAAGTGTTCAAAATGACAACTATGGAAAAAAAAAAGTCTGAAGAAAAAAATAAACAATTGTCTGATACACACAAAGACACCCCCCCCCCCCCCACATACACACACACATGGTATCCATTTGTTATCACACAAAACAATGTAGGAACTGTGTTAGTGTTTCTGAACATAGTGTAGGCCTACTCACATTACTGCCATGCTGTTCTATAGGAATCCAGCACTTGCGCTTGGACATAATCCTCAGCTTGTCTGCATTCCCTACTTCATAACTTTAGGGGATGGTGTTCTTTTTTTTTGTCTGTCCAAATTGTGGTTCATAGAAACACACAAGGGGATTCATTCTATACTCCACTTGGTCTTCTTTCACTGATGGCACTTGGTCTGATCACAGCATTCACAAAACAGTGAACACACGCACAGGTGAGGAAAAAAAACACACTGTAGAATGGAAAACTAAGAAAACAAAAAAGCAGAAGAGAATGAAATGTGTAACTAAGAAAAAAAAAACCCACATAAAAACAGATTATCCTACTGCCAATATGCAAATTTGGTGTGATAGTCCATGAAACACTGGCCTAAGCACAATCCAGGCTTGGATGGGCAGGAGGGGCAATGGTAGCGGGATTCCTTCCGCACTCTGAGCTTTTTGGTGCAGACCCGACATGGCTTGGTAGGGGCAGCCTTGTTTGGTGTCGGTGGCAGTGAGAACAAAAAGTGGTTTGCACCCATCCTCACCTCGTCATCCATTTTGCCTTCTTCCACAGCAGGCACCTGGTCTGGCCAAATCCAAGAGATGATGATACTCTCTGTAAAACCTAGGAAAGTTTTACAGGAGTCATCACCTCTTGACTTTTGTAAAATAAAGGCATTGCAGGCTGCAACCTGCAGAAAATGGAAAAACAATTTTTTTGTCCATTTCATCGACTTCCATGTGCAGTCATATGGATGAAGCAGCTGATCTTGTTTGTCGACTCCACACATATTCCTGTTGTACTGCGATGAAACGGACGGACGAATGTTGATTCCCCGTCGTCCCCGGTCTGGAATCAGTGCCTCAGTGTGGCCGTGCGCAGAGGACAGCAGGTGCACCACTTTTGTGCTGTGGTACTTTGTGGCAATGATCTTGTTGTCACCACAAAGAGCAGCTGATGATCCGGGGTCCAGCTTCACACCACGTAGCTCCTCTGGAATACCCTGGTTCTCCCGGACGGTGCCGCAGGCCAAGGTGTTCCTTTCCAGACTACTGTACCAGTTGTCCGTGTAGACATGGTAGCCCTTTTCCAGGAGAGGGGCTACCAGGTACAGCACCATCTTCTCGCTGGTCGAGAGAGTGGGGTTGTCTGCGTTCACAGACTCCAGGACAGGCTGCACCTCGTTGATGGGGTCCTCCTTTCCAGCATACACCTTGAAGCGGTAGCAGTAGCCACCACTTCCCCTGACACCGCCGTCGGACTCACAGCAAAGATAGATTTTTATCCCAAACCGGGCACGTTTCAAGGGTATGTATTGACGAAATATCAATCTACCCTTCCAAAGAAGTAGACTTTCATCAACACACACCGCTTGCCGGGGCTCATACACCTCCTGGAACTTCTCATGCAGATGATCCAGAATGGGACGAATCTTGTAAAGACGGTCATACCTGGATCACCTGGCACTGGCATGGCTGCATTGTCGTTGAAATGCAGAAATTGAAGAAGAATCTGAAATACAGAATAAACTTTCAAGATAAGTAAGCAGACCCACAATTGGGCACACACACACACCACACACACACACATCACACATCACACACACACACACACACACACACACACACACACACACACACACACATGTACACATTTACACAAACACACACTAACAGTATTACACACACATGAATATAAAACACCACACTGGTACCAAAAAAGTGCTTTGTGTTTACAAAATGAACAAACTTGATAGAAAAACTTGCATACAGAAATAAATAATGCTTAAGCTCCCCCACGTGTGTGTGCGCGCACACACACACACACACACACACACACACACAACATGTACACATTTACACAAACACACACTAACAGTATCACACACTTTTGATTATAAAAACACCACACTGGTACAAAAAAAGTGCTTTTGTGTTTTACAAAATGAACAAACTTGTATGGAAAACTTGCACACAGAAATAAATAATGCTTATGCACACACATGCGTGTACACACACACACACACACACACACACACACACACACACATACACACACACACATGTACACATTTACACAAGCACACACTAACAGTATCACACACAAGAAGAATATAAAAACACCACAATGGTACCAAAAAAGTGCTTTTGTGTTTTACAAATTGAACAAACTTGTATGGAAAACTTGCACACAGAAATAAATAATGCTTATGTGCACTCACACACACACACACACACACACACACACACACACACACACACACACACACACACACACACACACAGTCCCACCTATCCATACAGTTATTATTTCCCATACTTTAGTAAAAAAAAAAAAAAAAAAAAAAAACAGAGCTACTTGCCTGGAACCGGTTTCTGGTCATGATGGAACTGAAGACTGGAACTCTGTACAGCAGCTTCTTGGACCAGTACAGTTCAATTGAAGGCAAGCGCACAATGCCCATCAGCAGAACCAGGCCCAGAAACTTCCTCATTTCTGCACCATCAACTTTCTCCCACTTGTTGGCCCTTGAAAATTCTGGAAGGTTGGGGTGTGCTTCCAGAAACTGGTCAGCATATAAATTGGTCTGAACAACCAGATGGTTGATCAGGTCAGAAAAAAATAATTCTATGTAGTCAACTGGCCGAAAATTAGCACAGTTGACTTTCAACCCTGGATTTCCAGTGAAAACAACATCAGGATTGGGGGGCTGTGCATCAGCTTCTCTCCATTCTCTGATCAGCTCTTGCTGACCACGCCTCACGCCACGCCCCCTGCCACTTCCACGGGATCCTCGCCGTCTCCCAGAGCCCCTACCACGTCCACGACCCCGTCACCTCATGACAGGAGGGGGTGCAGTGCTCGTTGATGGCACGGGCTCCGGCATTTCTGCTTCGTCACCCTCGCTAGCGCCGGTTTCATCACTCGGAGCGAACAGAGGATCGTCGTCATCACCAGCACCTATCTTGGATAAAAGTGGATGGTGCTGATTCCCATCCGTCTCCTCCTCACTAACATCAGGATCCGATCCTCCGAGGTCTTCGTCACCACTGTCTCGATCATTGAAGATTTCATCTAAAACATCAAGCGCAGTATATCGCTTGAAAACGGGACGAGCCGACGATGTGCTAGGTTGCGCAGCCATCTTGAATATGATAATCAGCTCCGACCTCTCAACTCGCAATTAGCACACCCTGTGGTCAGTGACCGGTCACGTGAAGGGAACGGGGTCTTTCCTTGACCTCAGTAGAAGAGTTGGAAATACTTTACCCGGTCGTCTCCCATTTAGATTTTTCCACTTTCCATGATGCTACGAGACCCACTCGTGTACGGGCGTGGTGATTTTTGGTTTTTACTACGAGTGGCACTCGTACCAAGCAGGGAACGGGTTAACCGTTATTTAACCCAGTGAAGATAAATTGTGTCAGCGGTAAGGCAATTCAGATATTCCCTCAAATGATATGTATGAATGAAACTTCAATATTCCCTTTGTAAAACCAGTTTAACTTTGTAAACCAAACCATATGCCAGTTTTGTTTGACAGTCATGTATGTGTAAGAGTGGAACTGAAATTTATTGGGAATGTAGATTGATACTCAGCTCTGCCATGCTTTATACGAGTTCCTTTATGCATTTTGTAGATTACTGAGAAGAGTGTGTTATGGTTTCTGAGAAGATAGTGTTACGATTTCTTTGTGAAACCATCTTCAGGCTAAGTGGTAGGCTGTGTAGCTGGCCCTATCTTTATTAGCTGAATGGTGGCACACTTTTCACCCAGTGAAGACATGGCCTCCCAGTCAGCCATTCAGCCTGATGAAAGTCTCATGAAGAGGCTGAAATATTATCTCCTTGGCATTGGACATATTCTGGTGGGGAACTCAGAACTTGTATAGTTTTCTTCTAAAGTTAGAAAGTTGGTTCAGAGCTCCTAGTGAAAAGATTACATACAAATAGTTTGAAAGCATTTAGAAACATTCAATTTTTGTGAACTATTTCTTCATTTGATTGTTTGCAATCTCATCTTTTCCCAGTAAAAATGGGAGGGAGGGATTGCAAAACACTCAGCGAACAAGATTGTAATTGAAGACAAAACATTCCACAGGCAAAGCAGTCCTTATGATTATAAATTGTATTTCTCTAATATTATATTGTAAACATATTTCTGCATTCTGTACCCTTAAATTTAAGTAGTCTTGGTTTGCTTGCCCTTAAATTTAAGTAGTCTTGGTTTGCTTATGGCTGTTAGAAAAATTGATGACTCGTGTCAAGCACACATCCTTAACAGTGTTTTTCCAGCTATCCAACATACACACCTGTTTTACAACGAGCTGTGGAACTGTGGTGTCATGATCCTGCTGTCACAACTCCTATCCTCAAACTTTCTGCTGAACTTGCACAAAACAGGTGAACTGTCTCCCTCTGCCTTTGGTGCAGTTATGGATTGGTATCTTATTGTGAGACTGACAAGGAAAAGAAACCAAAAGACACAAAAGTGTGTTTAATGATTTTAGCAGTACATAATCATTAATGATATCTTACAAGTGTATTAGCTCAGCTGATGTGAGACAACACTAACTGCAGAATACTTGACCTCATGGTTGAGAAATTGGTGAAAAGATGTCCTCCACCAGGTGCCGCTATTGTGCCCACCCCTATCCTGATACCAGGTTCTGGCCTGTGTGATTATGCGAGTGACCATCCTCTTTGTCTCAGTATTTTGAAGCTTGAAGATAATACTATCAACACTCCTTGAGCCTTTCTTGTGTACCTGGTTGTATTCCCCAGTTCAAATTTTCTTTACCAGTTCTGTGTTTCTTTGTTGGTTGATCAAGAGTGTTTATCATTTATCCATGTCCTGCGCTGTGCTCCCCATGTTTTTTTTGTTTTTTTTAAACAGATTGCCATTCCCCTCTCTGTACCACTTTTGTTTTGGATGTGTGAAATCATCCGATTCGTCTTTTCTTTCCGAAATACGGGGTGGAGGGTAGTTGAAGTCTTGGTGGATGGAGGGTAGTGAGATTGAGCATGGGCGTTGTTGGGAGCACGCAGATGGGGAGCCAGATCAGAACTAGATATTGGGATAGGGGTGGGCACAACAGTGGCACTTGGCAGTGGACATCTTTTCACCAATTTTTCAACCATCTGATCAAGTATTTTGTGGTTAGAATAGTGTCTTGCATTAGTTGAGCTTATGCACTTGTCAGATATTGTAAGTATGTTTATTCAGGCAATCCAAATGTACGCGAATTCGCGGATATCCGCGAAAGGGGGGAAAAAATCATTGAAAGTATGGAGAACCGGGACTGGGATCACCGAAATTGTTCAAAACAAGCCGTAAGCGCATGCGCGGTTTTACTTTTGCAACTGACCGCGAGATTTGCGCATCCTCTTTCATTTGTATCACTCTCTGTGTTCCATCGACGCATTGAAATATGAGTACACGTAGGGACTTTGTTCCACTAAATGCTTCCATCGCTGACATCGATGAAGGCCTCAAAAATCGCTGGAAATGGGACTGGCTGCAGGAAGTGTACAATGGCAATAAGTTCGCTCGTTTCTTCGAGAAACTGGAGATCGCCGGTAAAGCATACTGCAAACTTTGCCGCTCGGAAATCAGTTACAAGTCCGGCGGTAAACGAGCACTGGTTGATCACCTGAAAGGAAAGCAGCACAAAGACAGGCTCAGGACATCAAATGAAAATTTTCATTTGTCAGGTGAGGCAAAAGAGAGTAGGAAAAGTTGCATGTTTTGTTCATTGTTAACAGTGCTTGTGCCCTTTTTTTCTTTTATTAAAATACTTGATTTATCTTTCACCAGAGGGGGTTAAATTTCCGTTTACTAGACTAAAATGCTTCAGCTTCTGGGGCGTTGCCCCCAGACCCCACTAGGGGCTCTGCCCCTGGACCGCCGGCTTTTATTTTTCCATGAAACACATTGTTGCTTGAATGGACTACCTGTTATTAAAAGGGGATTTGGAATAAAATCCTCTGTTTAGCAATTTTTCTTTTAATACATTTGGATCATTTGGTTCACATGTTCGTTGTGGAATGATTTATGTACTTAACGTATTTTGTTTGTATTTATTTCTTTTTTGTCATAATGATTTTACCATGTGAAATTCAAACTGCTGTTTCCAGGGAGAGCGTGTGGACACAGAATACCATCACTCATTTTTTTCTGTATGGGGTGTTTCTGTTGATCTGTAGAAGTGGATTTTTCTGCAGAATTTGACTGGGGACAACTTTTGTTGCCATGGGATCATTAATGTGCATGGAAGTATATGCTACAAACAGGTCCTTCATTTATCATTTCATCTGAAAAACTAATAGTTTTGTATGTTATGATTATGCAGATGGGTGTGACCACACAGGAAGTAACTCTGTCTAGATGTCTTGGCATTACATCCTTGTCGTCTTCTGTTCATGTCTTATATTTGATGAAATTAGGGATGGGAGGGGGGGGGGGGGGGGGGGGACTTGTGTGTTATTTTAAGCAGCAAAAGTTTGTCCTAAAAATTTCTGATAACTGATAATCCAGATCTCAAAATACTCATTTCAGATCTCAGAGGTTACAGTTCGATGTCTCATCACCCAATGGTATTCTGCTGTTTCGAGAAATTAGCAAAATGATAGTTAGCTATGGTAAGTTTAGTGCTCTTGCATCTTTCTTTGTTCTTACCTTATTACTCTCGTCTGTTTATTGGTTATTGTATCTGTTATAGGTTTGATGTTTTAGGGACCTGGTTAATTTTCTTTGTCTTTTAACTTTACATTCTTTGAGTTTATTACACCCAATTTAATGCTGTGCTGATAAGCCTGTCTCAGTAACCTCCCTTGGTCTCAGATTTGGTGGCCTTTGGTTCCAGTAATTAACCTTTGTAGTAAAACGATTTGGCTAATTAATAATTCTGTTTATTTTAGGGGTCTCATTGTGGTTGGTTTTTATTGTGGTTATGTTTTTTTTTAAGGTTGGTGTGTTGATTGGGTGGCGGTGGTGGTGGTACATGGTACGTACTGGATTTTCTAGTGAAAAAGAAAAGTACACCCACTGGACGAGAGAAACCTAATATGTTATTGATTGAAATTTTCAGCAAGGTAGCAGGAAAGGAATGCATGTGGAGAGACTTATTTATATGGATAACAATAGTTGGTCCTCATGTAAGATATTTTGATTGTTTCCCTGTTAAATACACAATGGGAATATTAAAGTTCCTTTTCCTTAGATTTTTTAATGTCATAGAATTTACTCATCCTGTCAGCATTTTGTTAATTGAAATAATTTGATAATATGAGCTGTGTCATTGTGTCATTTGCAGGTTCAAGAATATTGACTGTTGGTGACATTCCCAAAGAACAACTCTATCCCATGAAATATCCTTTTCATGTTTGGTATCAGTTTTGTAGCAGGAGCCTACATTAAGAGGTTTTCTTCTTAGTGTAACAACCTGTTAAATATTGTTCATGTATATGTGTGTGTACCTACCTGCCTACCTACTTATCTTTCTGTCTATCCATCCGTCTATCTATTTGTCTGTCTGTCTGTGTGTATCTATCTGTCTATCTTTATACAAAATTTTCAAGTGTTACTGTTCATTCAGTAATACAGGCATAGGAATTGTCTGCAAAAAACACAAGTGTTTGTGGCATATGATGCACCAGCTCTTAGTGGCCATTGCCAAATAGGTTCCCTCCTGCTGCACCATATCCTGGTGCCAGTGAGGCAGTTGTACTTGGCTGAATCAGCCACAGAGTACCGGTGAAGTTTCAAAAAATTCTACCAGCTTTCATTTATGGTCTGTTGGGAAGAACCATCAGGACTGCTTATTAGGTTTTAGCATCATACGCTCTACCGTTTCCAGCTGATGCAGAGTGGTGTACGATTGCTCTAGTTTGGCCAGAACTGAACCCTGATTTCACTGAAAATTCAGTCTGAAGATGCCTCCAGGTGGCGCCCACCTCACCAGACAGCCCAGCTCAAATGAAAACAATAATACTCTTTTTCCACTATGACACCACAGCCAGCATATGTACTGACCTCAGTGCTCTAATTCTTTCTTGTAACTCAGGCACTCCACTGGTTCCCAGTTCAACTACAGCTTTACCTGATGTGTTCAACAGAGCCCCTGTAGCCTGCACTCAGGTTTACTGAGTGGTTGGTATTGTTTGCTACAAGGCTATGGCTCTGCCCACCCACCCACCCGGCCTGCCCAGTTTAAGTAAGCTGATTCATTTCCTTTGCACTTCTTCGTTTGCCCTTTGGCTTCCAGTATGGCTGCCAGAACTGGGTCTCGAGTAGGTTCCTCTCGTAGTTCTGGTGTTTTCATACAGCCTTGTTCTAACCCACAATCTACTGATTGTAAATCTATTTTCCGAGCCATTCTGCCACCCTTTAGTTGCGAGCTGGCGTCACCTGCATGTGCTTTTTTTAGCCAGGCAGGGTCAACCAAAGTCCGTCAATGTAGCGCGTCTTTGTGCTCCTGCACTAGTGATAAAGGGACGGGTGAAAAGGGTGTGGGGAGTGGAAGGGAAGGGGCGCGCTATTAATAGCCAGCAGAAAGTGGCCAACTAAAGTATCTCAGATTTGTGCACCGTGTCTAGATATCTTCCTCTAAATCATCATGAAAAAAAAGATATGAACGTGCAGGCGAAACCGCAACTCAAGTTGAGGTTCATGCCATGTTGATACTCTCCATTAGTTGCTAGACGAACTTTTCCATGTATCAAACCCTAGGGAACAGATTTGTTTTGTTGATGTAGCTTTACAATTAATGCCCCAAGTAATTACAGATACTGTCCATTCGTCACTAGATGAACTTTTCCATGCATCAAACCCTAGGGAACAGAGTTTGTTTTGTTGATGTAGCTTTACAATTAATGCCCCAAGTAATTACAGATACTGTCCATTCGTCACTAGATGAACTTTTCCATGCATCAAACCCTAAAGAACAGAGTTTGTTTTGTTGATGTAGCTTTAACATCTCTCACGCATGTGGTCAATTGTGAAATGTTTAACATGGTACCAATGCAAACGAGTGAAAATGGCAGTGGATGGCTGCTTTGTGGCATGTTTGGATTGACCCACTAGGATAGAGCTTCCAGATTCACATGCATTTCAAAATAGCGACTTGCAGGCAAAATTTTGAAGTGTTGTATGGATTTGTGGCTGATTTTTTGTTTTCCAGTAACCACTATTCTCAGTGGAGCAGAAAATTTGATGTTTTTAAGGTGTATGGAGTAGTATATTTGGAACTGATTTACAGCGTGCAAGGAAAATTTTTTGTTTTTCAGTGTATGAATACTGTTTAGATTACTTGTAACATAAAAGCTGTCAGGAATATTCACTTCAGAGGAAATAAATATAAAAAGTTCATTTCGTGTATGTTCCAGTAGTGTTTGTTTCATGTCTGTGCTGTTTATGATTGATATTTGTTTGAGTGTTTACAGTTTGGTCAAAATTGAACACTTTGATAGAAATCTTAGGCTCCTTTGAATATCATCCATAGAGTTGGCGTTTTATTTTGTTGCTATGGGGGGGGGGGGGGGGGGGGTTCTTGTTTTTTTTTCATTCTATCATGGCTGTATCCTTAACATTGGTTGCACATTGAAAGGAATCTCAGTGTGTTTTGCCATGCTGAAGGCAGCTCTTTGTGGAAACTATGTCAATTTTGGTGTCTTTCATCTGTATGGTGACACGGCTCTGGACAACGTGCTGGGCATGTTCGTCAAACTGTTGCTGTCCATTCCACAGAGTGATCTGCTCGTGAGTGTTGAGGTTTCACATTAAATTTCGAAATGTGTTCATGAGTTTTCGTTTTTTTGTTGTTGTTATTGTTTTTACTATTTTTGTTGTTAATGTTTTTACTGTTTTTAAACAAGAAGAATGTTAAACAGCTCTCGAAAGATTGTGTGCCTAAGAAAGAAAATTAATGGGAATTTAGCTTGTTCTTCCAGTGTTGTATTTCTGCTTTTTTCAGTGCAATAAGCCCATCCTTTCTTTGTTTTTATGGTTTTGTTGGATTGACTACAGATTTTAAAGTTGATGGTTGTGGCAAATCCTCCTGGATTTTATAATTATGAAATATGATGTTTTGAAAATTTTAAAAAAGCAAATGTTTTGTTTTTCTTTGATGGTGTTATGCTTGAAAGGGAATTTTTCCTTGAATATGTTAAGCATACTTTAACATAAAAAAAAATCTTTTTTTTTTTTTTCTGGGGAGGGGGGGGGGGGGGGGGGTCCATCAGTGTTGGTCAGTAATGATTAGCAAGCCTGTCTCTGTACAGAGTAATTCCACATCCACCCACCCCCGCCCCAGCAAAACAGAAAGTTGTGTATGAAAACAGAATATCTATTTTCTGAATATGATGTAACAAAACTGAGACTGCTCATCTTGCATATATTTTGAGTTGGAACTCTGTGTGTGTGTGTGTTGTGTGTGTGTGTGTGTGTGTGTGGTGTGTGTGCGCTTGCAGGATTACCCCAAATTGAGTCAGAACTATTACGGTCTTTTGGAGTGCCTGGCTCAAGACCACATGACATTTGTGTCCAGTCTGGAGCCACAAGTCTTCCTCTACATCTTGTCCACCATTTCGGAGGGCCTTGTTGCCTTGGGTAAGCCACTGTTATTGTCTTTTATTTCAGAGATAAGATATTGCAGGAACGCAAGTGCCTCAAGTGAATAAAGAAATCAAACCTGAGCTTATCATAAGAGAGGGCATTTATAGTCAGAAACTGGGACATTTTCATAATACTGTTCATCAGCTTGAGGATTTGATATGGACATCCATTTTAGATGGAAAGTGTTTGACAGGACTGAATTTGTCATTCACTTCTGATCATAATTTATCCTGGCATCAAAAGGGTCATAATTTATCCTGGCATCAAAAGGATCAAGGAAATATGGATACGAAGGCTGATCCAAAAGTCTTGTCACGTACTTCGCAAAACAAAAATGAGAAGTTCAACTTGCATGAAATGTTCAGTGCATCACCATACTTTCCTCCTCTCTGTTAGTTCCCACTTTCATGAAATTTTCAGTCCATCACCATACTTTCCTCCTCTCTTAACCCTTAGCTGTTCACAAAGCCGGTAACCGCCCTGCGGAAGAATGTGCCGATCCGTTCATAGCGGTTGAGATCGCCTGACCTTTTCTGGCACATGTGTGGGGAATTTCCATCGCAACTGGCCTTGCTGTCTTGCGCGTGTGGTTAGAATCTTGGTCAGTCTCGCGTTGAATGTTCTAAAAATAGTACGAGCATTCTGGGATGCAAGGAACTTTCCATTCACTACTGAAAGACTTTGTACTGACGCTGTGCTACATTCGAATGCGAATACTAGGAGCTAGCTTTACATCTAGCAGTGCAAATGCAAAAGGGTTAACAGAGCTGCAACCTTTTCAGCCAAGAGCCAAATGCATATAATAGAAAGCTGTGGTTTCACTGATTTTCCTAAGCCCTGGATTCTTGAAAACCTTGACTGCCAGGTTTTGTTTCAAAAGGGGAAACAACTAGAAGTCGCATGGGGCTAAGTCAGGACTGTAGCCTAGGTGGGTGAGAGAAAGCTTGGAATGAATTGCTTTTGTAGACAGGTCACAGTTACTTTGACTTTGTGGACATTTGTGTGTTCATGTAGAAAGTGCTGGTATGCATATTTGGTGCTTCTCATGGATAGACTGCACAATTTTGGGCAAACCACTTTCTACATGTCTAGCAATAAGAGGAGACTTTTCAGATGAAATATTGACCACTACAGAACCATAGCATTTGAAGAAAATGGAGAAAAGTCTTCTAGTTTTGAAAACCAATGAGAATGCTTTTGACATGGACTGTTTGTGCTCTAGAAGTGAAATTATAATGATAGTAATTATTACTAATGATAGTAATAATAGTGATGATAATGACATTTTCATTTATAAGGTGCCAAAGCTTAATTCAAGAATCAGATCAAGGTGTGCACTCTCATCATTCATGAAATCAATCACCAACAATGATGAAACCTCCAAGGCACAAAGCACATGCAGACTGAAAGAGAGGGGGCGTGGGGAAGGGGGTAAGGCATGTGATCCATGACCCAAGCCATGATCCTCTTCCTGTCTCACACACACACACCCATGTTCACAGACAAGATGGTGAACTAGGGTGCATGCAAACTCTGTCATATTATTATAAAATGTTGTTTGCAAAAAGAAAACTTACAAAGACTGGAAATTTGGTTCCAGGTCTTTCTGAATCTAGCCACCATTTAGTTCACTATGCCATTGTAGAAAAGGAGAATTTGCTTGACTAGACTGCTGCTGTGGCAGGTTGTCCGTATCACTGTTCCTAAGCTTGTGCCAGAAGACATCTGTCCAGCAACATATCAGAGACACCTGTCTGTCAGCATGTTTGCCCTTGTCTTTGGAAACTTGAAGAGGTCTACATGTGTATATCATTTGCAGATACAATGGTGTGTACTGGGTGCTGTGCAACGTTGGACAACATCATCACTTTCCTGTTTCGCTGCCTGACAAGCAAGAAGAAGAAGACAGGAGCCCAGCAGATGATGAACAACGAGTCCTTCTTGCGAATCCTGGAGGTTCATCCTGAAATCTTGCAGCAGATGTTGTCCACTGTGTTGAACATCATCATGTTTGAGGACTGTCGCAATCAGTGGTCTATGTCCCGCCCATTGCTAGGCCTTATTTTGCTGAATGAAGAGGTGAGTTTGCTGCGATTTGTTTGGAAATGACTGATGGAATCTATCCGGTTAGATTACTTACATTCACAGGTAACAATGTTTCATTCCAGAGTACAGAGGAGGGGGTATACATATTCATGACTCCACACACACACATGTGCGTGCGCACACACACAAACACACACATACACACACACACACACACACCTCTTTATCGTATTTATTTATTTGTCCATTAATTTTTTTTACATCCTTCCCCCTCCCCCTGTCTAAAAGCACATATGTGAATAGACGTTAAAAGAAATAACACACTCACACATACACACTCTCTCACACTCGAACACAAAGCACAAAAAAGCTTATAACGCTTAACCTAAGGGAACGAGATAAATCAACAGTCAGAGCATTTTCTCCCATAAGCCAAGATTAATTTAAGCATATTTAAACAGTAGTACATGTAGTGTTTGGTTGCCAGATGGATGGATAACTTGATTTGCACTCTTGCCCGATCCAGCTGTAAATAGCTTCCTGCCCCTCTGTAGGAATGGGCATTGTGATGCGGACAAAAAAAAACGTTTGCCTGAATGTGATGTATAGTGCTTTTTTTTGTTGTTGTTTTTGTTCAATTTCCGAAGTGTTTCAGTTCACACAGAAAAGCATCATAGTGTGCAGCTGATACCATATTGCATTACACCACAAGTGCTGCGCAGTGGGAACACAAAGTATTCGTCCAGAGTATGCATCAGTAGATGCATGCAAATGCGTAACTGTGTCTGGCTTAATTATATTTTTTGTCATGTTTTCATAGTTGAATTAACCCTTTCACTCCCTAACTCTATCCACAAGCTTCTTGCAGAAAGCTGGTGAATAGGGTGAAGCAGTGGAAAGTTGATGATTTTCCTTGTGATTGACTAGCATCAAATCATGGTCATTGTGCTGTGATGGTTTCAGTACTTCAGTAAGCTGAGAGAGAACATCATCTCTTCACAACCAGCAGAAAAGCAGGAGACGATGGCTCAGTGTTTCCAGAATCTCATGGAAGGAATTGAGCGCTCTCTTCTCACCAAAAACAGAGACAGGCAAGTGAAGGAATGCTCTCTCAGACTTGTGAAGGTGACACTGTGGTAGTGTAAGGAAAGGAATTTGGGGTTTGTTCATAAAGGATTCATTGCACTTTGGCAGTTCCATAGTGCTCCACCCAAATCTGCCGGAATCATCTGACAGACTCATGAACCTTTGCAAAATCGTACATGCAGGCAAAGTCTTGAAATGGAGGGGGGGGGGGGGGATGGTGGGGGTTACAGGGATTGTAGGGACATAGAAACACTAAGTTGACACCACCAGAATGATTGAAACATTAACCTGACTGCTTACCCCATGGGGTCATTGTCATTTGCCTGTGATCATGGCTAACATGGAGTACATTTGTGAACATGTGGAGAACTAAAAGGGAGAGAATACTATAAACTGATGCAACCTTTTGTGGGAATGTCACAGCACAGTTTTATCCCTGTAATCATTCCAAGAGTTATTACTATTACTTGTACATTTCGGAGAATGGTGGAAACCAGTAATCAGATTGAAGAATGGTTGACCAACATGAGACTTCATTATGCAGGTCCATTTTAAAGCACTACAGTGTTCTGGACCTTTTAGAAGAAATTCTAAGTGAACAAGGTAATGGTGATGAGACTTTGGAGGACTAAAGACAGTGATTATTATGATGAGGGGAAACGGACATTGGAGGACCAAATGACTGGGATTCTGATGAAGGGGTGATGGACAATGACCAACACGATCCTTTTTCTTTTCTTTTCTTTTCTTCTCCCCCCCAACTGGCGAAAGTGAAACGGAAAGAGACTAAACAACACGATTCTGATGCTGCCAACAAAATCAGAGTATTACATCACATCATAGTCAAGAGTACATGGGGGAAAATTTTTTTTTAATCTTAAGAGATACTTGAGTAAATGAGTGTGCAGAAA
Organism: Monoplex corrugatus; assembly: GCA_030674185.1. NCBI lineage: Eukaryota > Metazoa > Mollusca > Gastropoda > Littorinimorpha > Ranellidae > Monoplex > Monoplex corrugatus. The sequence goes on from CM060307.1 coordinate 58,053,119, forward strand.
ACCAAAGTGAACTCCAAAGAATGCAAACTTTTTTGTGTTGGCACACAGCAGTACTAAATGCTGTTATACTTTGGTAGGGAAGGGGCAAACATATCGGCGTTTATGTTGCGGTCTTCAATTAAACTGGAAATATGAAATTTTGACTTCATGGCTCTTTCAAAGAAACCAACAGGCCACACAAAATTGTGGCCCATCCAAGGGTTGAACCCACAATCCCTGCATCATAAGCATGGCACTTTCAACAGCTGAGCTGATGAGTTACTTATTAAAAGAACAGGAAGGAAGCACATGGAAGTTACATACCTGGAATGAATTTCTTAAGTCATGATCTCAGTAACACATGAAAAGAGTCAGAAGTTGCTTGCAGCAGAAACATTTTGCCTGTTTCAGGGACAGTCGCAGGCAGTAACAATTAACTTACTGATGTCGCAGTTTAGGTATATTTATAAGCACATCAACTCTAGCATTTCTGTTCAGTCTACATTTTTAATAGTTGAGATTTCTTAACACTTATAGGTATTCAGGGTCACCCATATTTTAATGATCATACTTCTTGACATAGATGGGTGAATATCATTTATGCTAACCATTTTGATTTGTTATTAAGAAAAATGCTTCCATCAGTGAATGGGATGAAGTGATTAGTGCAACAACAGCTGTCAGTCCAAAAAAAGATACTGTGGGATTTTCTGCCCTGATTGGCTCCTACCCAGAGTTGAGCATGCTATGGGCTCGTTGGGATGACTGGGACCACGCAGTTGAGTCTCATCCATCTTATGGATGCATCACATTAAGGGTATTGCTCACATTTGCAGACATAGGTGTCTGTATCTCTCAGGCCTGATTCACCTGGATATATTGTGAAAGTAAATATAGAGTATAGCCATGTCAGGCAACCTTAGTTTGAAATGGAATATCCATAGCATCATCATTATCATCTCCAGTCTCATCATCATAGCATTGTGATAAATGGTTCCAGATTGTTACTTTGGGTGGGTTTTTTTTTTGGGGGGGGGGGGGATGTTGAAGAGTCGAAATAAGTATAGTTTTTAGAAGTGTTATTCTAATTTTTTACTGTGCGTGTTTCAGGTTCACACAGAACTTATCTGTATTTCGACGAGATGTCAACGACTCTCTTAAACTTCCCAGCAGCAATCAATCCACGTCCAACTCTTTGGACATGATGAACTATGGATAATCCTTGTTGTCAGCTGCCATGTTATCATCACAGTCATCTTCACCCACCTTTCATTTCATTTACTATGGCTGCTAGACTGTGCATTTGACCAGAGGCCAGCTGTGGTGTGAGAATATATGTGGGTCTTTCGTTTCCTAATGTGTGTACAATTGACAGGCAAAATCAAGAGACGTTATGCATGGCTATGTGGAAGACATATTTTATCTGACAAGAAGGAAGAGTGTGAGCATGTGTGTGTGTATGTACATGTGCGCTCTTTGTGCAGATTGTGTGTGTGTATTGTGTCAGTGTGTGCTGTATATATCTTACTTGGAGCGCATAAAAAATGGGTCGGTTTAATACAAATGTTAGTGTGCATTGATATATTGGCAAAGGAACTGCAAATTAATTGATTATGGAATCAGTCTGAGAGAGAAAGGGTGGTCTGTGGAACATGTGTGTTGTAGTTGTATAAAGGAAACATATATGTATATGGTGTTATGACTTCTTCTCCACTGTCTCTTGAGTGCATGAATGTGTGTATGTGGTTGGTTTTTTTTTGGTTTTTTTCTCCCATGCAAGTCTTGATGAATATTGTCAGCTCGTTTGTTTTGCTCAACATCAAAAGTACATTCAGCTGGCATGAAAGCTTAACCACTCATCATCTGCTGATACGTGAAAGTAAAAGCCTTCATGCTTCATTGTCAGGAATCTTAATGGGGTCTGTGCAAGTGTGTCCTTTTAATTTCATTAGACAGAATACTGTTGTGTTCTCTGTCTGATATCTTAGAGCACATTCATGATCCATTCTCTCAAGTCCACTTTGGGAAGTAGTAATTTGTGGATTTTCAAACCAAATAGCTCAAAACTAATGGATCGGGCATGTAAGGGCAAGAACAGATGTAATGCTGATCCGACACATTTGCAGAATATTGTTTGGCACATTGTGATAATGACTGGACATTATTGCAACTTTCAGACTGAGGGTATGCAACAGGGTTGTTGACGGACAAACAGTGTGGAGGCTGACCATGTAAGTGAATTCAGTTTGTTGAAGTCTGGTTAAGGGAGCTGGTAACTCTAGAAAAATTCCAACCAGATGTTTTTTTAGTGTTTGAAAAAAAATTTTAAACAGGAGATCGAGAATCCAAATGATTTTGAGTAGCACTAGTTACATGATTTGCAGTTATTTCACATCAGTACTGACCTTTTTACAGTGGTAAAATAATTCAAAGCCTTATCTGAGGTCATCGCAGGGGATGTATTGGGTAGATCTTACCAGAACACTAATGGATAGCAGGGAAAAAATCATTAAAAAAGCAGAAGCACTGGGAAATGTAGGGCCATATTAATCGTGCTGAAAATGGAAGGACAGAATTGGTTTTTATGAGATGGGATATGATATGACGCTATAGGGCACTGTACTGTAATCTACTGTCACTCTGTCTTTGGGATTTTGATACAGTCTCAATCCAGAATGGAACTCCATATCATCAATATCATCACCATTTTCATCAACATAGCATTGTGAAAAAAAACCCCAGTCTGTGGCCATTCATGACTTGACATGGTGACCAGGATTTCAGTAGGTTTGAATGTGTGTTGGAGAGCCAAAGTGAGCAGCAATGGGGTGGGGGATGGGGGTGGCACAATAGCTCTGTAACAGCAAAAAAATTTTTTTGGATTTAATTCTCTCAACATTAAGCTGTATAAGTCAGTTCTGCTGACATCTGTTGATTAAAAAAAACAACAGAAACTTACCTCCAAACTTTCTTTGAATGGAGCTGTAGTATTCAAGAGAAGTATTCATGAAGGTCAGCTGAAACATGATTGTTGTGATGGGGGCTGAAAGAATGAGGGGAACGGGGCTTGTTCCACGGTCATGCGCATGTACAAGGGACAGGAGCTAGATATAATGAGTATACGGCCTACTTTTATTCATACCAGTATTAGCCACTACTAATATTAGGCTGAGAAGGGCAACGTATTGGTGCCACAGTCAAACCTGGTAGGTATTTAGCCAAACGTGTGCTTAGGTAAAAAAATAGTGCTTTTAATCGTCAGTAAGCTGCTGGGTTATACCGTTAATAGGTGGCAGTCCTTTGAAGTGATGGTGGAAATGCCAGGTTTCAATAGGCAACCATCACAGTGGATAACAGTATAACAGTCTGATTAGTTGATGACTCACCTTGATAGATCACTCCTGAATAGACTATCTCGATGGATGACACATTTAAGAAACAATGCAGACATTTTAAATACACTTCTTAACAAAGGAAGTGGAGAAAACATGTATGCATATTCTGAACACTCGTCACACAAAGCACTGTCATTTCCAAAGTTTAAAGCGCATTTAATAGTACATAACTTGATCATATTTTACAGGTGCTAAGCTCAATTAATGCAAGACACCATGCTAACTGCAAAATATTTGACTGTGTGGTCAAGAAATCAGTGAAAAGACATCTATCACCAGGTATGCACTCTCTGTATAATTCTTACTTGAAGCACTACCATTTCCATAGTTTAAAGCACATTATTAAAACTGTTATAGAATACCAAAATAGCACAAACACACACAAAAAACTGAAACAGAATGAAAAATGCACATATGTGTGCATACACATGCTTAAGAATAATGGGCATGCACCAACATACATGGAAATACTTGACGCACCTACTCACATACATGTACACATTTGTGCACTCGAGCAGGCCTATTCAAACTCGAAAACATTGGAGATATGAACGGCTGTAATCCATGTTTAAATGTTAAAAGAAAGCCTAAGCATTGCTGGTGTTAACATGTAGTGAGAACGTCATCCATCAAGATTGTTATTGAACAAGATGTCTATTCATGTTGTCATTTAAGATCATTGTACTATAAAAATTACATTATCTGTGGAGACTGTCATCTATATAAACGATAGAACCAGCCGCTGTAATGCTGAGTTACTCATTCGCAACCCAGTTCATTTTGTAAACATCAAACTATGGTTTGCAGACTTGTTTTGAATGAAATGTAACTTGTCTGATGTCAAGCTTACTGTTGATCTCTGTTCAATAAGCACACATTTAGACTTGATGATATGATAATTTGCTACTGAAAGTAAGTATTGAGCTCTTAGTGTAGAATAGCAAGCATTGTTAGTACACACTTATGTTTTTCTGTCTCTCTCTTGCAAGCATAAAGTGGAAGGGATTGGCTTTAAACAAGTGGAATTTAATTGATGTGATGTGACTGTGAATGAATATTCAGTTTACATGTTTAGTTGGTGGTGGTCTTTCCTTTTTTTTTTAATATTTGTTTGTTGTTTCTTTTTATCCAACATGTCCAGTAAAAGTGTACAAGTAGGATAGGAGAAATACATGTCAGGCTTCTTTTTTGATTCATGCTTTGTTCACCTCAGTGCAAAATTACATTACTTGCTTGTCCTTGCTTATGGAAAAAAAACCCACAGTTGTTGGAAAAGAATAAAAAGAATGATCCCCAAGTTTTTGTTGACTTGAAAGCAAAATTTGCATTGCACTCCCACACAAAAGTCCTCCCTAACATGTGTGAAGCATGGACATCATAACCATAATAGGGAGGCAGTTTGTTTTCAGTTTGTGGATATGGGTACAGGGGAAAGGGATAGAGAAGAATGAGGTGATAGAGAGGACAGAAGGAGGTATTTTCACACCACAGTTCATTGGGCAGGTTGAAGAAATTAATAAAGCCAAAATTTATGAAAGGTGTTTTTTTTTCTTTATGTGAAATACTTTTTGCTGTGAGACATACTTAAAAGTGGTGTTTATCAAAGAATACTCAAATATACTTAAAAACAAAGCGTTATCTGTAAATTACAAGCATTCTGCTGTTTACAGAGCTACACATCATGATCACAGGTTGCAGCATGCTTTTAAAGTTTGTCTTTTTCTGGGGTTGATGGAATGGTGGGTTTTGTACAAGTGACTATGGGTCAAGAAAGCTGCTGTGGAGCCATTTTTGGTTGTTCTTTCCATCTTTTTCATCCTTTTATTTGTGTCGGGTTGACGCCTGTCTTTATTTTTCTAAACGCTTTGATTGTTGCTGTCTTACCATTTCTTGTTGACCTGATTTGTGTGTATTGGAAAGTCCCATCAGGTTGTTGGTGGTGTTATCATTCTACAGCTGAATACTTCTGGGTCAGTCCAGTATATGCATTTACAAGTACATTTTTCACATGTGTGACTGAACTTTGATTACTCCCACCGTTTGGGCAGCAGACATTGAGGATATGGGGAATTTTTTTTAAAGATGTGTCTGTCTGGCTGCGATACTTAAGACCTAGTTTTCAGTTTCTTTTGTAATGTTGACTTCCATGTTATACTTTTAATGAGAAGACAGTACAAAGGTCTGATTTTTAGAAGTTTCATGATGTGACCCGAAAGCATACTCTTTGTATTTTAATCACACTATGCAAGCTTAGAAATTGACATGATAAAGAAATTGCAAAGTGGAAAGAAAATGTGCTGCTGTGAAATACTGAAGAAATACTTGGGAGTCAGTTGTAGTGTATTGTATAGACATAACCATCAACATGACATAATCTTGTCAGCATTACTTTCAAGGAAATGACTGATATATGAAGATGAAGACAGAAAGTACACTGGTAGTTTGGCACTTATTCATTAATGTAATCGGTTGATGTAAGTGATGTGTTTTATTCTCAGGATTTTTCTCATAATGTCTGTTTTAAAATACAGCAAATTACGATAAAGATGGTTACTTATATAGAGGTATCTGACCAAAAAATTTTTCATATGATTATCTTTTTATCTCATTCTGTGTAAGATGGATGATGATTGGATACGCCTGTTTGAGGATTCCATTGGATGTGGAACAGCATTGGCTTTGGCTGAACAAGCCAGTTCTTAAGTAACAGTCTTGCACTTGAAGTCTGTAATTGGGTGTTCACTTCTGCAGGTTTCGTTTGGGTGTTCACTTCTGCAGGTTTCGTTTGGGTGTTCACTTCTGCAGGTTTCTTTGTCTCTCCTGTCCAGCCACAGTTGAGATTTTGTCTTCTCTGCATTGGCAATGCCTGCATGTACAGTCTGTCACCTGGCACAGCGATTTTTTAGCTGTCTCTTCCCACGTGTCCACACTGATATCCGTGGACTTCAGGTCACATTTATAGAAGTCCCTGTATAACAACAGTGGGTAACCTGTGGGCTAAGATCTTATAGTGAGCTCTGCATGAGGATATCTTTGAGGGTGCTGCCGTCATGCATGTGACAGCTCCATCATTACTGTTTAAACAGGGCATACATGCTTGGTATACTGGCCTGGTCAAGGATCCTGTGGAAGTGTAGCAATGTAGCACCACAGATAGAAGCTGTTGAGGCAGTGCTCAGGCAATGTAGACTCTTCAGCTCTGGTGCCTTGCCTTGAGCGAGCGAGTTGATGGCTTTACTGTCTCCTGTTGGGTCCAGCTCGTTGATGACAAGCAAAGCGGAGATGCTGGCAAGGGCTGACTCATTCACCACATTCTCAGTAAAGTACAGCCTCTGGTAGTGTTCAACCTACTTCTCCATCTGCTTGGCACTGCCTTTGATGACTTTCTTTCCTTGGACTTTGGCAGAGCAATCTAGCTACAATGAACCCAAAGGATTTCTTTATCCCCTCATGTATGCCTAGTGCATTGCTTCTGCTGGAGCAGGACTGGCTGTTTTGACACAGGTCTGGCAGTAGTCATTAGTACAGTGCCTAGCCATTCGTTGGGCATTGTTTCTTTTTGTTATCAGTCCAGCAAGATTTTTCCTTACCAGTCTCATTTATAGTTGATCAGAGCTTTTCGCTTGGCATGATGTCAAAATCTACTTGCCCAGTCACTTATAGGCAAGTAAAAAAAAAGTTGACAGGCAAGTCAAAATTAAAAACTTCTAGTCTGCTGGGCGAGTGACAGTACTGCCTCCTGCACTTCCAATTTGTTTGAGTGATTTCATCTGCTACAATCAAGTGTCGCCAATGTTAGGCCTAACATGAAAACAAGGCTATCAAAGAAAAGGCAACTCTGTCTATCTGTAGGCCTGCCAGTGATGAGAGTCGGGGTGCAATATTTTGCAATCTATTGTTTACCAATCGGTGACCTTTCGCCCAATCTGTGAAAGTTTTGGTCAAATGGTTAGAAGTTTCTCATTGAGTCTGGAAACCAGAGGAAATACTACAAAATACATCTTTCCGAGATCAAGGGGTGGGGAGGGACAGAGAACATGTATGCTCTTGGAAATTCAAGAGACAAGAGTAAATATGACGCAACACTTGATAAGTTGATATGTTAAAGAAATCAATCGCATGGCACAGACACAACTTGATGATTTACGCGCGTTACCTTCACATGTTGTCTCTCAGGACATAACTTTCAGTCAGGTTAAGTATTTTCTAAGTATCCTCTCACAGTGAACAGCTCAAGTACAAAAAATTCACACACACACGCATGTATACATTCATTCCCTCTCTCTCTTTCAAAATCAGTGATTAAAGTTATGAAAGAAAAAAATGCATGATGATGGTGAAGTAATTTGTGGAACATAATAAATAACTAAAACTTTGGCCTCATAAACAAATTTGAAAAGTGATGATTGTCAATATTTATTTAAGTAAAGAACTCTCTCCAATGTACACTGAGAGTCCATTGAAAATGTCGCGATCAATGGTCTACCTTTCATTTTTTGTGTTATCACTAGATTTCTTGCTGTTCACCTCCTCCCACCCTCATGAAAAAGTCTTCGGAAGAAAGGTTGATCACCTTTGTTGTGTAACTCTAGTTTATTCTGCTAGTATTGTTGGTCATCAGCATGAATGGAATTTCACTATTTTTAGGGAGAATGCCAGACTAGTGAAAATATCTGCAGGCTAGTAGATCTTAAAATCCAACTTGGCTGGCAAGTAGAAAATTTTAATCTTCTCCAGGCCTGCTCAAACCAATCTTTGTTTTTTTCCGTTTCCTTTCCCAAGGGATAACATATCTTTATTGGAGATGGCATTATGAATATATTGCCGCCTCTCCTCCATGGTTGTGGATGCATTTACTTTGAAAGCGTGTTCTGTTCTGTCATTGAGTTATGCGTGATGCTCTGGGTTAGCTGCCCTAGCAGTACTTGGGGTTAGGGGAAACTTGATCTGTGGTGTATAGTTTGTTTGGAGGTGCGTCTGTAATAGTGGTATTGTTTGGCACCTGTGTAAGTACTGGGGCTGGTTGTGCTAGTGATTTCAGCATGCTTCCTAAGTGTGCATTTATGTGTTAGGGAGTTGTGCTTGGATGGGAGTTGGATTTGGGTTGTGTCTTGTTAGCATTGGTTCAGGGAGCTGCACTGTGCTAGGAGGGAAGTAAATAGTTTTTCAGTGATAGGCACTTTAAATCTGTTGTGCATGTGATGACTAATGCTTTACTGTTTTTATGACCCATTTTTAAGCCCGAGTGGTTTGTCAGTAACTTTCACTAGTTCACATAAACAAGGTAAATGCTGTCATTTATGGTATTAGTTGACATATACAAAATAAATGCTGTCGTTTATGGTATTCGCAGTAGTTTCCATGGGGATTGCCTGGCGTTTGCACTGGTTGGGATTACTTATGGGAAGGTGCAGTTCAATTTAACATGTTACCATCAACAGGAAGTGAGGAATTGATGCTAGTATCGTTTAACAGTTTATGAAAAAACAGAATTTCAGCCAGAATCTCAAGATGTCATCAGTACACAGGATTTATGTGCAGGCTTACTGCATTTGACATTATTATTTTGCTTCCTTTTCTACCTCACAACAGCTCCAGAGTTAGCAAATATAGAATTCAGTGGAGAGTTGTAAAACTATCCCAAGAAATTTGAACATTGAACAATAATAATAGAAGTTTTGTGGAAAATATGTGATTGACTTAAATAGAAACTGAAAACATTGAAGAGAGTAAAAGGCCAGTCTTAGGGTTAGAAATATGCTGAAAAATACAGTGAAAGGAAGCATACACTCAAAATGTTGGTATCAACAAACTTTTTTCCCTGTTGATTTACTTTATCATGTTTTAACAAGCATGTGCATATAATGGGATAATGGGGTTTCTGGTTATTACCGGAAATATGGTGCAATTGATGCAAATTTTTCCTGTGTTGGGTTTGGTTTTTCAATATACTGGACTTACTGGTGTGTATTTGCAAACTCTTCATATTATTTTTTTTTTGGCTTCAGAATGAATAGTGCTGGTCATTCAGACTATGTGATTCACAAAGAGAGCTTTGGGGGCTAGTTGCTGCATACTGATGCCACAGGTGGAAAATTGTACCCTTACTTATATTTTTTTTTCATACTGTTTGGTTCTGTATACATCCTGTGTGTGGTACATATAGTTGGACATTATGCAGATATTTTCTTATTTATGTTAGGGGCCTTTTCCTAATCTCAGTTCATACTGAAGTTGTCTGCAGAAGTCAAAATGTGTACTGTGTACAGCGCAGTGGCATCTCACTTGCTACAGTTGAAATATCCATGATTGCTAATAAGCATGACTTAGTGACTTGAAACATTCTTCTGATTTTTATTATTTCTTTCTTTGGTGCTTTTATAGAACAAGGTGTTGTGAGTGACTGAATTATGAATTGGTTGATGTGCAGCAGATCTTTGTCACTTTTGTTGCTGGGTGTATGGGTATTTGAATGCTGTAGAGTATTGAAATGGGTTATTTGCTCCATTTCTGTGGAAATTTTGTCAGTGAAATGGAAGAGAAAAAAAATGAATAAAAGGTTTTATAAAAGCTAGAAAGAAAATCTTGCTTAAAATGTTTGTGTTTTTTCCCCTGTATGAGAGTGAGAACATCTGTATCTGAGTGTGTTCAGTTTTATTACAGAAGTGCATTTGTTCAAATTGACACAAGAGAAGGCTGGCTGTATCCAAATGTTGTCAAACAGGATTTCTCTTGGTGAGTCTGTGCTCAGTATGGCAGAATACTTAATTTGGTACTCGCCGGCTTGCTGTAGCTTGCACTACCCTGCAGATGATTGGGCAGACACTTTCTGAGATAGAACGGCACAAAACACCATAGAGCAACTCACCTAGCTGCAGTCATGTTTTACAGCTAGAATTACTGTGTGAAATACCAAGAATACACTTGGTGGATCTGGTGAATGGTCTGTTCGATACATCTTCATTATCTCAAATCAGTTTCAGCACATTAAACATACAAAACTCATGCTAGATAGCAAGCACTGATATTTAAATGCAAAGTATTTTGAGGCTTACACTTTGTTGTTTACAACTGACCACAAGGTAATGAAGTACGCATAAGGGGTATTCTTACCAGCATGTACCAGGTACTTGCATGCTTTTGATCATATCCCTAGGTTCTTCCTGAACTTTGTGCAGTGACATGAGTGCTCAGCCAATGGATCTTGTGTTCCCCAGAAGGCTGAATACTGCCAGGTGCTATACAATGCCTGAGGAAGACCCCAGAATTGCGTCTGTGGCTTGTAAATGACAAGACTGCAGCAGGCAAATATAACACATGATAAGGTATTGCTGTAATGTGGTTTGTCACTTCAAAACAAGTTCACATGGAAATATTACTAACACAGCAACTTGGTATTTTCAATGTACTTCAATACGTTACAGGACAGCAATTGTCATGTTCATTGCAGTTTCTATAATCAATATATACCATAATACTTGAGACATGAAAATGTGATATCCTTTGAAAAAGATAGTTTTTTTAAAGCCAACAACAGGGTGGAAAATGAATGTGTTAAAACAGAATGACAACGGACTGTAATACCATACTGACATTGATCACAGTAATACATGACATTAAAAGTACAAGCAAAAACGGATGACCTTGAATGTGATCCAAGGTCACATAAACTACAAAGCACCTTGTAGCACATTTCCATTCAATCTTACAATACACCGGTACCTACAGTTCTGTGAGTCCTAGCCATGGAACCAACAGCTATAAGAATTATGTAACTGACCATTATGTTCAATTCATTATTTAAGGGTGGTATTACTGTTTACACGAATGATGTAACAACACTGCAACAAAAAATCAATTTTTTGTATGGCATGACCACTTCTGTAATGACGGGCTTTGATAGGGTTCATGCATATGATGTTGCATGATACCAAACATTCATAAGCGCAACAGCCAAGCAATTAAGACAGAAATTCCAGTCATAAGGTTTGAGTTAATGCGAAAAGGTTTGGGTAAAGAATGGAGAGTTGTCTTATCTTGCAGGTCAGCGTATTTGCAGATTAGCTAGTCCCTACACTTCCTTCGCGTGTAATACGAAAGCAGAACATCAAAATGCTTGTTAGTAATCCAGTAAGCCATGACGGTGTTTGGCAGCTTATGAAACTTTCCAGTATGCATCCCTCATCCTTCCTTACCATATGAAGACCCTACATGCTTGTACAATCTTGTCAAATGATAGCTGGCAGATTTGGTTAAAACGTGTATGATATTGTCTGAGGGCTATGAATTCTTCTGTACAGACCTCAAAGCACAAAACTCGAGCAACTTCATTATCAACATTGAGATACTGAGATCCATGCGTCGGCCAACATTGATGTCATAGTATTAATCTTTTGACTCCCGCACCCTGTCCACCAGCATCCTGCATTGTCAATCATGCTAGCAAAGTAAAAAGGTAACCCTTTGATTCCCTCACCTTATCCACCTTCCTGCAGAAAGCTGGTGGGTAGGGTGAGGGAGTCAAAGGGTTAAGTTTTTGCAGTTGGTGGATGGGTATGGGAGTCAAAGGGTTAAAGCCATGAGTCTTTGAAATAACAGTAGTGCTGGGCAGGTCGGAGGACAACTGTCGAGGATCATTGTGCATGGTGAACTGTCCATGGCTGCCTTGACAGAGGGGTCACCAAGACGTGTGAAATTTGTTCAAGAGGGATGTATTGCATTCTGTTCATTCCATATGTACTCCACCCAGATCTGCCAGCAGTATTTGATAGACCCTTTGAAGCCTGCGCAAAACCATTTACACTGGCAACATTGTGAAATGAGGAGGAAAACAAACAGACCTATAAAACACTAAGCTGACAACATCAGGATGATGAAGCATCTATATCAACAATAAACAAGCAAGTTTTTACATTTGGGCTGGGAGGGACCGAACTCGACATGTCTTCAGTCCATGGCTCTATCAAAAGAACTAACCAGCCTCTAATTATGCATGTATATTTGAGAGTATTTGTATCTGCCTATGTTTGCATTCTTGTATGTGTCTGAAAGACTGTATTGAGCAGGTAAATGCTTTTGGGTTTTTTTTACTTTTTTTTAATTCATTTTTTTGTTTCACAAGAAACGGACATCTAACGTACAACGTGGCAACGAGGAAAGACAAGAACATTTTTTACACATTTGAAGAGACAATGTTGACACATGAACTCCACAGGTAATTTACGTACATCTTCTTCCTTACATTTTTGTTGTTGTTGACTAGCATCACTGTCATTTATTTCTTATTTCATATTATGATTTGTTGTTATTTTTCATTTGAACTATGTTTATGCTGAACTGATGTACTGGTGAATGTATCCGGCTATGTTTACAGTGCATTGATGTTTTGACATGGCAATTCTTCCCACCCCCACACCCCACCCCAATTTCTTTTTAGTGCAACGAGTATTCTTTTGCATGGACTGTTTACGCTATATTAACGGAATCATGATCATGATCATCACGATCATCATGATCACAATCATCATCATTATCATTATTGTTTTTGTTATTGTTCTTCTTCTTTCTTCTTCTTCTTCTTTCTTCTTCTTCTTCTTTTTCTTCTTCTTCTTCTTTTTCTTCCTACTACTATTACTACTACTACTACTGCTGCTGCTGCTGCTGCTACTACTACTACTACAACTACCACTGCTGCTGCTACTACTACTACTACTATCATCATCATTATCATCATCATCGTCATCATTATTAATATCATCATCATCATATTAGTAGTAGTAGCAGTAGTAATAGTATTGTTGTTGTTATTATTAGTATTATCATATAGGGTTTAGAGACTGGAGAAGAGGACGGACAATTTGTTCCTGATCAAAATGTCCGGGGAGACATCTTGATAAGCGGCCTGTCTGGAAAAGGTCACCGGCCCATGAAAGAAAAAAAAAAGTACGCACACTCGAGTCGGTTTGTAAACAGTGTTCACGTCTAACAAGCAAGTTATTATCGAAAGAGGTTGATGTTTAGTTCTTTTGTTTGGTTCAAAATGTCAACCAGGGATGGAGAAGAGAATAAAACAACCGCTAGCAGTGATTCTGAGCTATGGGAGGATGCAAAATCCCCTCCTGGTAGTGAATGTCAAGTGAGTACGGATTACTTCAGGTTTTCTTTACATTTCGCGCAAGAATACCATGACTATATTAGCCTTAATTCTGTTGAATGTTGACTGTGTACATTTCGAGATTATTGTAAATGTTTTATAAAATATTGTTCTTTAAAATGATCAATTATAAACAAGTTAAAGAAAAGAATCAGTCTTAATTTTATCTAGCCCTACACCTAACAGTAGAAAGAGTCTGTCTGTTGTGTGTGCGTATGTGTGTGTGTGTTGTCTGTGTGTGTATGCGTCTTTCTGTCTGTCTGTCTGTTTCTCTCTCTCTCTCTCTCTCTCTCTCTCTCTCTCTCTCTCTCTCTCTCTCTCTCTCTCTCTCTCTCTCTCTCTCTCTCTCTCTCTCTCTCTGTGATCAGCACCGAAATATAGTCCTGATGTAACTGCATGGACACTTGGCGAAATACAAACCTTGTCCTCTACTTCTGAATGCAGAACAGCACATGGACAGCCACCTGTATAGGCTCTTAGTTTTATCACACTGATCGTAAAAAGACAATAAAGGTTGACCTACAACCTTGAGGTCGTAAGGTGTGAGATGGTGCAAAACTTCATTTTCTCTTGGCCTGTGTTATGAGGGCAGTGTCCTTCTCCTCTCCCTCGCCTTCCCCAGTCTTAATTATACCCACTCTGATTTGTGTGCAGGCTGAGGACCAGCATGAGAAGAAGTCGGCAGAAGGCATCAGTGGTCAGAGCCCTTTGGCAGAGAGCACACCCCAGAAGAAATCCAGAGGACACCATAATGAGGATCTGAGAGCCGGTGGTGCTGAGGGCAAGTCTCCCCGATCTCTCGCAACGTCTGTGAGTACTGTAAGTAACTGTTGTGTTTACCAGGAACAAGTGTTAAAGGAAGCAAATAGAGGGTTTGGACATGTCACAAAGATACCCCCCCCCCCCCCCCACCAAACAACCAGCCCAGTGGGCGTACAACTCCAGATATTCCGGTACCAGAGTCGCAGGAAGACCACGGCTACACTGGAGTGACACAGTGGCAGAAACACTGGGTACGTACAACATGTCCATTACCGAAGCCTCCTGCCTCGCCGCAGACAGATGCCTGAATCTCCCTGCAACACCTCACGGTATAGGCGGACGAAAATAGTACCAGATACTCAGATCGAAGTCAAGATGGGTTGCTGAAGGAGGAAAAGGACACGGAATGTTGTCAGCAGATAGATAACTGAACTCACTCCTAGCAATGGTAGTAAAATACAAGACACAGACGAAATGGTTAAAGTTGTAGAAACACTTTATGACAATTCGCACAGACAGAAAATACAGAAGATTGCGAAATAGAAAATAATTGCTTATACACTCAAACATCTCAAGAGAAGATTTCAATCGAAGGTGAAATCTTTTTAGATAAAGCTAGTTGCGCTCTGAAGAATATAAAAAATAATAAAGGCCCATGTACAGATGGGTTTAAATCAGAATTCTTTAAATTATTCTGGTTACAGTTACATCCATCAAGACCATAATGAGGGATTTCAGAAAGGCGAGCTGTGGACAATTCAAAAAGAAGGGTTGATGATGTATTTTCCGAAAGGTGACAAATGAAGAGACTTCATGAAAAATGGGAGATTAATAACACCTTTAAATATTGTAGACAAAATATGATCAGTTTGCATTACAAACATGTTTTTTTTTTTATTAAAAAAAGTCCTTGCTTTGTTATTGATTTATTTCAGGCAGAGGTATTAACGATAATGTTTGTGTATTTAGACGGTTACAAACCTGAGATGGCTCTGCGCAGTTGACTGGTCTCTGAACAACAACAGCAATAATAATAATAGTAATAATAATAATCAGGTGCCCTGCCGCTTGGTGTTGGCGATCATGGACTTCCATCTGTCTCTATCTCTCATTGCCCCTAGCATCTCCCCCACTCTCCTCGTCCCCAGCCACTCTGCAAGTCCGTCCAGCATTTTCTTTCTGGGTCTACCCGGTGCTCTCTTTCCCTCCAGCTTTCCCGTTGTGACCAGGTGTTCCAAATCCCCTTTCTTCATAAAATGGCCTGTAAATGTTGCCTGTCTTTTCCTAATCTTCCTTATAAGTGATCTACTTGTGTCTGCCTCCATCAAGACTGTCTCGTTTGTTTTCTTTGCTGTCCATGGAACTCTCAACATTCTTCTTAGAAACCACATCTCAGCTGCCTCAATCTTGTTCTGGCTTTGTTTGTTGACTGTCCACGCCTCGCATCCGTACAACAGTATTGGCTCTATATAGCATTCAAGAACTCTCTTCCTGATGTTAATTGACAGGCATTTGTTGGTAAGAATGCTTGTCATCTTCTTGAATGCTGTTTTGGTTTGGTCGATTCTGCCGGCTATTTCTGATGTGCATCTGCCGTCTGATGAAATGATCGTTCCCAGGTATTTGAATTTATCAACCTGTGTCAAGGTTGTGCCATTTGCTGTTATTTTGCATGAGGGGAGTTCATGTTTTTTACTGATCACCATGACTTCAGTCTTCCTGCTGTTTAGCTCCAGCCCCTTACCTTTGCTTTCTATTTCTAGTATATTCACAAGGTTTTGTAGGTCTCTTTCACTTTCTGCAATTAGCACGGTGTCATCTGCGTATCGAATGTTATCATTTTCCTCCAACCTTTAATCCAGCGTCTTCTTCTAGGTTTCTCATGATGTTTTCACTGTAAAGTGAAAACAGATCTGGTGACAAACACAACCCTGTCTGACTCTTCTTTTGATATTTTGGAAAGAGCTTACATTGTTTTCTATTTTCATTGCAGCTGTTTGTTCCCAGTACATATTTCTGATTATTCGTAGATATTTTCCATCAACATTGAGTCTCTCCAGTTGGTTGATCAATTCATCATGTCTTACCCGATCAAAAGCCTTGGTGTAGTCAACAAAGCATAAATACAAATCCTTATTCATCTCATTTGACCTCTCTATGATAGTTCTTAGGATGTATATGGCATTAATAGTTCCTTTCCCTTCCACAAATCCACACTGTTCTTCTGCTATTTCTCTTTTGATTCTATTCCTTGTCCTCATTATGATTATTCTTAACAGGATTTTTGTTACATGGCTCATCAAGCTGATTGTGCGATGGAGTTCGCATTCTATAGCCCCTGTCTTCTTTGGAAGTGCAATGAAAATTGATTTTGACATATCTTTGGGGATTTTTCCAGTGTCTTAAATTTCATTTAGGAGGACTGTTATTTTTTCTATGCCAAATTCCTCCAGGGCTTCAATCATCTCTGTAGTAATGTTGTCTATACAATACAATACAATACAATACAATACAATACAATACTTTATTTTGTATAGCGCAAAATCTTGATAAAATCAAATCTAAGCGCTAAAACAGACACACACGCACGCACACACACACACACGCACCACACACACAACACACACAACACACACACACACACACACACACACACACACACACACACACACACACACACACACACACAACGCAAACGCACACGGCTAAAATGGGGAGAAAGAATAAAAGCAATGGAAAATTATAGAGAGCATATTATATACAATTATATATTACAATGTATTCCCCTCCGAGTGGAGACAGGCTGCAGAGGGGATTGAGTGAGGTCAGGATTTTATGCAGAGGAGAAAAGGTGAGTTTTGAGAGCGGACTTGAAGGAGACAAAAGTAGGTTGCTGACGGACAGAGAGAGGAAGTTTGTTCCAGGAAAGTGGACCAGAAACAGAGAAGGCTCGTGGACCATAGGTATTGAACTTAGTGCGTGGAAAGCGAAAAGTCAGAGGATCGGAGGCAGAGCGGAGGGTACGTGAGGGAACATAGATCTCAAGTAGGCTTGACAGGTAATCGGGGGCTGCGTTATTGAGGCTTTTGTAGCACATGGTGTCTAGTTTGTACTGTATGCGCTTTGATACAGGGAGCCAGTGAAGTTGTGCCAGGAGAGGAGATATGTGGTCAGCTTTTTTCTTTTTGAGTACAAGGCGTGCAGCATTGTTTTGAATGCGCTGCAGGATGTGAATGGTGGAGGCAGGAAGACCAGACAGGAGTGAATTGCAATAGTCAATGCGAGACATTATGAAGGAGAGAACGAGTTTTGCAGTTGTTTCGACAGAGAGATACTTCCTGATCAGGCTTATACGATGGAGGTGATAGTAGCAAGATCTGGCAGTTTGAGAAACAAAGCGCTGTATATTGTCTGGTGTGTCACTGTCTAGAAGTTGGGTGTAATCAGCATAGAAGTGGTGTTTTATAGAGTGAGAGTTGATGATGGTAGACAGGGGGGAGGTGTAAAGAGTGAAAAGAACAGGGCCAAGGACAGATCCTTGTGGAACACCACAGGTCAGGTATGCAGGTTGAGAGTAAGTGCCATTAATGAGAACAGTTTGTTTTCTGTTTGATAGATATGAAGTGAACCAGGAGAGAGCAATGTCAGAGATGCCAAAAGTATGATGAAGTCTAGAAAGGAGAATACCATGATCAATGATATCAAAGGCTGCAGACAGATCAAGGAGTGTGAGCAGAGAGACTTTGCCAGTGTCAGTTGCAAAGAGGAGATTGTTGAGAATGTGTAGCAGGGCAGTTTCAGTGCTATGGCACTGGCGGTAGGCTGACTGGAAAGGATTGAGGAGATTGTTGGCAGACAGGTGAGAGTTCAGCTGGTTGAGGACAACTTTTTCGATGAGTTTTGACAAGAAAGAGAGATTAGAGATAGGCCGGTAATTTTTCAGTTCATTTGGGTCTAAATTGTATTTCTTGAGGAGAGGGTGAACAATAGCAGACTTGAAAGAATCTGGGACAGTTCCAGTTTGAAGAGAAGTGTTGATGATGTCAGTGATGAATGGGAGGAGAGTAGGGAGACGGTCAGAGTAGAGAGAACCTGGAAGAGGATCCAGTTCGCAGGTTTGAACGACATGGATCTGATTGTGTTGAGAATTTCTTCTTGTGAGACTGGGGTAAAAGTAGTAAGAGGTGTGTCTGGTCCTGGGGCTTTTCCCGGCTTCATCTTTTTCAGTTCCGCTTTAACTTCATCTTTCATTATGGGTGGTCCTTCAAAGTTCTTTTTTTTATAATGTGTTCGTTTCTCTCATCCTCAAAAAGGTCTTTAATGCACTCTCCCCATCTGTCTAATTATTTGTCTTTTTCCATGATTATTACATTCTTGCTGTTGACGACTCCGAAGACAGAGCAATGCTTCTAGTCTTTAACGGAAGAGACTGACTGATTCTCAACTGACACTTATATACATGTTAACATGAACAGCAATCAGATACACGTTCGGTTCACATTTACACGAATATCATACTTACACGAATATCATGTTTACACGAATATCTTGTCATTGGGTATGTAAGGCTGCATTACAAATTACAGTCTCAATAGCAAACCTCACATCCCCCATTCTTGAGTTCAATGGACAATGACGGCTGCTGCAAATTAACTATCACTTTACAAGTCCAAGACTTTTGGTTTCTTCACTTCATGGCCATATCGGGTGTATATTGTCTTTGGCTTCTGGCAAGATTCTGCACTATCAGACGTAGACGGTACATCAACTGTTGTCAAGGGCTGTTCGGTTTGTGGAGGCGGCTCGAAAGTGTTGGGCTCTTCAGGCTCGGCAAAGTCTTTGGGTACAAGACTGTTCTCATGAGGGTGGTTGATCGACGGCCTGCCTTGTAGTCGTCTTGGGAACAGATGTTGGCGGTTCCTTCTCTGTTTTCCAAATGGCGTAACGACTTCGTATGACCGATTTCCCAATGGTCTGACAATGGTGCCTGGAGTGTCCTGAGGTTTCACCCACACTGGCTGACCAACGGACACAGAAGGAGCATCTCTCACTCGATGAGCTCTGTCGAAGTTGTTCTTCATCTTCTCTTTCATCTTCATGTCTTTGGCCTTGAAATCATTTTGCTGTCTCAGGGTCAAATTTGCTTTCACTGTGGGGACTGTCGTTCTCATCTTCCTCCCCATCAGAAGTTCAGCTGGACTGCTTCCATTCTGTAGTGGTGTTGCACGGTACATCATTAGCGCGAGGTAATGGTCTTCTGCCTTCCTCAGCAAATTTTTGATGGTTTGAACTCCACGTTCTGCTTCACCATTACATTGCGGGTAATACGGCCTGCTGGTGATGTGTTGGAATTTGTAGGCCTTGGCAAAGTCCTTGAATTGCTTGCTTGCATATTGGGGTCCATTGTCTGATACGACAACTTCGGGAATCCCATGTCTTGCGAACATGCTCTTCATGTGGCATATCAAATTGGTGGCAGTCGTGTTCTGTAGCATGGCCAACTCGATGTAGCGGGAGTAGCAGTCAGTGACAAGTAGGTAAGGGTGTTTGTTCAGTTCAAATATGTCAGTGCCTACTCTCTGCCATGGGTAATCTGGAGTTGGGGTAGGGATCAAAGGTTCTGGAAAGAGTTTGCGTTCTTGGGCGCAAATGGGGCATTTCTCCACAAAGGCTTCAATTTGTGTGGAGAGTCCAGGCCACCACACAGTGTCACGGGCGATCGCGCGCGTTTTTGTGATACCCCTTGGTGCCCTGTGTGAAGTTGTTCCAGCATCTGTGGTCTCAGTTTCTCAGGTACAACAAGACGTGAGTTGTACAGAAGTAAATCTTCTTGCACGCTGAGGCGAAACGTACAGACCAGTACTGCTTCATACGAGGGTCATCTGGACACGAACTTGGCCATCCTAACTGACAGTAGTTCTTCAGCTTCTTATACAGATCATTTATCTGCTGTTGCTGTTTGATATCGTCTAGACTTCCTGTCGTTGCTGGAAAGTTCTGCATCAACATGTGAACATGTAGCTCGACTTCTTCTTCTAGACTCTTCCCCTCTTCTTCGGCGTTTTGTCTTGGAGCTCGGGAGAGAGCGTCAGCTGTGACGAGGTTTTTTCCCCTGGTGTAGATGATGTTGTAGTTGTACCTCATCAGTTTCATCCTGAATCGCTGGATTCTGGGTGAGAGCTCATCTAAGCTTTTGTCTTCAGTAGTGCTAGTAGTGGCTTGTGGTCTGTCTCGATAGTCAGTTCCTTTAAGCCTGTGATGTAGCTTGAAAACTTTTCACACGCCCAGGTAACAGCGAGTGCCTCCTTCTCCACCTGTGCATACCGCTGCTTCGTTGGAGTCAAGGACCTGGATGCGTAGAATACTGGCTTGAAACTACCATCTTCTTGTTGCTGAGACAAAACAGTTCCCATACCGAAGAACGACGAATCAGCTGAAATTTTCGTCTTTTTGTTGGGACTGTAGTGAGCTAGGATAGGCGCTGAGGTTAGTTGCTGCTTGATTTTCTGAAATGCGACTTGCTGCGGCTTGTCCCAGATCCAATCAACACCTTCCTTCAGAAGATCTCGCAGAGCCTTGGTATCTTCAGCAAGGTTGCATCCTGCAAACTTCGCGACATGATTCACCATCCCGAGGAATCGTCGCAGCTCAGTGAGATTCGCTGGCTGGGGAAAGTTGGTGATGGCTCTAACTTTGTCTGGGTCAATGGCAATTCCATCTTTTGAGACAATGTGTCCTAGGAATTTGATACTTGTTTGTGGAGAACTGACATTTCTCAGCATTCAGTGTTACTCCAGCTTCCTGTAACTTGTTCAAGACCTGTCTCAGACGACTGTCATGCTCCTGCTGCGTCTTCCCATGGATCATTAGATCATCAATGTCACAGATCACACCTACTTGACCTGCAAGTAGCCGTGTCATGTTTCTCTGGAAAACTTCAGGGCCTGAACTTATTCCAAACGGTAGTCGTTTGTAGCAGAATCTGCCAAACGGTGTTATGAAGGTCGTCAGGAGCTGACTGTCTTCATCTAATGGAATCTGGTAGAATCCACTGTTGCAATCAAGCTTCGTGAAAACTTGAGCTCCATCTAGCTGTGCTAAAAGTTCGTCACTTGAGGGCAATGGAAAGTTCTCTCTTCTGACTGACTCATGTAGTCTTGTGTAGTCCACACAAAGTCTTATTTTATCGTTGGGTTTTGGCACAACCACTATCGGCGCACACCATTCTGTGGGCTGCGTTACTGGTTGAATGACATCTTGCTTTTCCATATTCTCAAGTTCGACTTTGATCTTGGTATGGAGTGGAAGAGCAAGGCGTCTTGGGGTCGCGACTGCATACGGTTTCGCATCTGCCTTCAGACTGACCTTGTATGCGTTCTTCAGTTTCCCAAGTCCACCAAACAATCTAGGGAAAGTTTGACTATATTTGGTCTTGAGGTTTTGCGTGACCCGATTCACCTGTTGAACCAGCTGTAGAGATTCGATGGCTGGACGGCCTAGCAATGGTTCCTCTAGCCCCTTGATGACATAGACATCCTGGCTGCAGGACTTCCCATTGTGGCTGAACACTGTTGTGGATTTCCCTTGGACTGTGAGCTGAGCACGTCCTGGACCAAACAATTTCTTTGTCGTATTTTGGAGAGGTCGCTTGTTTGCAGGAATCAGTCTTTCGGGTATAGCTGTCACATCCACTTCCTCTTCCTCTTCTTCGGCAAGTACGTGAACATTTTTGCTCCTACACAGTGCTGCATAATGTCCCACCTTGCGACACTTTCTGCACTTTGCATTCTTGGCTGGGCACACGTTTTTCTTGTGGTTGCCTTTTCCACTCCTGGAACACTGCTGTGAGTTGTTCTGGTGGTCGTTCTGGCTGTTCTTACAATGCTGCTGTCTTCCACCCCCATGCTGCTGTCCTACAGTCTTGTTCTGTCCGCCACACTGACTCAGCTGTGTACGTCTCAGTACGTTGACGGCTAGCTCTTGGCTGGAATTTGACATGCATTGGGTCTGATTTGGACGTCTCGTGAGCACGGCAGATCTGAGTGGCCTTATCCAAGGTTAAGTTCTTCTAATAATATAATAATAATATATTTTATTTATATAGCGCAAAATCTTGACAAAATCAAATCTAAGCGCTGAGCGTATACATGCATACATACCTACATACATATGAGCGTATACATGCATACATACATGCTTACATACTTACATACATAAATCTAAGCTGAGCGTATACATGCATACATACATAAATCTAAGCGTATACATACATACATACATACGTACGCACATGCATACATAATAATTACAACATTTATACAGCGCAAATCTCGACAAAATCAAATCTAAGCGCCGAAAAGACACACACGCACACACGCACGCACGCACACACGCGCACACACACACACACACACACACACACACACACACACACACACACACACACACACACACACACACACACACATGCATGGCCACAGATGGGGAGAAAAGAATAAAAGCAATAAAAGCAAGAATAAAACCAATGGAAAACCACAGAGAGCACATCATATACAATTATATATTAAAACAAAGTGATTCCCCTCCGAGCGGAGACAGGCTGCAGAGGGGGGTTGAGTGAGGTTAGGATTTTATGCAGAGGAGAAAAGGTGAGTTTTGAGAGCGGACTTGAAGGAGGCAAAAGTAGGTTGCTGACGGACTGAGAGAGGAAGTTTGTTCCAGGAGAGTGGACCAGAAACAGAGAAGGCTCGTGGACCATAGGTATTGAGCTTAGTGCGTGGAAAGCGAAAAGTCAGAGGATCGGAGGCAGAGCGGAGGGTACGTGAGGGAACATAGATCTCAAGTAGGCTTGACAGGTAATCGGGGGCTGCGTTATTGAGGCTTTTGTAGCACATGGTGTCTAGTTTGTACTGTATGCGCTTTGATACAGGGAGCCAGTGAAGTTGTGCCAGGAGAGGAGATATGTGGTCAGCTTTTTTCTTTTTGAGTACAAGGCGTACAGCATTGTTTTGAATGCGCTGTAGGATGTGAATGGTGGAGGCAGGAAGACCAGACAGGAGTGAATTGCAATAGTCAATGCGAGACATTATGAAGGAGAGAACGAGTTTTGCAGTTGTTTCGACAGAGAGATACTTCCTGATCAGGCTTATACGATGGAGATGATAGTAGCAAGATCTGGCAGTTTGAGAAACAAAGTTGTTCATGGACAGGGTAGAGTCAATGCAGACACCAAGGTTTTTAGCTGAATCAGAAATTGGGACTGATGTGTTACATAATGGGAGAGAAAGAGGAGGCAGCTGGGAAAGTTTCTGACGGGTGCCAATGAGGATAGCTTCTGTCTTGTCGTCATTAAGCTGAAGTCTATTGTGTGTCATCCAGTTCTTAATGTCCGAGTAACACTCAGTGGTGCGAGTCAACAGGCGCTGTATATTATCAGGTGAGTCACTATCTTGAAGTTGGGTGTCATCAGCATAGAAGTGGTGTTTTATAGAGTGGGAGTTGATGATGGTGGACAGGGGGGAGGTATAAAGAGTGAAAAGAACAGGGCCAAGGACAGATCCTTGTGGAACACCACAGGTCAGGTATGCAGGTTGAGAGTAAGTGCCATTGATGAGAACAGTTTGTTTTCTGTTTGATAAATACGAAGTGAAAAAGGAGAGAGCAATGTCAGAGATGCCAAAAGTATGATGAAGTCTAGAAAGGAGAATACCATGGTCAATGGTATCGAAGGCTGCAGACAGATCAAGGAGTGTGAGGAGAGAGACTTTGCCAGTATCAGTTGCAAGGAGGAGATTGTTGAGAATGTGTAGTAGGGCAGTTTCAGTGCTATGGCACTGGCGGTAGGCTGACTGGAAAGGATTGAGGAGATTGTTGGCAGACAGGTGAGAGTTCAGCTGGTTGAGGACGACCTTTTCAAGGAGTTTTGACAAGAAAGAGAGATTAGAGATAGGCCTGTAATTTTTCAGTTCATTTGGGTCTAAATTGTGTTTCTTGAGGAGAGGGTGAACAATAGCAGACTTGAAAGAATCTGGGACAGTTCCAGTTTGAAAAGAAGTGTTGATGATGTCAGTGATGAATGGGAGGAGAGTAGGGAGACAATCGGAGTAGAGAGAACCTGGAAGAGGATCCAGTTCGCAGGTTTTGAACGACATGGATCTGATTGTGTTGAAAATTTCTTCTTGTGAGACTGGGGTAAAAGTAGTGAGAGGTGTGCCAGAGAAGGAAGGGTCAGGTGTGCATGGTTGACAGGGTGTCCTGTCAAGCCTGTCACGAAGAGTTTGTATTTTGGTGGTGAAATACTTAGAGAATACAGATGGGAGTTCTTCATTTGTATGTTTTGTTGGGAGAGGTAAGTCTTTTCGTGTGCCAAGGAGATGATTCATGGTTGTAAAGAGTTCTTTTGAAGAAGAGGCATTCAGGATTTTGGTTTGGAAATAGCTTATTTTTGCAGATGCAATGAGGGTGGATACTTTTGTTTTAGAGGCTTGGAAAAGTTGCCTGTGTACAGTGAGTTTGGATTTGCGCCAGCGGCGCTCTGCTCTGCGGCGGGCACGTTTTGCACAGGCTATCTCATGAGTGAGCCAGGGGGTAGGGGGGCGGTCAGGTAAAAGACGGGTTGTGGCTGGAGCATGAGTGTCCAGAAGATGGTGGAGAGTAGTATAGAATTCATCGGCAAGGTTATGTGACTTTTCAGAAAGGAGACGGGAGGCATCAGATGAAAATGTGGAGAGGTCGATAGATTTGAGATTGCGTCGAGTCACTGTGCGCGTGGTACGGGAAGGAGGAGAAATGTCAAGAGAACAGAGAATTGCAGAGTGGTCAGATGGAAGGGCTGAAGTTAGACGGGTAGAAAGAACTAAGCAGTTGTTAGTAGCTGAATTGTGGTGATCACGAGAAATGATCCAGTCAAGAATGTGACCTTTTTGATGGGTTGGTTCAGAAATGTGTTGAGTCATATTGTGATTGGACAGAGAGTTGATGATATGTCTTGTGTCATAACGGTGAGTGTTGTCATAGTGGACATTGATGTCACCTAGAATGATGAGATTTCCAGGTAAGAGGCAGTAGTGGTCAAGCAGTTGGTCAAAGTCAGAGAGAAACGTGGATGTGGTGAGTTTGTTGGCAGAGCTAGGTGGAGGTCGATAGACACAGGAGAAGGTGATGGGGTGAGGGGTGGATTGGAAGGATACTTCAACGTGCTCGAAAGAAGGATGGGAGAAAGGCAGAGACTGCGAGAAAGATAGGCGGGAATGGAGTGAGTCGTTGTAGAGGATGGCGATACCGCCACCTCGAGATGAGCGATGGAAAGAAGCAAGCCTGTAACCACTCGGAGTGAGACTCGCATGTATAGGTTCATGACCAAGGGGGTTAAGCCATGTTTCGGTGATAAAAGCAATGTCAACATGCTCATCTGCGATAAAGTCAGCAAGTTTCAGAAGTTTCCCTCTGACCGTTTTGTCGCAGATGCCAATCACTATTCGATCACGGATCATGCGATCTGGCTCCTTGAAGTTGCACTGCTTAGCTAACTTCCTCAATGTTGCAATGTATGCGTCGATGGTCTCCTCGGGTTCCTGGTTTCTCATGTGGAACTTGTAAGACTCAAAGACCTCGTTGGTTGTTCCCACACAGAATATTTCAAACTTCTGCATGACGGTGTCAATGTCGTTCTGATCTTCTTCTTCTGTAAAGTGTAGCCCATCGTACACCTCTTGTGCGTCTTCACCGATCACGGCAAGGAATACAGCACATTGGTATGCTTTTGACTCCTTGTCTGGTCTACTGGCAACAGAATAGTTCCTCCACTGCCGTGAGAACTTTTTCCAATTCTGCTCTAGTTGACAGGACAAATCCAACTTCGATGGTACTGGAATGTTGGCAGTGAAATGTCTCTGCGTTCCTGTTCCAGAATCATTCATGACTGCAGAGCGTCTCTGATAGATCGGATCTTCCAGTGATGAATCCCACTTCTGACACCATATTACATTCTTGCTGTTGACGACTCCGAAGACAGAGCAATGCTTCTAGTCTTTAATGGAAGAGACTGACTGATTCTCAACTGACACTTATGTAGCCGTGCACACCCAACGGCGTGTAGCAGACGTGTTTTCTTCTCAAACGATTTTGAGTACAGTTAACTCCCTTGGTTCAGCGATTCTCAAAAATATTAGGAAATTCTATTATTTAAACCCTTAAAAGTTAAGAAATGAATAACTTGTGCACTCTAATTCAGCAGAAGAGTATGTATTTCTTGTAGGAAATGTCCTCGAGGCGAAGTTTCCCCTCGTTTGCCTGAAATCAATAATTTTGTTGTCCGATCGTTCGGTACTATTCAAATTTCCTACCAGTGAGCCGTGATGATGATCGGAAATTTGTATAATAATGAAATAAATTGTGGAAATTTTAAGATCGCGATTAGAATGTTGGTATTCTAATCTTTCATTTGGACCACATCACACCTTTAATCATTAGATATTAAGCTTGCATTAAAGAAAGTTCAGGCCAAGTCAAAGTGTAACAAACCGCCAAATGACCGCCATCTTGCCGGGATGTAGAATCGAATTCTTAATATTTAAAATCTGACTTAGAATACATAATTACATTTACCTTTTTGCTCCTTTTATAAACAGAAATGATATTGCAATGAAATATTGCTAAGCAGTAAAGTATTAGAAGAGATCTTGGCATTCCGTATTGTGGTCGAACTATGCGTGTCCAAATTAGGATCATTTGTGTTTTCTATTGCCTGTTCACCGATCTATTTCTGCACTGAGAGATTGATTTACCTATTCAAAGTATGTCCACATAAACTTATCGATCATCGTGTATTCACTCATTCGTTTGATATTTTTCATAGACTAATATTGATTGATTAAATACGTAAAAATACGGCTAAAATCCCTTTCAGCAGAGTGTAAACATTGACTTAAATCACTTATAGTTTCGATCTGTGTGAATGTTGTGCAAAATGATGTAGAATACAACAATCTGTATGCTGTGTAGAATTTTCTGATATATGATATGTTGGTATTTGTTATGTGGACCGCAAGATAAGCACCGCTAAGCTTGCTCGAAGAAACACAAATCTGGCCCCTAAGGGTTTCCAGAGAGTCGTTTTGCCTGCGGGCTCGCGGTGCGGTCAATGCGGTTCACATACGGAGTATATAAGCGGATGAGTGCGAGTGCCATGTATGCCTTTCTCCTCTGGTCTGGTCTTGAACGTTTGGGTCAGAATAAAGAGAGAAACACCATCTCTGTCTTCCCTGGGTCTTCTTCGTCAGGCTGCATTACCATCTGCGCTCTTCTGCTCTTCTGCCTCCTGTCTTCACCTTCACCCTTACCACCACACCATCACAATTGGCGCTGCGAGCAGGATGGAACTGCGACCATCCAGAAAGAGAAGAGGAGACCAGCCTGTCAGGAAGATCCACAGCAGCACTAGTAACCAAAATAAGAAATAGAGCAAGATGTCTGATGAGGAGAGACCCAACCGTGACCAGACCCTGCACACCCTCCGACCCCACAAGCTCCCCAAGTTCTCTGGAGAAGAGGATGCTGAAAGCTTCATTCGTGAAGCAAAACTTCTGCTCACGCTACAACCCATGGCCGACCACGTTGCAGCTGGCTGGCTTCTGAACGCCCTAGAAGGCCGGGCACGCCAACAAGTCCTGTCCCTAGAGGCTGAAGAGGTTAACACACCAAGGAAGATCTTCACCGTCATCGAACAGCACTGGGGAGATCAGAGGGACTCCATCACGCTCGTCGGGGCCTTCTTCAAGCGGCAATAAGGCCTCACCGAAACAGTGGGAGAGTATGCTGCAGCCATACGACTCCTGTTCTCGAAGATGAACACGGCCACTACCAACGGACTGCCAGACGCTGTACTACGGGACACCTTTGTTAATGGGCTGCATCCTGCCTCTCTTAGAAGAGACATGAAACGCTACGTCAGGGAAAAAGCTGACTCCACTTTCATGGACGCCACCATAGAGGCACAACGGTGGATGAGGGAGGACAGCAGCCTGGACGCCACAGCCCAACAGACTACTGCCACAGACGCTAGCACCCTCCATCGCTTTGAAGAATGCATCAACGTCCTCACTTTGGAGATAGCTGCCCTAAAACAGCAATTTAAAGAACAACAATATGCCACTGTGTCCGCCATCCACACGACACACAGGTGTGATCCAGAGCCCCTATGTAAGAAACCAACCCAAGCAAGAAACCGTCGGCTGACCAAGAGGCAGCGCAAAATCATCTGTTGGTGGTGCCAACGCCAGGGCCACAGGAAAAGAGAATGCAGAGCAAGACAACGGTACCAACAGAGCTTCACAAGACACCAGCTTCACCAGAAGGTCAACACTAAGCAGCAGCAGCAGAACACCCAGCATGCGTTCTGTCGGCAAGTTGCTGTCTCCATCAACAGCTAGACAACAGAGGGCAGGAACAGAAGACGATGCCCTACGGTCCCCAAGAAACTCCATGCTAAAACCAAACATGGCCCATCCTATGATCCAAAATCTTTGCCAGAACTTCAAATCCAGAAGCAAGACCCTGTCCGGAATCCTGTCCTGAACTATCGCTCAGCACACCGCCTCCGCCTCCAAGAGTCACACAAGAAGGCCTACAACCAGCTGAAGCAGTCAGCCAAGAAGAGGGATATCGCTGTGGGCAAGAAAGCATCCGACCACACCTTACACGTGGGCGACCCCATGTCTACCTTCGCAACCGTGTCTTGGGTCGCAACAAGATCCAGGACCTCTGGAAACCAGACCTACACCAGGTGACGTCACGACCCCGTGGTGACCTGCACGTCTACATGGTCCAGCCCTTGGCAGGTGGTCTAGAACGAGCAGTCCACCGCAAGGACATCCTGCCAGCAACCAGCCCCCTAGACCTAGAGGACGATCTACAACCAGAATCACCAACATCACCACTCACTTCCGACTCCGAGTCAGACAGTGACGACGAACTAATTGTTCAGGTGGTTCCACCCCCAAAGCGGACAGCTCCCCCAGCATCAATGCCTGTAGTGTCTGACCCTGACCTCACGACTTCACAAAGGCCTGTCAGCGAACCACCTCCGGTGCCAACCCCGAGACGCTCCCTGCGCCTGGCATCCAGACCAAGGCAAGGCTATTCACTTAAAACTGTGATTGACTGAGCGTGCCTGCAGTGATTCCAAATGACACCTCGTGATGATCGAGAAACTGCGGATGTGATTACATGACTGTGTTGTGCAACGATTTCGAATCAGTGTGATGATACAAGAACAGTTCGCGTCATGGCTTGCAATACTTGGACGGTATGTGCACAAACTTTTGTCTTTTTTTTTAGAGACCAGAGAACATTTTTCCGCGTTATCTAGAAAGTTACACAAATTGTTTTTCTAGAAATCCAGAGTAACTGTCAGTATTCACATCTTGTAATGACGTTGAAACATTATCTGAGCGCACTATTTTCTAATATGTATGTGTAGATTATTTGCTAATGTGTGTTGTAAACCCAAGGCAAAGACAAGAGCCAGAGACTGGTTCATTGATGTAGATGGATCTATGATTGTAGACGAGCCTGTTTATACAACAAACCTCTATTATCAATGAGAGATTCACTCGGATTTTCTAAGTGTTATGTTCAAATAACACTCCCCGTGAGTCATATCACCTCTTTGGTAGATCATGACGTTTTGAGTATATTATCTGGTAAAGACCAGCTTAAGGTTCTGACTCTGAGGATTTGTGTTTAAATAACGTTCCTCACTAGTCTGCCGCCTTTTCTCTTTTGACTGATCATGGTGTCTGCATAGGATCAGTTGATACTTTCTTGTCTTGGAGGACCTTGTTCAAATAACATTCCTCCCAAGTCATCTGGCAAGGCACCACCTTCTATTTTGGTCATTGCTTTGTGTGGCTGATGTATTTGTTTTTTCAAAAGATCAATTTCATTGGGTTTTGTCTCAGAGGATTCTGTTTATATATCACTCCTTATGGGTCATCTGGTAATGTGCCACTTTGGTATTGATCATGTTTATGTGTATTGTTATGCGTGACCCATTGAAAAGCCACCTTGGGTAGCCTTGTATAATCTAGTCATGTTTTTCACCTTGTGTAATCTAGTCACATATATTTTACCTGCAAGGATGCTTGTTGTGACAGTGGAAGATTGGTTAATCTAGTCATGTATGTTTTACCAGCGAGGACGCTGGTTGTGAAAGAGGAGGGGGGAGATGTAGCCGTGCACACCCAACGGCGTGTAGCAGACGTCTTTTCTTCTCAAACGATTTTGAGTACAGTTAACTCCCTTGGTTCAGCGATTCTCAAAAATATTAGGAAATTCTATTATTTAAACCCTTAAAAGTTAAGAAATGAATAACTTGTGCACTCTAATTCAGCAGAAGAGTATGTATTTCTTGTAGGAAATGTCCTCGAGGCGAAGTTTCCCCTCGTTTGCCTGAAATCAATAATTTTGTTGTCCGATCGTTCGGTACTATTCAAATTTCCTACCAGTGAGCCGTGATGATGATCGGAAATTTGTATAATAATGAAATAAATTGTGGAAATTTTAAGATCGCGAT
>CM060307.1:58088980-58166480 GCA_030674185.1 Monoplex corrugatus
CCCTTGATTTTCAAGGGTTTAGGTCTATAAAAGGAAGATAATTTTTCCATAGTGAATACCATATTCATTTGACATTGCTGTCTTTATTTTTAGGAAAAACTGAAGAATAAAAATGTAGTAAAAGACCTCAAGCAAGAGTTGGAGCATGTGAAGTCATCCCACAACGCGGAAAAAGAACGGCTGGAAGCTAGTTATAATACAGCATTGCAAGAGAGGAACAAACGAGTAGAAGAAATGCAAGGAGAGCTGGATTTTGTGGACATGAGACTGACTGAACTGATAGAGAACCTCTCCAATGTTACCACAGACACTGAAAAAACGAACTCTAACAAGTCCAGGAAAAAGCAGCCAGCCCAAATGGAAGATGTTTTATCTAGCACCACACAGCAAGAGTTTTCATCCACTTTGCCGAAGAAGGTGGACCATTTGTCAAGCTGTTTGGCAACTATGAGAGAGGAAATGATGCAGGTACGACAGCAGTTGTCTGACAGAGAGACAGAACTGTGGTCAAAAGCACGCAGAATTGCAGAGATGGAAGATGATTTGAAACATGCAGAGAATAGTGAAGCCCTGTCAAAGAAAGAGATAGGTCACTTTGAAACTTCCTTTAATTTACTGCTGGAGCACCTTGGCATTTCACCAAGCGCCAGTTCCACAGTTGGCCAAGTTGAGGGGAGTAAGCAACCTGAGCCGAAAGATAATCAGGAAAAGGATTCTCCCCCAAGTCAGGTTGACCCTGGAGAGTCAAAAGCAGATCAGACTGTTAACACACAAATGGACAAGGCCCTTTCACAGATTCAGAAGATGACGCAGGAGAAAGACGAGGCGCATGATCAGTTGAGACAGAAGGAAAGGAAACTGGCGGAACTAGAACAGCAGCTACAAAATCAGCAAGAACAGATAAAGGCAGGACGGGACATGTCCGAGAAGATAGAAAATTTGAAGACAGAGGTAAGGATTTTTCAGATTAATTTGTTTCACGACTGTGAATTGACACGAGCCTCATTAGCCCTCTTATCCCACCACTTCTATTCGTCTGGGAAAAAAAAAGATGCAGTCCTTAGATATGCCCTTACATATTCCCTTACCATATTTTCCTTATATATTCCCTTGCATAATCTCTTAAATATTCCCTTGTATATTCCCTTACATGTTCCCTTCAGCAATGTTCTTTATTACCTTCATTTTGCTTCTTGAATTCTTTGTCCAAATAAGCATCTCCCTTTGTCACAATTTCTCGCCCTTGTTGATGGCACCCTGTTATCATTTGTAATGGGATAGCATCTCCAATGTAATTGTAATAACTAATATTGGAGGCAAACCAGGTTTGACATGGAGAGATAGGGCCGGAATCTCCTGTACTGGCACAATGCACTTCAGCCCCAGCCAGTGTGAGTGCCATTTGTCCCCTCAGGCACGGGTCCTTATCATTTTCTTAGGTTGGGGCAATGGTCCTGATCATCGTTTTTTCCCCAATTTCCCTTAAAATACAAATTCCTATCAATCGGAGAGAGGAGAGTGTTTGGGAGAGAAACGTGTCAGCAATATTTTCATGGCCGGGTGTTTCTGGGTGCAACTTGACCAAATTTAGACGATGCAGACTGTCAAGGAGTCCTTAGTTCATACATTTGGACAGAAGGGAAGCAAGGTCAAAGTCACACAGACGAAGAAAGCCGGGGGTGGTGTGTGTGTGTGGTGTGTGTGTGTGTGTGTGGTGTGTGTGTGTGTGTGTGTGTGTGTGTGTGTGTGTGTGTGTGTGTGTGTTTTGTGTGCATATGTGTGTGTGTGTATGTGTGTGTGTGTGCGAACAACGCTTTCACAGACGTGTTTCAGAATGACCATCATCTAGCATGTCACCCTTAATGCAGAAACTCACACTTCTGACAGTCAGGTGTGTTCATGGTTGGACACTGTTGTGTTTGAACATTTGCTGAGTATTGAAAGTAACTGTTGTACACATGACATAAAAATCCCACTGTTTTTATGATCCCATAACCAGTGTGGTCGTTGGGCAGGGAGTTGGGGGAAGGGAGGGAGAGGAAGGTGTGTGATCAGACGCTGCAGCAGACAGGATCTTCCATATATGTCCTCCCAGCTCTTCCCTTGTCGACCTCGACGACGGCCTCCTTCCAGTTAACAAGAAACACCATGAGGGTGTGGATGGGACCAGGAGCACCAATTCCTTGCCATTCTCGGGACACTGACCTCCCAAGCTCCCGGCGTCAATCGACAGTCATTTCTTTAAGGGGGGCTGTCCATTCGTTGCATGACCCATTCGGACCCAGTCATCAGTTACCTCGTTTACAAACCGGATGGCAAGGCGGGGAGATGACAAACCTCGGGACATAGCCACACAACGCGCACCCACCAGGTCCAGCCCAGCGTCTGGACCAAGAGAGAATGGAAGACCCCTCTCTCGCTCCAGTCTGGCCTTCATCTTTCTTTCGGGCAGCCTGCCCTGCCACCAGCTCACATAGCTGTCAGCACCTTTCTTCTTACTATAGTCTCGACACTTAGCAGTGGGAAGCTCCCAAAGTTGTCTTGCTTCAGCCAGGAGGATGGTCTTGGACAGTGTACCGTGCGAGGGTGACATGACCAGACAAGCAAGCTTGCGACACTGGCAGTGTTGCCAGGAGCGGATTGTGTGGATCCTCTGAGGTGGTGTTCTTCATCTCTGTGTGTGCTCGTAATCTTTGTTCCAGGGAAGACATACAAAGCAGTTTCATCAGGAAATTGGTTTCAAAGGTCTGAGGTCTCCGTTTTCTGAGCCAGCAGACAATGTAAAGTTTCACACCCGTATCACAATAATTGACGCTCAGTTAAACAATAAGAGATGATACCTAAGTCTTTGAATTTCTTTTAACTGATGTTCTTATTTCATGTGTTGTTATAGTACGACAGTATCGGTAAACGTATATATGTATGTTAAGAAAGAAAAAACAAAACAAAAACAAAAATGGAAGCCAAAAAGTTATTTTTTTAGAGTTTGACAATGCTCCGAAGTTTGTTCTTATTTGTGCCTTTTCGCCTTGAAGGAAAGTCATAGTGCTGCATAGTGTCGATGGCAGCTTTGATTATCGGTGTAGGAGTCACTGGTTGCTTTTAGCTGCGTCTGAGCACGCAATACTACTGAGGTTAACACTGACCATGTATTTCCTTCTAATTTCCCCATAGGTACTGAAGCTGATGTTGAAACAGTTTGCCGATATCGTTTCACACTATACTAAACCATTTCACACTAACTGCCCTATTTGCTTTTTCCCCCACAGGTGTCGGAAAAACATAATCTTAACCAACAGAGAGAAGCTGAGATCTCGAATCTGTTATCAAATTTGAAAGAGACTGAGGCTGCAAAGAAGGACTTGCAGAAGTGTTTTGATGATCTAAGAGAAGAACACCGACAGCTTTCAGAAGAAGATAAGGTGAGGAAAGAAGACTGTCAGACTGTCGTGAAAGAGCTGAATGATTTGAGAGAGCAGCTGAAGACAGTCAGAAGTGAGTCTGATAGTAAGCTTGCTGAGATAAACACCGAGTTGGAAGAGACTAGGAAACGACTGCAGCTGAAGCAGAAAAGAGAGCAGGAGCAGAACAAGACGTATGAGCAGTTGAAGAGTGACATGAAAGCACGCGAAGCAGACATGAAACAGAAATTAGAAGAAGTTGAAATCGAACACCTGGACTGGGTGCAGGAAGCTAAAGCACATGCTGACAGACAAATTCAAGACGCACGTTCAGCATTGGAGAGCTTTCAAAAACGTATCACCGAAGACGTTTCACTCTCTCAGATGATGAATGAAATCCTGCAACTTTCTAAACGCACGACGTTAATGAAGACAGATCTGGAAGTTCACATGGCAAATCATCAAATACAGACAGAAGATCTGAAAGGCACCCACGAATCCATGCTAGTTGATATGGAGGATAAGATCACCAAACTTGAAAGCTACATAAAAACACGAATTGACACTGACATGGTCTCCGAGACTAAAAACCGTCATAAACAAACTCTCCAGTATCATGTCAGACAGGTAGAAGATTACCGTCAACAAGTAAACGAACTCAAGTTGCGTGACGAATGTAAAGAGAAGGAGCTGAAAGAGATGAAGCACAAACTTGAAAGCGACCGGAAACAGGAGGAAAATTTGGAAGAGACGGTGAATATTATTCTTTGTCTTTAGTAATATTGTATAAAACAACTTACTTATTGCATTTTGTTTGGTTTTCCTCATAGTGGACTTATTTTATGTAATTCGGGTGCTCTTCCCGGGGAAAGCATCCCGCCACAATGCAACGCCACCCATGTTTCTAAAATATTTTGTCATGTATATTGTCACACCAGAATTTACCAAGAACGACTCCTAATTTACCGTAGATCTTTAACGTGCGGTGAGTGCGTGCTTCACACGGGACCTTGATGTATCGTCTCATCGGAAAGACTAGCACCCAGGCCATAGCTTGAGATCTGATGGAGGAGGGATCGGGGGAAAGGAAATAACCCAGTCTGATCCGCGATTCGAACCGGGTTTTTTTGTGTCCTTAAAAGGTGCCTTTTAGACTTGCAAGGTTAACGGTGAGCATGGTTTTTAACTGTTGTCTTTTATCTTACCCGGTGGTTTTTAACTGTTGTCTTTTATCTTTACCGGACTGTTTTTTTTTTGTTTTTTTTGACGTGGTGTTAGCCCAGATATGGCTCTAATAGTCGGATGGGCTTTAAGTAATGTGAACTTGAACAATGAAACAGGTGCTTTAATCGTTGGGCCACACATTCTGTTTTCAGTAAACGAAGATTTTACAATCTGTCTTTAGGTTTGACATATTTCTGCTTCAAATAAATATAATAATACAACACGGAGAAACATTAATATCCAATACATAGACTGAAATAGTGATGTGTTGTACCACATTGCAGACAGATCGGTTCCTCTGTATGAACTGATTACAAAGGTAGCCCACCAGGGACTTACTGTTCTACAGATTGTACTCTCTCTCCCTCCACTCAATTGCCATCCAACCCCCAGTGGTGTCTTGTCTATTCTTCACCCCCAGACTGGATAGGAAGAAAAGAAGGTCAACCCTGACAGGTACACTGGCAATTTGGAAAAAAAATATCTATTCCTTATTGTACTTCAGAGATAAGTGTGTCTGTCTCTTTTTGTTCGTCTGTCCGTCCATTTCTCTCTCTCACTCTGTGAGCGCGCACACACACACACACACACACACACACACATATATATATATATATATATATATATATATATATATATATATATATATATATATATATATATATATATATATACACGCGCGTGCGCTCCTGCAGTGGTAATCTTATTCCTTGAAAAAAAAATCACCGACGTAGTTATTTCTCATCTTAATGCGCCAAGATATAAATCCTTTGACTGTTCGTGTATTTTATGATTGTCTCGGTAAATGTCTGTTCTACTATTATTATTATTGCTACAAGGCCTCTGTCGGTCCCAGCGGACTGTTTTTGGGCTTGTTTTTGCTGAATAGGTGTCAGCTGTATTGACGATGTCTGCTGTGGCAATATTGTCTTATGTGAAAATTGCACCCCTCACCACGATGTCTGCATAGAAACATTGAAGCTAGCCACTCTGCTTGGAGCCATGATATATCCAGGAGGAGCTTGTTATGTGTATGTGGCACCAAGTATATTCAAACTGTTGCGCAAAGTCCTCTCTACGCTTGTCTCTAAGCGCATCTGTCCGCAGCAGTTGTCTCCCATGGTGTCTGAGCTAAAACAAAGAACCCTGAGATTGTGATGTGCTGGTGCAGATTTTTTCTTACCTGCATTTATTTTACCGCATTCATGGTTGACCTGTGGGCCTCTTCCCATTAAGACAACGATTGATTTGATTGATTTGGTTCAGTTTTATGTCGACACCCACCTCAGGTGACATGGCCGACGGAAGTGAGGGACTTCTCTAATCCTACACTGACACCACCAGAACAACAATGATGTTAAGATGGGACAGTGAGGCCAATTTTAATGTAGCGCACCACGGGACTCAAACCCACAACCATTAGCATGTGAATCCGACTGAGCTACTGAGGCCCGCTAAGACAACGGGGCTTCAGAATATATTTTATGGTATAAATCTGACAACCATGTTCTTTAGCCTATTAAGCTTCCTCCTGCTTCAGTCTGGTAGACAAACTTCAAACTGCGGTTGGATCGAGACATGTCTGTCTTTAAAAAAGAATCAGGAAAAAAATTCCTTTCGTCTGTTCTTTTGGTGACTGTGTTCATTGACAAGATATGCAGATTTCTTTCCGTAAAGCAGTAGTTTTTCTGTGCCTGCGTAGAAATGAGTTAGTGACTTGATATGAGCACAATATTCGATGTGAACAATGTTTGGTATCTGTAATCCCACAGACACGTGTAACTGCATTAAGGTTTGTTATTTCCTTGCGAAAGTACTGTATAACGTTTACAAAATGCATAAGTGACTTAGATATGATCTGGAAAACATAAAATACTGTCCCCGTTAGCTCAGTTGGTTTGACCATCACGTTGATAAACCAGGGTCGTAGGTTCGACCCTCAGGTGGGACTTTTTTTTTCAGCCAACGGCCATACCACGTTGAAAACACCGGTTCTCGTCCGATCACCGAAGTTAAGCAACATCGGGTCCGGTTAGTACTTGGATGGGTGACCACCTGGGAACACCAGGTGCTGCTAGCAGCCTTACTCACCATGACCTGGCCAGCTCATAGATTTATGTGCAGGCTTAAGGCTTGTGCCATGATCACCATACACATGGCACCTGTGACGTTAGTGCATATGGAATTCGTTCCGAGCACGGAGACATCATCTTGAGAAACTGAAACTGAAACTGTTGAAATAAAAGGATCCAACAGACCAGACGGTGGTGTAAAAGACAGGTTGTAAATTGTTTGAGAATTTGCCCTTTCTGTTTTCTGAAATAAATGTGTAGACACGCTTTTTGTGTGGGTTGCAGGCTACGCAGTCTCTTCAAAGGCTTGATGAACAACAGTGTACCTTGAAAAGAAAAGAGACAGAGTGGGTTGAGACTGTAGAGGAAGTGAGAAGTCGCTTCATAAGCAAGCTACATGATATTGAGAGTAACCAGCGGCTTCGCCGTGACACCACCACTAATTTGCTTCACGAGTACGACAAACTGAAAGCTGAACTCCAAGAACTGTCCACACGATTGCAAAACACCAAGAAAACTCTTAGGGAGACGCTGGAAGACAAGAAACAACTGCAGTCAAGTGTGTATTCTAAAGGCCGCAAAATTGATGAACTGAATGAATCATTATCTGAGAAGACTGCAAATAACGCCAATCTACAGAAACAATGGAAGGAGCTGGAAACATCCTTGAAGACAGAAAGGAGTGGAAGGGCCAGTTTGTCAGAGAGAATGACCAAAATGAGTCAAGAGCATGAAAAAGTGGTGGAGGAGAAAGACAGGAAAATTCGTGATCTTGAAAGCTGTCTGAAATCAGCAGAAGAAAAAATAGACAAGCTGGAGAAAGAGCTGACAGAGGAGACAAAGCGATTTTCGAGTCTGCAGAAAAAACTGTCAGGTATCAACAAGTCTCTAGTGAAATGAGAGTGTGTGAGTGAGTGTGTGTGTGTGTTGTGTGTGTGTGTGTGTGTGTGTGTGTGTGTGTGTGGTGTGTGTGTGTGTGTGTGGTGTAATGTAATGCAATGTAGTGTAATGTGATGCAGTGTAGTGTAATGTGCAATGTAGTGTGATGTAATGTAATGTAATGATGTATTATGTATGTATGTATGTGTGTATTTAGGAATGAATGAATGCGTGCGTGCGTGCGTGCGTGTGTGTTCATATATGTACTTGTACAATATCTGCTTGTATGCAACACATATATATGTAATGTTAAGCTTTGGCAGTACATACATTAGTATACATTCTAAAGTTGTGTGTACTTTCTAAAGTTGTGTGTACTTTAGGGTATAATAGTTTTGGCACATCACAGATTATCTGTCGCCAATATCATCGACAGGCGTAATAGTACTGTTATTTGTTGGTTACTATATGACCCCATTTCCGGTTTCGTTCTAAATCCTTGTGAAAAAAATATGCTCCTTATATCGGGTGCTTGGTTCCATGCAGTGTGTGTACATAATTAGATTATCTTATCCTTTACATGACGGTTTACTCAATGTAATGATATCTAGATTAAAAAGTAACAGTTAAAAATCATTGCATGCAGGCCGGATTCATAGCATTATGTGCAGAAATAAGAAAGTATTGAAATTTTAAAGTATAAACAAGTTGTCTTTTTTCTTTAAGACAGTCAAATTTTTGTGTCCACTGGATCCTCAGTGATGAAGGGAGACCAGTCATATTTTATCTGTCACTAGTTTTGTCATCATCATCATCATGTGCCCTGCTGCAAGGCGTTGGCGATCATAGCCCTTCACACGAATCTATCCTTTGTATATATCTTCCAAGTATATCTTCCACCCTCTCTATCTTCAGCTACCCTGTAAGTCCATCCAATATTTTCTCCCTGGGTCTACCTGGTGTTTTCTTTCCCTCCAGCAGGCTGGGGGTCGGTTGACATTTGCCAAGACGACTAAGCGCTCTGTCCACAATGGGACAGAGATGTGCCAGCCCGCAGTGGGTCGCTTGGCATTTGCCAAGGCGACCAAGCACTCTGTCCAGATGGGACAAAGAGGTTGGAGCGGGGGCACAAGCAGGCTGCAGGGGAGGAAAGGAGACAACCTGGGTGGATCTACGATCTGACGCCCGTAATAGGGGGGTTGTCTCCCTTGGCCCGCCTGGCGAACCAGGGGGTGAGCCATTTTCTGCTCAAGTGCTGGCCTGCCTGCCTCCCAAAGGAGACCCGTACCCGTGTCGCCCTTCAGCCATAGGGGCTGAAGCAGTAGCAGCTGAACTGGGGTTGAGCTGTATGGAGGGGGCGAGTACGGAATCGACAGAACCGCAGCTGAGTCGATTACCGTGAGGGGCAGTGTGAAGGCCGCAAAATAACAAAAAGTCAACAGAGCCGAAGCTGAGTTGAGGGCTCGTGGTCATGGCAACAAAACCGTAGTTGAGTTGTGATGACCAAGCCAGGGCGGACCTCGGTCTGACGCCCGCGGCAGGGGTGTTGTCACCCATGACCCACCTGGCTAAGCAGGGGGTGAGCCTTTTACAGAGCCGCAGCTGCGT
Organism: Monoplex corrugatus; assembly: GCA_030674185.1. Classification (NCBI taxonomy): domain Eukaryota; kingdom Metazoa; phylum Mollusca; class Gastropoda; order Littorinimorpha; family Ranellidae; genus Monoplex; species Monoplex corrugatus. Next base: position 58,098,165 of record CM060307.1, read on the forward strand.
TGAGGGCACAAGCCGGCTGCAGGGAGGGAGACAACCTGGGCGGATCTATGATCTGACACCCGTAATAGGGGGGTTGTCTCCCTTGGCCCGCCTGGCGAACCAGGGGGCGTCCCGCCTGACTAACCAGGGGGTGAGCCATTTTCTGTCAAGGTGCTGGCCTTCCTGCCTCCCAAAGGAGACCCATACCCGTGTCGCCCTTCAGCCATAGGGGCTGAAACAGTAGCAGCTGAACCGGGGTTGAGCTGTACTGAGAGGGCGAGTACGGAATCGACAGAGCCACAGCCGAGTCAATTACCGTGAGGGGCAGTGTGAAGGCCGCAAAATGACAAGAAGTCAACAGAGCCGCAGCTGAGTTGAGGGCTCGTGGTCATGGCAACAGAACCGTAGTTGAGTTGTGATGACCAGCCAGGGCGGACCTATGGTCTGATGCCCGCGGGTAATGGTCCCCGTGGGTCGGGGGTTCCCCAGTGCCCAAAGGGCCAGCCTGCTGGGGGCCGCTTGGCATTTGCCAAGGCGGCCAAGTGCTCTGTCCGGAAGGGACAGAGAGGTGCCAGCCCGCCATGGGTCGCTTGGTATTTGCCAAGGCGCCCAAGTGCTCTGTCCGGAATGGGACAGAGGTTGGGGCGGGGGCAGCAGCAGGCTGCGGGGAAGGAAGGGAGGCAACCGGGGCGGATCGACGATCTGACGCCCGTAATAGGTGGGTTGCCTCCCTTGGCCCACCTGGCGAACCAGGGGGTGTCCCGCCTGGCGAACCAGGGGGTGAGCCAGTTTCAGTCAAAGTGCTGGCCTTCCTGCCTCCCGAAGGAGACCCATACCCAAGTCGCCCTTCAGCCATAGGGGCTGAAACAGTATCAGCAGAACCGGAGTTGAGCTGTACGAAGGGGCGAGCACAGAATCGACAGAACCGCAGTTAAGTCGATAACTGTGATGGGCAGTGTGAAGGCCGCAAAATGACGAAAAGTCAACTGAGCCGCAGCTGAGTTGAGGGCTCGTGGTCACCGCAACAGAACCGTAGCTGAGTTGCGATGACTCGAGAGAGTGAGAGAGAGAAGACGTAGAAGGGAGAGATAAAGATGAAGAGAGAGCGGGTTTTGGTGCGCCGGTCGAACCACCGGTCTGTGGGTTGGAGAATTCAGGCGGACGAAATCTTCTTAACCCTCGTTTACCACCCAATCGCTTCACATAAGTTTCTCCCTTAAACGAAAACATAGGCAAGACACAAAAACAGCAACGAGAATCGATCGATCGCGTAGCGAAATCGAAAAATACTTAGCTGCTCAGAGAGTACGAGGCGAGGTGGAGGATGGCTGCCGAGAAAAGAGGAAGAGCACATGCGCATGCGCAAGACATGGATACTCTCAGAGTTATGGTCCCTTCGGACTTTATTGTTTATGAGGCAGGAATGGCAAATCGCTGCCGCTTATTGCATTAGTGAGCCACGGTATAGTATGTGTAATTAAACGATCTTTTCCCATTTACCTACAACGTTCAAGGGCTGAGGCAACACAGTGTAGTGTGATTGCCTAGATAAAAAAAAAAAAAACGCTTTGCGTTCTCTCTGCCAAATTATACTGTTATTTTACAGCCTCGGCCTGTCCATAGCTATGCATTGAACATTCCAAAGATCTAACCAATACATAATGCATACAACACACTAATAAACAATGAGCAGATCTACAATGTATACAGTGTACATGTGTTCTAAAGCTGGGCCTACAAATTTTGTCGTCATTATGGTCCCAAATCTCCAGTCTGTTAAACGTTGTACTTGTAGTCCTACAGAGCTTAGAGGGGACCGTCATTAATGTATGCCACCTACAGCACATTGTAAAGTAAAACAAATGCCGTGTAATAGCCAGTACGTAGCTCACGGAAACCCAAGACAATGACCACAGGTGATGTTGCAGTTGTATGGAGCCCAGGGCCCGGCGGACTGTCTTTGTTCCATGCCACCCTTGGTGTTTGCGGTGTAATAGCCAGTACATAGCCGCCCGCGAAACTGCCGGACAATGACCAATGTCTCAGTTTTGTGTACCGAAGCTCTGTGTTAAAAGTACACACCAAGTGTTCATTCTGTAGGTTGGTTGTTCCCACAACCAATCAGATCTTCTCATCCGAAAGTGTTGATAGTATGACCATCGTGCTTTGTTCCCAGAGTATAAATTTAACAAGGCGCGTCATAGCACGTCGGCGGGCCTCTGTAGCTCAGTTGGTTTGAGCGTCGGATTCACATGCTAATGGTTGTGGGTTCGAATCCCGGGGTGCGCTACATTAAATCTGGCCTTCTCACTGTCCATCTTAGCATCATTGTTGTTCTGGTGGTGTCAGTATAGGATTAGATAAGTCCCCCATTGCCCCCATTTTCCTGGGATGGTTATCCCCGTCGGCCATATCACCTGAGGTGGGTGCTGACGTAAAACTGAATCAAATCAATCAATCAATCATAACACGTCATTTCGTGCCGCCATTCTCACCAGAAGAAACCAACCTCACGGTGTTAGACTGCTGTCACTGTAGTAAGTTCTGGATTTTTTAACATTTCATTATTCATTGTCATTTGCAGTAAGCTTAGGGACTTTAGGGTCTCTTATTTCTTTAGATTCTAGCTCGCGCCTATTCAGTACCGCGCTAGATTTGCAGAATTCGCACAGCGAGAAAGTATAGCTTAGTTTAGCAATAGGGACATAACACATTAGCCGTTTGGCTATTTTCTAACACACGTAGCCAAGGTTTGTCGTACGCCCAGTTTTTTTGATGATTCATTCATCATATTCGTAGTGCTCTTTTAATTTCGTTTGGTAATTTATTCCATACATGTGCAATTCTGTTTGTAAAATAAAACTTTATAATATTACTAGATGTAGTCTTGCAATATTCTATAGGCTAGGCCTAAATATTTTATCAGTATTATTTCTTGTTTTGTCATAATTTGTCAGTTTAAAAAAATGTGTCCTATCTAGATCTAGATCTACGTCATCTAGATATTGTTAAAAATCTTGAAACTTTGGATCAGATCTCCCCACATTCTTCTTGCTTTTAAACTGAGTAAATTGAGTAATTCTAATCTTTCTCTATATGAATAATTTTGAAAATCATGAATTAATTTAGTAGCTCTTCTTTGTATCTTCTCTATCAATGCTGACTGTCTTTTAAGATGTGTAAACCAAACAGTATTACCATACTCCAAATGAGGCCTCACTAAGCCTTTGTACAAATATAAAAATGTCTCCCTGTTTATGTATGAGAATGTTCTTTTAATGATTCCAAGCAACTTGTTTGATTTATTGACAATATTTTGAATGTGATTAGGCCTATCAAATTTGAGACTTTTATCAAATATTACCCCTAAATCTTTTTCTTCTAAACATTCTATTATTTAACAGGTAATACCATGTTTATCATAGAAAATTTGTTACAAGGGTTACTTTTTCCTAAATACAAGACTTTTGAACTAAATTGAAGCATTAGGCCTAAAGAAAAGATTCCAAGTTTCTGACCAATTGACCAATGTATCAAAATCCTTCTGCAATGTACTATGATTAGAAGATGTATTGTATATTTTAGTGTCATCTGCAAAGATCTTACAAAAACTGTTAATTTTCTGAGGTAAATCATTTATAAAGATAGTAAAAACAGGACCAAGTATACTCCCTTGTGGTATACCACTCAGAACATCTGTATATTTAGAGTAATCATTTCCAACTCTGTTTTCTGTCTTTTAAAAAGTCTCTAATCCAATGTTTTGATCTAAACGACGCGCTGTCTCAAGATCTGGAACACTTTATTGTGGCGGTTACTATTGTAAGGATGGGACTGAGGTTTGAATGTAGTTACCACTGTAGAATTAGTCTCTATTTTCATGTGGCTATTACTGTATTAGTATTATAGGACTACTGACAACCATATTCTGCCGAAAGCAAAGATGCGGTGCATTGTTGTGCAGAGGAACAGTAGGCCTATTTTGTACTTGACAAGGTTGTATACACATACTGACATAATGATGACTGATGAAACATGTGCTCAGCTAAGTGATCCATTTGTTGTATCCCTTGTCTGCTCAGCACCACTGATAATCATTATAGTGTTGTTTTGATAACATAGCTTAATAGTAACATGCTATGCTACTTTACTTTGACATCACTATCTCTAGCACTAGAACTAGAATTACACATAACTACATGGGGCTAATGTTTAATGGATGACTAAGTGTTGACTGCTATTTGATAAGGTAGACCTACGATACTGTTTGTGGCGACATAGTTCCCATAGTCAAATACTATGTTTGTCGTCACGCTGAATAGGCCTATTAACTGTTTAATAGCTGCCCACTCTGACGTTACGGTTACTATTTACTCAGCCCATGGCAGCCAAACAGCTTAATATGACTGTGCATTATGCTGCCAGTACATTATTGGAAGTCTACTCTATGATAATGCTATCAAACAAGCAGTATGGTAGTTTACCCTCAACTTACCAAAGAGTTACTCAAAAGTTTTGTTATCAGTTAGGCCTACTTGTGCTTTTGAGTGTAATATAGACACCACATATTTTGGTATAATGTAGTAGTTCATTCTTGTACATTGACACTGTTAGTTCACAAAATGTGTACTTAGTCATCGCATTAAAATGAAACTTGATTAAACGTAATTTTAGAAGGAAAATTTCCTTTGTGTCTTACACTAGTTACAGGCACTGTCTTCTTTGATATCTTCTTCATGTAGTCTTCAATGTCTTGTCTTCTTATTATGAAGATGTACATGGGTGAGAACTCGTACACATGTAAATAAAGTTTGGGAACCACCGTCTTGGCTTTGTGTGTGTTCGAGTGGAATGTTTAGTCCTCCATCTGCCTCTGACCTTGCACAACTATATCCCCTAAACCTTAAGGCTTAACCGACTCCGGTTTGGGATTACATCCCTCTTTCTTCTTCTTCCCCCCTCATCACAGTCCTATAAATGTTGCTTGTCTTTTCCTAATCTTCTTTATTAATGATCTTCTTCAAAAAAGTTCTTGTGTCTGCCTCCTTCAAGACTGTCTCGTTTGTTTTCTTGGCTGTCCATGGAACTCTCAACAGTAGTTTGGTGGTATTGAAATACGTGTCAGATGTTTTTGCGGATTGTTGTTTAGTATTTTTTTCTCTTTTTGTGTTAACTGTTATTGTTTTTTTATATTGTTTCCCTTCCGTTTAATGTTTGTATTATATTCTTTAAGATTCCAGGCTTTATTGGTCTTTTAGAATTAAAGAAATTGACTTCTGTTTATTCGTATTATAGGCTACATCCTTTTCTTTTTTTTCCGCATGCATGCACGCATGCTTGCATGCATGCAGTCGCACGCTCACTCACTTGTTCACTCACAATATGATGTCAGAGGGAAAGTCAGATGAATTTTGCAATTTGAAAAGTGGTCATGCCATATTTATAAGTATTGTTCGATCCTGAAGAGGGTCCAGGGCTAAAACTATGAAAACTATGATGCACTAGCTAAGAGTAGTTTTTAGAATGTTAAGTATCTTATTATTGAATAATGCATAAATCTACATACATTTTCATGCATACATACACACACACATTTCCATGTATATACATACATTAGCAATGCCGTGCGAACCGAAACGCGACGTCAAATTTGTGGTACCAAAAACTGGGGAAAACCGGGGCCGGCCGCAAAACTGGGGGGGTCTTCGGTTCAATCAAGTATTGCTGCCTCTTTAATCGGTGTTTCATTCTTATTTTTTGTCTTATGTGAATAAGAAATGAATAAAGATTTGAATGATTGCCTTTTTATATACTTAGAGCGAAAATGGAATTAGTTATTTGATGAGAAAGTCGAAAATCCGCGCTTCGGGCGCAATCGCGGATATGGTATGCGTTTAGAATCGAAGTTTGTTCGGGATGCTTCACTATTTCGGTCGGTACGGCTATATTTGTGAACCAATCACATTGTAATTTTGCAGCCAATGAGAATTAATGTAACAGAATGATATATCCCGACGACACCTGTGTGTGCCAGTTTCGAACAGAGATCGACGCTTCCAAAGTTTTGCTTTTTTTCATCGGAAAAGTTTGCAGGCAAGTCGCCATTTTTGGAACTTGTCGTCGGCGGGATTCGATTTTACATGCTTTTTTCTATATGCATGTGTAATATGAAATCAATTTGATTTAAAATACGGCCGTACGCCAACTTTTTACATGAGGATCTGTACCAGATCAACGTCGGAATGTGCCGACGCCAGTAGCCTGAGTAGGCCTACAACGCGAAACAGAACGCTGTGCAAGTTTCAGATCGGCAAGTTTTGCGCTGTCAAAGACTAGATCTAGATCTAGCAATCAACAGATCAAGTTCTGTTTTATCTGTAACATTGTATTTTTCAAGAAAAAGACTACTGCGTTTGAACTCGATTCGGAGTTGTTAGCCGAAGCTTGATTTGTCAACCATTTCCTTCCCGAGGTCATGCTAATTCGCATGTCGCTGTGTAGACTTGCTCACCCCATGACGGGCGAGCTTACTACTAAAAATACTATGTGATCGACGGGCTTCCCGGGGCCGTGGAAAATGGGTTTGCCCAAACAGAGGGGTAACCCGCGTCCTCCAACTCTCTCTCTCTCTCTCACTCAAATTTTAAATGAATGAATAAACAGATCTAAATAATTTTTTTTTCAAATCAACAAACAATTCTGTGCAAGTCAATGTACTTTCCTTGACATGAATCTCTCTCTCTCTCTCAGAGAACAAAAAATGAATAAATAACAAAAAATGAATAAGTAAATAGGCCCCAGTACATTCATATCCAAGTCATTGTTAACAGGCATGATCCTCTCTCTTTCTCTCTCTGACAACACACACACACACACACTAATACACATAGAGATTTAGAATGTCACAAAACAAAATCTTCTGTTCATTGTTTATTGTTATAATTTTATATAATATTCTTTATTTAGGTTTTGAAACTGAATAGAAGGCTGTGAGTTGTATTATTTGTAAAGTAGGCCATCCATTAGCTTACGTAGTTGTTTCAATTTGTAGTCAGTATCTGGAAAGGATATGCCTATTGTCATTAATTTGTTTTAACGGGAAGATTGCATCTTATTTAGTAGTAGCCTATTATTGATTCGTATTAAAGGGCAAGAGTACATTGGAAACACTTAGCAGGATTGCTCTGCTTTGATGGATTTTTACCAGTAATATGCTAAAAATCAAAGTCGCGAGTTTGGGCTTAATGTTAAAGTAATACATGTTTTGATGTGGAGACTATGCATTATGGTTTCCTTTCCTTTCCAGTCTCTCAATGAATAGTATATATTATGCAGAAATTCATATATTTCTCTATTGTAGGACTAGGAGTTAAGTGACCTGTTCCTGAATGGCGAGTGGTCCCATATCCTCCCAGAAGTTTTCTTTGGACGCTGGCTGTGCTAAGTGTTCAGGGACTTGACTCATCCACAGTCAGTCAGTCAGTTTTCTAAACACTGATGAATAAAATAAAAATCAAATGTACTGTGCAAAAATCTTGTCTGATAAGTGATATGTTTTCCTCTGTGTGTGTGTTTGTGTATGTGTTGTATGTGTATGTGTATGTGTGTGTATTTACTTTTTAGTAGAATATTGATCAGATGATATTTTTGGATAGCCTGCAGCATAAAAGCATGCAATAATTTTTAATATTTCAACTATTTAAGTGATTCCAGAAGTCATTGATTCTCAGATTTCCTTTTATATGTACAGAAACTGATGAAATATTACAAATTATTCACAAGACTACTGAAGTAGCGAGTCGTGACTTTTTTGGTTTAATTTGCAGTAATAAGACACTTGAACGATGAGCAAAATGATTTTATATCTATCTCATGAAATGATTATATATCCTTGTTTTGTTTCTAGCTTCATTTTTGTCTGTTATTAATACAATTTGGGCAATTATTAATGAAAAACAGATAAAACATGCCAAATATCACATGTTTCCTGTAATAAGACAAAAATGGCTCGTCGCAGAGTTACGATAATGGTTTCATTCAATTCGGCATACAAAAATACATCAACGATCAAAATTTTATGACATTTGGTCCTGTCTGTCTCTCACAATTACAAAATGAATGTCATTTCCAGCAAAATCAGCATACCATGCCATTTGATGGGTTTGTTCTGTGACAGCTGGTCCTTCTTTGTCCCACTAAGACGTGGTACCAAAATTTAAGAAATTTTTTACGCTTCAAATTCGAATATCTTGTGAACTAATAGTCCGATCTGAAAAATTTAAACTGCTTTTTACTCAGAACAACAATATCTTCAAAACCATATAAATCTTTTAACTCAAAACCCAATTTCAATTTTTCATGCGGCATTGCTACATACATACATGATATATATAGTTATACACACACACACACACACACACACACATATATATATATATATATATATATATATATATATATATATATATATATATATATATAGGCATATATATATATATAAGCATAATATATGCATATATATATACATACATATAGGCCTATCTACACACATGCATGCACATGGATACACATACATCCCCACATAAATATAAAAAGTAAAAGAAAATATAAGCATATGATCGACTGCATGGAAAAAAATATAATCAAGAGGTATGGATTAAGAAACGTTGAGGCCTTTATCATCCTATTCCCCAACGACTCAGGACAGCTGTATCTTAATGATGAGCACCAAATGCGTTGTATGCAGCACAACTGTCTGAGCTGTCTGACTGTTCTGATTGTTGTCTGACGCTGAAGGTATATGCCATGATTGTTAATTTTCCGAGTGCAGAGAAAACTGTTAAGAAAACTGAAGCTGAAAACGACTGTTGCAGAGAAAAAGAAACACATGGAGACCATCAGCGACCATACAACAGAATTGAAAACAGCTCAAAATGAGGTAAACATGATACAGGTGATGAACATAGCGTGCATTGTTGTTGTCTCTGTTTGTGCCGTTGTAAATCGCATGATCATTTCTTTGAACCATTTTCTGCCTTGCTGGTCCATTCACGTGTATGTGTTCGATAAAGTCTTACGCACGTTTTCTTAGGATTGATAATTGGGTACATGTATTAAGTGCATTTTTTGGCTCTAATTGTCTAAAGAGGTGAGATATGCGGAAGCAATTTTAGATGATTTATGCCCATTTTAAAATATGTTTTGGTGTCCTTAGGTATGCTTACATTTGAGTTGGGGTTTTTTAATCCCCTGTGCGATAAATTCGACTGAGTGGTCGATGCTGGAGACATGTCCTTGGATTATAAGCGCGAATGCATTGATATGTGCACTTAATTTTCTTTTTTTTTTCCTGTTGAAGTTTTGTATGTTTTGAAGCTGTTGTAGCCCTGATATGGCTCTACGCAGCTGGTGGGGCCTTAACTTAAACAACAATAATACTAACAATAACAGTAACTTAGAGGCAAATCGATCAGATGATATATGTATATGTATATATATGTATGTGTATATATAAACAATCTTAAACTAGTTAAAGTTGATTTCCTCTAGTACGATCTGTAACCATTTGATATAAGGTTAATGATAATATAAAAATAAAGCAAAGATTTCTTCCCAGTTACCATCTTTATCCATTTAATATAAGATTGATAAATTATTATTATTTTAAAATAAAGATTTTGGTTGACAAATTTTTTAACATTATTTTAAAACAAAGATTTCTTTCCAGTCTTCAGTAGCAGATAAGAGATGTTTTGCATCTACTTGCTCTGTAGACTACACTGGGAACTGACCAACCACCAACGCCATGGACTGCTCCCTTATTTTTTTCATATTCACACATTTGTTTCTATTTCAGGTCGCCAGGTTGAAGGCCGAGCTAGAGGAAACCAAAACTCAACTGTCGGTGAAGACTTTGAAGATAAAGAACCTTATGGAGTTCTTTGACGATTTTCAGGAGGAAGCAGCCAGAGATCGGGTGGTATGTTTCCTAAACGCAAATACCAATAGAGTTGGAAATAAACAAGTCAGCAAGGATGTGACATGTTCCCATAGCCATTGTGATCCAAATTAGGCTTATCTTTGAGGAACCAGAAAAAAACACGAGAAACAAAACAAAAAAGGAGAAAAGAATCGGAACGCGTATTTAATACGAGGCATGACAGACGCAAATTTTCGGTCAACTGGCCTTTGTCAAGCATAGATGTAAGATCACAAACGAATAAACACCAAATACAAAACTTTGGAGAAAAATACTGAAGCTTTCCTTTTCATTTGTATTTTTGAGGAATATAAATATTTTTAGCATTCCAAATTTTGTGTGTGTGCACAATTTACCAACATAGCGCAGGTGGTTTGTTGCTGCGCGATTCTGCATACTCCGTCTTTGGTGGAAATGCTTGCTGGACGTTTTCATGTTTTCATAAGCCTCCGAAGAACTGACACGACCTACAGGATTTTTAACATTCATAGTAGTTTATTTTCTGCCTTACTGTACACACGATGGTGTTTAGCTTTTCTGCCTTACTGTACACACGATGGTGTTTATTTTCTTTTCTGCCTTACTGTACACACAATGGTGTTTAGTTTATTTTCTGCCTTACTGTACACACGATGGTGTTTATTTTCTTTTCTGCCTTACTGTACACACGATGGTGTTTATTTTATTTTCTGCCTTACTGTACACACGATGGTGTTTAGTTTATTTTCTGCCTTACTGTACACACGATGGTGTTTAGGCACAAACAGATCAGCGCACGTGTTGACCTGGAAGATCAGAAAAAAATCTTCACTCTCTCTTATCACCAGGCGGGAAATACCACAGCAGGGTCGAACACAGGCCTTCTGATTGGAAGTCTGATGTCTTTACCTATTGATATTTGCACATGGTGTGAACCATCTATGTAATCACTTGAACAAGAGACTCGGTGGACTAATGAAAGAAGCTAAAGTAGCGACAAAATGAATGAATGAATGGAACAAACAAGCGAGCGAGTGAGTGAATTTATTAATTGATAAAAACGAGTAAACTGATAATCATGATTATAAGAAGATAACAGAAAGGTAGGTGGTCCACGCCTGCAAGCCATATTTCCTTGCTTGCACAAGACGAATAAAATCTGGAGTCATGAAGAAGAAGAACAAGAAGAAGAAGAAGGAATTTAGGAAGAAAAAAAGAAGAAGAACGAATAGAACATTAAGATAGGCCACGAACAGACCGGTTAGTGTGCGGCAGGCTGGGAGTAAATTGAACTGAGTTGGCAAAGGGTAGGACATACACGATTCGTTGGACTCCGGCCTTTGGAGCATTAAGATGGGCAGCAAACAAATCAGTTCTTATGTTACTGAATGGGACTGAACTCGAGATATGAGGAGTTGAAACGAGACATGAGGAGTTGAAACCACATAGATGTTCCAGAAAGTACTTCTCAGCTGTTCAGTGATGGATATATTGTAACCGTTTTTGGTTCGTGTTTAGCATGTTTCAGTTCTACATATGGAACTGACAGTGTTGAACAGAATATAAAACGTGCCTGAAAGCTTGACGAAACAGAAAAGAATAAAAGAAAAAAAAAAAAAGGGGGGGGGGAGGCAAAGTGTAAGGCTTGACATTTTCCATTTACCTGGCATATGATCTATCTATAAACATTATCATCTGTTTATTGTTAGTGCATCACTTTCTTATGACTTAGTAATGATGATGATAAAAAAAAAAAACGCACACACACACATACACACACACACACACACACACACAATATAGCATGTGACTTATGATGTATGAATTGTTTTCTTAAAGGCGATTTGATTTTTGAGAGGATCCAAAAAGAAGAAATTTAACAAAGGACGTAATTCTGTGGTATCCTATGCATCCCCCTTTCCCCACCCCTCTTCTGGCATTCTGTTGTTAAATGTATCTTCCAGGAACTGTGTGTCCCCATTCTCACTGTGTCACCTTGTTTTTTTCCTCCAGGAACTGAGGGAGGTGTTGCTTCGGTATATGACTAAAGAACGAACACAGGTACTCAAAACAATCTGAGATTTGTTTCGATTCGTTTCTGTCTTGTCTGTCTGTCTGATACCTCCTCTAACCAATTCCACCCCATTCAGTCACTGTTTTGGTTTAGATTTTAGTTTTTGTGTATGCGAAATGTTGTTGTATGCATATTTCAATTCCACGGACATTGCACTTCTGTCAAAATAAGCAACGTTAAAAACATGTCTGCCCTTGTTGTTTTCTTTCTTCTATTATCTGTCCGCTTATAAACTTGAGTGTCTCAGGGACAGAGCCAATGGTCAGCAACGAGCCAGAAGGCCTGTAGAGAAGGGGCTGTGTGTGACATCAAAGTGCAGCTAATGTTAAACTTTTTTTTAAAAGATGGAAACCACCTTTCCTCTTGGCAGAAGGGTGATGTTTACAGTATGCGATGACCATGTCGCCATGCCCCAAACTTTCTGGCCTCTGTGTAAAATCCTGTCTTTTGATACACTTTATTTTCCATGGTTGAAGCTGTGTGCCCTGTTGTGCGGGGTTCAGTTGTAGGTTTGTTGATATGGTGTGTGGAAGCTTTGATACTGTCAGTTCGTGCAGGTGGGGTGGATGTTTTAGTCCATTTCCATGGGATTGTTGTTGTTGTTGCTGTTGTTGTTGTGTTAACATTGCAGATTAGACATACATTTCATACGATGTGGCTTAGGTTGTTTCAGTGACACACACACACTCCATAACAAAAACTCCTGGGCTCATATACTTTTTTGAAAATGCATCTTCCGATTTGGAAGAAAAAAACTATTAACCATCTGATAACTTCATCAAAAGGGCTGCATTAGTAAATATCGTTATGGTGACACAAGTTTCGTCTCACCTTCAGTTTTGAGCTTCTGCTTTCTAAGCCTTCAGTATTGTGATAACGTGATGCTGATGCTGATGATACCCATAACGATGATGATGTTAACGACAGTTATGATTGGTACTGTCACTTTTGCTGTTGTTCTTATGACTGCTTATAACATGACAGCAAAATGAGCACGCTGATGGAACATGAAAATGTAATAATAGTAATACAAAAAGAATCAAGGGAGACATACCGAGAATGGGACTCAAGCCAAAACAATAACTACGAAAAATAAATGAAAATAAATAACTAGATCTGAATGATAAATGTACTTATAAAAAAAAAAAGAATGAATGCAATGTAGGCTTGAATTATGAATGCCTATTAAAGTTTAAAAAAAAAAAGAAAAAGACAAGACAGTACCAGCGGCCAACATCACCATCAATCTGCACTTTGAGAGGTACAAGGTGTAAACTATGAAGACAAGAACACATGAAACACGACCAACAAGCAACTAAAACCAGAACCACTGTTTTTACACACAACCGACATACAACTAACGCCTAATTCAAACAACTAATGCAGTCTACCAGAGAATAAGAAAGCCGGTGGAAGCAAGATGAAGGCATCATTATGAACACATCACTGAAGGAGGAAAAAAAGAGAGATAGGGAGAGAGAGAGAGGGGGGGGGGGGAATAATGCGTGCATCATCTTTGTCCATTCAATTTATGGCAGATTCCCGCTACCTATATCCTTCAACTTTGTGGAAAATGACTGAAAACTGATCTAAAAAATAATCATAAAAAAAAACAAAAAAAACAAAAAAAAACCAAGACGGCCAGGAGAGAGAGAGAAAAGCCATTTGCTGTAACCGCCATGTGGCCTGGTATGAAGATGTGCCCAAGCATCAGAGTTGGGAATACTATCCCGTCCGGAGATACTAAGAGAGAGATAGGTAACAATCTACAGAATGTTACCTTGTCCGTCTCGCTGTCCCATCTCATGGCCTGCCACACACAGTACAAACCACAAACATTTGAGATATGCTGATGTGCTGACTCGGTGACTATTCTCATCAATCAAGCGAGGCTATGATCACCAGCAAAATCGTCTGATCATCTTGTGGTGTGCCTCTATAAATGCAGGGGTCGTGTCTCTGGTCCCACCGAGAAGACTGTGATATGGACACATTCATTTTGCATAAGACAACTGTGATGGTGATGGTGATGATGATGATGATGATGATGATGATGATAACGAATATGTGAATAGTATTGGTGCCTAGTGTCTTATCATATATATTGGGTTACCTCATTGGAAAAGTCATGTTCCTTTTGAGCAGTTTAAACTCTCTCTCCCCTCTCTCAGTCTCTCTCCCTCCCTTCCCCCCTCTCTCTCTCTTTCTCTTCCTCTCTCTCTCCTTCTCTCTCTTTCTCACCATAAAAAAGGCTCAATCGTATCATGTGGATTGCCTTTCACGTTGACGTTTCTGTCTGCAGGAGAAAGCTAAGGAAATTGCAGCCTTGGTTGGTTTTGAATCTGAAGAGCTAGAGACAATCCTAGGTGAACATTAATGGATTTCACTGTAAGTGCTTTATTTTCCCAACCTCGCTATGTAAACATCCAAACTGATTACAATACTTTTCAGATGTCTATATACAAATTTCACCTCTACATATATCTTTTTCATGATCTTGATCTCGACCTGAGTTTTTTTTTAATAGATACAATGTAATACTGTACTGCCTTTGTACGAGTACATCATGGGAAAAGTATTCATAAAACCTCATAAAATACAAAGAAGTTAAATAAAAACGTCTACAGATACATAATAACAACAAAAGTTATTGGAAATATCACACTGAATGGAATCGGACTTGTAGACAACATGTGCTATGACTTTTATGTGGGCTGAATGAAAGATAGTAGGCCTACTGATAATGTATTTTTGGGAGGGATCGAAGCATTCTTGAAATCAGAACATATCTGTACAAATATTAAATTAACTGAATACATGGTATTTAGTGTTGACGAAAATATATCCACAAATTCTGTATCTGATTTGATTATTTCTCTTGGGAAAATGTACATTTATAAATGTAAATTTGAAGACTTTCTCAAACACTATTCCAAAAGATATCTTACCATAGAATATCACATACAAGAATACTAGTACAACCAAAAACTGATGTAGATATTCATTAAACAAATTTAAAACGAAATGGCTGTCATGTTTACCATTAATAACAGTTGAAACTTGAAACTGTTTTTTTCAAATTATAATACACATGTTGTCTATGTATGTAATAAAATATGAGACTGAACCTGACTTCTTAATAATCTACTCCTACATGCTGCGAAGTTTCTTTTTATATATTTATGTTTTCATTATCATTGTTAATTTGTTTCATGTATGTCATTTATCTTGTGTTTTAAACATAGTTATGTTCACATTATCATTGTGAGTTATATTTCATGTACGTTATTTATCTTCTTGTATTTTAAGATAGAAATGTTTTGCATAAACTGAGATTTTCTTCTTTTGATGTGATTGCAATGACGCTTTGCTGTTTTGATGTGCGCTTGTCTGTATTACTTGTTTTAAATGAATAAAAATTATTTTTGAAAAAAACTGAAAGAAAAATATTTAGCTTTGTAAGTCCAACTTGTCTATCAGCATAAAGCTTATCACTGTTTGTAATTGGCTTCCTTTGCTCCCAAAGAAATACGGATTTGATGCCATTGGAGAGGGTCCAGGGCACAAGCCAAGCAACATGTTATGGAGATTCTACTGATGCCCTCACAGCAGACTCACTTTTTCCACTATATTGGTGTAGCTCGATGGGAAACTAAAGCCAATATAGCTTGAAGCCTATGAAAGGAGAAACGCTCATGATCGTTAACGCTTCCATCTGTGCTAATGTCTCATGTCTCAAAGTTTAATGAAATATAGCTTTGTAAAAATTAAACCAGTTTATGAGAATTCAAAAGTAGGCTAAAGAAAATGTTTCAGTGAAAAACAAACAAAAACTAGCATGGCTCATTTTGCAAAGTCGAGGGAGAAATTAAAACTTTTTTTCATACATATAACTGTACTCATTTACTCAAAAGCTTAATGAAAACCTATGCCCATAGTAATTAACCCTTTGATTGTCAAGATGAGGAATGAAAACAACTAATCAGTATCGTGTGGCAACTCATTTTCTAGAAGACAAGCAGAAAACAGACGGTAACAATTTTCTATTCACATAAACTGAAAGTATAATTTTTAACATAAAATGTGTTTTCAGCACAATGGTCGTCGCATGCTCTGTAGAAAGGATGGTGATGGTGACCTCCCTTCCCACTGCAACAGCCGTCTTATGGTATATCTACTGCTGCATGTGCCTTTACTGGCTTTAGTCATTTATGTTGCAAGTGTTCTATTGTAATGTATGTTGCAGCTGTCCTATAGTACCAGTTGCAAGTGTCCTTCAGTAGTCTTTACCATTCTAAGTGTTCTCTGGTCATGGTTTCATAGTTACCCTTTAGTAATTTTGTTCGTTGTAAATGCTGTTCAATCATGTTGTCTTATCTAAATGTCTGCAAGACATGTTGACTGACTGCGGTGTCAGGAAATGTCTGCAAATCATGTTTTAAGTATTGTTTAGTAAATGTCTGGAAGTCACGTTATTGTTTAGTACTAGTAAATGTCTACAAGTCCAGTTGATTGCTATATATGCTATTTATTAAATGTTTGCAAGTCGTGCTGATTGTTATAAATATTGTCTAGCAAATGTCTGCATGTCATGTTATAAATGTTTAGTAAATGTCAGTAAGTCACGTTGATTGTTATTAATGTTGTTTAGTAAATGTCTGCAAGTCATGTGTTGTTCAACATCCTTTAGTCATACTGATCTTTACAAGTGTTTTTAGCGACGTCCTTTGATATAGGTGTCCTTCCTTAACCCTTTGACTCCCGCACCTTATCCACCAACTGCAAAAACTTAACCCTTTGACTCTCTCACCGTATCTACCAGCTTCCCGCAAGTAGCTGGTGGATAGGGTGAGGGGATCAAAGAGTTTAAAGTTTTTGCTTTTCTGGCATGGTTGACAATACAGGATGCTGGTGAACAGTGTGCAGGAGTCAAAGGGTTAACTTGTCTACTATTACAAGCGTCCTTTAGTATTAACAACTCAAAGTGTCCATCTGTGATGTTTTTGCTATTAGCTGCACAGGACTTCCTGACATTCTTTTCATACATTATAGCATTGTGTATAAAAAGGTCTTTTATTAGGCCTCAAAATAATGTTGGTCGACAGAAGTGATCTGGAATAATTTACTGCTTTCCACAAATGTTAGAGACCTCGGTTTTGTTTAAATGTGCACCTTTCTGGCTATATGGATGTGTTTGTGTGTGCGTGTCTATTTGTCTATGTAAGTGTAACTGTATATGCGTGTGTGTGTGTGTGTGTGTGTGTGTGTGTAAGGAGTTTTGTTTTGCATCTGTTTAAAATTGAATGGTATGATTATTTGCATAATTTGTGTGCTTATCACTTGTGTAGTTATTTCTTTTCCTCTTGTCCTCACTGCTTTTTTCTTTGTGTGGCATTTTATCAAGGTTTACACCATCCACAGTTGATAACATAAACATGGAAAAAACAGAAATTTATTCACTTGAGAATAACACAGACACTAACACACAGTATTAATCGACAAAAGTACTCTCTCAAGTTTCAAATAATTTTGCTGCAGAAAACTTGAAACTGATACTATGAATAAAACATTAAGAAATGTGTTTTTTCTTTTCCTGTTTTGGCTGTTCAGAGGTGGCATGTGATAGTTGCATGACCATTGTTCAGATTTTGTTTTCAACGTTTATCCTTGCTTGCGATACATTTTCTGACTGGAAATAGTAATTCAATACATGTAATTATGTAAACTATGAATTATAAAAGTTTTGAATAGGCCTACATACTTGATTATTTGTGAAAATAGAGAATGTAGAATCTTTACAAAATTTGCAACATTAAAACTTTGATTCTGTGAACCTGAGAAATAGCCACTTTTTCTACCACAGTGAGTTGTGTGTCTGTGCATTAAATGTTACACTATTAACAGACGTCAATTTTAAATGTCCATTAAATTCATTAAATTCTATTTTTTCAATTCATTATGACTGGAAATACAATGCATAACTATATTCAAATCGTTTGTTGCATTTATGTTTGGATGTGGTTTGTTTACTGTACGTTTTTCAGATGAGCAAATCCACTTTCAGAATACAAAATGAAACCTTTTCCAAACTAGCAAAATGTACATAGGCTACCAGGTCAGAATAGTAATGGCTCATTATTCACGGTAAAGATGTCTGCACAACTGCAAAAAAAATTAGTTTGATCGGCTCAATGTCATTTTTGTCTCTCAACATTTTTTAAGCAATGTTTTGTTTTTTTAACAAGTTTTTTATCAAAACAATTTTTAAATTATACTGAAACATTTAAAAAAAACATACCTGTACACATAGGCCTACATATATGAATACAAGCATACATGTGTGAGACATGATTTACATTCAATTACCAGGCAATCCAAATGTCCATGAATTCACGGATATCCTCGAAAGGGAAGTATTGGCATGTTTTGTTCATTGTTAACAATGCTTGTGCCCTTTTTTTCTTTTATTGAAATACTTGATTTATCTTTCACCAGAGGGGGTTAAATTTCCATTTACTAGACTAAAATGCTTCAGCTTCTGGGGGCAATGCTCCCAGACTCCCACCAGCGGTTCTGCCCCTGTACCCCGCCAGGGGGCCATGTAGGCCCCCCCTGGACCCCCAGCATTTGTTTTCCTTGAAACACATTGTTGCTTGAATGGATTGCCTGATTACACACATGTATGACATGACTAAAGACAGAGAAAATTTATATCATTGGACTGAATATAAGATTATGTAGTGCAACAGGATTTATTGCATGCACTTACACAGTTATAAAGACAAATTTTTAAGGCAAGTTTAACTGAAAACATGGCACAGTGTGAATGAATTATAGACAGAACAAAACTTCCCGTTCTGATCAAAACAAAACACAAAGAATATTAAATTAATTTTATTTTAAACATGAGGCTGAAACTGAAGTTTTACATTCATTCAAAGTCAGAACTATTACTGTGAATGTGCTTGAATATACTTGCAGCTGCACAAAACGTTTCACTGTTTATTGTACAAGTACCAATGAGAACAACAATTATAGTACATATCCTTTTAATCTTACTTATCTGAAGTACATTTGCGTTTGTTTAAAGGACAGAATTCCAAGTAACTGGGAATAACGAGAGAGAAACTGAACAAGATTGGAGTAAATGATCAACAGTCAACACCAGCTGTTCTGTAAACGTTTCCAACCATAGGCCATGATCTTAGCATTGATGGAATTGTGGTAATCCTCTACCATCTCGCTATGTAGGCCTACTACATCACTTTTGGTACATCGGTAATTTCTAGTGGCGATCCTGTGCCATGTCTCTACCTACCACATCATTTGTGGTGCACAACATAATTTCTAAGTTACAGAACAAAGTGTCCTGGTATTGCTTCCATTCTGATTACATTTTTTGATAAAAGATTTTCTATGAAAAAAAAATCTGCAAGTCTGATGTTGCATACGTAAGGACACTGACGCTGGAATGTTTACATGAGACCTATAATGATAGTAACGTCGATAACGATCTGAGAATGCAGACTGATACTTAGCGCTGTCATGCTTTATAACTCTGCCACTCTAAGTAGGCCTACATGTTGTCGTCATGTAGAATGCTGGTGAGCATAAATAAAATATAACAATAATATTGATGATGAAATGTGTAAATCATATAAATAATCCCAATGATGAAGATGATAATAATGCATAGAATACACATCTCGTATGCACATCACTAGAAACATGTATGCACACATTGTATGTACACACATTCACATACTATCAGTCATTTTAAGACCCACAGGGAAGTGCTAAAAAAAAACTTTGAGCTCAGTGTTGAACTAAAAAGGTGTGGGTCATTTTTGTGACTTATACACAAATCTGAATACTTTGAATGTTCTGTAACTATGCAGAAATACGAATTGACATTAATGTAGGCCTATATCTCAACTGGAAATATTTAACAAGATTTTCTGACCAAGCATGCATCAGATGCTGAAGTTAAACACACAACAATAATGTGCCCAACAGATAATACAAATGTTTCTTTACATGAAAATGACACTGCTGGTGTAACCCAATCCCCTGATTATGACTGAAAAACAAGCTAAATTCAGGTCTTAATATAAATGACAAGGAGGGTTCTTACAATTATGGGAAATATAACCATAACCAATAACACAGCTAAAGTTAATCTGACAGTGAAACAAATTTGAGACAACGCAGCTTGACACTTGAAAAGTCAGTCTATGATAATCATTAATTTTGTGTTCCTACCTTCCAGCTTCCTCCTTTATCTGGGATGTTACACAATTAAAAAAAAAAAGGAACTTCCACTGCAGGAACTTTGCTCAATAATGCTGACATGTTCTTCCAAAGATGATTCCTCTTTCAAAAGACTTTCATGCCAGTTTAGACTTTCATGCCAGTTTAGACAAGTGCCATATCAACACTGGCTGAAATCATGGAACATTCGTGAGGGAACAAGTACATGAGCAGGGTCTATCCCAGGAAAATCACAACAAATGTAAGCAAATTTCAGCCATTTTCCCATCAATGCCATGTATTTTAGGGTGAAATAACAGTTATTTGTTGGCTATATTTTTATACAGAAAGTTGCAAAAGGCCAAGCTGGTTTTAAAATTTTTTTTCTGGTTTAAGTCACTGTAGTGAAAAAATCACAATATAGTGTTAATTCCTGTAGTAAAGTAGACTGGTCACAATAATTCAGGTCACACCAAAGCAGTCATAATTTAAAAGATTCAACAGGGAAGCTGCACTGTTAGAAAATGTGATGATAACAAATAACACAGAAAATTGACCTAATCCACACTGGAACAGTCACACTTGTTTTGAATTTCTAATCCACACTCCACAATAAAACCACTAACAAACTTTCTGACGACTGAAATCACAGACAAACAAATAAACAAAATCTTGTCAACTGAGCATGACATTTGATAAATATTCCTTTTGCCAATAATTATCAGCTGATGAACACAACCTCCACCATCCATCAGTATATCATTACAACCTGTCACATTTCAAATAATCATACATATTACCATAACCAGTCACAACTTGAATCAACAAGCACATATGCCTTGCACCAACACAAAACGAACAAGAGCAGCTGGTAATACTATTTCAGATTCAATGACTGTTGTCCATAGCAAACTAAAACTGGAAAAAAATGGAAGTCTTATCTGAAAATGAAAACATTACAGAAAAATCTGCATGTAAAAAGGTAACCTGTGCTTCTGAATTCTTTTAACATGCACAATTCCTTATTTGAGGAGTGTGCTCTGAAAAATTATTACAGAACAATTACATAATTACTTTGTTTTGCATCCTTTAATGAAATAAACTGCTCTTTCAGAGATTCTGCAAGTTTTAGGTTTAGTAGGAGTCACACAAACATATCCCCTTCTATCAGGAGATAAATGGAACAAGATCACTTACCTACACCGCCCCTAAAAGCAAACGACAAACAAACAAAATCACTCCTCGGAATAGGGACGGTAAGAAAAAATATCAACCCAGAACCTCCCACAAGCCAGCCAGAGTGAATCCATCCTTCAGTTTTTCCACAGCCAGGCCCAGCTCCTCTGAGAAGACTGGTTCTCTGTCTTTCTCTTTGTTCCCATCAGCAAAGTAGGCCTGCACACACAAACCATAAGAATCCATACAAAACCCGTGGACTGCTTCTTTCAAATCCTTTAATTCCTTTTAGATAAATAGGTTCACTACCCATACTCCTGCAACACTGCTGATCTCATTACTGGCTATTTTCATAGGAACATCGTTGAAAAGAAATGTCCACTTTTGTAAATAAATTGAAATAGGCCTACAACAAAACACAAACTTTAGAAACTTAATTAAACAACAACATGGCCAAAACAATGTGAAAGTGCTATCTCTATCCATGCACACTTCTTTGAATAATGCTTTTGCCTTTCAGGTAAAATTTGTGAGATCAGCTTCATGGTCCTAGCATAACATAGCACAACTGTCACAACAAGAAGAACAAACACAATGAACAACTTACATCACGCTGAATAAATAACTAACTGAGCACACTATACTTACAGCATACTAACTACCTGAGTAGGCTATACTTACAGCAAATGCATCTGTATGAGGATCATTTTCAATTTCTACATCATCTTGCACTGCCTCTGTGGTCAGCTCCTCCATGCTTTGGGGCTGAAAGAAAATGGGAACAATAAAACACTATTCAAATACACAGCAATAACATTACACAGCCTGTATACGCTTTCAAATATTTAACAGACTGTGAAACTTTCACCTACTCAACATTACTAATAAAATTGTGATGAGCATCTCTCACAAACGCACATACCAACACATCTATATAATCAATTCAATATAACATGGTTGGTTAGTAATGATTTCTTTTTCATATCTGCACAAAAATACTTTCATTTAGATAATGCTTTCAAAATACCATGGTTGGTTAGTAATGATTTCTTTCTCATATCTCACAAAAATACTTTCATTTAGATAATCCTTTCAAAGTAACAGTTCGTTCAGATAGCAAAACCAACAATCAGTGAGACTACAGTGTACTGTGAAAGGCTTGGGAAAAATGCCTGGAATGTTGCAGTTCAACTGTCTCAAGTTTCAGAAGCAACAGCTCATTGAAAAAGTCCACTGAAGCAAAGCTGCCCAGCCGAAAGGGTTCTGCCTATTTTGTGTTTTTCTTTATTTGATTATTCTTTTCTTTTTTAAGGGTTGGGGTTGGGGGTTGCTTCACAAGCAATGTTTCCTCAGATGCTTGTATGTACACTGTTTGGCCCACACTCTGCGCATGCTGGGTGTTTTTGTGTGTCCAAAAGCTACCAAACATTGATATGGCTTACAGGATCATGAACATGCACATCTGACAATCTGCATGCATGTACACACAAATGGGATTCAAGCACTTGCAGATGTGCACATATGCTGACCCAAGAGACTGGAAAAAATCTCCACCTTTTACCCACCAGATGCTATCCAGGCATGTTCAAACAAAGACCTTCACACTGGAAGTCTAGTGTCTTGAACACATGATCATCACAACTGTTAGTGTTGCCATCTGAATGCCATGTTCTTCTTACTTTAAGAACTTTCAGATACACAACCTTTAACACCACGATTCAAAATCCAAGCAAAAAGAGAAGAGTTTATGTTTCTGTCATTTTTCATATGACTACCAAGAAGCAAATCTATGCTATGTTTCACCTTTTCTTCAGTTTCAAACTCAACACCAAAGATGGGACAGGTACTGTAGATACGATGCAGGTTCTGGATCTCCTTGGCAATCTGTTGAAGCTTCTCTTGTGGGTCAATGCGGAATCCCAGTACATAGCCCCCACTCTGCACATGGAGATGATGGCTTAAGTATCTGTCACAAACTGCTGCCATTATCAGTGATAGTGGCCTGTGTGTATATGTGACCTCCCACCACGAAATCAGTCTTAACTAGCATTTTGGGCATTTTGAGATATACATATCACTGGAAAGTGTACATTCTGCTGATTATTTTGGTACTTGAATAAAGTTTGTACTTAACAACAAATGTAGAAGTTATGTATGTTTAAAGTCATTAAGTTGTATGACGGCCATTTTGAGAAAACAGCCTCTAAAGTTTTTATGTGCTCTCCTAACATTTTCCTTAAATTTCTTTATTTGGTGGCTTTGACCCAGTTTGTTTCTAATTTTCGCTATCATTATCTGAAAGGTGCACCAAAGAGCTTTCCATCAGTATATTACATGTGCAGGTACTGTACAGGTTACGGTTCATAATAAGAGGCAAAAATAGGTACTTTTGGTATGAAATTGCATTCTTTCTGCTGCAATCAGTGCATTACAATGCCGATTTAAATTGATTAATAATATTTTTTTCGAGAAAAAATTTCTGTGGGGGATAGATTATAGTCTATAGAATCAATTTTGAGAAAAAGTCAAAACACCCCAAACAGACCCTCAGTCACCTTTTCAGCTCCTAGTGCTGTTCGACTGACTGCGAGTTAAGACTGATTTCGTGGTGGGAGGTCACATTGCTTACATGACAGTTTTCTTCTTTCATCGCATAGAACTCTGTGCCTGTGTTACTTGATCAAAACTTATGACTAACAGTCTGCACCAGGGCAAAATAAACATGATTTCTCTCATTTCTTACTGTTAGAGAATATAAGCTCAGATATACACACACATTGAAGAATACAAAGTCAATGTGTATCATTAAAATTTAAATACAGAAAACAAGACAGTTGTGTTTATAATGTTTCACTTATCAAGATTCTAGGTAACAAAGTGAGATAAGATTCAATTAAATTTCCTCTTGTCACAACAGAACTTTTTTGAGCGAAATGCAGGTTTCCTCCCCTGGCAAAGTATGTTGCCAAAGTACAGCACTGCCCATTTGTTTGTTTGTTTGTTTTTCTTATGTGCATGAATGTTACACTTAAATTTTTTTCCAGTGTTGAATGATCGGTTAGTAACATTCCTTTTTTTCCTCACTCAAACTCTTATTCATTTTAAAGAGAGTCATAATCATACATGCATTACTGGCAAAGCACAATTACAATCACATCTAGATTTAAACTTCAATGTACATGAAAGTCATAAGTAGCTTTCCTGAGAGATGTACACATATTCATGAAATGAAATCATTTTATAAAGAACATAATCATACACGGGTAATTTAAAAAGACAAAAACCATTTTTAATGTTACATAGGGGGCTATATGTAAAGGATCATATCATACATCTATTGACTTTTCCTAGGACTAATCCCTTTTTCACTGTCAGTTCTTTCACAAGTATTAAACGCATGCCGCACACAGGATGTCAGTTAATTGTCCAATAAGAAAGACTAAACCCAGACCAATACTCAGGTCTCATGGAAGGGGCAGAAAATCCCTGTCTGACTGGGACTCAAGCCCTGGACTGCCGGTTTTTCTTGCTTAACAGATGAGCATTTTACCCAGTAGGGCCCCACTCCACTCTAAATACTATCAATTATTCAGTAGGCCTACAACATTGTGAAATGCACTGAATGCTTAAAAACATGTTCTGGGAATAGTAAAAGGAAGGGGCATGTTTAAAAAGTACATGCCGTACACTAGTTTGCATTATCTACGTGATTTCCTTTATCATCTATTTATGTTATGCCATCAGAATTCGTGTCATACTGTACTGCATCTGATACTGGTATTCACAGTGCTATAGGTTTTATAACATTGAGTCTTCTTACCATTACTGATGTCTCCACCACTAAGGCCACTCCAAACTTGGAATCTCGAATCTTCACATTTTTCTGCACAATGGAAACCAAGACATCATGACATTCTTTGCACCAAACCACAATTGTGAAGCCCATCAAAAGACAATATCTACACATTTAATTGCAGCTCATTTGTTACAATTTCCATACACATACACAAACACACACACACTGTACACACACACACACACTGTACAAACACACACACACACATAACACACACTGTAACACACACACACACACACACACACACACACACACACACACACACACACACACACACACACACACCACACACACACAAACACAATCACATGAGAGGAAAAAATGTCTCACCATTTGCAAGTAGGGAATGCTGACGTTGAAAGATTCATTAATGTTGGCGTGCCACACTAGACGTACATTAGTGATGTAGAAGGTTCCCAAGTTACCCTGTCATCAGCATAACAGTTTGAAAGGTGTGATAAACAGAATGGGTATCAGCCAGATAGTAAGGTGGATAAGACATTGGAACTTCCAACTAGAAGATCTGGGGTTTAATCATTCCACCCTGGCCGAGTGCTCATTCTCACAACCTCTCCCCCTGGCCAAATTGTATATGTTACAAATAAATTTGTAAAAAAATAACTTGTAAAGATAGAGGAATGAAATTTTGTGGAGATGTTGTCATTAGAATAAACTAACTTGTGCGCAAGTTTGAAAGTGTTTGTTGGTGAAATAATGAAATTATTCAATTTTTTCAAAAATTTGATTTTTTGAAAAAAATCGTGCAAAGGGGTATCATAATACTCAAAGAACAACAACAACAACAACAAACAAATCTCAATATTTGTTTGATACACTCCAAAATTCTTTTATTTTGTGTATTTATGATTGGTTAGTGTGTATACCAAGTTTGGGAGTCCTGCATTTATTCGCTGTGCACAGCTAGCTGGTGTCTGACTCGACGTCAAGTTGACCCCACGCGACCACACAATGAACTTGAGTACCAAGTCACTCGCTTTGACCTCACCTCAACCGACGAACAAAGGTCGCCAGCACTCAGGAAGGGTACACACGTACCTTGATATGATATACAAGGGAGCCAGCATGTTTAGTTTTGCATCCAACCTTGACCCTGTCCCCCCAAAATTCCCAAAGCTTAGGTACGCATATGCGTACGTTCGGCTGAACCGTTGTGTGCATGGGGTACGCATATGTGTATGTTCAGGCGGAAAGAGTTAATCCTGCCTGGGTAAAGGTGGAGATTTTACCCAGGTCAACGTGTGTGTAGACCTGTTAGAGCCTGAATGCTTCATGTGTATATGCATGCCAAATATCAACTACGCATGTTCAAGATCCTGTAAGTCATGTCCGGTGTCTTAAAAATATGAAAAGAATCAGTATGCACACCCACCAAAGACAGTCTATAGACTGAGCAGAAAGCATACCAGGTGTGAGCAAAACATTTGCTTCACCCCACTAACTAAAATCAGGCCACTGAAAAGAAAATATAGTGGTTTTTATTTGAAACAACCAATAATCCTCCTGCCCACAAAGTTTGTCTCAACATGCACCACCAGTAATCTCCCCTGTCCACTGAGATCACAATTTGCAATGTGCAAAAGAAGACAGTGAGTCCAACAAGATCAATGAACGAACCTTGCTCTCCAGACGTTTGCCCTATTGTTGCCCAGTGACAATATAATCTAACAAGAGTTTTGTACTATTTTTGGGCATAAAAATATTCCTCCAAACGGTACCCACTACAAATAGAGCAGTGGCCTTGCAATTATAAGCACCAGCCTAGGATATGAAAAGTCCCTAATTTGATTCACAGATCAGAGAGAGGTTTTTCTCCTGCTCCAATAGCCTTTCAGTGATGGTCAAAGTGACAGTCTTTTCAGAAGAGGCAGTAAACTGAGGTTCTGTGTGCAACATGTACTTGATGCATGGCAAAGAGGCCAAGACAATAAAGGAGTCCTACCCGGTAACCTTTACATTGAAACAAAAATACATACAGACAAGGAAAAGGATGGCATAGCACAAGTACCAATATACCCTCCCAGGGTGAACAGTTGAAATTCACACAGTAAATCCTTTCAGACAAAAAGAAACAGAAACTGAAAAGCAAGAAAACAAAAACAAAAACCAAGAAAAACGATTTGTTTAGGCTTATGTGTGCTTGATAATATTTAACCTAGTTTTTAGATGCGAGTGTTCTAACTATTTTGACATCTTTTTCTTCATGCATACATTATATATGATTTTAGACATTACTGAGAAAAATAAGCAACTGCAGGTAGCAGCTTGATCATATGTATGAGGAACTCAGGAAGGATATGTGAATCAGACAGCAGAAAGAAAAAAGAAGTCATTTTCACAGAGTGATCCTACCTGGTCACTGGACAGATTCCACACTCCGTTGACTTTGTCATAAACTTGTTCTTGGGGCAAAAGTCTCAGCTGTTTGTTCTGCACTAGCGCCCCACGCAGTTTGAGATCACGGTACAGCTTTGATGTTTCATATGCCCTGAATCACACAAATGTCCAAATACTCAACATTCATAACTAATGGTCACATTGCAGTTGCAAAATGTAATGTCACTCTTTCAAATGAGTGTTAGCGGGCCAACAACAAAAATTTTCAATGCTGTTGAACAGCCAGATTTTGTCACTGAGTGATAAACAATAAAATTATTTCTGATTCAGAAATGGGTAATCCTGTAGCTGTCATTCGGCTATGATGGTGCAACTGGCAAGATCTGAAACTGTCCAAAATTTCAAGGGGATCTGGGAATTGCTGTAGGCCCTTAGTAGGGTCCAGTAGCAGTGCTCAGTGAGGGTAAAGAGGGTTTCTGTATGTGTCAGGTCTTGTTATCATGTACCCCATTCTGCCAAGCAATCAAACTGGAATGTGGCAGTTATACCTCTATGCCAACTAGGCCTCTAATCTGCCTGCAGAGGTTCAATACTGGAATAAGAAATTCTTTGTGCATGCAGCCTCCAATCAACCAAGAGGTGGTAAATAGGTACCTTTCTCTCTTCAGGGTTGGGGAAGATAAACCAACAATGGAGAGAAGAGAGGCACTGCCCTTAATATTCTGGTCCTGAAAACAGTTGAACCGAGTCACTCCTACTCACTCCCCTACAACCTCAGGGTTATTGGACAACCTTTACCTTTTTCCATTTTTCATCTTCAACACTACCCACATTTGTCAGCCCTTTTCATCACCTGTCAGTTACTGTAGAGTTCCACAATGTAAGTAATCATTATAGGATTTTCACAGTGGAAATACTTATTACACTGTGCTCTATCAGTTTTAATGAGCATCATTTTCTAATACACTCACTCACTGTTGTCTATATCAGTTACTGTTCTCTGTCAATTACTTAAAATGACTGAACAAACAGTGCATCTTTTAAAGTCTACCATGTCCTGAGCACCCATAATCTCAACCATCTGATTGCTCAGAAATAGTAAAGCCCTCAAACAGGACCACCTAAGCTGTTCAAGACAAACCCAAAACTAGCAGATAGTATGCTTCAGCCAGTCTTTAAAACTATATGGGTGAAATGGAAAATGCCAAATGACTGGACAAATGGCACGATCATAAAGATTCTGAAGAGAGATGCCCTAAGTAACTGCAGTAACTGGTATGGAATCACCCTTTTATTAGTTCCAAGTAGTGCTTGCAAAAATCATCATTCAACAAATCTCACAAATACAGTAGGCAGAAAATTAAGGAAAGAACAACAGGTTTCTGCAAAGGGACAGGTTGTACTGACCAAATACTGACATGAAATATCATCAAAAATGCACAGAACGACACAGACAGCTCTTTTTCAACCTTGTAGATTGTGCAACAGGCTTTTGACAGCCTACACTGGGACAGTGTATGGCATGTACTTCGAGCATACAGGATCCAACAGCAGATTATCCTTTTAATCAAAAGTTCTTATGCCAACTTCACTTGTACAGTAGGAAACAGCGAACATAATTTCAACAAGTGAAGACAGGAGTAAGACAAAAATATGTAGTGTCAGCACTGCTTTTCAGTGGAGATGAATAACTGAGGAACAACTGAAAGGCATCACATAGAATCTCTTTTCAACACAGAATTTTGACTTTGCAAACGACCTGGCACTAGTTTCCCACACTCACCAACACAGGCAGGACAAAATATTTTCATACAAATAGATCTAAAGAGCAGCAAGAAAAAAAGCAGAGGTGATGACACTGGATGTCCCAATCCCCACACCAGTACAAGTAGATGGAACAGAGCTACCAATCAGCATCCCAACTTCCTCACCAATCCAAAAAGATGAACCAGACCTACCCACAACTAAAAAGTTCACCTACCTTTGCAGCACTGTCAGAATGCTGGACAATGTGTGGAGAGCTCAGTACCTGTACCAAAATGAGAATGTACCAGAACTGATGCTCAGAATACTGGAGGATGAACGAAAGTGACCTTATCAAACTATCAATTCTCTGCAAAAGAATATCCGAAGAAGTATGCTAATCTTCTGGCCCACTCTATCTCCTACCAAAAACTACTTGCCCAACACAATTAAGAGGGTACGGGCACTATCATCATGAAAAGAAAACAGACATAGAATGGGTACATCATTTTGAAGAGGGCAAGATATCAAAGAAAACAGACACAGAATGGGTACATCATTTTGAAGAGGGCAAGATATCAAAGAAAACAGACACAGAATGGGTACATCATTTTGAAGAGGGCAAGATATTATGAAAGAAAACAGACAAAGAATGGGTACATCATTTTGAAGATGGCAGGATAACATCACCTGAAAACCAAAAGGAAGATGCAAGAGAGAAGATCCAAGACCACCTGGAGATGAACAACAGGAGGCCCAGAAACACACTTCAGGTACAATGCAGAGACTGGCTCATAAGAGATCTAAATGGAGGATCTTTGTTGCTGCCCTGCATTGCCAGTGGTATAACAGGCGGTAAATAAATAAGTAACTCCAGTCTAACACTATTATCTCTCTATTCATCCATTAATCAAAACTATCTTCCAAACAGAATTCTACTCTGTTACTGACTCAAGGAGTCGTCAGCCTTACCGTAGAACTGATATCACAGAGGTGAAGAGCCGGGGAGACCCTGGAATCTGGAAAAAGAAAGAATGAAACAAATGCATAAAAGTGTGCTTCAGTAAATCTAAGTAAGTTTGGAGAACAGTGCAGCCATACAGCAATGATTTATTATTGTCATTCACTTGCAGTTTACAGTACCATTCAAACCCACAGAACACACACACACATGCACACACGCACACACACACACACACACACACACACAACACACACACACACACACACACACACACACACACACACAGAGTCACAAACACACACACACACACACATAAAAACACACACACACACGCACACATGCACATACGTTCGCATGCACACTTACACGCAAAAGGGAAGAATTCATTTTTTTCTTATTATCTTTTTGTGGTGTTCACTCACGCAAACTCATGGTCTATAGATAAAAACACACCACACATCACATTCACATGCATGCTTACTTGCAATTGCATGCATACACACACACACACCAGTACCTACCAACACATGCATAATCATAAAGGAAAAGGAAAACAGAAGTAATACATATACTCACCAGATTTGTGAAGATGAATTCAAAACGTGTGTTGTTACATTTGCATAGAACATATAACGCCTCTACTGTTCCTCGCAGTTTCTGCAGAAATATAACCATGGCAATCATTTCTTTTGTCCGCTTGTTAAGAATATACAAACAAATAGACCCTGCAAACATCAGTGTTATTTGCCATACTATCATATTTGTATGTATATCTTCCTTGTCTCAATGGATTTACCATGTGAAATTTTAGCTGCTCTTGCTAGGGAGAGTGTGTGGCTGCAGAGTAGTACCACCCATTTTTTTTCTCTACATGTGTGTGTGTGTGTGTGTGTGTGTGTGTGTGTGTGTGTGTGTGTGTGTGTGTGTGTGTGTGTGTGTGTGTGTGTGTGTGTGTGTGTGTGTGTGCGTGTGTGTGTGTTTTTTTTCTGTTTAACCTGTGAAAATGGATTTTTCTACAGTTTTATGGTGGGATCTTTAATATGTATGAGTATGGATAGGCTTTGTTGTCTACCAGAAATATATTGTGTTTTCCAAAAAATGTTGTTTCATTTTACAACCCATTAGTTCCACATATTTTCACAGATGTTGAAATCAGTTCTGTTCTTGACTGAAAATGTAATATTTTAATTTTATGTCCCACCCTTATTTTGTTCTTCTGTGTTCACTCTTCATTTTATCGAAGTAATTATGAGATACCCTATGATCATATAATACGTACAGATTGTGCTGTCCTGGTTGATATGTTGATGACACAGTTGAACCCAATGGCTGCATAGAGAAGAAAACAAATAAGACAATTCACCATGACAAGTACTGCTTGAAAAGGTGCAGGCATAACTGTTTTCTCAGAACATTTGTATCTTTACCAATCATTGTTACAACATAGACAACTGCAGAAGTTTTCAGTTACTGAACATGTTTCACCATCTTCTCACATGTGTAGTCTGCAAGTTCAACAGATCAATTCTGGATTTGCATTTAAGAGCAATACGTCAAAAAGGTCATCTAATTATGCTTAATTTCTATGCGTTTCAAACTTCCTCAATTTTTGTATGATCTAAACTCCTATTTCAAGAAAAACTCTTTTTGTGGGGAAAAAAGATCTGCTATCTAAGAAGCATCAACAATATTCATGAACTGTGTGATAGATACTACTGTAAATACTTCATTCAATCACCAAAAACATTTCTACCAAGGGTTGCTATAGTGTGGGTGACTATACCCAACCCAGTGCATCTTCTGGTGGTGGATAAGGAATTTAAGACCCTTCAGACATGAAGCTTAGCTGCTTAGCAATCGTGACACAAATGGTGGCAATCATGGAGAACAAGGAGCACAAATGCTCAATATTGATGGAAAAGTTCTAAGAATAATAAGGAATATGTATTAGAAACAATTAGCAGCAATAAAAGTAGAAAATGATATACGTTCCTTTCAAAATATCAAAAGGGGGGTTAGACAAGGATATGTTCTGTCACCAGATTTGTTTTCACTTTATAGCAAAACCATCACAAGTAACCTAGAAGAATGCCTGTGGATAAAAGTTGGAGGAAAAACAATAAACAATCTTTTTATGCAAATAATGACATTCTGATTGCAGAAAATAAAAAAGATGTACAAAATCTTGTGAGTATAATAGAAATAGAAAGCAGAAATAAAGGGCTAAGGCAAAATAGTACAAAAACTGAAGTCATGGGAATCAGAACAAAACAAGGAACCCCCACATGTAAAATAACAATAAACGGCACAACAGTGAGACAAGTTGATCAGTTCAAAATTGTGGGAACAGCCATCACATCAGATGGCAAGTGCATATTAGGAATATCCAGCAGAATTGCCAGGCTAAAAGTAAAACAGCATTCAAGGAAACGAAGAGAGTTCTTACTAACAAATGCCTATCAACCGACATCAGAAAAAGAGTTTTTCAGTGTTATGCAGGAGTAATACTGTTGCGCAGACTGGACAATCAACTAGCAAAGCCAGAACAAGATTGAGGCAGAGAAATGTGATTTCTGAGAGGATTGTTAGGAGTTCCATGAACAGCAAAGAAAACAAGACAATCCTGAAAGAAGCAAACACAAAAAAGAACATTAATGAAGAAGGTTAGCTAAAGACATGCAACACTGATACTAGTGATAGAACATTTTATGAGGCTAGATGAATTTGAGCACCTGATCACAACAGGAAAGCTAGATGAAAAAAAGCACCAGGTAGACCTTGAGAGAAAATAACAAAACAGTTTAGCAGAGTGGGTGGGGACAAAAAGGGTAGAAGATATACTTGCAGTGACAAAAGATAGATTCGTAATTGTATGGAGGATCATGATTGCTAATGCCATGATAGATTCATATGAAGGGCCATGATTGCCAACACCATGCAACAAGGATATGAAGATGATGATGATGAAATATATACATATATATATATCAACAAGACACAGAAATTTGCTAAGCACATAAGGGTTTATCAAGTTATTTACTTATCTATCTATTTGTCTCTGAGCAGACTTTGTACTTACAAAGATTTGCTCGTGGAATTGCAAGTGAATGCCAGATTATCCGCAGGTTGGTAACAATAAGACGACCTGTCAAAACAGAAATAAAGATATAAAACTGGAAATCCTCCATTGCTATTTAAAACTTTATTACAAAAACAAAAGACAACAACTTATGAAAAAAACAAAAGTGATTGTGGTGTTGATTTACAAAATACACAGGCACAGTGCTATCTTGTGTACTACTTCAATTCAAGTTGACTGTATGTTGTTAGTTAGGTGTGGATTTTGCAAATGCTTGAATGCTTTCATTTACAATTAAAACACTTCTTGGTATTTAAGACACATATGTTTATGTACAGAATATCAAACTGCTCAATTCTATGCAAACAAAGTATTACTGGCTCTGAACATTTGCATATACAGAAAACAGATATTACATATCAGATCATTATGCAAACTGTTTAATTCTGTTGATAGAGCTGCATACTCAAAATCAAGTTCAATCCCAACCTGCGATATTACAAAAATGGCTGTTTGCTGCTCATCTTAATGTTTCCATGATTCAGGTGATGTAAGTTCAGGGTTTCAAAAGTCCCTCATTCCTCCCCATCCCATTTTAGTTTCTCAAGAAACCATCTCCATGCTCAGAATAAATTCCATATGAACTGATGCCATGGAACACAGAAGATCTAAAAGGATCATGGCATGAACCTTAAGCCTGCACATAAGCCCTGAAAAAATTCAAGACTTGCCAGTGCATAGGGTTTTGAAAAGGCTCAGAGTCTGCCAGGTAACTGCTGACAGATCTGGGTGAAGTGCATATGGATTTGTTTGAGTGCGATGAATCTCTCTTGAACAAACTCTAAATCACGCAGAAAACAATCTATCCTTACTTGGGCAATTAAACCTGAGAAACTTTCAGTTTCAAATTTGATTAAATCATCAAAGACAATATTCCAGCTCTAAATCAAATGGGATCCAATACCATCACCACCCTTCCATTACTCTCACTAAATTAACTAACCAATCACCAAACAATCACAAATACACACAAATAATATCCTCATTTATATGGCACTGACTTATATCCAAATAAAACTGAAAGAACTCTGGGCTTTGAAAAAAGAGTCATCAATTTATTCATGTTTTTGCAACAAGAAAAAGAAATTGTCAGGAGCATTCAAGTTCAACTGTTATAAAGAATGTAAAAACATGCCCTATGACATCAAGAAAATGGTGAAATGTCATCAAAAATTCACAGAGAAATTTGATGCCGTGTTATTCATGTTTACATGGAATGATGGATGCATGATACATAAAAGCTGTTACATAAACCTGAGGTCACACAGAGTGAGTTGATAAAAACTTGGGCCATTCTCAAGGTCAGCATTAAAAGTTATACCCATCTCCTTCCAGTGCTGCCTTATCTTCCTCAACCCTGAAGAAAGGCAGACTGTACCCATTCACAGTTGGGTGGACTAGAGGCCTCATGTACTAGGTATCTGTTTGACCAGTGCTGAACCCATGCAAACCTGTGATAATAATCATAAAAATGAACACATAATACAATGAAAATCAGATTAATAACAAACCTCTGTCTCCATTGTTGCCTTTTGTATCTTCCACTGCGTCAAGTCGATCTATCATCTTCTCTCCAGGACGCATACGCATCTGCCTGTGAACATGTTAAAAGATTAAAAATTCACTTCCAGTTCACATTTTTCTGTATTTCTACCTTTATTTTGGTAATCTGGGATCCATTATTTCTTCCAGCTATTCATACCCTTCTCTTTTCTGTTCTTGAAAAGATTCTGTTCTCGTAGAGTATTGAAGGACATCATTCATATTGATGAGTATATCATTACTGATGCATGTATATGTACACACTTGCTGCCTCTTTATTGTTCTCCTCTGTCTGTCTCTTCATCTCTCTTTCAATAGTTTCATACAAACTTGGTCAGTACAACATATTCACACACACACACAACACACACACACACACACACACACACACACACACACACACACACACACACACACACACACACACACACACACACTTACAACACATACACTCTCTCTTTCAAAAAACATGTGTGTGCACACACAGACATACACACACAGTCTCTCTCTCTCTCTTTCAAACACCATATGTTCACACATACACATGTATACGCAAACATACACAGATACAAACACAACACACACAACACACACACACACACACACACACACACACACGCACACACACACACACACACACACACACACACACACACACACACACACACACACACACACACAGCAACAACTGCCAACATAAGAAGGGCCTATTGCACACTGTCATTCCAAGACCAAGCAGGCAGTTTATTACATTCTAAATGAGCCAGCAGTAGTATTGAATTGTGTCTATAGATGGCTATCCAACTATTTTCACCCATCAACTCTTCCATGTTAAAAACTGAGCTTTGAATTTGTTCAAGAGGGATTTATCATACTCAGACAATGCCAAATGTGCCCCAACCAAATATATGAGCAATTATCTGGCAGAGTTTTAAACTTGCACAAAATTGTATGTGCTGACAATAGGTCTTGAAATGGAAAGAGAGGAAAGTGAACTATGAAACACTAAGCTTAAGGTATCGTCGGATTGACTGATGCATTAAGATGGGCAGTGCATTGGCCAGTTTTTGCATTACAGGCTGGGGTTGAAAATGGAAAGAGCAGAAGGCCTACTTGTTCTCATTTCACATGTACAATGTAGATGAGTGGACAGGTAATACTGTGGATACTGCCATGTAACCAATGTTATCCCTTTGACTCCCGCACCCTGTCCATCAGCATCCGGCATTGCCAACCATGCTGGCAAAGCAAAAACTTAAATCCTTTGATTCCCTCACCCTGTACACTAGCTTCCTGCATGAAGTTGGTTGATAGGGTGAGGGAGTCAAAGGGCTAAGTTTTTGTACTGGGAGGATAGGGTGTGGGAATCGAAGGGTTATATTATTGTAGGCCTACCAGTACATAGCAGGCCTATTAAATATGATTAGTGTGAGCAATATTAGATATTTCACACACACACACACACACACACACACACACACACACAATGAGAGAGAGAGAGACAGACAGACACAGAGAGACAGAGACAGAGAAACAGAGAGAGAGACAGGGACAGAGAGAGACACAGACAGAAAGAGAAAGAGAGCGAGAATATAAATACAAGCAACAACAACAAAAATAATATAACGATCATTTCTGCTTTTAGAAGCATCCATAACTTACTGCGAACTGATATCGAATCGGACATCTCGATCTTCCCAAAGTCCGTCGGCCATTTTGACGCTAAAATCATAACTATGCAGTAGATCTCGATCTCACGAGAATGTGTTTCGGCCTATGGAAAAAGGGAAAGCAATCTGCTGTCACATCGTCATGTCGTATCGATGCTATTCTTCAGTTAATTAAAAATTTAAAAAAATAATAATGATAATTGAAAAATAGATAAACAAATAAAGAAAGAAAACAAAGTAAGGAAAGGACGAGAAGAGACTTCAGACTACAAAATGATAATTTTATTTCACATTGACCATCGACCATAGAGATTGTAAGAGAAAAAAAAAATTTTCACGTTACGTTACGTATCTCGAAACCTCTAGTAAGAGAAAACGAAAGGTTTTACGTTAGGTTACGTATCTCGAAACCCGCGCATGGCGCCTTCACAGCATTCTCAAACCACTGACAACTTTGCGACGAATTGCCCCCATCTTTCCCACTTTTTGGAAGCTGCTGAGCAACAGGACACATAAGCTCAGTTGGTTAGAATGCCTTACTGAAAACGCATGGGTAATGATTTCAAGAGCAGACTGGTTGTGGTCTTGAGATAGGCCCTACGGTATTTTGAGTTAACCCCGGTTTGCAACATAAAAACCTGCCAATTCGCTGCCCATCTTAATAATGATTCGATCATTCTGGTGGCGTCAGCTTAGTGTTTCATAGATCCCTTCCCTCCTATCATTTCAAAACCTTGCCAGCGAATAGAGATTTATACAGGCTTAATGAGTCAGCCAGGAAATTGCTGGCAGATTTAGATGGAGATTATATAGAATTGTCTGAGTACAATGAATCCCTCTTAAACAAACTACAAACTTTTTTTTTCTTTTTGCCTTAAACTGTTTGAATTGTCATATGTTTACCAATGCAACTATTGTGATGAGCAAGAATGTGTACTAAAGTGAAATGATATATAATGTGATAGTTATGCAGGCTAACACCCCGTGAGCCGTATGTGTGTAATATTTCGAGTGGGCTGAGGACTCACTGATTCGTTGTAATAACTAAGTAAGGGCTATAAGATGCAAAGTGCTTGTTATAAGTGTATATGAAAGATTGACATATTTCATACACTGGGGCCTGGGCTCGTATCATCTTATCTATCAACATCAGGGGAAATATAAATGCATGAACGACTGAATAGCTTACAGTTTTCTCAAATAGTCTGTCGGATATATTCTGCAACATCCTTTTGCAAATTAGTGTGTGCGTGCACCGCTCATGCGTGTGTGTGTGTGATACAGACTTGCTCGTTTGTCATAAAAACACTGACAGAACTATAGCTTGTATAACCCTTTGACTCCCTCACCCTATCCACCAGCTTCCTGCATCTATCCTGTGATACTGATCTTAGCTGAAAGAACTCAAGGATTAGCAATGTAATGAAGTCACACCTGTCACGGACACCCTTTATAGATTCTATATGATGCAACATAATACTATGTGTAACATCAGTTTGAAGACTGGGGCTGCAGGAAGGAGTCGCAATGAATGACGACAAAATTCGTGTGCCCAGTTTTGGAACACACATACCCATTGTAGATCTGCTCATTGTTTAAACAGATCTGATAACAGGGCCCTAAATGCACAACAATTACTTGGGTTTTTCGAATGTTCAGGATGGACAGAGGCTGTAAAATAAAAGTATAACTTGGCTGAGAAAGCGCAAGGCATTTTACATCTAGATAAACACACTACACTGTGTTGCCTTTGAGCATCGTAGGTAAATGGGAAAAAAGATCATCACAGAGCACAGCACTTTGTTACATATCTGTATATATATATGTAGGCCCTATGTATACGTACATAAATATATATATATGTATACATATATATATATATATATGTATGTATGCATGTATGTATGTATATATATATATAATATATATATATATATATATATATATACATAATATATATATATATTATAATATATATACACACATATATGCTGGAAAGATGGTCACCATCATCATCATCATCAGGTGCCCTGCCGCATGGCGTTGGCGACCATGGACTTCCAACCATCTCTATCTCTCGTTGCCCCTAGCATCTCCCCCACCCTCTTCATCCCCAGCCACTCTGCAAGTCCGTCCAGCATTCTCTCCCTGGGTCTACCTGGTGCTCTCTTTCCCTCCAGCTTCCCCGTTGTGACCAGGTGCTCCAAATCCCCCTTCCTCATAAAATGGCCTATAAATGTTGCTTGTCTTTTCCTAATCTTCCTTATGAGTGATATACTTGTGTCTGCCTCCATCAAACTGTCTCGTTTGTTTTCTTTGCTGTCCATGGAACTCTCAACATTCTTCTGAGAAACCACATCTCGGCTGCCTCGATCCTGTTCTGGCTTTGCTTGCTGACTGTCCACGCCTCGCATCCGTACAACAGTATTGGTTCTATATAACATTCAAGGACTCTCTTCTGATGTTAATTGATAGGCATTTGTTGGAATATTGCTTGTCATCTTCTTGAATGCTGTTTTGGCTTGGCCGATTCTGCCAGCTACTTCCGATGTGCATCTGCCGTCTGATGAAATGGCCGTTCCCAGGTATTTGCCATTTGCTGTTATTTTGCAGGAGGGGATTTCATGTTTTTTACTGATCACCATGACTTTAGTCTTTCTGCTGTTTAGTTCCAACCCCTTACCTTTGCTTTCTGTTTCTAGTATATTCACAAGATTTTGTAGGTCCCTTTCATTTTCTGCAATTAGCACGGTGTCATCTGCGCACCGAATGTTGTTTTTATCATTTTCCCTCCAACCTTTAATCCAGGGTCTTCTTCTAGGTTTCTCATGATGTTTTCGCTATATAGTGAAAACAGATCTGGTGACAAAACACAACCCTGTCTGACTCCTCTTTTGATGTTTTGAAAAGAGCTTATATTGTTTTCTATTCTCATTGCAGCTGTTTGTTCCCAGTACATATTCCTGATTATTCGTAGATCTTTTCCATCAACATTGAGTCTCTCCAGTTGGTTGATCAATTCTTCATGTCGTACCCGATTGAAAGCCTTGGTATAGTCAACAAAGCATAAATACAAATCCTTATTCATCTCAATTGACCTTTTGCATGTGTCTATACTTTGTGTTTTTCTTTTGTATGTTTACTGTACAGAAACCTATCTGAAGATGGAGATGTATTGAGTGGACAATCTACGACTAAAAGAATTGCATGCATCAGGTCATTTTCAAGAGAATTATGTATTTTGCAAAAGAGATTATGTTGAATGTTGCAGTATTTTAATGTGAACGCTTTGCATATTCGCGTTATGTTCTTGTGTAGAACAATGGTGTTATTTCTTTTTTGGAGATATACAGTTGACTTTGACACACATCAATTTTCCCCATATGCTTTGTATAGTTCTGTCTTCTAAAATATCCGTGTTGTTAGTTATTAGAGCTAGGATGTGAGTTACTGCAAACTGATAGATACCAGACCGAATACATCTGTCACTGTGAATTAAAATCGCACACACGCACACACGCACACACGCACGCACGCACGCACACACACACACTCAGGGAGGGGAGAGAAAGAGAAAGAGAGAGAGAGAGAGAGAGAGAGAGAGAGAGAGAGAGAGAGAGAGAGAGAGAGAGAGAATCCTCACTTAACATAAACAAATATTTCAAGCAAAACCATTTTTTGCATACAACTTTTTTCTCTCTTTATCTTCAAGGACAAAAATGGAATAACAGCCCATCTGTATTAAAAAAAAAGTCTTCTGCAAACTAATTGATTTATAATTCACTCACAATAACTTGTTCAGTAAAAGCACCAAAGAAAAGTCTACTGCACGTTGATTGATTCATAATTCACTCACAATACCTCGTTTAGTAAAAGCACACACACACACACACAAAATCTGAAGAATCTTTCAATCTATGAAAGTAAGGACCATCAGCAATCATGGTTATTTTAATTTTAGCAGTTAAAACCTTACTGCATTGTATGATGCATACTTCTTGATTTCTGCAAATAATGTCACAGAGAACTGAGATTAGCAAGAACCCACAAAAATATTCATTAAATTCTGTAGGTTGCAATGTTGTCGGTCTCTAATTTCAAATATGGACAATAAAAAAAATCTCGGCATCATTTTGGAAACAAAACTCTAAAGTAAGATGTATTATAAATAAGTACTTGGGTGAGGATGCATGTGCACATGTATGTGCATGTATGAAAGCATTTGCATTTTTGTGTTTGTATGTAAAAGAAAGAGATAAATACGTGAAAGCTATGCCCTTAAAGGTTTGATTTAGAACAACATGATACTTGTATCATACCATTATATATGAAAAACAACACGAGGAAAGGAAAACTCAAAAAGATAAATTATCAAACTGGAAATCTAGCTAACACGTCATCCAGAAAACAAATGAACACTTATTAGAACAGAATGATGAACATGTCAACAAACAAACAAAACAAAACAAAAATGAAAATGAGAATCTAACTAAAATACCGAGAAAATAAGTGTGATGTTTAGAACTGAATGACAAAATGTATAAATAAACAGAAAAATGGATGGTTGTAAAAAAAAATGTTTGAATGAAATAAGTGAAAGACCAGACATACCAGTATTAAACTTCACTATGAGCAGCCTGGACTCTAAGAAATATGAACCATGACACCCACCAATGCTTCAGGTTCTTATCTGCTTATAATGGTACTGTGATTGAAATATTTCAGTTATACTCATAAGTGGAACTGCCATGCTGGAATTCACGTTCCTTCAATAACAAAAAATCTTTCAATTTTTTTCATACTAAGCAGTGCATGATTTGAATATTTTAGTTAAACTCATAATGAAATTGCCAGGCTGGAATTTATATTCCTTCAACTGCAAACATCTTTTTTTTCTCATATATTTCAATATGGTTTGGGGAAATAATTTTGTCCAAATTTTAATGTTTTCTTTTTTTACAGTGTGTTTTAATGAGTTTACCTTATATCTTTCTTACTTTCTTTTTTGTATACATCAAATTCTCTTCTGCCTAAGACATTATTACACCCGTAATAACAGCATGGATCTCATCGGTCACCCATAAACTGGATGGTCTGTTTCATTCTATCCAATTTGTATGGTGCATGATCACCAAACACTGAAATGAATACACTGAACCAATGCTCTAGGGCTTCTTCAGGATTCGTAAAGTCTAGACATTAGAAAGAGGAAATTTATGAGATCAGAAAGTAAATTGCTTTCACTGAATTTAGCGAATGATATGAAAGCGTCTTGGTCATGATCAGCTTTGAGAATTTTTATTCCATATTAGCCCAAGTTAGGCATGTGGGCAAAGATCACTGCAGTCATTCATTGGTACATGTATATATTTCTTTTGTATTTTGTTCCTCTGTGATATAATATGATCCAGAATGGTCTTGCTGTTGAGTGTTATATTTATTCGCTTGTCAGTGATTTGCGAAAGTTTTAAGATGAAACCATATCAATCCAAGACTGGTAAGTTCTGAGTAGGTCAACACTAAAGTCAATCGGCAACAGTGATTCTTCTGCATCAAATGTATAATGCAGTCATCATACATGTGAGTCTGTCTGTCCAGTCCTATTTTTAATGGTGTTTCTGTACAAAAAGCTACTTTGATTACTCTGATTTCTAGCCAGATAGCTTCAAATTTGTCATTTTCTAAGTGATAGAAACATTTGAAATTTAGAAATTCTTTGGTATACATGTAGATTTGGGGAAAGTGGGATATTCACAAACTATTTCATATCCAGGAACCTCGCTTTCAAGGTTAATTTTAGAAAGTCATCATTGTGTAGGACACAATACATGAAGGGTATAGGCCTACAATATGGATGATACTTCAGTCAGTTTGTTCAGAATTTAGTTGATTTTAAAGGGGACCAATTCTGAGTTCATGTTCTTGAGGCTAGTTTGATAATGAATGAGTCAATGTGCAACCAGTAATAACTAAGGTAAAGGTTTATGACTTTTTGTGTAAGATAATTGTGATAACATTTTTTTACACAAGATACTAAGGATGACACAACAGATGTAAAAAGGATAAAGGATGACACAACAGACATATACAAGTATTATTTAACAGAAATTAAATGATGCACTACAGATACACAAGTACAAAAAAAAGAGAGCATGAAAAGAATTATACCACTGGAGATGGGGTAATACACTATCAATGCACAAGAAGTAAAACGATTACACAGTTAAAAATAAAATTAACGATAGAATTAAGATAAGATTAATTAAAACAAGATTAACTATTTAAGAAAATTAAAAGTACATTTATCTCCTAAGATGGCATTGAATTTTAAAAGAAAATCAGAGATAAGAAACACCGCAGATGCAGATATTTCAAGTCCATGTTACTTTGTTCTCCACCATTGCAGATTTAGGCAGCCATTAGACATACTGCACGATGTGTGCAGATTTCACAATGTGTGCAGATGATCACTGCTTCTCCAGTAATGGAGGTGATACCAATTACAAGATTTTGGAGATTCACCACAGACTATTCACAGTTCCCTGACTAAATTCCTTAAATCTACTAAAAACAGCAATACATAAGTGAATATATTTGCACACGAGAAGTGGGTATCCCGTGAAAACACTGTAGACTAAAAATCCACTGCCATATTGGAAAGACTCACATCAATAGCCACAGTGTACCAGGTTTTAAAATGCATATATTGTACACAAACTTCAACCAGCCAGATTACCCACACACTCACTTGAATTCATATGAAGACAGTTTGTGTAGTGAACTGTTCAAGCCATTCTCACATCCTTCTTTCACAGACACACAGTAAAATTGTGCTCATTTCTATAATTAGCAAGAGTATTTAAGTTTTGCTTTGTAATAAAAATTGTGGCACTGGTAGAAGATGGAAAGTGCAAGGTTCCAAACGTGACAATATATCCCTAGGTCAGTTTTTAAAATTTTTTTGCCTGTCGGTGCATCATTCCGCCTTACCCCGTTTTTGTTCTTCACTCAAATTGTGGGGCACCCAACAAGTGCAACATTTTCTCACACCAAGACATCAAAAATGTGACTGACATTTCCAAATGAAAATCTTCACAATATCCTGTATTTTGAAGTAAGTGATTCTCGAGTCCACCTTGATTATTAAGGACTCCACCCTACCAAAGTTTTCTGGAGTAATGGTTGTTGCCGATCTACCACAATTATCATAGTCTTCCAGTGTTGTTTGGCAGGACTTAGCTGTCTGAACCATCTGAAAACTGGCCTTTGAAGGAGATAGATCTCCAAATTGGTGTTTCAAACTTTGAAAGCATCCTCGAAAGATTTATCCTGGCAGAAACCTTAATAAATTACTGCTCGAAAATCCTTTCACAAGAGATCACTGCTGGAAGGAGACCTATCACCCTTACTGGGCATTTTGTCGAATGAACAGAAATGG
The DNA here is from genome assembly GCA_030674185.1 of Monoplex corrugatus. NCBI lineage: Eukaryota > Metazoa > Mollusca > Gastropoda > Littorinimorpha > Ranellidae > Monoplex > Monoplex corrugatus. Next base: position 58,142,309 of record CM060307.1, read on the forward strand.
TTCCGTGGAATGTAAATAATCTTTTTGTCACAAACAATGAAAACTTGGTCTATCACATAGAGAATAATAAAGTCATGATGTCAACATTTGTCCTGGTTGCAAAAATTAATCAAGTTAATCACTACCCCTCATACTAGTTTAGCACCTCATACTAGTTCAGCACATTCTGGCACAAACTGTCGGAATGATTTACCAAATGCCCAAAATGTAGTCAATAAAATGTATTAATTCATCGTTACATGTGTGCTCATGCCCCAAATTAAAATGTTAGCCAGTATCCATTTATTGTAGTAGTCAACAATATCATTGGAATAGCACCAATGATATTGTTGGCTACTATAATAATGCAAATCTGTTTCTTTCTACTAGAATACATGTATGATTAATGCATCTATCCTGATCTGATTGTAGAAATATCTAATATTTGTAACTGAATGTCATTTTTACATGCATAAAATACTTCTTTAACTCCTAATTATTTTGCAATACCCTACTTTTTGTTTTGTTTTGGTCCGTTTGTTTGGTCTGTTCTGATGTAAGCTGATTAGCAACTGTAGATTTGTCAGTTGACTTATGCGCAAATATCTATATCACTGTAAAAATAAGATTCATTTCACATCATTTCAACCTTACAAGTTAAAGCAAAGGACACTTCTAACAATCCACATTACTAAAGGACACTTATAACGATCATTATGACAATCAATACTATTATAGGACATTTGTACTTTGTAACTAAAACCAGTACTAAAGGCCACCTGCAGCAGTGAACATTCCTCAAGGGCAGTAGCTGTAACCAGCATCCCTCCTTTCCACGGCATTATTAGGTCACTGTATCAGAAACACACTTTATGTTAAAACAAAGATTTCTTCAGCGCACACACATGGAAAATTGTTATATTATTGTCTTGTAGAAAATGAGTTGCCACACAAAACTGACACTATTTTCATTCCCATTTTGCAACCCAAGGGTTATTACTACAATTATGGGTTTTAATAGCATATCTACTCTGTGTGTGCGCATGTGTGTGTGTCCTTGTGTATTTGAGTGTGGACACACATGCAAGCACGCACGCTCACACACAAACCCCACACACACACACACACACACACACACACACACACACACACACACACACACACACACACACACACACACACACACACACACACACACGTGTGTGTGTGTGCAAGAATGTGTATTTATTACTATAGTTATGGGTTTTAACTGTATATTGTGCTATTGTGCTAAGTTTTGATTTCTTCCGCAGCTTTGTAACATTAGCTATTTTTCATTAAGATGAAATGTTTTCATTAGCCTTGAATTCTTATAAACAAGTTTAGTTTACAATGCCTAAACATGAAGCAGAGACATGACTGGTGTAGTATTTTTTATATTTTAGGATCATCGCGCTCAGGGAAGTTACCTTTGTGTTCGCCTTTTCTTTTTCCCCCGTCCCATTTTCGACACCGCCTTAATAGCCACAGAAACTGGCAGTTTTTTACAATGCAATGATGATGTGTCGATGAGGATGATAATAATGATGCTATGGAGTTCCATCTATGATTGAGACGAACATCAGCAAACTTGGCGTACTGCTACAGTGATTCTCTCTTCACTGGCTCTAAGCTGTATTGACTTAAGCATCACCCTTGGTTCACACTGGTAAGGGAAAGGACAAGCCTGTTACAGAGGCAACAGCAGATTCTCCTCAACACGATGTCCTGGCTTGTGCCCTAGAGTCTCTCCAGTGTCACAAATTCCATAGTCTATTAGGATAATGGAGACCAGGTGCAGCCAATATTAAGTTTTATGCTGAAAGATAGGTTCAGCTTACAAAGCTTCACATAGTGCTAAGCATTATCTCGACAGAATCAGTGTGCTGTCAGTTGACAGGCAGAACTATGATCTTTATCAATTTAGCCTTTCTAATGTCAAGTTCAAGAGAAAAAAAAGATGTGATGTGGTAGGAACTACCATAATGATTGTAATCAGTTTCTATGTTTATACTGTAAGTGAGGATGGGGAAGAAAAAACACCTACAGTGGAATATATTAAATCAATGTTTGTTGGAAATCCTCTGCACCTCTTCCTCTTCAAATTCAACCTTGGCAGCAATTTCCATAGCTCTCTCCTGCAAATAGAAAAAAATAGAGTGACAGGCAATTCACATAATACAAATTAAATGTCTTGTTTGCCTTTTCCTTTTAAATATTCTGATATTTTCTAAACATTTATCACATTATCAAAGGAGCAAACACAATATAGGATAGGATGATGGACTCTTCCATCGATCTAACAGATTAGTAGGCATACTGGTCTTCAGTATCTGATGTGGCCATCAGTCTAATGGATCAGTAGGCATACTGGTCTTCAATACCTGGTGTGGCCATCAATCTAATAGATCAGTAGGCATACTGGTCTTCAGTATCTGGTGTGACCATCAATCTAATAAAACAGTAGGCATACTGGTCTTCAGTATCTGGTGTGGCCATTAATCTAATAGATCAGTAGGCATACTGGTCTTCAGTATCCGGTGTGGCCATCAGTCTAATGGATCAGTAGGCATACTGGTCTTCAATATCTGGTGTGGCCATCAGTCTAATGGATCAGTAGGCATACTAGTCTTCAGTATCTGGTGTGGCCATCAGTCTAATAGATCAGTAGGCATACTGGTCTTCAATACCTGGTGTGCCCATCAATCTAATAGATCAGTAGGCATACTGGTCTTCAGTACCTGGTGTGGCCATCAGTCTAATGGATCAGTAGGAAAATTGGTCTTCAGTACCTGGTGTGGCCATCAGTCTAATGGATCAGTAGGCATACTGGTCTTCAGTATCTGGTGTGGCCATCAGTCTAATGGATCAGTAGGCATACTGGTCTTCAGTATCTGGTATGGCAATCAATCTAATAAATCAGTAGGCATACTGGTCTTCAGTATCTGGTGTGGCCATCAATCTAATGGATCAGTAGGCATACTGGTCTTCAGTATCTGGTGTGGCCATCAATCTAATAGATCAGTAGGCATACTGGTCTTCAATACCTGGTGTGGCCATCAGTCTAATGGATTAGTAGGCATACTGGTCTTCAGTATCTGGTGTGGCCGTCAGTCTAATAGATCAGAAGGCATACTGGTCTTCAGTACCTGGTGTGGCCATCAATCTAATGGATCAGTAGGCATACTGGTCTTCAATATCTAGTGTGGCCATCAATCTAAGGAATCAGTAGGCATATTGGTGTGCAGTACCTGGTGTGGGCCCTTAATTGGAACAGAATACCAATCCAAAAGGCACTTGTTTTTCTGCAGGCACTGCATGAACAGCTCTCTTGTGGACCTGGATTTTGTTTCCGCCAGTCCCATTTTCTGTTGGACAGAAGCTGTTCTGCACTGTTCAAATCTATGTACATGCCCTGTGTGCGAATGAGAAACTGTAAAGTAGCAAGGTAGAGGAGATGAGCAACACCCTAATAGTTTTAGTCCTAAAAAAAAAGATGAGGTCTCTACCACCTCAGTCTCCTAAGACCTTTTGCCAGCAAGCTCTGTTGCAGGCAATGTTTTCCCATCAAAGACCTCAACAATTATTTAATTTGCTGCTGCCAAGTCAGCTGAACTGCAAATTCTATTCACATATATGGAGCTCAAAGAATACGAGTCCTGTATTTACTTAGTACAGAGTCCGAATAACGAAAATTTACAAGACAAAGAACATTTTCAGGAAACACAGGACAATAAACATTTACAGTGCATTTACAGCACAATGAATGTCACAGGACACATGGGCAATGAATATCTACAGGCAACAAACATTTCCGGTTTTTTGGTTTCAGTGTCCTGTAAATGTCCACAGTTCTATGTAAATATTCATTGCACCATCTCCATACCAGGGCAGTACACTTATTTTCTTTCATGTTTATTTCACATTTCACCTGTACTCACTCTCTTTTTCTACATGATGCACCCCATGGATGTGACTGATCACTTGGGACCTTCCTGGTCTGCTGTTATTAGATTGTGCTTCGTTTGTTCAACTCTTCAAGAAGAGACAGTCTGCATAGTACTTCAAAAGCTTCAACAGTTTCCTGACCTTACCATCAATAACCACATATAAATCTACTCCACAAGGTTGACTGTTTGGTGCAGAAGAAGAGGTGTTACTCTTGTTTCATTCCAGTCACTCCTGACTACCATGGAATTCAGTGGGTCAGTGGAGCCATAGCCAACATGCTGATGGAGGTGACATTGTTGCGAGTATAACGCAAGTCTGCACATGATCCCGCACAATGGCAAAAAAGCTAACAACTATATATGAAACAGACTTAACCAATTCTAACCAAGGGAAACAAATATAGCAAAAGACAGGATCCTACACACAGCATGAGACATGACACTGCACAATGCCTTCAATGTCATCCCTCTGACAAAAGGTAAGGTCGTTTCATTGTTATGAACGATGAACATTAACAGCGGGAGAATTTTCAGTATATTTTGATTTTAACTGAAAATATATACGGTCTGTCCAAATGGAGTTTACAATAAAACAACAACAAAAATGGAGGGGGTAGAAACAGAGACAGACAGACAGAGAAGATAAACACACAAGACAAGATAGATATGACGAGACAAAACTGAAACAAATTCCATATTGTTTTGTGTACCCGTGTTCTTTCTCCAGTCATGTATTGGAGCAGCAATCTCTTCAGTTCCTGGAAGACACATTATAAATAATTGACAGAATTTCAGAAAGAGGTTTGACATGTTACTTCTAGATATTCAAATTCTGATGTATTTCTTTGATTTAAGGAAAAAGCGTTTTGATGAAAACACTTTATGTACACAATCATAATATTTCATTCACATATGTATAGTTTCTGATGCCATCCTCACTCTATTGATAAGAAATGGATGATGTATTTAAGATATAAAAATGAAACAATGATCAGGCTTAGTACCTTCCCATTTTTCAAGCCTTTTGGGCACATTTTCTGACTATGTGTAACAGTCAGATATAAATGATGATCAGGCCTAGTACTTTCCCATTTTTAAGCCTTTTGGGCACATTTTGTGATCATGTGTAACCCTCTCAAAACATCACGTCCACCTGAAAGTGCATGCGAGGCTAAACCTGACAAATCCGGTTCAAAATCCATCATCAATGGAAGCGCTAGTGGGCAAAGTAATATAGTCGATTAGATGTTAGAATTCAAATCATTAAGTCTGAGGTTCAATCAAATCGTAAAATCTGGGCTCAATCCTGTCTGGGCACTTCCCACATGGTAGGTAAAGGGTACATATTTTTCAAATCTCTCATTAGGCCAACATGAGTACAGACCTGTTTGTTTTAAACTCCCTTTTCACTCCTGCTTGGGCACTTCCTTCCTGACAGGTAAAAGGCACAGATTATTCTAATATCTCAAGTCAACATGAGTGCAGACCTGTTCGTGCCTAAAACCCCTTTGTGTGTATACACACGCAGAACATCAAATACACAGGTTACTGTGTATGTCTGTGCAATTTATTTTTCATTTTAGCATTACGAGTTCTCGAATACATGTATATGCACACTGTTTTGGCCACATTGTGCAGGCAGTAAGCTGCTGCAGAGTGTGCATACTCCTATCTTCTGTGGATCTCCATGCTGACCGTTTTCATTCGACAATGACATAACTTACAGGATTTTTAAGAAGCATAATTGACGTTCTGCACGTATGTAGACAAGCAAAGTGGGATTTAGACACTAGCATGTCTGCACACATTTGAACTGAAAAATTGGAAAACATCTCCACCCTTTACCAACCAGAAGGGAGGATGACCTACCCAAGCAAGATCAAACCCAGACCTTCTCACTAGAAGTTCAAAAAAAAAAAAAGAAAAACAACAAAAACAACAATAACCTAATGTCTATGCTATCAATAAACTGATTCATAACACATTTCATCTCTGAAACATTTACTGAAATGAGCTGCATTTAAAGTTTAATGTTGTACGTAATCTGGTATCAAAGCACAAATTGGGGGCTCAATGATATGGCTTATTAATTCTTTTACAGATGTCCGGTGCATGCAAGCTACGGAGCACCTTTGTTTATTTGCATCTCCATTTGTGTGTGTGTGTGTGGATTCTTCATGTATCACTCTTTACTGGCCAGTTAGTATGTTTAAGATACACCAAATAAACCATTTCCAGCAAACATAAGGATGACTTGAATCAAAGTGACCATGAGAAAATGTCAAATCTTTGCTGACATTTTTTTTACCACAGGACTGGCAAGATGTCTTCATCGTGTTACCTGGAGAAAACTTGTAATGTCGAACATGGTACCTACCGCTAATTCCGGCAAGGGGGAGTGATGAGATGGGAGATGATGGACCGGTAAGGAAGAAGGTAAGAGATGGTAGTCATTCCTTCCTTTTAAAATATAGAGATGATGGACTGGTAAGGAAGAAAGTAAGAGATGGCAGTCATTCCTTCCTTTTAAAATATAGAGATGATGGACTGGTTAGGAAGAAGGTAAGAGATGGCAGTCATTCATTCCTCTTAAAATATAGAGATGATGGACTGGTTAGGAAGAAGATAAGAGATGGCAGTCATTCCTTCCTTTTCAAATATAGAGATAATGGACTGGTTAGGAAGAAGGTAAAAGATGGCAGTCATTCCTTCCTTTTCAAATATAGACACGATGGACTGGTTAGGAAGAAGGTAAGAGATGGCAGTCATTCCTTCCTTTTCAAATATAGACACGATGGACTGGTTAGGAAGAAGGTAAGAGATGGCAGTCATTCCTTCCTTTTAAAATATAGAGATAATGGACTGGTTAGGAAGAAGGTAAGAGATGGTAGTCATTCCTTCCTTTTCAAATATAGAGATGATGGACTGGTTAGGAAGAAAGTAAGAGATGGCAGTCATTCCTTCCTTTTAAAATATAGAGATGATGGACTGGTTAGGAAGAAAGTAAGAGATGGCAGTCATTCCTTCCTTTTGAAATATAGACACGATGGACTGGTTAGGAAGAAGGTAAGAGATGGCAGTCATTCCTTCCTTTTAAAATATAGAGATAATGGACTGGTTAGGAAGAAGGTAAGAGATGGCAGTCATTCCTTCCTTTTAAAATATACTTCTTGAAATTGTAAATTTTCAATACATACCAGTTGATTTTGGGCCACCTTTTCTCGAAATTTATCGTGAGTCTTTAACAGTATCTTCGTCCTCTCAGCCTTAACTGACAGCTTTTTTCTGGTCCCGTTTAACTCGGACTTCAAGTTAATGACCTTCTGTGATGCATCCTACAAACAAAAACAAATGCATGTATAGCAAGCACAGATTTAAAATCAGTTATTTCCCAACGTAGTCAAAAGAGCAGGCAGATGCAAAGCATCTTTCATTCACCTTTGTAGACTGGGAGAGTTTGTTTACTTAATATTCATCAAATGGATAAAATTATTACAAGCACTGCTCTCTCTCTCTCTCTCTCTCTCTCTCTCTCTCTCTCTCTCTCCGTGTTATATTCACAATGGTTTCTTCACCTTGCTTCTATCTGTTTTTCTTTCTCTTTCAGTGAACTGTTTTGAGTTTGACGCTGGTCATTCTTCTACTAGCTTCCTTGTGTTTTCTTGTGTTCTAGTAAACTGCTCTGGGTGTTTTATCTTGGGCATGGCGTTGTTCTTCTGCTGGTTCTGTGTGAAAAATGTATTTCTGACTTTGGACATTTACTTTTTGTGTCGGTTCCTCCTTCAATCCATTCTTGTGGTTCATATTTTTTGACATGCATTCTGGTGCTGTCTGGTCTATTTCTTACACACTGATCATGCAAGCCTTTTTAAAATTCCATCATTTTCTGGTTACTAATACATCTGTCATTCATCATGCAAACGTTTGTATTAATTCATCTCCTGGTTACTAATACATTTGTCATTAATCAAGTAAGTCTTTTCATTGATTTTCTAGTTACTAATACATTTTTCATTCATCATGAAAGCATTCGCTTTCTGTTTATGAATGTATTTGTTATTCAAACTGAGTTTTTATCTATTCATTCTGTACTAATCATTATAGCTTTTTCTTTTAGTACAATTTGTCCCTATATTCTTTCTTTCATTAGTATTTTTTTTCCATCAGCGTGTTCATTTTGGTTCATGCTTTCAGTCCATTATAATATTAATGACAATGATTACAACAGTAACAGTAACAACAATGATAATATCAACAACAATAATGACAATAATAACATTTGTAACAACCAACATGACCACAATTATCACTGTCACCATTATAATTACAACAATCATTTCTTTTGTTTTCATTTTCTCAACTCCAAAACCACCCCACCACCACCCCTCCACCCACCCGTGTCTGTCTTTATTGTTTCCTTCTTTTCTCTGTGTTTCAGGGACTGGTGTTGATCTGATGGAGGAATGGCACTTGCAATTTAGCTAGACTCTCCAATATGTAATGCATGCCCCCACCCCCACCCCCACCCCCCAAAAATGTTTTCCCTGTACTGTCTTAGATTAACACTACAGATAAAGAAAAAAGAAAAGAAACCATAATAAAAGGAGCTTGAACTATGTTGAGAAAAACAAATCATACCAAGACTTAGCAGAGATATTAAAACCATCAAGTCCAGCACACAAATGTTGATAAACATTACAAAAATACAAGAAAATCATACAAAGCTGCATGATTGAAGATCTAGTAATTGTTCGGATATCAAGACTGAAAGCTACTAAAGGTATGGCAGGTAGAGGTTTTCCAATAATTCTGAAATCATTTGGGAGAAATGGTGGAGACCTCAACTTTTATGAGGGCCAGCCTGTGTGCACTGCCCGTCTCCTCTCCCTCACTGCCTTGTTTTACAAACCAGAAACAGGATCAGGTAGGCCTACATATTCACACAGCTGGGTGGACTAAAGGCCGCTTGCATACTTTTTTTCCAGGCAGGAGCTCTCAACCTATGCTAGCCAGGCTTCTCTAACTACCAACTGCTCCTTTTATGATCACGAGTTCCTCTAATTAATTAAACATATATACTCCTAATCATAATTTAAGGGCCACTTCTTCCTTCCTCTCTAATTTTAAGTTGAAATAATTGACAATGTTTAGAATTGATTCTATGTTTTATTTCATCATTTCCACACCTGTTTTGGAAAAAGAAATTAGCACAATGACCCATTAGTGAACAGCACATGCATTTAAAGGAACATCCCCCCCTTTTCAAAAAACAGAAAGTGTCAGATTTGGCCAATCTGTTTTCAATATCGCGTGTGTCCGCCCCGAGCCTGGATGCATGCTTCACAGCGCCGATGCATCGACCCCACAAGGGTACGGAGTGTGTCCTGAGGGATGGCCGCCCACTCGATCTGCAGGATGTCGACCAGCCTGGCCAGGGTGCCCGGTGGGGGTGGTTGTCCCTGATGCGCCTCCCGAGCACATCCCAGAGGTGTTCAATTGGGTTCAGGTCAGGTGAGCACGCTGGCCAGGCCATACGGACGACTTCATGCTGCTCCAGGAAGTCGGTCACAAGGCGTGCTCGATGCGCAGGTGCATTGTCGTCCTGGAAGATGGCGCCTTGACCAAGGTCCACAAGCGCAGGCAGTGCCACGGCCGCCAGAACCTCGTCCCGGTACCGGACCCCGTTCAGGATGCCGTCAATGGGGAGCAGGGGGGTCCGGGTACCACGGCTCATGCCACCCCACACCATCACCGACCCGCCGCCGTACCGGTTATGCTCTTGGACAGTGGCGTCAGCGAACCTCTCCCCTTGACGTCGCCACACCCGAGCCCGGCCATCGTTAAAGGTCAGGGTGAACCTGGACTCATCCGAAAACAAGACCCGGGCCCACTGTTGCCTTGTCCAGGTCACGTGCTCCCTGGCCCAGGTCATGCGGCGCACTCTGTTGACCGGTGACAGCACGGGTCGGACGGCCGGTCTCCGTGACCTCAAGTTTGCCTCATGTAGCCGTCTTCTCACCGTGCTGCAGCTGATGTTAGCACCTGTTGCGTCCCTCAGCTGACCCCTCAAGGTCACCGCAGTGGATGCCCTTTCCCTCAGGACGGAGCGGGCAAGGTAGCGGTCTTGCTGTCTTGTCGTTACTCTGGGTCGACCCGTGTGACGCCTTTCCTGGACTGCTCCAGTCTCATTGAAGCGCTCCAGCAGTCTCTGGATTGTGGAATGCGACACTTCAAGTCGTCTAGCAACTTCCCGCTGCGCTAGGCCTTCATCAAGCAGAGCGAGGGCTCTCCCCCGCTGCTCATCCGTCATCCGTCGTCTTGCAAGCATGGTTAAAACGAACCAAGAACGAGTCCTTTTTATCCTCGTCTGCGGGCAACTTTGGCTGGAGTAGTGTTCAAAAAGGGCTTGCCTTGCACGTGCAAAGCGAATTTTGTCGCTACCTTGCCTGCGTCGTCAGAGAGACCCTGCTGAAGATTCGACAATTTCGTGTGGAAATTGTCTTCCTTGGGCCGCCCATTGCAAATCGGCAAATCCCCAAACACGTGCCAAAAGGAAACTGCAATGTTGTCTGAGCTCTTATCCATTCAGTTACGGCAACGAATTGGAGAAAAGAGTAAGAGAAAATAGGTTATTTCTCCTTTCAAAAATTGACTCAAAAACGTTCCTGGCCCTTCAATAATGACGTGTAGTATATTTCAACCAGATGAAAATAGTTCATCTCAACACTTTTTAGCTAACCACCAATCTTATCACCACCTCTTCTATTTTTGACTCCTTTTTGAAAGGATCCAACCTGGCGGCTGGCCATGATCTGAATGCTTCATCTCTCTTCAGCCATTTTGCCATGAGGTATTCGTTCAGTGATTCCAGGAGTCAACAAAATGACCATACAATTCACAAAACACAATCAGATATGACAACAATGTACACTACATATTTTCATCACCTGCGTCAAATCCAGATTACTTTGAGCCGTTTGCATTTTCCTTGTCCAATCGTCCAAACGCTCCTTCAGCATGGCCCTTTTGTCTGCAACAGTTGGTTTCATTTTCCTTATCCTTTGTGAACTGCTAAGATATTACATTATTTTGACAACGGTTCAATTTTTGTTTTCTATTTTGTTCTTTCTTTCTTTCTTTTTTTTGTTTGTATCTAGGGTCACCTGCTAAGATACTGGTTTATTCGTTTATATCTATTTACCAGTTGCTAAGATACTGGAATGTTTTTTTTTTATCCATTTACCAGCTGCCAAGAAAATGAAATATCTTCATCTCCATTACCAGTTGCAAAGACATTGTGGATAGTTGCTAATACACTGGAATGTCTTCATATCCATAAGTCACCAGCTGCTGGCACATTAGAATGTTCATATCATATCCTTTCACCAAAGAATGCAAACAGAGAGATTGCTAAAAGAGAAAGGAAGATTACAATAAAAGCAATTTTTGGGGATGTGAAATCACTGATATGCATTACACAAGACCGAGTCAGAAAAAAATAGCATAAGTAACAGTCCACAAATAACTGCACTGTTACTTGCAGTAATAACAATAAGAAAGATGGTAAACATTACGTAACATCATGTAACACGCCTAAATTATCATGGCCTTAAATCAGTCATGGTAAAAATCATGTAACATGCTTAAACTATCATAGCAGCCTTAATCGCTCATTGTATAAACATAAAATAACATGCCTAAATCATAGCCTTAATCACTCACAACTTCAGAACATCTAGCAAACACAAAAACTAAAATATACATATGTGCATAAAAATAAAAATAAATAGAAATAAAAAATACATCGCATGCATATGCTGAATACATAATTCACACACACACACACACGCACACAACACACACACACACACACACACACACACACACCACACACGCACACACGCACGCACGCACGCACGCATGCACACACACTAATAATAACAATAACAATAATAATAACAACAGTAATGATAACAATAATAGTGATGATGATGATGATGATGATGATGATGATGATGATGATAATCACTGGAGACTTGCTGACACCTGAGAATTCGCTCTGTAGACCTGATGTTTGCTTTTTCTGCTCTGTCAGCTCTTTCTCAAGCCTGTCTGTTTTTTCTTCTGCTGATTTCAGACAGTTTTCAAGATAGCAGATTTTCCTGTCTTTTTCATGCTCTTGTGTCTTTTTGGACATTCCCTCACCAAAACTGGCCCTTTCATTTCTTTCTTTCTTCAAGGATGTTTCTAACTCTTTCAACTGTTCTTGTAGACTGGTATTCTTGGTCGTCTCCTCAGATAATAGTTCTTTCAATTCTTTGATTTTGTAGTTATAAGAAGACACACTTGACTGAAGTTGTTTCTTTTCTTCCAGTGCCTCGCTAAGACATTTTTGGGTGTCTTGCAGTTGTGAGGATAGCTCTCCGAAGCGTTTCTTCAGCTTCTCTAGCTCTTCCTCTTTACATTGGTCCCGCCACTGAAGCTCTTTTACTTGGTCATAGAAATATCTTATCTCGTTTAGAAAACTCTCAATGACTTGTCCATTATGGCTTTCAGTCTCGGAGATCTGGTCAGTTTGTCTTTTTATCTGACTTTCAAGTTTGCTAATCTTATCCTCCATATCAGTTATCTTGGACTCGTAGGTGCCTTTTAGATCTTCTATCTCTGTTTGATGATTTACTGCATGAAATTCCAAGTTTTTCAGGAAACTCATCTCTCCGTTTCAGTTTGGCTCTGGGCTTCATTCATTTTCTGGATGAGTGGCTCCACTACAGCTTGGCTTTTATTTTGCAAAATGTCTTCATGAATGCATTTCTTTAAGCTCCCTAATTCTGAATGTGCCTCTTGAATTTTTTGTTCAGATTTTTCTTTTGTTTCTTTTACCATATCAAGAAATTTGTTTTTAGCTTCATCTAGTATCTTTTTCCTTTTTTCTTTGAGTGCTTCCACATTAGTCTCCAACTGCTTGTGTATGTTCTCGTACTTTTGCTTCTGCTCCTGTTTCTGCTTCAGACCATCCTTTATACTCTCCTCCAGTCGCTTCTGATACTCTTCCAACGTGGCATCTTTTTCAGCAAGCTTGATATCACACTCACTCCGGACTTTCCCCAACTGCTTTTTCAAATCATTCACTTCTGTCTCTCTATCTTCAGATAACTGTTTTACAAGTTTGTTGCTGTGAACTAGTTGTTCTTGTAGTTTCAAAATCTCTTCTTTCCTCAGGTTATGTTCTTCTGAATATTGTTCGTATTTATTCCTTACATAATCAAAACAACTTTTCAAGTTTTCCATTACAATATCAGCCTCTTTGAATTTTGATGGCAGATCGGAGGTATCACCTCCTTTGTGCTGAATAAGATGACCCGTTTTCGACATCTGGGGAAAAAGCAAACAAAACATTCAATGTGAAATAGTGTCAGTATAGCATGAAACAATATCAGTAAAATTTTCAATCTTTTTGATGCTAACAGAATGACTCCTAAAACAAAAATACAAATAATAGAATGCTTCTAAGTGGTACAAAATCATTTTCTTGCTTGTTTGCTTTTTTTTCTTCTCAATGTAACCCGTTCATGAATGCCACATAATACTATAACAACACTTAAAATAAAAACATCAGATTAAAGTAATTCAACCTTCTCAGGACCCTGCTTCATGTGGTCAACAGCATTCCTGCCAAAGGCTGCCAACTTCTTCCACAGCAAGCCTCTGGTGTTTAGATATAATAGTAATGATATAAAAAAAATATATAATAACAATAACAAAAATAAGATAATAATAACAACAATCACAATCACAATTACAATGATGATAATGATGATGATGATGATGATGATGATGAATGATGATGATGATGATGATGATGATGATGATGATGATGTCTTGGTTAATGTCTGTAACTGAAATTTGTTCGTTTCAGTGTTATTGTTATTTTGAAATTAGGACCCCATTTTGTTTGGGCTGAATGCTTTTAAAGACATTAAATAATGAAATAGCCAAATTGTCAAGCTGTCACACACACACACACACACACACACACACACACACACACACACACACACACACACACACACACACACACACACACACACACACACACACACACACACACACTCTCTCTCTCTCTCTCTCTCTGCTCTCTCTCTCTTTATAGCGAGACTTTGTCTTGATGAACGTGTGGTAATGCACAGCTTACAGTAAATCCAGCAGTCTTTGGTCATTGTCATTTATCGCACCAAGTCCGAAATGTCCCAGACAGTCTGGCCATGAGCTGTGGTCTGACTGAATTCTAGCATTGAAATTACCAAGCAGAATGATGTGCTCAGATTGTGAAATATTGCTGACGATAGCATCAAGATCCTCACAGAATTGGTCTATTGTTTCTTTACTGTAACACTGCGTTGGGCGATGGACCCTAAGGATGCTCATTTGCCGGACGACATTGCAAAGCCGAGTGAAAGGATGCATTCCGCACCCTTGTTGGGAGGAACTATCAAGGGCAACAGGCTATTTCTGACTGCAAAACCGACCCCATGTAAGCAAGGTTCTCCAGTGAATCTGTTCTGTCAGAAGAAGGTATAGTTCTCTTCACATGGCATGCCATCTGTAGCAATCCTGGTCTCTTCCAGTACCCGCATTTCGTTGTTCATCCTCCTCAGCTCAGAGTTGATGACTGCTCTATTTCTGCTGTAGTTGATCTGTTGCAGATTATTTTAGAGGCAGGGCACATGATCCTGACATTCCAAGTAGCCAGTCGCATGACTGGTGGTTTACATTCTGTGGTTTGCCTGGTGCAGGAGCTGTCCGCTTTTTGATCAGTTGTGAGCTCCAAGCACCCACTGAAGCAGATAGATAGTGGTGGATAAGCACCCCACTGTCTGGCGTCTGCCTGGATTTAGGTGGGCAGAGGTGTTCACTGTCAGAGGCAACTCTATGCCTTTGCCAAGCAGATTGGATATATCTGTGTTGATTTTGTCGATTTGCAGCAGCACTGAAATGACCTCTCCAAAGCAAGAACCAGGGTGATAAATACGGAGATCCTGGGCTGACAAAGACATCAGAATCCCCCTCTTGACTTCGTTGACGTGGTCCAAAGGAATGTGTAGCAGTACATTTGGTATCAGCTTGGCTGCAGGAGCTACCCGATGGTGGCGTGATATATTAATAACACAACTGCCTTAGGAGGTTCACTCCAGATTTGTGTAGGGTTTGCTCCTTAGCCATCTCTGCTCCCAAAGATACCACAACGCAGTGAGTTCCAACTTTGTCTGTCCATCCCCATCTGCTTTCTCAACCATTAAGAATTAATCCATTTACCTGGTCCACCTTTGGGAAATCCGCTCCTCGTATTTGTCCATACATGGAGGCTGGTTTGTAAGAGCTAGTGAATATCCGTCGACGGTGGGTCATGTATGTCACATTTTTAGGGAGCCAGACCTCCTCCCTCTTTAACCAGTTCTACTGACAGGTTGCCCGGTTGCGTCAGGACGTAACAAATTCTGTGAGAACGGAGGATGCCACGAAAAGGTGTTGTTACAGGCACAGTGACGCATGAGAGGCCGCCTGCAAGTGATCTACTGTCTGGCAACCCAAACAGATGTCTAGCCGCGATCACTTCACCAACAAAGAAGTGGCTCCAGAGTACACGCCACTTTCCTTTGGGGCATCGGGACTTAGTCTATGGTGCTAGGCCTCATAAGGGATCGAGAATTAGTTTATGGTACTAGGCCTCATTAGGGATTGGGAATTAGTTTATGGTACTATGCCTCATTAGGATCGGGAATTAGTTTATGGTACTAGGTCTCATTAGGGATCGGGAATTAGTTTATGGTACTAGGCCTCATTAGGGATCGGGAATTAGTTTATGGCACTAGGCCTCATTAGGGATCAGGACTTAGTTTATGGCACCAGACCTCACTAGCGATGGGGACTCAATTTATGGCACTAGGCCTCATTAGCTTCGGGGCCTAGTTTATGTCATCAGGCCTCATTAGCTATCAGGGCCTAGTTTATGTCATCAGGCCTCACTATCTATCGGGGCTTAGTTTATGTCATCAGGCCTCACTAGCTATCAGGGCTTAGTTTATGTCATCAGGCCTCACTAGCTATCGAGGCTTAGTTTATGGCATCAGATCTCACTAGCTATCAGGGCCTAGTTTATGTCATCAGGCCTCACTAGCAATTGGGACAATTCATGGCACCAGGCATCACTAGTGATAGGGACAGTTTATGGCACCAGGCATCACTAGTGATAGGGACAGTTTATTGGCACCAGGCATCACTAGTGATAGGGACAGTTTTTAGCACCAGGCATCACTAGCGATAGGGACAGTTTATGGCACCAGGCATCACTAGCAATAGGGACAGTTTATGGCACCAGGCATCACTAGCGATAGGGACAGTTTATGGACCCAGGCATCACTAGTGATAGGGACAGTTTATGGCACCAGGCATCACTAGCAATAGGGACAGTTTATGGCACCAGACATCACTAGTGATAGGGACAGTTTATGGCACCAGGCATCACTAGTGATAGGGACAGTTTATGGCACCAGGCATCACTAGTGATAGGGACAGTTTATGGACCCAGGCATCACTAGCGATAGGGACAGTTTATGGACCCAGGCATCACTAGCGATAGGGACAGTTTATAGCACCAGGCATCACTAGTGATAGGGACAGTTTATGGACCCAGGCATCACTAGTGATAGGGACAGTTTATGGACCCAGGCATCACAGGATAGGGACAGTTTATGGACCCAGGCATCACTAGCGATAGGGACAGTTTATAGCACCAGGCATCACTAGCAATAGGGACAGTTTATGGCACTAGGCATCACTAGTGATAGGGACAGTTTATGGACCCAGGCATCACTAGTGATAGGGACAGTTTATGGACCAGGCATCACTAGTGATAGGGACAGTTTATGGACCCAGGCATCACTAGTGATAGGACAGTTTATGGACCAGGCATCACTAGTGATAGGGACAGTTTATGGACCCAGGCATCACTAGTGATAGGGACAGTTTATGGCACTAGGCATCACTAGTGATAGGGACAGTTTATGGCACCAGACATCACTAGCGATAGGGACAGTTTATGGCACCAGACATCACTAGTGATAGGGACAGTTTATGGCACCAGACATTACTAGTGATAGGGACAGTTTATGGCACCAGACATCACTAGTGATAGGGACAGTTTATGGCACCAGACATCACTAGTGATAGGGACAGTTTATGGACCCAGGCATCACTAGTGATAGGGACAGTTTATGGCACCAGGCATCACTAGCGATAGGGACAGTTTATGGCACCAGACATCACTAGTGATAGGGACAGTTTATGGCACCAGGCATCACTAGCGATAGGGACAGTTTATGGCACCAGACATCACTAGTGATAGGGACAGTTTATGGCACCAGACATCACTAGTGATAGGGACAGTTTATGGACCCAGGCATCACTAGCGATAGGGACAGTTTATGGCACCAGGCATCACTAGTGATGGGACAGTTTATGGCACCAGACATCACTAGCGATAGGGACAGTTTATGTCATCAGGCCTCACTAGCAATTGGGACAATTCATGGCACCAGGCATCACTAGTGATAGGGACAATTTATGGCACCAGGCATCACTAGCGATAGGGACAGTTTATGGCACCAAGCATCACTAGCGATAGGGACAGTTTATGGCACCAGGCATCACCAGCGATCTGGACAGTTTATGGTACCAGGCATCACCAGCGATCTGGACAGTTTATGGCACCAGGCATCACCAGCGATCTGGACAGTTTATGGTACCAGGCATCACCAGCGATCTGGACAGTTTATGGCACCAGGCATCACCAGCGATCTGGACAGTTTATGGTACCAGGCATCACCAGCGATCTGGACAGTTTATGGCACCAGGCATCACCAGCGATCTGGACAGTTTATGGCACCAGGCATCACCAGCGATCTGGACAGTTTATGGCACCAGGCATCACCAGCGATCTGGACAGTTTATGGCACCAGGCATCACCAGCTATCTGGACAGTTTATGGCACAAAGCCTCACTAGCTATCTGGATTTAGTTTATGGGACCAGGCCTCAATATCGATCGGGACTCAGTTTATGGCACCAGGCCTCAACAACAATCGGGATTGAGTTTATGGCACCAGGCCTCAATAACGATGGGGACTTAGTTTATGGCACCAGGCCTCAATAACGATCGGGACTGAGTTTATGGCACCAGGCTTCACCAGCGATCGGGACTGAGTTTATGGCACCAGGCCTCAATAACGATCGGTACTTAGTTTATGGCACCAGGCCTCAATAACGATCGGTACCGAGTTTATGGCACCAGGCCTCAATAACGATCGGGACTGAGTTTATGGCACCGGGCCTCAGTAACGATTGGGACTGAGTTCATGGCATCAGGCCTCAATAACGATCGGGACTGAGTTTATGGCACCAGGCCTCAATAACGATCGGGACTGAGTTTATGGCACCAGGCCTCAATAACGATCGGGACTGAGTTTATGGCACCAAGCCTCAACAACGATCGGGACTGAGTTTATGGCACCAGGCCTCAATAACGATGGGGACTTAGTTTATGGCACCAGGCCTCAATAACGATCGGGACTTAGTTTATGGCACCAGGCCTCACCTGCGATGGGAACTCAGTTTATGGCACCAGGCCTCACTGTCGTCCTGCCACTAAGGCTTAGCTTACTTTCAACCCTTGCCTGACTTCTTCATCATTGGGTCAACTATTCGTTCAAGAAAACAAACTGACCCCGATGTTAGAGATTAGGACATAATGTTTATATCCATGTCTTTGGTTAGTGGTAGGGTTACAGATAGCGAGTCACAGTGTTGTTGTGAGAAATCCAAGGAAAATCTAAACTGAATTTAACTCGTACTCACTTGGGATTCATTGGCACGAGTGGGTTTTGCGTCCTCCAAGCCTTTCGATGCTTTATCAGCGATTCTTGTATTCCGAGGCGCTGTTTTATCCTTGGCAGACATTTTGAACCAAACAGCATTACTGAAGTCCAGCCTCTTTTCTTTAATAACTTACTTGTTAGACGTGACTACTTTTTACAAACCCACTCGAGTCTACGCGCTTTTTATTTTTATGGGCCGGTGATATTTTTCAGACAGGTCTCCTGTCATGATGTCCCCAAGGACATTTTGACAAGTGCAAATTGTCCGTCCTTTTCTACGTCCCCCAGCCTCATGTTCCTTCCCCTACGCAGCCGTGACAGTCCCATCACCGTCCCGCCCCCGTTATTTCTCGTTTTGATGCGTCTAACACGATGAGCAACAACTACAGTGACGACATTAACAAGAACAACAATGTTAACAACAACAATTAACATAACAATAAGAGCAAAGCACTCATATTACATGCTCAGCATGTAAGCCTTCATGTTTATTTACACACTAAAAGTGACCAGTATATGCAGAGCATTCATACACAACACAACACAACACAACACAACACAACACAACACAACACAACACAACACAACACAACACAACGCAACGCAACACAACGTAACACAACACAACACAACACAACACAACACAACGCAACACAACGACCAACACAACACAGACAACACACACTCACACACACACACACACACACACACACACACACACACACACACACACACACACACACACACACACACACACCACACACACACACACACACACACACACACGCACGCACACACACACAACACACACACACACACACACACACGAGCACACGTGCGCGCACTCATCATTGGAAGCATAAGTTCTGAAAGGATAAGAGAGATCAAATTCCAAAAGATAGTCTTCATGGCAGTTTGAAGTAAAAATCATGCAGGATGTGTCCCTTACTATGAGGCAGAGAATTCCAAATAACGGCGTAATGTTGGAGAAAAATAATCCTGGTTTTATTTTTCACGTGGGACACTGAAAGAATTTTCCGGTTGGCAGATGGAGTGTGTTGGCTAGTGACTCAAGAATCCCTGGTCCGGATCACGGACTGGCAAGGATCTTAAGTAGGGGCATACGAGCTTGTCTTTCAGAGTGTGGAGTTTGTTCAAGAGGGATTCAACGCAATCGGACAATTCCATATGCGCTCCATACAAATTTGACAGCACTTATCTTGCAGACTGCCAGAATCCTGCGCAAATACACTATGCTCTGCCAAAGTCTTGCGGGGGGAGGGGAGAGGGGAGAGAGGAACCTATGAAACATTAACCTGTTGACTCCAGCACCTCGTCCACCATCAACCTGTATTGCCAACCATGCTATCAAAGCAAAAACTTAACCTAAGAGGGAATCAAAGGGTGAAGTTTTTGCAGTTGACATATAGGGTAGGGAAGTCAAAGACTTAAGCTGAGACCACCACAATAATGGAAACGTTAAGATGGGCAGTGAACATGCCAGTTTCTTATATCGCAAGCTGTGACTCAGTTTCGAGATATCAACATGATATATCAAGGTCCCATGTGCATCACACACCCTACGTTCGTTTAAGATCCCACGATAAAAAGAGGTTGTCCTGGCAAAATTATGTGGGCAAATCCACTTTTATAGGTAAGCAAAAATCTGACATCTCACCACAGACATCAATTTTCATGACAGCGTCAGTTGATATGTTCTCACCCCTCCATTGTTTTCTGCAAACTACTTCCTTCACTTTCTTCTTTTCCTTTGATTCTATGCCTATAGTTTTCGGGATTTCATTTTTACTTGAACTATTACTGTAATTGTTTCGTGATTTTTTAAAATATTTTTATTGCTATTGTTTGGGATTAACATGTATTTACTTAACATGTGTCTGCCTTTGTTTTTCATGCTTTTGTAAGGCCTGCAACCAGCTGAATATTGAAATCAATATTTTATCATAACTCGTTTTCGTAAATTCTCTGACACTGTATGTATTCTGGTTCATTTTTTTTGCAAGGACTTCTGAGCTGTAAGACAGGTTCAGTGAGAATTAACGCTATCATCCTTGATTAATAAAGTGTTTTGAAGTTTGAAGTAAGACTGACGCACTTGTTGTAAACCGGTTTCACGGTATATAATTTATCTTTGGTGCAGTTATGAAAACGATGTACATGAATAAAACAAAAACAGTTTTGATTGTTTCATTACTTCAGAATGCAGAACCGTACACCATTATATGAGTAAACATTTTGAAACACGTCAACAAAAATTGTAACACAGTATCAATCAAATGTAGGGACTAGTGGTTAAAGCACCTGCAAAGGACGCAAAAAATCTTGGTTCAAATCACAGAAGGGATATTTTCCCATTCCACTAGATCTTACGTAATGGTCTAGGTGCAAGTCCTTTGGATAAGACGAGAAAGCTTGGTCCCGTGTGCAGCATGCACTCAGCGCACGTTAAAGATCCCACAGCAACAAAAAAGTTGTTCCCAGCAAAATTATGTAGAAAAATCCACTTTCATAAGTAAGCGGAAATGTGCGCATGTTAACACTAGGAAAAATAACAAAATGGGGAGCGGTGCACCGCTGCAAAGAGCTCTACTTTTGGAGAACAGCCCGAATTTAACACGGTAAAACCATGACAACAACAACAGCAAAAATACAAAAATTAAAACAAAACAAAATAGCAAAACAAAACAAACGAAGGAACGAACAAACAAACAAACAACACAAAAACCCAACAAACAAACAACAACAAAGCGCAATAAATCTGTCATTGAGTAGCTTACGCCGGGTTATCACCCTTGTCGGTTTTGCCAAATGAAAGTACGCAAACGGCAGACGATGGTGGAGTGAGAAAGAACTTCCAAGCTACAGCTTCGACATGAAAAAAATACCACGATGCTAGTGTCTGTGGCCAAGCCGGTTGCGCGTGCTGTGCGCGTGCCTTGGCTGTGTCAGGATTGGCGCCTTCAGCCACTCCTTTGCCGCTGTCGTCTGCTGCTGGTGGGCCTGCACAAACTGTCGTCTGCTCCAGCGTCTCAGTCTGACATTGAATATTGCATTTCAGATAGACTGGGAGAAATGAGAGAATTCTGAGTGTTTTCCCACTTTAGAGCTACTGCAAGTTGGTGGATCTATTGACACAAAATTGTGGATACATTTTGCGCACACGTAATCTTGCGGACCATAATCCTTAATCGTCCAGCTTGAAAGCAAGCTATAGTTTGAATTAAAAAAAAAAAAAAAAGAAAATGACGGAAGGCACGGACGTGGACTGGAACCCAAACCCCAGCAAGTGGAGTCTGATTCAGTTTGCCCTGCTGTGTGTCTCCACCGTGGGCTACAGCGGATTTAGCAGTTTTCCCTACTACATCTACAGACACACAGGTGAGTGAGTCATGTACTAAACAGTGTGACTTTGTGTCATTTGTGTTTTTTTCTGGTCCCAGCAATACTCGTATGACCAAGACGCACAGCAAGTGATCGAGTACAATAACACACGCTTGATAGTCAGGCAGTTAGGATGTCGGGACTTCCAATTTGAAGGGTTGGGTTCAACCAGTATGGTACCAGTCTCACCTGGTATGTAAAAGGTGGAAATTTTTCTGATCTACCAGGGCAACGTGTGTGAAGATGTGCAGATCTGTTAGTACCTAAACTCTCAAAGTGTGTAGACACATGCAGAACTTCAAATTTGCACGTTTAAGATCCTCAAAGTTATGTTAGTGTTCGATAGCTTATGAAACATGAAAACACCTAGCATGCACGCTCTTAACACACATCAACCGAAGTCGGAGTATGCAGACTGTGCAGCAACATACAGCCTGCACATTGTGGGCAAAACAACGTGCATACGCGCATCCCAGGAAATAGGAACGCTTAGGAAAGAAGAAGAAGAATACAATAGAATGCAAGGTACTGAATACAATACAACATTCGGAATAGAATACAAGTTACTGAACACAATACAACATCCGGAAGATGATTGAAGTGACTGAATACAACAACATGCGGTAGATGCATTGCAAGTGATTCGATAGATCTAGGCCTGGGACAAGCGTTTGAATAAAATTCAGTAGATTAGATACACCACGAGCCATTGATTAAACGAAATCCAGTGGTCTCTCACATTGGAGATGGGAGGTGGGAAATGGAGATAGATGGATTTTAGAGGAGGGAGGAATGATTGATTGACTGATTGATTGATTGATTGATTGATTGACTGATTTTTAGTTTCCAACGGTTAAGACAATGACACAATACAATAACTTTGGTCATTGTCAGTTGCTAAAATCTTATTCGTTAGGGGAGGGTAGGAAATGGTTGGTCAGTTGTGTGGAGACTTGTTGAGCTGAGGTCGTAGGGAGCTGGAGAAAACAAAATGAATGGCCTGTGCTGTGGTGAAAGGCCAGTGTATTGACATATCGGGCACTGTATTTTTATTTGCCGGTGGGGCATATGGAACCAAGTCTAACTGCTGGGCAGCCTGCTGCGGACATATAAACTAGTGCTTTGAACATTTAACAAATCGCTTTGTTTAAAGGAATAATACAGTTTAGAATTATATAATTTATATTCTTGTTGTTGCTGTCTTTGTAATCTGTTACCAATTCGCTTTTAATGAATGATACAAATTAGAGTTATATGTTTTATATCTCGTTGTTGGTGGTGGGGATGATGGACACAGTAGTGGTAGTGATTGTGTGTGTGTGCATGCGCGCGCATATATGTATATACGTGTGTGTGCGTGCGTGTCAGTGTGTGCGTGTGTGCGTGTGTGTGTGTGCGCCCGTGCACGCGACATGCGTGCGTGTATGTGTGTATGTGTGTGTGTGTGTGTGTGTGTGTGTGTGTGTGTGTGTGTGTGTGTGTGTGTGTGTGAAAGCTCTATTGATCACTGTTCAGATAAGTGTCATGGCCTTGTGGATCGAAGATTTAAGCGGATGCGTACAGGTTCTAGCATGAGCAAGGCCGGTTCTCGGGTTGAGTCAAAGTTGGGTTGGATACGATGTGTTTGGAGTTCCCAGTCGACGTAGTGTATGATCGTGCATTGAATTAAAAGCAATACAGGTCGTGTTGTGGTGACAGGTCAATGGAGTGTAAACTTTGTCAAAAATATTACAAAAATATATTATGATGGATTGAAAACCTCTCTCTCTCTCTCTCTCTCTCTCTCTCTCTCTCTCTCTCTCTCTCTCTCTCTCACGCACGTACATAGGCACTGTCATTCCATTCCAGCTGTCTCTCTCATTGACACACATACACACAAACATGCATGCAT
>CM060307.1:58173980-58178980 GCA_030674185.1 Monoplex corrugatus
AACAACAACAACAACAAAAACAACAAAACAAAACAAGACAGTACGAAGTAATGCAAAAAAAAAGTAATGTAAAGTGAAAAAGATATCTAAATCAAAGTGACTGCCAGCGTACGTGTTAATAACAGAACAAGACAAGCGCAGATTGCCTTTGTCGAGCACATACAGAAGACAGCAAAAAACAAATGTACAAAATTTAATGAAAAAAGTAATCAGAAATACTTCTGACGCTGGCAGTCATTCTGAATATGATTTTTTTTCAGTGCTAAGATAACACATGAAAATGGGGATGATGGTGATATGTTGGTCAATTCTATTTCGGATTGAGACTGCGATACAGGGCTGTAGTCGACGCAGTTTTTTCATAATATATATCAAACTTACCGACATCTGCGATATTGTTCAGGAACTTTAAGCAACATCCTCTCTAATGCATCCATGAATGGATGAGATCGACTGTACAGTTCCACTCTTCCAAGTGAGCCCATGGCATAGTCAGCTCTGGATAGCATGGGGTGGAGGTGGAAAAATCCCACAGTGATCTGGACTGTTTAGATTCGAACCTCCAACTCCCCAGTCATCAGTCCGTTGCACCAAACACTTCGCCAGTTAAACCATAATCACCTTGACAGGAACTTTCTTCAGAAACAGAAGATAACAGAACCAAAATCACCAGTAAACGAGATACATCTTGTCCAACAGAAGAACAGCAAACTCAGTAGGTTGAACTTTGTTTTTTCCATAGGCGTTGATTCTAAATCTGCCAATAATGGTCAGCGCTAAATCGTAGGGGCAAAATGGATTACAGGCGGGATCTAGAATAACTGGCACATTAGATGAACAGCCAACGGCCTTTTCCCTTTTATGTTGTAGATTGACACTGAAAGACTGTTAAGATAGAAAACTGATAATGGTATAGCTTTGTATTGGGAGAGAGAGAGAGAAGAGAGAGAGAGAGAGAGAGAGAGAGAGAGAGAGAGAGAGAGAGAGAGAGAGAGAGAGGAGTACTTGACTGATGTGCTACTTCTGGTTAATCTGGGCCCAAAAAGTAGGGTCTGCGCAAGAGATCCGGAGTTTGAGTTTAAAAATACATTTTTTCTCTCCATCTTTCACTTTCCTGAACGCCGTGTTTGATATTTTTGACAATATATTAACTTCTGTGAATGAACAACAGTAAGAGATCTTAACAACACTGATGTTACAGAAGCAAAGGAATCATTACGAGAAAGAGAAAGGGGAAAAACCACTGTCTGTATTAACATAGCACAAACGCTGTGTGGGGTAACCAAGAAGAAGACAAAAAAAAAAGAAGAAAATAAAAAACCAAAGAAGAAAAACAAATGTAAGGAAATGAAATGTAATGAAGCAAATGAAAGGAAAGTTTCAGCTATAGTCTGTTCAAGTGTCTCCAGGATCAGAATAAATTCCATATACACTGACGCCACAGATGCCATGTAATGGAAAAGATAAACATGATAATGGCGTTAGTCATAAATCAGTTCAGCAACCATTTACTGTCAGGAGCTTTTCTCACACTGGACGGAGCAGCAGGAAAGTTTCAGTCTTTTTCTTCTAATTTTTGTATCTGGTGTTTGTTTGTGATCTTGGCCAAAAATTTGCACCTTGTTGTATTAAATACGCATTCTTATTCTTTTTTTCATGGTTTTTTTTCTGGTTGCTGCTTGCTTGAACGCGGGCAGTCACACTTCTTTTGGATTATTTATTGTCAGATTATCTAACGTTTGCTGACGATACGCCTTAAGCCTGCGCGTAAGCCCAGTGCCGCAGACAAGGTCCTAACGGAGCAGGACAAAGAAGAAGAACCACGTACCACGATCAAGCCATCTCTGTTTTCTCCCTTCATTTAATTGTAATATGGGCCATTGTATTCAAAATGATCTTTCTGTGTGAATCAAACCTGTAGCTGAAAATATTGACTAATGCATTCATGAACAACCGAAACATTTTTGTGACTCAGTTTGAGTTGTTTGATATCTGTGACAAAACTTCACGATAGCCAGTCTACTGACTGACTAACCAAAGACTGTGTCTATTCCATTGTTTACATGTGCATTGTATAATATCCACTCTGTGCCTATGATGTAGGTTTCTTTGAAATGATTAAATGTGAAGTTGTTACCTGTATATCATAAGTTTTCATTTACCCGTCTGAAACAGCAGATAGGTGATAGGCGTAAGTTTTTGTATGGTGTCACACTTAAAAAAAAACCCATTGAAAGGTGGTTTCATTCACTAAGGCACACAAACAGAATCCATAAGTTGACTGAGCCATTTCAATATTTTGGAGGGGAAAGCCGCGTTGCACCATGGAGATATCTTCTCTCAGAGAGCAAATCGAGCTTCACGAAAAAAGTTTTATAATTTCTGAAAAATTGCTCTTCGTGACGTACGACATATAGTACAGTAACAGTGTATTTGTGGCGATTCAATGGTCATTTTCACCAGGAAGGCTTGCTTTCACAGTGCATGAGAATCGCTTGCGAACGTGTGTAATACGCTTAATATGCGAACGTGTGTGTGTGTGGTGTGTGTGTGTGTGTGTGTGTGTGTGTGTGTGTGTGTGTGTGTGTGTGTGTGTGTGTGTGTGTGTGTGTGTGTGGTGTTTTGGATATATATAATATGTTCATTTGCTTGTCACAGCGGCCTCTCTCCCCGGAGAAAGTACGTCGTCATTGTACGGCACCACTTCCTTTCTTTTTTCTTATAATGAGTTATATAGACGTAAATTTTTGTTTATCCATGGTTGTATATTTTTCTGCAGAATGTTGCAAGGGGCAAGCCTTTTGTTGCTCTATATGCATGCTGTACACGGGACCTCGGTTTCTCTTTTCTTCTTAACCCTTTGACTCCCGCATTCTATCCACGAAATGCAAAAACTTAACCCTTTGACTTCCTTACCGTATCCACCAACTTTTTGCAGGAAGTTGGTGAATAGGGTGAGGGAGTCAAAGGGTTAAGTTTTCTCTTTGCTAGCATGGTTGGCAATGCATGATGCGGGTGGACAGGGTGCGGGAGTCAAAGGTTTAAAGACCAGATCACCACTGTAGGTCTAGCAGAGGATGGAGAAAAGTACACATCCGACCTGGAATCTGGCGTCTTAAGCAGGTGCCGATGCACTAGACCACATACTCCACAAAGATGGGAGGGGGTGGGTGATGCGTTCGCACGCGCTGAATTCACAAGCACGCAGCAGAAATATTATTTTCCACTACTAGATATTCTTTCAGGTCAGACAGATAATCACCAGTTCCAAAGGCCACATTTTGATCTCTGCAACAAGTCCAGGTTTGATTGGGGGCAAAGAGTTCAGCTTCTTTGATTGAGGCCGCACACAACACTCGTCAGTGTGAAGTACTGTGGTTTTGTTTTGCTTTCTTTTCTTGTTCAGCACGAACGAATGTACTTGATGAATTTAGAACGACCAGTGGAATCTCTCTCTCTCTCTCCCTCTCTCTCTCCCTCTCTTTCTGTCTTCCTCTTGGTGTGTGTGTGTGTGTGTGTGTGTGTGTGTGTGTGTGTGTGTGTGTGTGTGTGTGTGTGTGTGTGTGTGTGTGTGTGTGTGTGTAAAAGTAATTGTTCATAAGCTTGCTCTGAATCAATTAAGAGTGGCAGTCATAGGAACTTTTTTGTTGTCAAGCAATGCATTGTATTGTATTGTCTTTTTTGGAGAGTTAATAGGCACGTCGTCTGTATTGTTCAAAAATACATATTCTCTCTCTCCCCCCTCTCTCTCTCTCTCTCCCTCTCTCTCTCTTTCCATACCTCCCCCCTCTCTGCCTGTCTGTCTCTGACTCGGTCTCTCTTTCATAAACATGAATCAACGCCAAAGTACTATAAACCGTCTGAAGTCTGAAATCTCTCTCTCATTTTTTTCTTTTATCAGTATTTCTAATTCTCGGCAGATATGTAGATTAACAAGTATCATTGTCATTGTTATTACCTGTTTCTCTGTATTTTCGTCATCTAAGACTGTAACATGTTTATAGCGATAGTTGAGCCGCATGAGTCAAATCTACGCTGCTTCGGTTTCAATGAACGGTGAGATATTCATTTTACTTGTTTGTTGTTTCCAGGTATATATTTTGCTATTTGTTTTTTAATATTCAGAT
Source organism: Monoplex corrugatus (assembly GCA_030674185.1). Classification (NCBI taxonomy): domain Eukaryota; kingdom Metazoa; phylum Mollusca; class Gastropoda; order Littorinimorpha; family Ranellidae; genus Monoplex; species Monoplex corrugatus. The sequence goes on from CM060307.1 coordinate 58,178,108, forward strand.
ACATATTTTGTTAGGTGTATTGGTGTATATCGATACATATATATATATCTGAATACATATATATATGTATATGTATATATATATAAACATATACATATATATATGTATATGTATATATTTATAAACATATATATACATATATATGTATATATATATATACATATATGTACATGTATATATATATACATACATATATATACATTTATACATTTATATACGTAGATATATATGTATATATATGTATATATGAAAACACCAAGATATGTATTCAGATAAATATGGAATGGGGAAAACATCAGAAGCATGGCTAGTTTTCTACATTATGTGTGTCTGTAAATTATTTATTAAAAAATCCAGTTAGTGAGAACGTTAGTATCCCTCTAATATCGTGCACGTGCCCTTTCGCTTCTTTTGTTCGTTCGTTCGTTCGTTCGTTCGTTCGTTCGTTCGTTCTCGTTATTTCTTTTAACGTCTATTCACATATGTGCTTTTAGACGGGGGAAAAAAAAAAAAAAGGTGCGTAAGGAATGAATGAATCTATGTAATCATGAAGGCATTGTATCAATTAAGGTAACAATTAATGTAACATCAAACAAATTAACGAACAAAAGAAAAACAATCAGAACATTATATCAGTCAGGCTTCATCGGATTTCTCGGGGCTGTGTGGGAGCTACAGGTATAAAACAGTTGGGCTGAATCAAAGGAAACGACCCACAGGACTGTGCAGTAAACGTCTAGCAATGTGTAAATACAGAGTGAAATCAGTATGTTTCTGTTTTAAGTTTGTAAATGACGCAGGGAAATAAGGTCGCATTCGCTGACAACACAAAAGGTGATCAGCTGTTATAAAATCACCACAGATACATTTGAT
>CM060307.1:58181480-58221480 GCA_030674185.1 Monoplex corrugatus
TAATTGTTTGTTTGTATTTGGGTTGTTGTCATTGGTGTTTTGTTTTGCCTGTTTGGTTGATTAGTTGTTTAGGGCTTGTTTTCTTTCTTTCTTTTCTTTTCTGTTATTTTTTGTTTTGTTTTTTATATATCTTTTACTTTTAACGTTTTTTTTGCAATAGTAACTAAATTCACGCTGTAGTTAGACCAGTTCGGCAAGTGTGTCAAGATACATTACAACGCGTTGATAATATAATTACCGATGACCTGTTCTCTCAAAATGAGCGATAAATCACACAGACCGAGTTCTATTAGAGAACTGGAAAGGGGATCAAGGGCTAAAAAGTGAAATTTGAGTTTTACAGTTTTGCGGCTGTCCGTTCTATCATTTCCATTTCATATTCTGTATTGAAATGAGTACATTCTAGTGTTGAAAAAGACAAATTTAGTGCCTATTTTTTTCTATTTTCACGCGTACAGTCATATAATTTTGATAGCTCAAAATATAGCAACAAAGGTCATCAAAATTGCTTGAATGCATGAAAATCACAAATTATGCTGTGTTAATCTGATTACAAAATTTGTAGTAAGATTCGTTGAGATTAAGACTTGTTGCTAAGGACTTTAATAAGTTGTGTGATCAGAAATCTTTGATTACAATGGCCAGTTCTGCATTTACAGACTTCAGAATATAATGTCTCTTTGAGATTCCACAGTAGAGAAACAAAATTAGCATTAGCATAAACTGTAAAGTCTACATGAGTTTTTCTGGTATGTAAAAGAAAGTGCAGCTTATGGGTAATTTTGTGAGAACGGATACAAATTTGCATGTGATTTACATCACAAATGCCATGTAGACCTACTGAAGATTTGAAAAAAAAATCATTAATGTATTTGCTGATGCACTGGTACTTCATTATTGGACATATTTTCTCTCAGAACTGATGAGATAAATTATATGTATTGATATCGCATTACTTGACATGTATTCCTTCTGACTGATAGTATGCTGGCTGGCACAGATGGTAGAACCATAGACCCAAAATCTGATGTCTTGAGTATTTATCCCAACTTACAGCACAGAAATTAGCCATGTAAATACCCCGATCATTCTCAGTGTTTCACAGCTCCTGATCTCACCTCATTCCCACCACACTCCAACCTTTTCCCATTTCAAGACTTTTGTCAGCGCATAGGGTTTGTGTACAGTAGCAAGTACTGTCTGTAAGACAACAACATTATCCTGGAGCAATAAAGTGGTTTAAGTAAGAAGTTTGAAGTTTGCCAGCTAAGTGCTGGCAGTTTTGGTAGAGCGCATATGGAAGCGTCTGAGTGCATCGAATCCGTCTTGAATGAAGTCAAAGCTTCAAACTTAGACTCTGCGCTTGTTGGTAAGTTTTTCTTCAATCAAATTTAGTCAAAGCACGGTGCATTGATACTGCATTTAGGTGCAGGAGACGTTTTCGTTTAAAATCGATTAATCAGTGCACGCCGCACTCTTGTGCTGCATCGTTGGATAAAGTTTCCTTTAGAGCGATTCTCGCAACGCACGCTGCATTGATGCAGCTGGAGTGCAGGATACGTTTTCCTTCAAAATTGATCGACTGTACACACGCTGGTGACATTTTTAGGAAGGCAGGGTCAAGGTCACCATTCACGTGCCGAGTGCCTAGATCCGAGAGCCTTATCGATAACAGAGATCGATGATACGATTTGCTCCATACTTCCCTGGGCACCGACTCCACGTGAGATATTTTAGCAAGAAAGACGAAGAAAAAATACACTATTGGTGTTTCGATGCAAGCACTCATTTGGCTGCAAGTATAATTAATTTCTTTATCATATTGAATAGAAACCTTCAATATGTCACATGGCATGCAGCAGCGGCTACAGTGTGATTCACTGTAAGTGAAGAGATAAAGAGGCAAAGACAGAATAAGACAAAGAATTAAAATTTCTTCAAGAAAATTTCATTTTTTTCGGAGAGTTCCAACCAAATCTACCAGTGATAATCTGGCAGACTCATGGACCTCTCTGAAAACCTTACGCACTGGCAAAGTTTTGAGATGGGAGAGGGTCAGGGTATATATGAAACACTAAGCTGACATGATAGACGCACATTAAAGCAAAAATAATGTTTTAGATGTTAACAGAAAACGAACACAGATATTTGAACCTAAAGGAAAAAGAAAGAAAGAAAGAAAAAGTCCCCCCCCAAAAAAAAAAAAAAAAAAAGAAAAGAAAAAGGTTTAGCCCATACAGCCCACCATGCTTCACGTACTGTAAATCGATCCGCAGGGCAACCTGTATCTGCATGATTGTATCGTGCCAGCCCGCTTACAACATCACGCCCCCGTACTTATCGATAACCCATCCCTTCTTGCCTGTCTGTGTGTCCTGTACGTATCGATAACCCATCCCTCCCTGCCTGTCTGTGTGTTCCGTGCGTATCGATAACCCATCCCTCCCTGCCTGTTTGTGTGTCCTGTACGTGTCGATAACCCCTCCCTCCCTGCCTGTATTTGTGTCCTGTACGTATCGATAACCCCTCCCTCCCTGCCTGTTTGTGTGTCCTGTACGTATCGATAACCCATCCCTCCCTGCCTGTATTTGTGTTCCGTACGTATCGATAACCCGTCCCTCCCTGCCTGTTTGTGTGTTCCGTACGTATCGATAACCCATCCCTCCCTGCCTGTATTTGTGTCCTGTACGTATCGATAGCCCTTCCCTCCCTGCCTGTTTGTGTGTCCTGTACGTATCGATAACCCATCCCTCCCTGCCTGTTTGTGTGTCCTGTACGTATCGATAACCCATCCCTCCCTGTCTGTATTTGTGTTCCGTACGTATCGATAACCCATCCCTCCCTGCCTGTTTGTGTGTCCTGTACGTATCGATAACCCCTCCCTCCCTGCCTGTTTGTGTGTCCTGTACGTATCGATAACCCATCCCTCCCTGCCTGTTTGTGTGTCCTGTACGTATCGATAACCCATCCCTCCCTGCCTGTTTGTGTGTCCTGTACGTATCGATAACCCGTCCTCCCTGCCTGTTTGTGTGTCCTGTACGTATCGATAACCCATCCCTCCCTGCCTGTTTGTGTGTCCTGTACGTATCGATAACCCGTCCCTCCCTCCCTGCATTTGTGTCCTGTACGTATGGATAAACCCTCCCTCCCTGCCTGTCTGTGTGTTCCGTACGTATCGATAACCCATCCCTCCCTGCCTGTTTGTGTGTCCTGTACCTATCGATAACCCGTCCCTCCCTGCCTGTTTGTGTGTCCTGTACGTATCGATAATCCATCCATCCCTGCCTGTTTGTGTGTCCCGTACGTATCGATAACCGATCCCTCCCTTCCTGTCTGTTTGTGTGTCCCGTACGTATCGATAACCCATCCTCCCTGCCTGTCTGTGTGTTCCGTATCTATCGATAACCCATCCCTCCCTGCCTGTCTGTGTGTTCCGTACGTATCGATAACCCGTCCCTCCTGCTTGTGTGTGTGTCCTGTACGTATCGATAACCCATCTCTACCTGCCTGTCTGTGTGTTCCGCACGTATCGATAACCCATCTCTCCCTGCCTGTCTGTATGTTCCGTACGTATCGATAACCCATCCCTCCCTGCCTGTCTGTGTGTTCCGTACGTATCGATAACCCATCCCTCCCTGCTTGTGTGTGTGTGTGTCCTGTACGTATCGATAACCCATCCCTCCCTGCCTGTCTGTGTGTTCCGTACGTATCGATAACCCGTCCCTCCCTGCTTGTGTGTGTGTCATGTACATATCGATAGCCCATCCCTCCCTGCCTGTCTGTGTGTTCCGTATGTATCGATAACCCATCCCTCCCTGCTTGTGTGTGTGTCCTGTACGTATCGATAACCCATCCCTCCCTGCTTGTGTGTGTGTCCTGCACGTATCGATAACCCATCCCTCCCTGCTTGTGTGTGTGTCCCGTACGTATCGATAACCCATCCCTTCCTGCTTGTGTGTGTGTCCTGCACATATCGATAACCCATCCCTCCCTGCCTGTGTGTGTGTCCTGCACGTATCGATAACCAGTCCCTCCATGCCTGTGTGTGTGTCCTGCACGTATCGATAACCCGTCCCTCCCTGCCTGTGTGTGTGTCCTGCACGTATCGATAACCCGTCCCTCCCTGCCTGTGTGTGAGTCCTGCACGTATCGATAACCCATCCCTCCCTGTTTGTGTGTGAGTCCTGCACGTATCGATAACCCAATCCTCCCTGCTTGTGTGTGAGTCCTGCACGTATCGATAACCCATCCCTTCCTGCTTGTGTGTGTGTCCTGCACGTATCGATAACCAGTCCCTCCCTGCTTGTGTGTGAGTCCTGCACGTATCGATAACCCATCCCTCCCTGCTTGTGTGTGAGTCCTGCACGTATCGATAACCCATCCCTCCCTGCTTGTGTGTGAGTCCTGCACGTATCGATAACCCATCCCTCCCTGCTTGTGTGTGAGTCCTGCACGTATCAATAACCCATCCCTCCCTGCTTGTGTGTGAGTCCTGCACGTATCGATAACCCATCCCTCCCTGTTTGTGTGTGAGTCCTGCACGTATCGATAACCCATCCCTTCTGCATGTGTGTGAGTCCTGCACGTATCGATAACCCATCCCTTCTGCATGTGTATATGGCTGTCTGGCCATAGTCACCGCCACTTACTCATTCCCGCCCACCACTGTACCAGTGTGTCATCGCTAGTTAACCTTTTCAACACCACCGTGGAGATGGCGCGATAGCGCGGACAGGTAGTGGGAGTGAGGGATGGGTGCTGTTTTATTAGAAAAAAAATTCCAACCACCCCAGGTCAATATGTGTGCTGATCTGCCAGTAGCTAAACCCTCTTCGTTGTACACGCACGGGGAACGTCAAATATTCACGTTAGTTTCTGTTTCATTATCAGATATGCACGTTAGTTTCTGTTTCATTATCAGATATGCACGTTAGTTTCTGTTTCATTATCAGATATGCACGTTAGTTTCTGTTTCATTATCAGTTATGCACGTTAGTTTCAGTTTCATTATCAGATATGCACCTTAGTTTCAGTTTTATTATCAGATATGCACGTTAGTTTCAGTTTCATTATCAGATATGCACCTTAGTTTCAGTTTTATTATTAAATATGCGCGTTAGTTTCAGTTTTATTATTAAATATGCACGTTAGTTTCAGTTTCATTATCAGTTATGCACGTTAGTTTCTGTTTCATTATCAGATATGCACGTTAGCTTCAGTTTTATTATCAGATATGCACGTTAGTTTCTGTTTCATTATCAGTTATGCACGTTAGTTTCAGTTTCATTATCAGATATGCACCTTAGTTTCAGTTTTATTATCAGATATGCACGTTAGTTTCAGTTTCATTATCAGATATGCACCTTAGTTTAAGTTTTATTGTCAAATATGCGCGTTAGTTTCAGTTTTATTATCAAATATGCACGTTAGTTTCAGTTTCATTATCAGTTATGCACGTTAGTTTCTGTTTCATTATCAGATATGCTCGTTACTTTCATTTTCATGATCAGATATGCACGTTTACTTTCAGTTTATTATCAAATATGCACGCTAGTTTCAGTTTTATTATCAAATATGCACGTTAGTTTCATTTGCATTTTCTCAGAATGGCGTCTTCGCGCTTCCATGTGCACTGACGCCGTGGATACCATGTGATGGAGAAGATTCAAAATGATCCTGGCATAGCCTTTTAAGATCCGGTAAGTCATGTCAGATGGAGGGTTAGGACACAAAAACACTCACAAGATACACACCAGACCGTTCAGCAATATACCACCTGCACATTGTGGGCAAACCAATGTCAGAGAAAACCGGAACGCTATAAAAATTGTTGATAGTATTCTCATCTTCTACAAATTGTGTTCTAGAAATTCACTCTTTTCTGTCTTACGTCAGTCTCTTTGTTTCTGTCTGTTACTCCTCTTTTCTATCACATCTTATCTCTTTTTATGCATTAGTAGTCCGTTCATCTCTATTTTCTTGTCCAAAATTTTCATATCTTTATCTTATCTATTGAAGTTGGAGTGTGCATATTGTGTAGAATAAATGCACACACACATCAGAGAGCCATTATGAGGATATACTGAACTTTTTTCGGTATTACATTTCGAACACAGAAGAAGAGGAGCCCGTGTCACTTTCTCACCTATTTTCCAGCTTCGCATAGGAAGCTGGTTAATAGGAGATGAAGTGAAAGGGTTAAGTAACCTTTATGAAGCTGTGCATAGGGTGAGAGATCGAAAGGGTCAGATGTCCTCTAGGAACCTGGTGAATAGGGTGATTGAGTGGACAGGCTAAGATTAATGTAGGAAGTTGATGGATAGGGCGAAGGAACGAAAAGATTAAGGTGCATGTTGCAAGCTGGTAGACAGGGTGAGGATGAGGTGAAAAGGTCGAGCACCATGGAGGAAGCAGGCGGATAGGGTGAATGAGGGAAAGGGCTAACTTAGTCAGGAGATATGGTCACTGGTCAGTGCCTTCGAACCACAGAAAGTTGGTGGATAAGGTGAGGGGCTGAAAAGGTTAAAGCAGGAGATATGATCACTGCCTGAGCATTCTGAAGGCTTAGTCACAGTCACCACCGCGGTCATAATGTCTTGCCATTCCTTACTGCCGTGACTGCTTTTGTCACGATACTACGAGTATTTGCTTGTCAGGATAATGGATCACAAGCACACTTTACAGTAGTTAAAAACACGGCATGGTTATCAACATCAGTGACGTCAGTCAATCAAAAAGTCAGACAACCAACCCATCAACCAGTCAACTGTCCAGCCAGAACCAACCAACCAACCAACCAACCAACCAACCAGCCAACCAACCAACAACCATTTTACTAACTTACCAACCAATTTACACGCCAGCCAACCAATCAACCAACCAACCAACCAACCAGCCAACCAACCAACCAGCCAACCAACCAACCAACCAACCAACCAAACAACCAACCAACCAACCAAACAACCAACCAACCAACCAACCAACCAACCAACCAAACAACCAACCAACCAACCAACCAACCAACCAAGCACAAGGCAATTAGTCTGACCCCCTATCCACCATCTGAGCAAACAACTCAAACCTTATAAAAACTCATTTCACATGGCTGGTCACATCTACTGTACAGTCCTGTAACCTATTCCCGTTTCCTTACTAACTCATTATTGACAGCCGAGACAACAATGATTCACTTCACACAGAAAGGTCTCTGTGGTGGTGAAACATGGTCATTCTGATCATCCTGGACTTGCTCAGTTATTCATGCGGGCTGCATGGCTCATTTAACAGAACGGTGCACTCACGATTTTGTAGCTCAGTCCAGTTCCTGCCCACAGCATAAATACTTATCTGACTGCTGCCCATCTTAAAGTAATGCTCCAATCATACTGGTGGTGTCAGTATTTCTTAGGTCTGGTTACCGCCATTCCCATTTCAGGACCTTGCCAGCACAAAGGGTTTTCAAAGAGTCTTCCAAATAATTATAGATAATTTGGGTGGAGCTCATATGGAATTGTCTGAATGCGAGGAATCAATCGTGAACAGATTCCAGACTCCACAATATTATAATCGAATCACGTGATTGTCTGGTCAGACAGGTGACCAAGGTACGAGCCACCCATAACCAGATGTAACCGAGTTCGTATGTTGCTTTTTAGCGTATACTTATTGGCAGTAGAGTGTATATTGAACCAAGGAGGGTGCTCGAGAGAATTACTGACAGTGCTGTGGCGTTTTTCGTTGATCATGTTGGTCACATCAGTTTGGACCAGCTAGATGGTTACTGACACGGTCTACAGGTTAAAACGGGTACATAGCAATCGGTGAGCGAGTGGAACTACCTTCTGTTTCGTTATCCGTATCAAAAGGTCCCTGATTTCTGATGATGGACTCTCTCGTTCATCTGACCGATGGATAGGCATACTTGTGTTTCACGCCTGGTGTGGGTCTTCATGCAGGATAGAAGGCCAGTCCTGGAGGCACATGTTCATCTGCAGGCGCTGTCTCATAACTTTTTTTTTAACCAAGATTACAGAAAAGCAAGAAGGTTAATTGGGCTTCAGAGGAAGGGATCGGGGAAAATAATCCCATCTCTCCAATATTTGTATTGGGCTTCAGAGGAAGGGATCGGGGAAATAATTCCATCTCTCCCATATTTGTATTGGGCTTTAGGGGAAGGGATCGGGAAAATAATCCCATCTCTCCAATATTTGTATTGGGCTTCAGGGGAAGGGATCGGAGAAATAATCCCATCTCTCCAATATTTGTATTGGGCTTCAGAGGAAGGGATCGGGGAAATAATCCCATCTCTCCAATATTTGTATTGGGCTTCAGGGGAAGGGATCGGGGAAATAATCCCATCTCTCCAGTATTTGTGTTTGGCTTCAGGGGAAGGGATCGGGGAAATAATTCCATCTCTCCAATATTTGTATTTGGCTTCAGGGGAAGGGATCGGGGAAAAATTCCATCTCTCCAATATTTGTATTTGGCTTCAGAGGAAGGGATCGGGGAAATATTCCCATCTCTCCAATATTTGTATTTGGCTTCAGGGGAAGGGATCGGGGAAATAATTCCATCTCTCCAGTATTTGTATTGAGCTTCAGGGGAAGGGATCGGGGAAATAATTCCATCTCTCCAATATTTGTATTGGGCTTCAGGGGAAGGGATCGGGGAAATAATTCCATCTCTCCAATATTTGTATTGGGCTTCAGGGAAAGGGATCGGGGAAATAAAAACCCATCTCTCCAATATTTGTATTGGGGCTCAGGGGAAGGGATCGGGGAAATAATCCCATCTCTCCAGTATTTGTGTTTGGCTTCAGTGGAAGAGATCGGGGAAATAATCCCATCTCTCCAGTATTTGTATTTGGCTTCAGTGGAAGAGATCGGGGAAATAATCCCATCTCTCCAATATTTGTATAACAGGGTAGCCGGGCGAATGCCGTACTCTTCACGATTTTTAACTGCCATGGTATCTTTTAGTGTGCGCAGGCCAGAAGCTCCGACGTGTTTTTTCGTGCCCTTCCGAAGGACTAGACGTTCAGTTCGATTTTTCGGTCTAACTGAGAAGGAAAGCTGAGGCCCTATCGGGAAACGAACCTGGAACCTCAAGTTTAGGTATTGGCAGGCGAACGTCTGAACCATTCTGCCACCTTTTTGTCGTGCTGCTTTCTGCTTTCTGCTTTGCTTATTCGTCTTTAGAATCTTGAGATTTAGTTACATGTTGTAATAACTGTTTGGCCAATGTTTGTTGTTGTCGGAACTGTTCGACTGATGTTTATTATTGTTGTAACAACTAGGTCGGTGTTATGGTGTTGTTACTGTTTGGCTGATCTTTGTTTGTTTGTTTGTTTGTTTGTTTTTTGATTGGCTGAAGTTTATTATTTTGTCGTGAATATATGTATAGCGTTTTCGGTTAATTTTTTTCATGCTGTTCATTTGATGTTATGAAGTTTGCAAATTTGACCCGTGGGTAGCCAACTAACTCACAGACTAACTAAACTGTTAACATGCATGGATATCGGGTTCTTGGAATGTGACATTGCATCGTGTTTTGTTAATTGCTTTGATACAGTGGTGATCATCATCATTATCGTCATGACTATCATCATCATGACCATCGTCATCATCAAGATCATAATCGTCGTCATTATCGTCATCATTATCGTCGTCGTCATCGTTGTAATCAACACCATCATCATTATCATCGTCGCCATCACCGTCGTCACCACCGTCGTCGTCATCATTATCATCATCATCGTAGTCGTCGTCGTCGTCATCATCATCATCATCATCATCGTCGTCGTCGTCGTCATCACCATCACCACCACCACCATCATCATCACCACCACCACCGCCTCAACAATTGCGGATATTAATAATCCGATTCAAATGAAGGCAAGCGTTCAAACAAACAAGAACTAGGAATGCGTCAAATAAAATAACAAGCACCGGATTAATTAACGAAACTAGACAAGCGTAAATTTTCGGCACAATAAGGTTTGTCAGGTGTGTATGAACATACACGCGCACACGCGCACACGCGCGCACACGTACACACACAGACAGGACACATGCACACACTGAGGCGCACATGTCGAGCACGCGCGCGCGTGCACACACACACACACACACACACACACACACACACACACACACACACACACACACACACACACACACACACACACATATGGGGAGGAGAGAGAGAGAGAGAGGGAGGGTCCAGATGTTGTTAGTTTAGGATGCAAATAGTATGCAGCGCATAACAACCTCTGGAAGGAGAACGGTCATTTGTTGTCACTCAAGCCATTCTCAATAGGCGGTCTCCTTTATTTATCATTTTGTTGCTTGATAAAGGCCATTCGCCTAAGTTCTGCGTCTGTTTTGTTTCGTCAAATAAGTATGCTTTGATAGACCATTCTTGAAGTAGTCCATTTTCTTTTTTGTCTCAAATCACAATTGTGAACAGACATTAAATAGAGACCCCTTCCTTCCATCAATCACATCCAACACTAAGTTGGAGATCTACATGTACAGTGTCCGATCGGTCCTGTCCTGTGCTTTACAGACATGGCAAAGTAACTGCGATATTGAGAGTCGCCTGAGGAGCTTCGATGGAAGATGTCTACGGCGAATTCTGAATTCTGAAAAGTTGATGAGAACACATCTATAAAGAAGAGAAGCCCCCCCCCCCCCCACCCCACCTTAAAAAAAGACCCATCAAACATCAAGAGTATTGTCAACGAGATCAAGAAGATGAGATGGAGATGACTGAAACACATTTTCTTGGTGGACAACACCTGGTCCAGGCACCCTAATACAGCTCTGTCCTGGCTTCATTTGGGAAAAGAAACAACCGAGCAGGCCAACTGACGAAGCGCAGTTCAGCAAGAGATGGAGGAAAACAGGGAATGAGCTGTTCTGGCTCGCTCAAGAACGGTTATGACCGGAGGAAATTGGCTGATGCCTTATGCGCCACTTGGAACGAATAGGATTGAGCTAATGAACATGATATGGTATAGTGTTATGTTCTGCGTTGTTTTCCAATAAGACCTGTATAAGGTATAGACCACATTCCACTTTTCTAAAGTTAGTAACATGGGACTGGTCTGGCGAAACATTCATGATAATATGTATTTAAAACTGTCAAATCATACTGCCATCGGTCCTTTTTTTCATTGCTTCAGACACGCTTTGCTCACGTAGTTACGATCTTTGAAATACACGGGTTTCTTTTAGTCTGAATTGGATTCTATTGGCCAGCACTGGTTTTATGAGTACTGTTACTTATCCCAGAAATCATCTATAGCTGTGCGAAAACAAACAGAAACGCGCTCTCTCTCTCTCTCTCACACACACACACACGCACGCAAACACACACCACACACACACACACACACACACACACACACACACACATACAGAGAGGGGAGAGAGAGAGAGAGAGAGAGAGAGAGAGAGAGAGAGAGAGAGAGAGAGAGAGAGAGGAGAGAGGTTTGCTCTATTTGAAACCTACTATTTCATTAAATTAACGAATACTGGAAAAAAAGGAACGCAAAATGAATCAGTGCTTTCTTTTGATGCAGGTTTTGTAGGCTTGTATTTTCTGGTGATAATAATAATGTTGATTGTTGTTTCTGTTTTTGTTGTATCCGTGAGTTGAATTTAGATTTACTGTTGAACTAAAATGCTAGAGCGTCACGCATTTTATATAGAGCGTCACGCATTTTACGCAGGGGTCGCGGATTCGTCTTTCGTGCGAGCACTTGGTCTTGTGTTGGCTGGTACCGGTGCTAGAGTTGTGAACTCAAGGTAACAGATAACAGATAACAGTCTGTCCCGGCCTGCAATGTGAGCGCTGGACTGTTTGCTGTCTGTCTTAATGTTCCAGGCATTCTGGTGGTGTCGATCCATCTCTCTTAACTTTCCATTTCAAGACATAGGGTTTTGCATAGGCTCAGGGGTTTTGCCAGTTAACCCTTTGACTCCCACACCCTGTCCACCACCATCCCGTATTGCCAGCCATGCTAGCAAAGCCAAAAACTTCACCTATTGATTCCCTCACCCTATCCATCTGCTTCTTGCAGGAAGCTGGTGGATATGGTGAGGAAGTTACAGGGTGGATAGGGTACTGAAGTCAAAGGGTTAAATATTGGCAGACTTTTTCAGAGCGCATTTGGAATTGTCCCAGTGCAATGAATCCCTCTTGAAAAAACTTCGAACTCCTAACTAGAGTTTTGTCATTGGTGAATGAGTGAGTGAGTGAGTGAGTGAGTGAGTGAGTGAGAGAGTGAGAGCGTGTGTGTGTGTGTGTGTGTGTGTGTGTGTGTGTGTGTGTGTGTGTGTGTGTGTGTGTGTGTGTGTGTGTGTGTGTGTGTGTGTGTGTGTTCGTTCGTTCTTTGATTTAACGTCTGTTCACTATGAGTGATATTAGACGGATATGTGTGTGTGTGTGTGTGTGTGTGTGTGTGTGTGTGTGTGTGTGTGTGTGTGTGTGTGTGTGTGTGTGTGTGTGTATGCTTTATCCGTGCTGTAGCTGATTTAGCTGATCTGATCAGACACAAAATAAAACACATTATTAGTTTGATTCGTGTGACTGAAAGCACCAACTAACTAACTCACTGATTAACTGACTAACTGACTGACTGACTGACCGACCGACTGATTGTCCAACCGACAGACCGACTGACTGACTAAATAACTGGTTGGTTGACTGATTGACTGTGATTTATTAATTAACTACCTACTGCCTATCTACCTAAGTAACTGATTGACTGAATAATTGACTGAGTTATTAACTATTTGATTCACTGGCTGAAGAACTGACTGATCAAGTGACTGATTAAGTCCCGACTGACCGACTGGCTAACCAGCCAACCAACCAACCCACTTACTGGCTGCAAGCGGGAGAAAAAAAGAAAAAAAAAAAAAGAAAGAAAAACGCCCAGCACGTAAATTGTTTATTCGTGTTCAGTGATACTTCTGACATTTCCCCATCCCCATACTCCACTATACTGAATAATACATACAGACGTAAAGTGAAGTGAATCGTTCAGTTCATGATCCCGAAAGCAATAATTGTATATAGTAATGGCGCGTCTTCTGTGTATATTCCTGCTGCACTGATGCTTGTGACTGATTCTCCGAATATCAAATATTGGGGAATCATCAAGTCAGTCTTTCGAATCGTGGCTGTATAAGCCATAAATGTATATAGTGATAATATGTATTCGGGAAGGATCAATATTATCTTGCCTGCAGAGCTTGAAGTCGTGATTATTCAGTTTTGTTCCTCTCCCGGTTGGCTCGATTTCTTGTCTGTATCTATCTCTCTTTCTTTCTTTCTATCTTTCTTTTTATTCATTTATTTATTTATTATTCATTTATTTATTTGTTAATTAATATATTTACTTATTTATTTGTCGATGCCTTTTCTATCAGTGCGTGCGTGTATGTTTGTGTGAAAGAGAGAGAGAAGGAGAGAAAGAGAGAGAGAGAGCATGTGTGTGTGTGTGTGCGTGTGTCTTTATGTGTGTGTGTGTGTGTGTGTGTGTGTGTGTGTGAGAGAGAGAGAGAGATGAGAGAGAGAGAGAGAGAGAGGAGAGTACACACGTATGCGTGCATATATGTACGTACGTGCCTGCTTGTGTGTACGTGAGTGTTACACGTACGCAGAAGGAGACAGAAAATTTATTTACGCCCGGTCCCGTTCGTGTGGGCGTGCATGAGTGAGCGTATGCTTTTATATAATTGCTCGTGTATAATTTATAAACGTGCCCGTTATGGTACATATGCTGTCCGGCTCCTTACTGTGCCAGACTTAGCCTGGGTCTTGGCATCTCGTGAAGGATACAGAGTCGCAGAGCCCATAGTTATTCATTCCTTGTTGTTGGCGCCTGCCTACATTATACAGCAGCCTCTGTCTCTCCTCTTTCTCCTTGATCATTTTGTCTGGTCATTGGATGCAGTCAGTCGCCACAGTAAATTCCTTTGTTAATCAAGTCTGGTGTCCCTCTCTGTCTCTCTCTGTCTCTCTGTCTGTGTCTCTGTCTCTCGTCTCTGTCTCAGTCTCACTCGGTGTATCTGTCTGTGTGTCTATCTCTGTCTGTCTGTCTCTCTCTCCGTCTCTCTATGCCTGTCTGTCTGTCTGTGAGATCTGTCTGTGTGGTCTGTCTGTCTGGCTACCTGTCTGTCCGTTTATCTATCTATCTATCTATCTATCTATCTATCTATCTATCTATCTATCTATCTTTCTATCTATGTATCTATGTATCTATCTATGTATATTTCTATCTATGTATCTATGTATCTATCTATCTATGTATCTATCTATCTATCTTTCTATCTATCTATCTATCTATCTATCTATCTATCTGTATCTATCTATCTATCTATCTATCTATCTATCTATCTATCTGTTTGTCTGCTTGTCTGTCTGTCTGTCTGTCTGTCTGTGTCTCTTTCTCTCGTCCTTTTTTTCTACGTATCACCTTAAAACCCGGGATGATGATGAGGATGATGATGATGACGATGTGTGTGTGAGTTAAGTGCCTGCTTGTGTGTGTGTGCGTGTGTGTGTGTGTGTGCGTGTGTGTGTGTGTGTGTGTGTGCGTGAGTGTGTGTGTGTGTGTGTGTGTGTGTGTGTGTGTGTGTGTGTGTGTGTGTGTGTGTGTGTGTGTGTGCGCGCGCGCACGCGAAAACATTTCTAGTGTACTCAGTTTTATAATAGCCACGAACACTCACAGTTGTGAAATTTGTACATGAGAGATTCGTGAAGCTTTCAGACAGTTCCATATGCGCACCACCCAAAATATGCCAACGGATGCGCACCACCCAAAATATGCCGACAGGTATCTGGCAGACTCCTTGAGCCAATGCAAAAACCTGGCAAAGTGTTGAAATGTGAAGGGGAATCGGAATTAAGAAACATTGACACGCCATGGATGAATGGGAGCATTAAGAAGGATAGCGAACAAGCTAGTTACAACTTAACTACATAAATGGAGCAAAGTATGGATAATATATGCACACACACACACATACATACACATACACTCATGCATACACATACATACACACATATATTCATATATTGTGCACATTCACGAGCGCACGCACACACGTGCACATGCATGGACTCAAACACACACACACACGCACACTTCATACACACCTGAATTTCAAATGGTTAATCCACTGTGACTATAAATGAAAAAATGAATAAATAGATGAATGAATGAATATATTAATAAATATATAAATAATTGATTGAATGAATGAATGAATGAATAAACAAATAAATCAATAAGTAAGTAAATGAATGAATAGATGAATAGATAAATAAACAAATCATCATATGCCTTGCCATATAGCGTTGGCGGTCATGAACCCCCCCCCCCCCCCACACACACACACATTTAGGAATCTATCTTTTGTCGCTGTATGGTATATCTCCTACCATTTTTGTCGCCATCTACTTTGCAAAACTTTGTAATATCTTCTCCCTAGGTCTGCCCGGTGCTCTTTTCCCTTTCTCTTGCCTCATAAAATGTCCTGTAAAACTTGCTTGTCTTTTCCTAATCTTCTTCGTTGATGTTCTTTTTGTGTTTGCTTTTTTGAAGATTGTCTTTTTTTTACTGTCCATGGAAGTGTTAACAATCTTCTTAGAAACGATTTTTCAGCTGCGTCAAACTTGTTCTGACTTTGCAAGTTGATTGTCCAGGCTTTGCATCCGTATAACAGTATTAGTTCTACATGTATATAACACTGTAAAACTCTTTCTTGAATGTCACTTGATAGGCATTGGTTGGTAAGAACGCTTTTTATTTTCTTGAATGCTGCTTTAGTTTGGCCATTTCTGTTGTATATTCCTAACGCGCATCTGCCGTCTGATAAGATGACTGTTCCCAGATATTTGAACATATCAGCTTGTCTTAGTGTTGTCATCATCATCATCATCATCATCAGGTGCCCTGCCGCATGGCGTTGGCGACCATGGACTTCCAACCATCTCTATCTCTCGTTGCCCACAGCATCTCCCCCACCCTCTTCATCCTCAGCCACCCTGCAAGTCCGTCCAGCATTCTCTCCCTGGGTCTACCCGGTGCTCTCTTTCCCTCCAGCTTTCCCGTTGTGACCAGGTGCTCCAAATCCCCCTTCCTCATAAAATGGCCTATAAATGTTGCTTGTCTTTTCCTAATCTTCCTTATCAGTGATCGACTTGTGTCTGCCTCCATCAAGACTGTCTCGTTTGTTTTCTTTGCTGTCCATGGTACTCTCAACATTCTTCTGAGAAACCACATCTCGGCTGCCTCAATCCTGCTCTGGCTTTGCTTGCTGACTGTCCACGCCTCGCATCCGTACAACAGTATTGGTTCTATATAACATTCAAGGACTCTCTTTCTGATGTTAATTGATAGGCATTTGTTGGTAAGAATGCTTGTCATCTTCTTGAATGCTGTTTTGGCTTGGCCGATTCTGCCAGCTATTTCCGATGTGCATCTGCCGTCTGATGAAATGACCGTTCCCAGGTATTTGAACTTATTAACCTGTGTCAAGGTTGTGCCATTTGCTGTCATTTTTGCATGAGGGGATTTCATGTTTTTTACTGATCACCATGACTTCAGTCTTCCTGCTGTTTAGTTCCAACCCCTTACCTTTGCTTTCTGTTTCTAGTATATTCACAAGGTTTTGTAGGTCCCTTTCATTTTCTGCAATTAGCACGGTGTCATCTGCGTACCGAATGTTGTTTATCATTTTCCCTCCAACCTTTAATCCAGGGTCTTCTTCTAGGTTTCTCATGATGTTTTCACTATATAGTGAAAACAGATCTGGTGACAAAACACAACCCTGTCTGACTCCTCTTTTGATGTTTTGAAAAGAGCTTATATTGTTTTCTATTCTCATTGCAGCTGTTTGTTCCCAGTACATATTCCTGATTATTCGTAGATCTTTTCCATCGACATTGAGTCTCTCCAGTTGGTTGATCAATTCTTCATGTCGTACCCTTTCGAAAGCCTTGGTATAGTCATTAAAGCATAAATACAAATCCTTATTCATCTCAACTGACCTATCTATGATAGTTCTTAGGATGTATATGGCATTAATAGTTCCTTTCCCCTCCACAAATCCACACTGTTCTTCTGCTATTTCTCTTTTGATTCTATTCCTTGTCCTCATCATGATTATTCTTAACAGGATTTTTGTTTCATGACTCATCAAACTGATTGTGCGATGGAGTTCGCATTCTATAGCCCCTGTCTTCTTTGGAAGTGCATTGAACATTGATTTTGACATATCTTTGGGGATTTTTCCTGTGTCATAAATTTCATTTAGGAGGACTGTTATTTTTTCTATGCCAAATTCCTGCAGGGCTTCAATCATCTCTGTGGTAATGTTGTCTGGTCCTGGGGCTTTTCCTGGTTTCATCTTTTTCAGTGCTGCTCTGACTTCATCTTTCATTATGGGTGGTCCTTCAAAGTTCTTTTTTATAATGTGTTCTTCGTTTCTGTCATTCTCAAAAAGGTCTTTAATGTACTCTCCCCATCTGTCTAATACCTTGTCTTTTTCCATGATAAGCGTGCCATCTTTTGATTTTAAGCAACCAGTTGATGTGCATGTATTTTACCTGTGAACAATTTCTTCAATTCGTCTGTACATACCCTGAGGATCCATTTTGTGTCGTTCTTCTATCTCTTTGCATTTTGTGTTCAGCCAAGCTTCCTTAGCTTCATTGCACCTACACCTGATTTCTTTGTTTATCTTCCTGTATATCTCCTCGTTTCTCTTTGCCTTCCTCCTTTTCTCCATCAGGCCCAAAAATTCATTAGTCATCCAGCTCTTTTTTGCTTTTCTATTTGCCATAGGGATTTCCTCACAAGCTTCATTTATAGAACTTCTCAACTTTGTCCATTGTTCCTCACTGTCACCAACGTCTTCCAGAGCGCTGAATTTGTTTTGAACATGTACATTAAATTTTTGACGTATCATTCCATCTGTCTTCAAGAGTCCAAGGTTTAGTTTGATGTTGCTTTTGGTTTGTTTCCTTTTCCTCAATTTCAGCCTAAACCTTCCCACTACCGGATTGTGGTCACTATTGCAGCTGCGCCTGGTAGTGTTTTTGCTGACAGTAAAGAATTTCTAAATCTTTTGTTGATCACGATGTAGTCAATTTGATTTTTGGTATTATAGGCTGCTCAAACCAGGTGTTTCCTACTATGAACTCATTCATCTGTGCCCATTTTACAAGCTTCCCCCCTCTTTCGTTTTGTGTACCAAGGCCATGAGGTCCAACTATATCCTCCACCCTATCCTGTCCCACTTCAGCATTAAAATCTCCCATTATGACTGTAACTTCCTGTGATTTACATTGGACCTTGGCCATCTCTAAAACTTCGTAGAAGTTGTCGATGTCTTCCTGAGTATTTGTGGATGTTGGTGCATACACCTGTATGATGTTGATATCAAAAGGTTTCCCTCCGAATTTGACCAGTAAAACTCTTTTGGACACTACCCAGTATCCTTTAACTGCTTTTGATTTGTCTTTGTCCATTATGATGCCTACTCCTCTTTCATGTGAATTACCACCAGAGTATATCACTGTATATTCTCCTGATGTTATCATGCCTGCCCCCTTCCATCTCATTTCTCCTAGTCCTAAAATACTGATGTTAAGCCTTTCTATCTCCATTTTGATGTTGTCTAATTTACCTTTCTGCAGCATTGTTCTTACATTCCATGTTGCCACCTTGGTGTTGAATTTAATCTTGGTTTTGGTCGCAGTAGCTGGCTGACGGTCTGGTGTCACCTGCGCCGCATGACAGTCCCTACCGGACGAAGGTGCTCCACAGGAGCACCTATTGACGTCATTAACTTTCTTCTTTATTCTTCCTCTGTCCATGGATTTCCTGGGGAAAAGTACGATGGTGGTTTCCCCTTGCCTTCCATCGGTTTTTTATTTTAGGGTTGACTCCCTTAGCCTTACTCTCTCCCGAGATGTCCACAAGGCAGTGGAGCTATTTACCCATAGCTTGGGGATCTGGTTCGTGGGCACCAGGGCGTGTCCACACGCCGGTGGGCCTGCATGCCTCACGTCTGGGGACCAGACCTCCTCCGAGTCCTACGAGATTCAGCCCGAGTCCGTGAGGTGCTCAGTTACCGCCTGTCGCCACGAGGAGGCACAGCGTAGGGCTTGCTGATGGAGAAGCTATGTACTGACAGGAAGAGACTTACGCATTGCTCTTCTTTTCGCACAGCAGTGCTAGCCAGCAGTGCAGGCCGAAGCCGACACACTAGACGCATCACATCTGCCAGTATGACAAGCTTAGTGTTGTGCCATTTGTTATTTTACATGAGAGGATTTCTTGTTGTTGTTTTCTTTAATTGATTACCATAACTTGTCATCTTACTATTTAGCTCCAACTATTTGCTTCTGCTTTGTATTTCTGTCATATTCACAAGATTTCTAGGTCTTTTTCATTTTCCGCAATTGGAACGGTGTCATCTGCATAACGAAGATTGTTTATCATTTTTCCTCCAACCTTTATCCTAGGACATTCTTCTGGGTTTCTCATGATGGTATCGCTGAAATTTGAAAACAAAGCGGGTGACAAAACACATCGCCGTTTAACAGTCTTTTGATAATTTGAAAAGAACTTGTATCATTTTCTACTTCCATTGCTGCTATTTGTTCCCAATGCATATTCTTTATCATTCTTTGATCTTTTCCATCAGTTTTGAGCTTTTCCAGTTGGTTGATCAGTTCTATGTGTTTTTGTCTTGCCTGATCGAAAGCCTCGGTATAATCAACAAAACATAAATACAAATCCTTCTTTATCTCATCTGATCTTTCTATGAGAGTTCTTAGGATATATATAGCATTCATAACAGTCTCTTTCCATTCAACAAAATCTACACTGTTCTGCTATTTCTAGTTTGATTCTATTCCTTGTCTTCATCATTATTCTGAATAGAATCTTTGTCACATGACTCACCAAGCTGATTGTACGATGGAATTCGCATTCTGTAGTCCCTGCTTTCCTTGGAAGTGCAATGAAAATTTGCTTTGACATATCTGTAGGGATTTTCCGGTGTCATAAATTTCATTTAGGAAAACTTACTTTTTCGGGACCAAATTCATCTAGAGTCTTAGTCATTTCTATGGTAATATTGTCTGGTCCTGGGGCTTGTCCTGGTTTCATCTTTTTCATCGCTATTCTAACTTTATCCTTCATTATTTACTGTCCTTCAGCATTCTTTCTAATGATGTGTTCCTCCAGTCTGTCACCGTCAAAAAGGTCTTTAATGTACTGTCCTCATCTGTCTGATGTTTTCTCTTTTTCTGTAGCGATCTTTGGATTTTAAGCAACAGGTCGATGTGCATGTCGTTTCTCTGTGAACAATTTCTTCAGTGTTTCTGTACATTGACCTAGGGAGATGAACAACTAACTAGCTAACTGACTGACTGACTGACTGTCTGATTGACTGACTGACTGACTGATTGACTCACCGACTGACTGATTGACTGACTGACTAAACAAATAAATACACATGAACCTCTGAGTAAACTAATCACTGGTGGCTGACCTGTCAAAAGAGCTATCTTTGTCGCCATGAATATAACGATTGTAGGACCTGGCTGTCTTAAATTTAAAGAAACCTTTCTGGAGCATATTTCATATAAGTGCCGTGATCAAACTTAGCCAGGGTGTCTCACATGGTCAGTATATCCATCTGACTCATGTTCGTATTAGTGGATGTATGTTGTTCTGGTGGGTTGGCTCACACTCTGCAGTTAACATGTTGCTGCATTATCAGCAAACTGTCTTGAATAAAGACAATATATTGAAGGACTATTAAGACAGATAATGAGTGACGAGGAGGTGATGGAAAGAAGAGTAAAAGACAAAGAAAGCGATAGAAAAGAAGAAGTCTTGAGTGATGGTAATAATGCCAATAGTAATACATCATTGTTGTACAGTGCTATTCCCCAAACTCATTTGAACACACTACGCATTAAACATTTACAAGACATAGAGTGTGATAATATAGAAGCACTGATATATCGCACACACAGGCCTACCTCTCCACAAACCCACATGAGAATACACACTTTCGCACACGTGCATGAATGAATACGTACTTACAAAGCCTGACCATACATACATGTATTATACATACGTTCTAAATACATACATGAACTATTACACAATATCAAATGATCAGTGGTTTGAAGCAATAGCACATGTTAATTGAGCAGTGATTGTGATATCAACAGTGGAAAGGTCTGGGCGAACAGGCACAGGATTTCAAAAAGATGGGGATGTTACACTGAAAGAGCCCCCGCCATTCGCACTAGGGAAATACCGCGACTCATCACAATATCGTTGAAATGTGCACAGAATGGACGCAGCTTGTGCAGAGTGTACTCTCTGTTTCTGTCTCTTTCTGTCTGTCTGTCTGTCTGTCTCTCTCTATCTCTGTCTCTCTCTCTCTGTCTCTCTGTGTCTCTCTCTCTCTGTCTCTCTCCTTTTTTCCTGCCCTCTCTTCCCGCTTTGTGCCTCCCTCCGTCTTTCTCTTGTTAGTATAGTGTGCGATCGAAACTGCTCGCGAGCAAATTCTAATTTCAGGTGGGAAGCCTGGCCTGAGTAAACACAGAAACATGTTTGATTTTCTTCCCTCGCATGAGCTTGCCACTGATTCTTCGGCGATGCCTGCAATAAATTCAACACTTTTACCAGCAAGAGGAGAACAGAAGATCATGCACATTTCATTTAAACGAAGTGATATATCTGCTGACTTGAAAATGTATTAAATACATGTTTAAATAAACAAATAAGTAAATGAACAAATCAAAAAATAACGATGACTCACAAAAAAAGAAGATATACATGAAAATGTGTAAATTTACGAAATAATGACTGTATGAATATATAAGTACACTGACAAATAAGTAGATGAAATGAAAATCATGAATACATAATACATTAATAAATGGAGAAATAGATAATGATAATGATGTTAATACTTTATTTTTCCATCGGTAGAAATATTAGCTAAAAGCCCTTTTTCTCCAAACTTGCCGTTGTTTGCATGCTGCGTGTTTTCATGTCTGTATAAGGCAACCATTGAAACGACTTACAGGATCTTTACATAATGTGCACATTTGATGTTCTGCATGCGTTATGTACACGAAAGGGGTTTAGGCAGTAGCAGATCTGTAACGTTAACCTATATAAGATAGGAAAACTCTCCACCCTGTACCCACCAGGTGGAGATGTCTAGGCGGATCGAACCCAGGATCTTCCGATTGGATGTCCGACATTGATCCACTTGACTGCCACGTCCGTCAAAATGTATAGATAGATGAAATAGGAAAGATTTATAGATAGACTTTTTACTTTTTTGTGTGTGTGGTATTTTTAGGTGTTTCATGTGTCCTTTTTCATTGGCCATTTTTTTCAAATAGTTTCTTTTCTTTTCCTTTCCATCTTTCCCGCCCCCATTTCTGTTCCTGTTGTTTTCTCCCCAAAATCGCTTCTTTCACAATACGATTATCCATCCCTAACAGTGCGAATGTTTTCTATTGACTGGGCAATTTTAGTGCTGTCTTTAAATTTGTTTCATTTATGCTAGCGTGCCTGGGTTTTCTGTTGGCGTAGTGTGGTTGTGGGAATGCTGGACAATCATCGGTGTACTCAAGCAACAGACGTTTGTCCATATAAAACTCTCTCTTACATCCGTGTGTCCCTACAACTCGTCCTCCCCTTGTCCTCTCCTCTCTCCTAGTTCTCCTCCCTTCGTCTCCCCTCCCATCTCTCTTGTTCCCTTTGTGTGATGCGTATGTGAGTGTGTGTGTGTGTGTGTGTGTGTGTGTGTGTGGTGTGTGTGTGTGTGTGTGTGTGTGTGTGTGTGGTGTGTGTTTGTCCGCGCGCGCGTACGCACGAGGTGTATATACACTGTTGTTCATATTCATGCTCTACGGTAATGGCAAAACTAAAATACAGACAACGTCCTGGCGTTTTCACATCATCATACAGAAGACCTTTTCACGTGTGTTTTTTGCAGCTTATTTGCTCTTTGTTTTGTTTTTCTAAAGTGTCGATCCGAACTTTGATACTGCATACAAGTAAACCAACATCATACTCAATTTTCAAACACAAAGGACGATTGCTAGTTCATTATGAGTTCAAGTACACAAAGTACTGATTCAGTTATAGTTTATTTGCTCGCAATGTCATAGCATTCGGATGATTCCATATGTATTTCTTCTTTCTTTTACCTGTACACTTGCACCATCGGCGGAAGAGCTAACTGTCTGCAGCTAGTTGAAAGGCCTGAAGTAAAGAAGCGCAGTGTGACGTCAAGATCTCTTTCATGCCATTGATACAGGCCTTCCTTGGTCTGTCTCTCGCTTTAACTTATGAATACGACGAAAAACAGATGTTGTTCCCAATATTTCTCTGATCTTGGTGTTCTTGATCATATCACAGCTAGTCTTGTTGACAGATCTCAAACGACGCATGTCACAGGCGGTAATTCTGTGCTTCAAGGGCTTGGTCAGAGTCCAGTTCCGAAACTGGTATGTTAGGATAGTGATTGAAATAGAACTGATGAAACTGTATTTTATTTCAATACTGAATCTCTTGGGGTATTTGAATTCACGCGCTAAATCCATAAATGCCACGAGTCAGACCTCCAAAATAATCATGGCAAATGCAATAGGACCGAGCACGAATGCTACGCGCTGGCGAGGCTTTGAGTCTTACTGAGTTTCAGTTTTCTCAAGACAGCATCTCCACGTTCGGAAAGTTCCATATGATAATAATAATAATAATAATAATAAATAGTAACAACAACAACAACAACAATAATAATAATAATAACAACAACCACAACAATAATAATAATAACAATAATAACAATGACTGTTTACACAGTGCCTCATCTTACAAGTGCTCTAGGGCTTTACAAAAGCATAAGTGACAGAGGCGGACATTCGCATAGTAGGTGCATGTCAACCAGTACCGCTGTGGTCAAGGGGACGAGCCGCAAAGCATATGATGTCTAAATAATATTAACAATAACATATATATTTGCAAGATGACTGTAAACGATTGAAAAAGTGCATAAAATCATAGGCATTAACGCCGCAGACGTCAGTCGTATGACGGAAGTTTGGCAAACGTCATATGAGGGAAGTTTGGCAAACGCCGTAAGACTGCGCAGACAATGTATTGAATCTTAACGAGATAGGCTTCCTTCGTTCTCTGTCTGTATGGTCAAGCCACATCTGGCGATGAATGTGGCCACCTCCTCCAGCTCCTGCTAGCCGTCATGGAGCCTCGCAGTCAGAGGAGCTGGAACTGGCCATGTCTCTGTTCCTTCAACCGATAGAGGCAACATTTCGACAATACGCTTTCAGCTGCTTGGTCCTCTCGACCGCAGAGCCCCTGCCAGTGGCAGATTGATGAAGGCTAGACGTTTGCGTTAAATTGCATGGTGCTCTAGTTTGTTAGAAGGTGCGTGCAGGCCTGGTACCTCTGTCTTAGCCCTCTATGTTTTCTGTAGGGGTTGTCTCGTCCTTAGCTCTTGGCCAAAAGACTCACCCTGTGACCGCAAGAGGTTATTGCTTTAGGCGGCCCTTATACACCTGATGGCTCTGCCAAATGACACATAGGTAATCTGAAGAGACAAAAGCAAGCTGGTTTTCCACGACAAAAGCAAGATTTAATCCACCATTACCCGAGCGAGGAACGGAAAATCAGCACGAAGCTGTCTTCAGTTAATGATTGCAAAACAAGCACAGGGCGATCATTGGCAATGTTGGCCCGCCGTTTGCAGCACGCTAAATGCAGGCGCAGTACACAGTTGCACACAGGTAATGATACAATTTTTTCCCAGCCGTGACGAAACGGGCAGCATTGTCGTCCGTCCACTCGCAAGTCTGAAGGCGCCCCGGGCTTTTCCTATGACTCACACTTCAGTGGCATACAGAGATCAATACACAGGCTGGCACAAAGAGAGAGAGAGAGAGAGAGAGAGAGAGAGAGAGAGAGAGAGAGAGAGAGAGAGAGAGAGAGAGAGAGATTAATTAAGAAACTGAGAAAAAGAGGCAGACAGAGGGTGAGGAGAGGGGGAAAATGTGTGTGTGTGTGTGTGTGTGTGTGTGTGTGTGTGTGTGTGTGTGTGTGTGTGTGTGTGTGTGTGTGTGTGTGTGTGTGTGTGTGTGTGTGTGTGTGTGTGTGCTGAGAGATTCAGATTCAGATTTATCTGTGTGTTTTGAGAGAGAGAAGAGCTGAGAGAGAGAGAGAGAGAGAGAGAGAGAGAGAGAGAGAGAGGAGAGAGAGAGAGAGAGAGAGAGTTCGTGTCCAAATACAAAATGTATATGTCTTTGCATGTGTATCTACAGGGATTACAGCGTTCTGGTTGGATTTCATTCTTTAAAACTTGTGGATGATGTTTCTCCAGATTTTTCAGTACAATAAATAGAATTCGTCTTTGTTTTCTTCTCATAAGCCCATGAAGAGTCACTGGGGCGCACCAAAGAGATGTTCAATAGATTTCTTCAGCTATGTTAGTTGTGTGCCAAAGCCTGGTTCCCTGCAAATGGTTTCTATGTCCATTCTACAATGTTGTCAGTCCATCGGGTTTTTTCCTGTCCACCCGTCCGTCTTCCTTCATCAATAGTTCCCTGGAGGATTAATTTAGCAAGGCCATTGGCTCTGGTTAATGTCCATACCAACGCATATCAATTGATGTCAGCAGATCTTCATATGGCCCAGTGCGCTGCTTGATGGTTTGGTGCGCTTGTTCATTGGTGATATGATCAGTGTGTCTGATGTTTTGTGTCTTGCGATAACATCTCAATTATAATAGAACAAGATGAAAACAATTAGATGAACAAGCACACACAAAAACAAACAAACAAACAACACAGACAGACAAACAAGCAAACAAACAAGCAAACAAACAAGCAAGCAAACAAACAAACAAGCAAGCAAACAAACAGACTAGCAAACAAACAAGCAAGCAAACAAATGAACAAATGAACAAACAACCAGTCCCCGTGGTGAAGTGGATAGCGCAACGGACTACCAACTAGAAAGTTGTAGGTTCGAATCCCCATCATTCCTTTCAAAATCAAAATCGCTACATCCGACTCCTACCCAGAGTCGAGCGTGCTATGGGCTCATTGGGAAGATTGGGACCACACGGTCGAGTCGCATCTGCTTCAGGAATGCGTTTTTGAGAGTCTTGCTCAAATCTTGTGACTAACACCGCAGGCATCTATACTTCTCGAACCTAGTTGACGCCAGGATATATTAAGATAGTAAACGTAGAGTACAGCCCTGTCATGCAGTCTCAATCCTAGATGTCGCTCCATGGCATCATGGCTATCATCTTCATCGCCATCATCATCACCCCATTGTGAAAACTTCCAGCTTCTGTGGCCGTTAAGGTGGCGTAGAAAATAGGACCAAAACAATCAGTTAAACAAACGAACGAACAAACAAACAAACAAACAAACAAACAACCAACCAAACAAACAACCAACCAACCAACCAACCAACCAACCAACCAACCAACCAACCAAACAAACAAACAAACAAACAAACAAATGTTACTGAATATTAAAAAATTGAGAACGTTAGCGTGATGCATTTGAGAGTCTTTATCGTTTCCATTGATAGGACATCGTAGATCAATGTCATGATTATGCATGTACAATTCTTACCTGTTTGTGTTGTATAAAAATATGTTGTAATTTAATGTCACACGTGTACTATAAGCGCTCTGAGATGGTGCTTTACAAATCTTTGTCATTATGGGTGGCGCTGAGGTGTGGCTGCGTGCTCTGTGCCGGAGAAAGAAGCCTGAATTTCATGTGGTAAATCCATTTTGAACACACGCACAAAAACATAAAACGAAATTGTCATCACTGTGATTCATCATCATCTTCATCATCATCATCGTCGTCGTCGTCATCATCGTCGTCATCATCATCATTACCACCACCACCACCACCACCACCACCACCACCACCACCACCACCACCACCACACTACTCGGAGAAAATGGGTTTGATAACTGACCACATAAACCAGCTGATCATTGTTTCTTTCAACATTTATCTGACAGTTTTCTCTTCTCCTCGTATAGTTTCTTAGGCGTTAAAGCTTAAACAAACATTCAAATAGTTTTGATTTTGAAACCTACAGCCTTCTTTTTTACCCCCTTTTCTCCTCCTTTCTTTTTAAGTATGTGTGGTTGAGTACAGTCTTCTGCAATCGTTTGTTCGTGGTGATAAATTTGCTGGTGAAAATGTGAAGCTGTATTTGAATGGGAGAAATACATATTTTGTTACTAAATATCCGTATTACCACCTACAGTAAAGTTCGGAGTCGTGAGATAACATATATATATATATATATTTTTTTATCGATGTTCAAAGCTGTAATATAGTATCTCCGATTGTAAAGTGCAGAACTGTAACACATTATCTCGTACAGGAAATTTGGTTTTATATTATCTCCTATTGTAATTTGGATCAGTAATATAGTATGTCGTATGGTGAGTACGAGCTATAACATAATGTATCCTGTCGAATGTTGGAGCTGTAATATAGTGTCTTTTGTCGTAAAATTCGGAGGCATAATATACATGTAATAGCTTCTTTTGTTAAGTTGGAGCTCTAACATGATATCTCTTAGCGTAAGTTGGACGTATAATATAATATCTTCTATCGTATGTTAGAGATGTAATATAGTAATATTAGTATCTCGTATGATGAGGTGCAGCAGTAACGTTATATCTCGTATCGTACTTTGGAGCTATAATACAATATCTCCTGTGGTTAGATGAAACTAACGTAATATTAATTAATGTTATTATCTCTTATCATATGTTGGAGTTGTAACTTTATTTGTCTTGTTTGAAAATTCAGAGCTGTAACATAGTATATCTCATCATAAGATCAGAGCTGTAATGTAGTATCTCCTATCGTGTTTAACGCTGTAGTATAATATTGTGAAGCTCAGAGCTGTAATATGGCTTGTCCTGCCATACAGTTCTAAGCTGTATTATAGTGTCTCCTATCGTAAAGTTTCAAAACTGTAATATATCTTCTGCCATATAGTTCGGAACCGTGGTATAGTATCGCCTATGGTGAAGTTCTGAACTGTAACATGATGTAGCCCTCTGAAATTGATGGATGGTGCGGTGTGGCTTCCCAAAGGAGATTAATATGAATTCACCGGAGATGATGGATTTAGTCTACTTTATAAATATTGAAATCTGCAGACGCGAGGCACACAGTTCTAAACGGACATTTTAAGAGAGTTTATGGTCATCGTGTATAATTTATTGTTACATAAATCAAAATGTGTAATGCTGAATTTCATATTGTAAGCCCTGACTGATGTCGGTCGATTAATTGGCTGTTTAGTTTTTAACTACGTCATCACGAATGGTGTTTTGTGAACAAAGCGCATCATTAGAATGTGGGAAATCCGAGTTTCGAACTCAGGTTGAGAACAGATTTTTCTTTCCCTCCCTCCACTACACATTGAGTTGTGATATGCGTGCTACTTTTCAGATGAAACGAAAACCCCAAACACTGTGTGCGTCATCCGCTTAGCTTTTATAAAAGAAAAGATAGCAATAAAGATATTCCTGTCACAACTATGTATTAAATGTATAAAAAATACTCAAAGAAAAAGGAATGGAAAGAAAGAAAGAAAGGCAATGTAATGATTTTCTTAAGATAAACGAATGAGTTTATCAGAAAACTGTTGTGAAAATTAATCTATGCAATATACTGTATAGAATCGTTTTTTCCCCCATCCCAGAGGAGACGAATAGGAATACACTGTTTCCTGTTCCTTATTTTTTTCTGCATTATCACATCGTGTGTAGGGTTTATGAAAAGGCTCATGACACCATCTGCTATGGTATTTTTTGCACTGACCCCGTCCTCACATCAATAATAATAATAATAATAAAAAAACAATAAAAGGAAAAAGCCGTTGGGTTTGTGTCGCATAACATTTGCGGCGCAGCGTATATGAAATTCTTTCATGGGCTGGGCGGCTCCTTCAGAAAACTGAAAATGACTTGTATTGGTATCATATGTAAAAATGATAATAATAATGGTAGGAACTCATTCTTGTATAGTACCATTCTTCAAACTCATTTGGACTCACTCCGCATGTGTTTATCATTTCATAATATATGGATAGAAACAACAAAAAGGACAACAGCAACAACAACAACAACAACCCCCCCCCCCCCCCCGGAATTTTGAAATTCACAAAAACCATCTCCAAGACTTTAGTACAGAGAAAGACATTTTCCTGTTGCCAACTGCTAACCGTTTAGTTTAGTTCAAGTCTCGAAACGTTTTGTGATTGTTAACAGATATCCACTTCAGTTTCCACGTTTTCCACCTCGCATAGTTTTTTGATGTTGCCGTTGGCAATGTTGTTTGTTTATTTGTTTTTTGATGTCTTTTTTTATATTTGTGGCCATGCGAGCACAGACAATGCACAAGGTTTCCCGTAGTGCATACAGTGAGAGCGAAGGTTAAAGCTTGTGTGCTATCTGAAGATGACTTTGGCATTGAAGTGGACAGCCATTGGGTCAATATCAGTATTAACTCTTTGACTCCCACACTATGTCCACAAACATCCTGCATTACCAGCCATGCTAGCAAATCAAAAACTTGACCATTTGATTCCCTCACCCTATCCACCAGCTTTCTGTGCGGTCAAGATAATGTGACTGCAGAGTCTGAGTACTCTGATCTCAGCGGATAAAACGTCACTACTGTTATCGTGACAGTATTGTATTGTGCAGTGTTTCGCTGTAATGCACTGCATTGTACTGTACTGCGTCGCACGATAAAGGACTGAACGGGTGTGTTCGTATGCGCACGCGCGTGCGTGCGTGCGTGTGTGAGTGCGTGCGGGCGTGTATCAGGAAGATAGAGGAAGAAGATAGGGAGGGAGGGAGGGACAGGGCGTCAACCCTTTCATTCTTATTCAGTTCATAAATCTAGCGGCGTCCATTATCAAATTCACTTGTAGCTTTCCTGGGGATCCTGTGATGCCCGTCCTTCATAGATGGCGCGTTTTATCACAGTCTTGGGCGTTGTGATCTCCCAGTGCCGACACCCTGGTGTACCATGCAGCCACTGGATGTGAGACGTGACTGTCAGTACGTTGTGGTGATAAAGCTGAGTCTCTCTGAAAACTAACACTTGGGTGTGCCTGTAGACATGTCGGGGTGGGGGAAAGAGGGGGCGATGTGGTGTTGCCGTCTCTGTCTGTAACTCAAACATGAGCGCGTTTATTCATGTCGAGATTCGCACAGACATGCTCACGTATGCATGTGCGTGGGCGCGCGTGCGCGCGCGCACACACACACACACACACACACACACACACACACACACACACACACACACACACACACACACACACACACACACACAAATATATATATGTATAGACACTCTCTCTCAGTCAAACACATGCGCATGTGCGCACTGACAGAAAGACATACAAACAAACACAGACACACACAGACACACACACACACACACACACACACACCACACACACACACACACCACACACACACACACACACACATACACACACACACACACACACGCTCGCTCGCTCGCTCGCTCACGCTTTCACAGAGACGTACACACTCACACAACACATGCATGCACGAATACATACACAAACACACGCGGAATGTCTTTGTCTCTGTCTCTACGTATGTATTATGTATTTACCCATAAAAAGCTGAATAAATGAATATTACACATCCATCCATCTCTTAATTCATCCAGCCATGTACACATACACACATACATAGACGTAGGTACGTACACCCATCTTCTACTTGCATCCGTCCATTTCTACACATACATAGTCTGTACCTTTCTACCGTACGTAAATACGTACACAGTTTGGGGTTACCTGCCTAAATAGCTTAGCTTAAAAGATGCACAGAAGACAGACACCACCTTGGTTGAAAACCCGCTGTATACTATCCCAACTCTGAGAGAGAGAGAGAGGGGAGGATGGGGGAGGGGGGAGGGGAGAACAGAGAGAGGGATAGAAATTGAAAGATGACAAGAAGGCTGCGTGAGGTAGCAATAACATGAAATCATGATGTGCTAATACTTGAGAAAAGCACCAGAAAACACGTGGCGTGCTGGGAACAGCAAGAACAGGACCAAAGATACATTAGTGAAGACTGTTGGCTGACCTTTACGCTTCAGCCATTTCGCCAGTCCGCACCTCCAGCCGTCTTCCGCAAGCTGCCAGTCATATGTCAGACAGTTCCGGTGGCCAGTGGCGTGACCAGTGGAATCTGTCGTCTGATTCGTGTGCGCACGGACAGGTTCCTTGATAGGGCCAGATCTGGCCAGAAGATGTTTTCAGACTATTTCAGTATTTGTTGGTGTTGTCGTATTTTGTTTTTGCTCACCCCCCCCCCCTTCCCTATATTTTCTTCTTGTTGTAGTTGTTCTTTAATTTTTTAAAACATTTTTTCCGATTTAGGCTTTTCATTTTACCGTGTGTCATTTAACCCTTTGACTCCCGCATCCTATCCACCTACTGCAAAAACTTAACCCTTTGACTCCCTCACACTGTCCACCAGCTTTCCTGTAGGAAGCTGGTGGATAAGGTGAGGGAGTCAAAAAGGGTTGACTTTTTGCAGTAGATGACAACACATGATGGTAGTGGATAAGGTGAGGGACTCAAAGGGTTAATATTCGCTCAAGTTTTTGCATTGTTTTGTATGCTTTCTGTCTTTAAGCCTTCTCCCCTTCCTAAACTAATTCATCTAACTGTTCAATTCATGACGGCACAAGCTCTGCCGTTTAAAGAAAATATGGCTACGTTTAGATTTTGTTGGTTTATAGTCATGTTTAGCCTTTGTCGGTTTAGTAATAGCATTTTTCAATACCCTTAAGCTTTCAGTAGGCTCTGCCTGTAGGTCAGATAAGAATACACCCTTAACCTTTAAGTAGGCTTTGCGTGTAGTTCAGATAAGAATATACGATAATTTGAAACAAAGCTGCCTCAAAGCTGGGTTTTCTTTGAAAGAGGTCACTGACGAAGCGTGATACTATCAGCTTTTTTTTTTTACTCAGCAAGTAACAATTATACAGATTACACCAAGCTGATGATACCGAACTACAATATCTAACAAGTGATTTTTGGACGGATTTTGTACAATTATAATTTACCTCCACCCACTGCCAGTGCACCAAACCTTGAGTGGTGGACTGGGTACCGGTCTTTTGGGTGAGATAAATCGAGATTATGTGTGTGAAATGTGTTTAGCGCACGTAAAAGAACCTTCAGCAGTAAAGGAGGCGTCTTTAAAAAACAAAATTACAGAAAAAAATATGTGAAGTACTCGCATAGAAAAAAGAAAAACAAGATGGCCAAGCCATTCTAACAGTCTCCCTTTTCTTGAAAGAGGAAAAAATCTCCACCCTTTACCCACCTGGCGGAGATATTTGGTCGGATCGAATCCAGGACCTTCTAACCAGAAGTCCTGAAGTTTGTACACTTGATTACCAGGCCTGAAAATAAAGTCGGTTTAAGCGAAAGCTTTTAACAGGCAATTTGTCCTAGGGAAATCTATTTCCTGTTCCATGGCGTACACTCACATCATGAACAACTGGAACCGGCACTAAGCCTTCTAATCAGTAAGAACCTGAAGTACAAAAACAAAGAATATTCAGAACTTTGGTTATGTTTACATAATGTGCCTTTAGAATCAAGAGAGGTGATGTAACAAGTTAAGGGGGTGGGCAAAGGTTATGATAATGTGAAAGCTGTTAAGTGTGATACATGTGGTGTGTGAGTTAACCAGTGTTGCTTTTCTTCGGGCTGGTTGGCTTTATTTACAGAGCTATGGATTGAGGATCTGATGCTTCAGTTTCAGTTTCAGTTTCTCAAGATGACGTCTCCGCGCTCGGAACGAATTCCATATGCACTAACGTCACTGGTGCCACGTGTATGGTGACCGTGGCACAAGCCTTAAGCCTGCTCATAAACCCATGAGCTGGCCAGGTCTTTAGGCCCTAACTAGACTATGTTTTACCTAGTCTATATTTTATACTGGTATTTTATCAGCCTACCACTGGAATAATGTTGGTTATATGTAAATGACATGTGTATGTGTGTATCTTACCTTCAAAAAAATCTGATGTCTCGAGTTCAGTCCCCAGACTGCAACATAGAAAAGAGATCTGTTTGCTGTTCATCTTAACACTTTGACTCCCGCGCCCTATCCACCCGCATCCTGCGTTGTCAACCATGATAGCGAAGCAAAAACTTAACCCTTTAACTCCCTCATCCTATCCACAAGCTTCTTGCAGGAAGCTGATGGATAGGGTGAGGTAGTCAAAGGGTTAAGTTTTTGTAGTTGATGGATAGGGTGCGGGAGTTAAAGGGTTAATGCGCAGTTATTCTAGCATTCCCAACTTAGTGTGCCTTAAGTGCCGTTTTACCTCCCCGTCTTCGCCCTTCCGTTTCGAGACCTTGACAGCGCATAGGGTTTGTGTAGGCTCAAGAATCTTCCAGATAATTAATTTTGATGGAGCGCATATGGGATTGTCCGAGTGCGATATATCCTTGAACAAAGCGGAAACTCCAACAAAGCTTTTATCACTCCCCGCCCGTGGTTTTAGTATGAATTAGTGGTCGTCACATAATTCCATTCATTCCTGACTTTCTCTCTGTCAATCCCTTTACCACTGTCCCATGAGAGAAAATACAGAAAATGGGATTAAACATCCAGTGTTATTTGCAAAATAGTCCAATCGCTTGTGTAACACGATACTCAGAAACTCCGCGGAATGACTTTAACACTACAGCATAACGGATAAAAGTTGTTCATCTGTACCTTTCCTCCCTGTCTTTTCTTCTTCTTCTTCTTTTTTTTTTTTTTTGCTCGAGCTAACACTTCTCCCTGCCACCTCTTCATCCATTGTGCATCCCCCACCCCTCCCAAGAGACTTGCAAGTTCTGTTTGAAAGCGCTTCGCCCTCGGCAGATTGTTTATGAGTTTTGGAGACAAACATTGAGAAGACATAAAGTTCAGTAACAACGCTGATCAGCCTATACAACCTGTCTGTGTCTGTGTCTCTGTCTGTTTGTCTCTGTGACCCCTCCCCCCTCTGTCTGTCTGTCTGTCTGTCTGTCTATGTTTCTGTCTCTCTGTCTGTGTTTTCGCTTCCCACAGAAACATACGCACTCATGCCTAATCATGCTCGCGCGGTGCACTCCGGAGACGCCCTGTCCTCGGGGAGAGCTGCCCGAATTTCTCGCAGTACATCCGTTGTGACAAAAACAAAACAAAACAAAAACAAACAAACAAACAAGCAAACAAACAAACAAACAAACAAATGAAATACAAAATTAAAA
The DNA here is from genome assembly GCA_030674185.1 of Monoplex corrugatus. Lineage (NCBI taxonomy): Eukaryota > Metazoa > Mollusca > Gastropoda > Littorinimorpha > Ranellidae > Monoplex > Monoplex corrugatus. The sequence continues at coordinate 58,215,940 of CM060307.1, forward strand.
AATACAAAATATATGCACGCACAAACCACACACACACACACACACACACACACACACACACACACACACACACACACACACACACACACACGTACACACACACGCGCACCCTTGAACGTAGCACATACGCACACAGACACGCGCGCGTGCGCGCGCGCACACATACACACATACACACACACACACACACACACACAATATATATATATATATATATATATATATGCTATATATATGTATGTATGTATGTATATATATATATATATATATGTATATACATGCATACACACAAAGAGTTAAAGAGAGAGAGCGAAAGAGGGAAAGGAGGGGAGAGAGAGGTAGAAGGAGTCGAGAGAAAGAAAGGGAGATAGAGTGGGGAACATAAACACATGGATCAGTGCGATTTATTATGAGAGAGAGAGAGGGGGGAAGAGAGAGAGAAAGAGAGAGAGAGAGAGAGAGAGAGAGAGAGAGAGAGAGAGAGAGAGAGAGAGGAGAGAGAGAGAGCGGACGTATGGATCAATGTGATTTATTTTCTGCCCAGATGGCGAACCGTGTAGGACGATATTGCAGGACTGTTTTCTCTGTGTGATGATTGATGGCGGTGACGATGATACCACATGATGCTGGTCTAATCCTTTACAGCTTCACACAGCCTGACAGGGCTGCATTTCACTCTTTCTGTCTCAGTGCCGGGAAAACAGGCACCTGCTGTGTTGTCTCAATATATCACAGCGTTAGACAACCCGTTGGTGTGATGTAATAATATTACAATATTTATATAGCGCAAATCTTGATAAAATCAAATCTAAGCGCTGATGTCAGTGTAATCTTTTGTATTTTACAGTCTGACAGGGCTGCATTTCATTCTTTTTGTCTCAATGCCGAAAAAAAACAGGCACCCGCTGTGTTGTCATGATATATTACACCGCTTGACAAGATAACGCTTAGGTGATCCTCATAGTTTCATACATAAGACTGCATTTAATTGTTTCTGTCCCAGTACCGAAAAACCGGACAATGTGACAGGACTGCATTTCGCTCTTTTCTTTGGCAATACTAAGAAAAAACAACAACAAACAAACAAACAAGCACCTGATTATTGTTATTATATGTTAAAGCGTTATACAACCCAGATGATGCCAGTATAATATTTTATAGTTTTACAGTCTGACAAAGCTGAATTTCGATCTTTCTGTTTCAGTAACTGAAAAGCAGGCACTAGATGTGGTGTCTTGATACATCACATCTTTTGATAGGCTTGTCCATATGGTGCTAGTTTAATTCTTTATATTTATAGTTTCACACACTCGACAGGAGTGCATTCTATTATTTTCTGTCGTAGAACCGGGAAAGGCGGCACCTGCTCTGTTGTCATAATATATCACAGTTTTACAGTGGTGTTCAGATGATGCTAGTAGAATCCTTTATACAGTTTCACAGTTTCATACAACCTGACAGGGCTGCATTTCACTCTTTGAGTGCCTCGAAAAAGGCACTAAGCTGTGCTTGCCACAGTTATCACTGCTTTAAACAACCTAGCCTATGCGATGCTTGTGTAAATCTTCACAGTTTCATTCAATCGGACAGAGCTGCATTTCACTTTTTGTTGTCGTAATAAAGGGTCATGAGGCAACTGCCGTGTTGTCACAACATATCACATTGTTAGACATCCAACCCTGTGCTGCTGACACCTGCTGTGTTGGTCAACCACCAATTCCACACGTGTAGTGAGGGTGCACTCACCTTTCCCCCTGAAATATCAGGGGGGGGGGGGGGTTCTACCCCACAAAATATCTAATAGTAGAGATAGTAGAGTTTTTACTTTGCGTGTACCGTCCCCCACCTAGTGTCAAAAACAAACTCAAGATATCAATGTTCTTGGACCAGTTCCCTGACCTGCTCGAATCGTACAATACCTACGAAAGGCTGTTTGTTGTTGGTGATATAAATGTCCATTTTGATAATCCCTCTGATCGCTGTACTGTTGCTTTAAATGCCGTTTTTGAAAATTTTAGTCTGCAACAAATGATCAATGTACCTACTCAACGCAAAGGCCATACTTTAGATTGGCTAATCACAAACTGTGTTTCTGATGTAGTTGTTTATCTGTTCGTGACATGCTGTTATCTGATCATTTTGTCATCTCCTTTGAACTGTCTCTTAGAAAACCAGGCAAAGCACAAAGAAAATCGCTTCACGCAATCTTAAGGCTATTGAGAAGAGTGTTTTCAAGACTGATGTTCATTAGAGCACTTGAGTCAGCCTGTCAGTCCAATTCATCTGATCCCATATGTACATACAACACATGCTTGCGTCAGCTGCTTGACCAACACGCCCCTCTTGTTATGCGCTACTGTGTCAGACCGTATATCCGCCCCATGGATGACACTTGAAGTCATTCATGCTAAAGTGCTAGGGCGTACCGCTGAGCGTGCGTGGCGTGAGTCCGGTCTGACCGTTCATAGAGAAATATATGCAGAGCAGCGTAACATAGTTACAAATATGATACGTGAAGCAAAGAAAAAGTACATATGTGGTAAGATAGCAGGCGCTGATAGTTCCAGAGAACTCTTCCGCCTCAGTGATCAGTTGCTGGGAAAAGCTGGAGATACTGTGCTTCCTTCTAACATCCCCCCAGAGTCTCTTCCTGATAAATTCAATAAATTTTTTGTTGGAAAGATTGAACGGATCAGAAGCAGCTTTGACCCTGATACATCATGCCCCACTGATGCTGTTGTGTTCTCTGGTACACAGCTAGAAAATTTTGAGCTTATGTCTGAGGGTTGTGTGAGAGAGATACTGAAGAAAATGCCAAAGAAGTCCTGTGACCTTGACCCTATCCCTGCCTCTATCCTGTTTGATTGTCTAGATGAATTACTCCAATTGTCACAGATATTATGAATAAGTCCTTGTCATCTGTGTTGTGCCTCAGTGCTTTAAGCACGCTCTTGTCAAGCCCCTTCTGAAGAAGGCAAATCTCGACCCAGACTGCTTGAAGAATTATCGTCCAGTTTCCAATCTACCATTCCTATCAAAGGTGTATCAAAGTACTAGAACAGCTTTTGCAGCATCTGGAATCTCACAACCTGCTAGAGCCATTCCAGTCAGCCTACCGTAAGTGCCATAGCACAGAAACCGCTCTACTGCGTGTGGTCAATGACCTCCTTCAGGCTTCAGACAATGGGAGTGTGTCTATCTTGTCACTGCTTGACTTGTCAGCAGCATTTGACACCATAGACCATAGCATCATCATAACGCGTTTTTGCGTACCACTTTTGGTTGTTCTGGAACGGTTCTGGACTGGTTTACCTCCTGTTTGACTGGCCATACCCAGTCTGTTGTCATTGGTCACAAAACAAATCCATCTGGGCTGAAATGTGGTGTCCACAAGGTTCTGTCTTGGGACCTGTCCTGTTCACTATGTATACAAAACCTCTCAGCGCTATCATTCATCAGTCAGGTCACTCATACCACTTCTTTGCGGATGACTCACAGTTGCATAGCTCCTCTGCCCCATCAGATTTTGACGCTCTTGCGTGCAGTCTGAGAGATTGTATAGAGGATGTCTCCAAGTGGATGAGTGAAAACAAGCTGAAGATGAATGATGATAAAACTGAGCTTATTGTTACTGGTACTAAGTCAAAGGTCAATCAGGTTACTCATGCCCCCATGTCTATCTCTGGTTGTGATGTATCTTTCTCACAAACTGTTAGAAACCTTGGCTTCTATCTGGATGAAACACTGTCTATGGAAGCCCATGTCAAACAGTTGTGCCGTACTCTGTACTATCAGCTACGCAGAATAGGTAAGATTCGCTCCTTCCTTTCCACTGATGCTACCAACAACTTGCTGTCTCTTTCATACTATCTAAACTGGACTATTGTAACTCTCTATTCGCAGGTTTCCATGACAATCAACTATCTAAACTTCAGCGCATACAAAACCACGCGGCTCGCCTTGTTCTCCGCAAGCCCAGGCGTGAGAGTGCACAATCTCTGCTTAGAACACTTCATTGGCTCCCGGTAAAGGCTAGGATTCAATATAAAATTGCCTGTCTCTGCTTTCAGAGTATCTATCACGAGAATATGCCATCCTATCTTGCCAACCTCCTGCAAGGTTATAAACCTTCTCGAACGCTCCGCTCTTCTGACACCTCACTGTTGACTGTTCCTCGCTTCTCTCTAGACACCTTTGGTATAAAATCTTTCTCTGTCTTTGGCCCAAATGTATGGAACTCTCTACCAATGTCTCTCAGAAAAACTAAGTGTTTCTCAACCTTCAAACGGCACCTGAAAACCCACCTCTTTTAAACTCATCTAACCTGAAGAGCCTTAGTTTGCAAGTCTGTCATCAGACTAATCTCTCCTGCCTGTATAACAGTATTTTGTATAAGGGCCTATAGAGCAAGGTGTGTGTGTGCGTGCATGTGTGTATGTGTGTGTGTGTGTGTGTGTGTGTGTGTGTGTGTGTGTGTGTGTGTGTGTGTGTGTGCTTGAGTAAGCATGTATGTGTATCACATTTAAACACTGCAAAACAAGGCACACAAAGCACAGTCACATTTGAACACTGCTGAACAAGGCACACAAAACACAGTCACATTTGAACAGTTGTGGCATCAACACGGCCGACTGGGAAGACAATGCCCGCAACAGACCATGCTGGCAGCGGTGCACCAAGGCACAATCACGTTTGAGCACTGCAGAACAAGGCACACAAAACAGTCACATTTGAACACTGCAGAACAAGGCACGCAAGGCACAGTCACGTTTGAAAACTGCAGAACAAGGCACACAAAGCACAGTCACATTTGAACACTGCAGAACAAGGCACACAAAGCACAGTCACATTTGAACACTGCAGAACAAGGCACACAAAGCACAGTCACATTTGAACACTGCAGAACAAGGCACACAAACCCCAGTCACATTTGAACACTGCAGAACAAGGCACACAAAGCACAGTCACATTTGAACACTGCAGAACAAGGCACACAAAACACAGTCACATTTGAACACTGCAGAACAAGGCACACAAAGCACAGTCACATTTGAACACTGCAGAACAAGGCACACAAAACACAATCACATTTGAACACTGCAGAACAAAGCACACAAAACACAGTCACATTTAAACACTGCAGAACAAGGCACACAAAACAGTCACATTTGAACACTGCTGAACAAGGCACACAAAACACAGTCACATTTGAACACTGCTGAACAACCGCTGTTCAATAGAGAGGGATCACCAGAGGCAGAACCCAATGGCCGAAGGACTTGTTCCCAGGCAGTGTCCGCACAAACACGCGTGCCTGTAGGTTTGGTCTTGTATCCCACATTTGGCGCTGAAGACTGGTATGCCTACTCATCCGTAGGACCGGCTGGAAATTTCATTGTTTTGACGTGAGAATCACAAGTGTGTGTGTGCGTGCGTGCGTGCGTGTGTGTGTGTGTGTGTGTGTGTGTGTGTGTGTGTGTGTGTGTGTGTGTGTGTGTGTGTGTATGTGTGTGTGTGTGTGTGTGTGTGTGTGTGTGTGTG